>OY728132.1:539295277-540545277 GCA_963277665.1 Viscum album
TATAAAAATATAGATAAATTAATAAAATTATACTTTTATAAAATAAGTATTTATCAGTGCTATAATTTGAGAGCTAATAAATAGCTCTTTTATCCGCGCTTTTTTAGCACTAATAAAGATCAACCTTTATTAGCGCTAAAAAAGCACTGATAAAACACCTATTTATCAACTCTAAAATTATAGCACTGATAAATAGATACTTTATCAGCACCAAAGAAGCACTGATAAAGGTATGTTTTATCAACAATTTAATTTTAGTACTGATAAAACATTCCTTTATCAGCACTTTTAACTAGCACTGATAAAGGTTCCAGTGGTTTTTATAAAAGAACCCTAACTGGACCCTCCTCTATCACACATGTTCAAGCCTTTGTGGAAGCTGAACCCGACCCCTCCTCTGCCATGACCACTTCTCCTCCTCCTCCCCCACCTCCTCCACCACCTCTGCCTTTTCCTCCTCCTCCACCACGACCATCCTCCTCCTATACCACCACTGCCTCTGCCACTACCTTCGTCGTGGCTGCCTCCGTCGTCGTTGCCTCCGTTTCCGCTACCTCTGCCACCGCTGCCTCTTCCCCCACTACCTCCACATCCACCCCTGCCTACTTTACCACTGCTTTCTCCAAAAATGTATATCCTTTGAGTTTTTTGGGTATTATGGATGAGATTAAATGAGTTTTATGAAGGTAAAATATGTTAGGGGTTACCCTAGGCTTGTGAATTCTATAGAAACATGAAGAAATGGTATATGATTTGAGTTGTGATTAGCATAAGTGGTGTCATACCAAGTATGGTATATATGAATGGTGATGCCTTAGACATTAGGAATGTGGAATGTATGGGTAATTTCCTTGACTTGAGATTGTATAGGCATTTCATTGGAATATATTTGAGAAGGGCACCTTGAGTGTCGATGTTTTTGGTATCAAGGTTTGTTTCAAGGGTAAGATTAGTGTGGTTCCTAGACATGTGTTTTTTTATGTGTTTCTTAGTGGAGTAGCTATTAGATTATGGATGGACACATGTTATTTTGAGACGATACCCATTGAAAGACATTAGTGTGCTTTTAATGCAAATTTTAAGAATGTTAATCTTGTTGGAAAGTAGAATGGAGGTTATTTGTTTTGACGATTGAAATACCATGGAGAATGGTCATGGTTTTAGGCATGTGTGCCTAATATAGATGATATAGAACTCAGGTTAGTCCAATTCGGGTGATAATTTAGGGTATCACAGATATTTACACCTCTATACATGCATTATTTCGATAACAAGGGTTGTTGATCACAGTTCTGGAGACTGGATTGTACGGTTGCATGGGGTGTACATCGGTAGGTTTATTGATCAGGTTAATTAGAGTATCTCATGGTGATGGTATTTTAGTATAACAAAATGATGTTCGACTTGTGGGATCATGAGTCATGTAATTTGACCAGGTGGTATAATATTGTACACCCATTATATTGGATGATGTGAGAATGGTACACACCAGTTATGCGTGGTACCCATTTAAATTTTAAGTTGGTGAGATGTAAAGTGTGAGTTAAGGACCAATGGAGTTGAAGAAATTATTTTATACTCAATTTCTTGGGGTTTTTGATGAAATATAAAATTTCAATCTATGATAGAGGATACGTCACAAATGGATCAAATATAGTGTCATGTTTGATCTGAGAGTTAATCCTAGCCAAGTGTTTCTTTGGATAAATGATCATGTATCAAGATAATAAACACAAATTTGGTGATAGAACATGTTGAGATGATTCTCTATAAGTTGTATAAGGTAAAAATTTAGTGGAAAGTGAACCAATGGTTTTTGAGGGTGCAACTTTCATTTCAGATGAATTTCAATGGGTGATAGGTATAATATTTTAGTGATCAGGGAATATGTGGCACTTGATATTTCAAGTTATAGATTAGGTATGATAAATATGATCACATATATTAAATATCTATGATAATAGATAGATCATTGACTATAAAGTTATGAACCTCATGTTACAAGGGTCTTTAGAATAATGGGACTGGTTATTGGTTGGTTGATATGGAATTTGTATGTCATTGAGTTGGTGAATATGATTTATATGGTCCCACATAAATATCATATTTAGATTTTAAATGATTTAATAGATAAATTTTATATGTTTACAAAATTATTAGGATAATCTTGATGTGATCCAAAGGTGATTCATGAGGTACATCATGATTCATCAAGTGATTTTGGGGGTGAAACCCATTCATCACATTATTTAGGGGGTGGACCTATTTCTTTACATGATTCAAGGATTGAATAATGTGTAAATATTTAGTGGTAGTGTTTTCCCTAACATTAGATGTTGAAGACAATAGAGGGAAATGGTTACTTCATATTGGGTATGACAAGTTCAATTTGAGGTATGACTGGGACTTTTTGAGGGTAAGTCAGTGTGTTAGGGCCTTGTTCAATAGCAGTAGAGACTTATTTGATTCTCTTTGGAATAAAATATGACAACTATTACTAGATTTTGGAGGGTTTTTCATATGTGTTTTGGATTGGTTATTTGTAAACCACACCAAGTGGGTTGTTGTACTATTGGATGATGTGTTACAATAGGCATTTATGATGGTGGGGAGCACTTTGGATTAGGATCGTGGTGGGTATCACCATGAACCTGATGATGTGTTTAGTGAAAAAATCGTTCCCTTGAATGGATGGGTTTCATGGATCATCAAATATAGGTTTCAATGATTTTTACCCAGACATGTCCCATTCTTAAATCTCATTGGACCTATTTTGGATAGGTATAACATATGAGTTCTCATTTTATGTTTCCTTTTCAGTTGGAAATCTCCTCTACTGCACGCCTCTCCTCTGCCACAAACACATCTCTGCTACATGCTGAACGAAACCTTTGCGGTGAGTTTTCTCCTGTTACTAATTGGTTTCATCTTGTTCTCATGTTATTAATATTTGATATTGATGGTTATAATGTGAAATGTATGGGCTAAACACCTTTCTGAAAATCATGGCCATTGGTGGTCCTTGTTTGTGCACTAAATGAATTGAATGTTGGTTGGTTCTTGTTGAACATTTGAATATAAAAATTGGTAATTTACGTATACTTGACTTATGAATGAACACCCCAGGATGAAAATACTTCTATGATAACCCCTGAATTAAAAACAAAATTGAATAAGGGATGCTTTGTAAAATATGAAATTGTGATTGTTTGGTTTGTATGGTGTTGCGATTGTGAGCACAATTGTGTGTTTGTATGGTGTTGTGGTTGTTGGAATGATTGGTATGCCATTTTTCCCATGTTTTAGTTCTTCCACCATTGAATATCAATCCAAACTTTACCCATTTCAATGGCACCACAACTTTGTTACTAGTGCAATTCCAGTGAATCCTAGAAAACCACTTCACTAGAGGATAGTATGAGACACTTTATGGAAACCCTAGTCAAATAACCATAAAAACACATGTAATGAATACTTCCACCCACAAGAACTCTATTGAAAATCATACCATCTATTAGTTTAGTACCATATTTCTTGACTACAGACATTATGTTTCTAGAGAAACACTAAAAAACCGATTTACAACAATGCATATAGATCACATGTGGGATACTAAAACATTCTAGTGCAAGGGATTCTCATAGATTTTTGAACATCTTTTGTGTAATTATTTTATTATATATTAATATTACTGTATCAAATATGATGAATATGAATAAAGAATGGATTAATGCCAATCGGTTGACAAAAGAGTATGAAGATGGCGTGAATGATTTTATCAAGTTTGAAAAAGATCATGCATGTGACCCTTCTCAAATACTTTGTTCGTGTTTATGATATTGTTATTCAAGAAAATTAGTCCATAGGAGTTGGAAGAACACCTGATCTGTCATAGAATAGATCAAAGTTATACATGTTGAAATAAACATGGGGAAAAATGAATTTAGGCAGTGGCTCAGATAACACGACATTTTATGGATCATATGATATGATTACAAGTGTGAAAAATGAAGAAAATTGTATGGAGGATGTGATTACAGATGTGAATGATGATGAAGATTTTATTGAGGAAATGACAAGGACAGATGAAGATGAACTTCGTGATTTCCCAAAATTGTTTGAGAAGTTAAAGAGTTGTTAAAAAATTCCATTGTATGATGGTTGCACTAAATATACAACATTGTCAGTTGTACTGAAGCTGTATAATTTGAAAGAAGGGAATGAGTGGAGTGACACCAATTTTACGGAAATACTTTCTCTCCTAAATGACATGCTCCCAGAAGATAATGAGCTCCCAAAATGAACATACGATGCCAAACGAATGCTACGCTCGATGGGTATGATATCTGAAAGAATACACGCCTGCCCGAATGATTGTATATTGTTTCTCAAGGACCACAATTCACTTAAAGAATTCCCAAAGTGTGGTGATTATCGATACAAGAAATATGATTCCAGTCCTATGAAAGTTGTATAATACTTTCCAATCATTACAATGTTTAGGCACCTATATGGAAGTGAGGAGACTGTAGGACAATTGACATGGCATGTAGATAAAATAATTAAAGATGAGAAACTACGTCACCTGATAGACTCTCCTCAGTGGAAGAGAATTGATCATGAGTATCTTGAATTTGGAAATGAGACGAGAAACCTTCATCTTGTATTATCTACAGATGGGGTGAATCCTTTTGGTTTTCAAAGCAGCAGTCACAATACATGGCCAGTTATGTTGGTAAATTATAACTTACCACCGTGGTTATGCATGAAATGAAAATACATCACATTATCTATGCTTATATCAGGACCAAAACAACTAGGTAATGATATTTATGCTTATTTGGATCCATTTATTGAGGATTTGAAATTATTGTGGGATTTAGGTGTTACGTTGTATGATGCTTACAAAAACGAAGATTTCACTTCTAAAAGCCATGTTGTACGGGATGATAAATGACCTTCCTGATTATGGAAATTTATCAGAATATATCATTAAAGTAACTCAATAGTGTCCCATTTTCAAACAAGGTACGCATTCAATTAGGTTGAAACATTCATCGAAAACCATGTTTCTAGGAAATCACAGATTTCTACCTCGATAGCATAAGTACCGATCATGGATGACATCATTCGATGGATGTTAAGAAGAATGTACAACACCGTCTCCACTAATAGGTGATCCATTATTTGAGAAAGTAAAAGAACTGGACACTACTTTTGGTAAATCATTTTCGAAAAACCATAGGAAAACTGGTTGAAAAAAGAGATCATTTTTTTGAATTACCATTATGGAATTGTCTATATGTCAAACATTTTCTTGATGTTATGCATGTTGAAAAAAATGTATGTGATAATGTAGTCAACACATTTCTAAATGAACCCAGCAAAAAAAAGGATGGAATTAAAGATAGATTGGACATGGTTGATATGGGAATACGAGAAGAGTTGGCACCAGTGAAGAGTGAAAAACGAACATTTCTTCCTTTTGATGCTTACACTCTTTCCAGGTAGGAGAGATATCAGTTTTTCAAATTCTTGAATGACATAAAGGTTCCATAGTGGTATTCATAAAATATCAAGAACATAGTGTCAATGAATGATTTAAAATTAAATGGTCTGAAATCACATGACTGCCATGTTTTAATGAAATATCTAATTTCTATAGCTTTACGTTGTATTTTTCCCAAGAATGTATGCTATACATTAACGGAGCTCTATTTCTTCTTCAAATCTATATACAAAAAAGTTATAGACCTGGAGAAATTTCCAACTATAGAAAGAGAAATTTCCGTTATATTATGTGAATTGGAAATGTTATTCCCGCCGAAATTTTTCGATATGATGATTCATTTGATGGTTCATTTGGTGAGAGATATTTGACTATGTGGTCCTGCATACTATAGATGGATTCACCCCATTGAACGGTATATGAAGATTTTGAAAGGGTATGTCAAAAATCTAAGTCGACCGGAGGGTTGTATTGCGAAGAAATATATTATTGAGGAAACCATTGAATTCTATACCGAATACCAGTCTGGTGTGGAAAACATTGGCCTACTGAAATCTCATCACACTTGGCGGCTTGAGGGTGAAGGAATTTCTGGAAGAGGGGTTGTCAAAATCAATATTACAGATTGGAAGCAGGGCCACCTTTAGTTTTTTCATAATAGTTTCGACGTTGACCCATATGTTCAAACACACAAAGAAATTATTAGGCATTTGAATTTATCTAGGGCTGAAAAATGGATATCAGATACACATAATCGAAAATTTATAGGATGATTTCAGGACCATATTTTTAAGAAGTTAGATGAAAATATGGACTCAATTTCAGAACGACTTCGATGGATAGCCGAAGGAGAAAATGTGTATATATTATCTTACAATGCTTATGCAATTAATGGTTATACATTCTATACTAATGAACATGATGAAGATAGTACCATACAGAATAGTGGGGTTACACTTGTGGATGAAGCGATGTATGTTTCCAGTGCTAAGGACAGAAATCCAATTTATTTGAATATTTCATACTTCGGCATCATCAAAAAAATATGGGAGTTGGATTATACGAAATTCCAAGTGCTGATTTTTCAATGCAAGTGGGTTGATAAAAGGAGTGCCGTTAAAATAAATGAATTGAGATTTGTGAAAGTTGATTTCAGTAAGGAAGGGGATAAAGATGAACCATTTATAATGGAATCATAGGAAATACGAGTATTTTGTCTTCCATACCCCCACAAATCGAGACTAGTCAATTGCCCTGTTATCGAACAAAACAACTGAAGGGTCAGATGAAAGTTCAATAGAGGATGACCCTTTCACAGGTACTTCAAAATCATTTCACAGCAGTCCCAATGTAGATGGAATTTCGTATGTTAGAGGATACCACAATGAAGGGATTTACATAGTCGATAGATGGGTCAAATATCTTAATCCTTAAAAAAAGAGTTCAATAACCAGGTTATTTGTTTATTGTAATATACATTCTGTTACATTATGTTATTATCTGTTCGTTGTTGCTTTTATGTAATTTAATTAAATGTTAAACCACTTTTGCAGATAATAACTTCTGCACTTGCTGATGCACCCAATCTCGAGGCACAACAGGTCTCTTAACCTGTTGTTACTGGTCTTAGTGTAGAGAAACAATAGGTTTCTCAACCTGTTGTTACTGGTCCCTGTGCTGAGGTACAAGAAGTTTCTCAACCTATTTCTATTGGTCCTAGTACCGATGCTAGTGTCCTGGAGGAACATAATGATGATTATTCTAAAGAAATGGTAGGAAATGAAACCCTGACAGTGCAAAAAAAAACAAGAGCACCATATTTTTACACTATTATCCAAAATCCTTAAGGAAAAAGCAAAAAGCATCAAATTTGAGATGGGATGGAATAAGCGAGGCCAACATGTTATCCCCAACAAAGCCATCTTTAGTAGATACATTGGAATCGTCACTCAGCAATGCGTTCCGATTGATGTACAGTCGTGGCACCATGTTATCTCCGGGATTAAGACACTAATTTGGGAAGAGATTACGGTAACATTATGATATCATTTTTTTAATTTATTAACATAACATAAAATACTAAAACATTGACTTACTCTTCATCATCCATTGTAGAGCGAATTTATAGTATATTCCTCGCACAAGGAATGTGTATTAAGAGTTGCAGGAAGTATTCATAGAGGCTTCCGCACAATTTTAACGAAATATAATCTTAAAGATGTTGAAGGGAAAATCAAGCTGCACCCACCTCCTCTTTATTCACACTTGATACCCTAAGGATCATGGGATGCATTTATCAACCATCATGGGGAGTAGAATTTTCAGGTACACTGTGTTTGGTAATACGTTGTTTGATGTTTCTTGTATTCATCACTTTGATTGACAATTTTTTATTTATGAAACAACAACTGAGAGCTGAAAATAAATAACGTGAAACAAAACCAACATACCCCTATCGTAAAGCAAGGATGGGGAATGCTTCACTTGAGAAAAAAATGGTATGTCTTTTAAATACACCATACTACTTTTATGTGACATGAAACAACACCATAACCATGTTTCTCTATTTATATGAAGATTGATGAATCAAAATCAAAATCCATATCCATCCCATGCCATATGTTATGGAAGGGAGATCGTGTAAATAAAGAGGGGATACTGATAGTTGAAAACACACAAAAAGTATGGGAAACATGTGTTAGTATGACATAATATAAATTTGATTTGCTTTAAATCTCTATTACACAACAATGAAAACTTATTTTCCTATATTTTCTATCTGATATAGTCATAGGAATCAAAAACACCCGCACTAGATGCAAACATACTTTCAGTGGCCTTGATGTATCCAAAACAGTATAGTCGTGTCAGAGGTTAGAGTTTTGGGGTGACACCCCGAACATATTTTTTTAAAAAAAAGCGGAGGATAAAACCGAGGAAATGAAAATAATGCAATAAATATTAGCTATTTCTTAAGATTAATTACAATAACAGAGAGAGATGATATAATGTTTGATGGTGGAGAGGCAAAGAGAAGAAACAACTCAACAACAACCTATGCGTGAAGACCCCCCCACCCCCACCAGCTTTGAGGCAATCCATTCCCCTAAAAAACCTGACTTAGCTGAGGTAATCAATGTTCTAATAATTATTTATGTGAAATTTAAATCACATAGAAATGGATACCTTTATTGTAATAATATTCTACAGGGTGAAAATGACTGTGATTTATATCTATCAACTCCAACCTATCTCCTTTTAGCGAGGGATACAATTTTCAATATGCATAACAACATGATACAAAATAAACAACTTCCAACAAATCATTTCTGAGTGTCAATTAACGTAGCTAATGAGCCAAGTGCCGAGCTACCAATTCCAAATGACAATGACGACATTAATACGGTTGAACAAGTAGTTATAACATTCATCTCATGGCCTTTAATTCTTGTAAAAAAACATGTCGATAAGGAGGTATCCATTTCCAATTTATTTTTCAAGATGGACCTCTAACATTTAATGAAAAAAGGTCTGAACCGATGAATGTTATTATATAATGAAAATTATAAGGGGGTGAAATGAAATACCATCTCAAAACTATCTCAAGGATTAACCAACCAATTGAAACATTCTACTGAGAGCACCTTCACCCCACCCGTTCTATGTCCACAGTTAATATCATTGCAGGATCATGTGGATACAAAGTTGATATATGACAATACTCACATAGTTAATTTTGAAAAAAGTATGTACAAAGAGGAACAATCATATTTCATTAGTGTTGAAAAAGTAAAAGAAATCCTCAAGTATGAATGACTAGGCGCCTCAGTTGTAAATGTATACACGAGGTATGTTTTCATGATTTGATTTTACAAAAGATGATATACTCTGATAATTATGACTAAATACATTTCATATTTTTCACAGGCGTATATATGAAAAACAATTGAAGGGATTTCCCCATGAACAAAAATTTATACTTGTTAGTCCTCACATCACCTCTTCAAAAGAAGGAAGAGATTCTGATAAAGAGGCTGTAATAATGTTATCCCTGCTCAAATTGTTTGAAAACAAAATTATGGTTAAAAAACTCTTTTTAATACGAACGATGTAGGGGTAAAACTCTAAAATTTAATCATATAAACTATATTTTCATTTATTTCATTAATTATTTCTTTTTGTGTTTTTAGGTAGCATTGGATGCTCATTGCATTCAATTTGGATACTCCAAAGATTTATTTTCGGGATTCAATGCATGGATATACAACAAACCAACCACACATGATGGAGTTTGTTAATTTTTAATACACTAGATCCAACATTTTAGAACAAAAAATTTAGTTTTATAATTTATATTATCTTTAAATGAGGATTATGTTATGATATGGCGGTGTATCAATATCGTATACTTCATGGAATGAATCTAGGGCCTAAGGAAAAGAACTCCTAAGAGATATACAACTGGAAAATTATGTTAGTATATATAATAACATTGCACTATACAAACACATATCAAAACAAATTACTTATTTTTCTTGATGTTTCTGTAGTGTCCAAAACAAACAAATGGAAAGAACTATGGTTATTATGTTTGTAAATTTATGAAAGAGATCATATTTCATCAACAATCTAGCATCGATGAAGAGGTATTTTCAAAAATAATTATGAGTTCATTTAAAATATTTATTAATCCTTTGTGTATTTATATTTTTTCAGTACTACCATGACTATCACAAAAACTCATATTCACAAGATGATATAGATGTGTTTAGAAACGAATGGTTATCATACCTGATGGAATATTGTACACAAATAGGATGAATGTGAATTCCTACTACCTATGTAATCCTTATATGATCATTGATATCTCCCTTGTTTACATTTATTGAGAATATATGATCACCCTTTATTATGTTTTATATCCTTAGGTTATGAAGAATGGTTTTAAAATGATTTGCCTTTCTAGTAAAGAATAACTTAATGAGAGACTCTTATGAACTAGTTCTTTATGTTTCTATGTTTCCAAAATCACTAGAGATGGTGTTGGAAATCTCATTGAGAACTATGTAGATAATATAGTTATAGAAGGACACTAACATAAAAAATTTCTTCACTCACCTCAAAGAATTAATATTGAGGTTTTGGAAACACAACTTGAAAATAAATCATTTAAATAGTGCATTTACAGACAACTCAGGATATCTTATTATATTATTGGTTTGATACATAGGTATTGATGATGAAATTGAATAGAATAATTCCGTAATTGTAATTTCCCTTTATATAACCTTTAAGAGTTGAGAGGATTGTTGGGACACCTCACATACAATGTGAGGTTTCTATTAACCTTATCAATGTTTATCTCACTTTGTGTGTGTTGTGTTTGTCTTCAATTAACAAAGAGTGTTAGTGAATATTGGAATAAATATATTAAAGAATAATTAGAGTGAATAATAATGTCTTGTATGTTAAAAAAGGAACCCAAGATTGTTTTAAACACTAGTGCAGAAAACGTTTTTTACGTCACCATTTTTTACGTCGGTTATATAAAACCGACGTCATAATATGTAAAATGAGGTTTGTTACGTCGGTTATTTAATAACCGACGTAAAAACCTGTGTTTAGTACACCTTTAACGTCGGTTATTTTTATAACCGACGTTATTAATCGCGCGGCTTCGTTTTTTACGTCGGTTATACATTAACCGCCGTAAAAAACAGAAGAGGGGGGCGTTTTTTACGTCGGTTATTCAATAACCGACGTAAAAAACGCGGTTTTTGAAGGCCTTTTTACGTCGGTTATAAAATAACCGATGTAAAAAAAGAATCCGCAGATGTTTTTGACGTCGGTTATGGAATAACCGACATAATAAAACGCGGATTTTGAGCCCTTTATAACGTCGGTTATAAAATAACCGACGTAAAAAAAGAATTGGAGGAAGGTTTTTACGTCGGTTATTGAATAACCGACGTTATAAATGTTTTTAAAAAGATTATAACGTCGGTTATTGAATAACTGACGTGATAACTCATTTAAAAATTTACCCAGACCCGTGGATTGTCATTCACGAGTTTACCTTCGACAGTCGCGACTCGTCTCTCTCGCGCGTAAACCCGAATCGGCTCGTCCATTTCGTGGGTTTAGATTCGTTTTGCGATCATCGTTTCTCATATTTAATCTCCTCGGATCAATCATCTAAACTCGCAGCACTCAGGTAATCCTCCCACTCATTCGTTTTTTTTGCGGATAGTATATATATATGTGTTGTGATTTTTTTGTTGAAACTAGCTAAGATTCTTCGATTGCGAACCCTTTTAACTCGTTTTGGCACCATAATCTTATTTATCATCCCTAGATCTATTAGTTCGACTTGAAATATTGACTAATTTTATGATTTCACTAATTTTTCATCGTTTTCTATAAATCCCCGAGAGGGTTGGGGCGTGTCCAGGGGGGTTTTCAAGGGGGTGGGTGGGTGTGGGGGGCTGTCCAAGGGTGTGGGTGGGTGTTGGGGGGTGTCCAGGGGGGTGTCCAAGGGGGGTAGGGGGTGGGGGGTGGTGTTTAGGAGGGGTGGGGGGGCTGTCCAGAGGGTCGGGGGTGTCCAAGCAGGTCGGGGGTGGGGGGTTGTGTCCAGCAGGGGTGGGGTGCTTTCTAGAGAGGTCGGAGGCTGTCCAGAGGGGTCGGGGGGTGTCCAGGATGGTGTCCAAGGGGATGGGTGGGTGTGGGGGGTTGTCCAAGGGGGTGGCGGCCTGTCCATAGGGGTCGGTGGGGTGTCCAAGGGGTTGGATGGGTGTGGGGGGCTGTCCAAGTGGGTGGCGGCCTCTCTAGAGGGTATTTGGGGTTGTCCGGGTGGGTGGGGGGGCTGTCCAGAGGGTTGGGGGATGTCCAGGGGGGTGTCCAAGGGGGTAGGGGGTGGGGGTGGTGTCCAGGAGGGGCGGGGGGCTGTCCAGAGGGGTCGGGGGGTGTCCAGGGGGGTTTACAAGGGGGTGGGTGGGTGTGGGGGGCTGTCCAAGGGTGTGGGTGGGTGTTGGGGGGTGTCCAGGGGGGTGTACAAGGGGGGTAGGGGGTGGGGGGTGGTGTTTAGGAGGGGTGGGGGGGGGGCTGTCCAGAGGGTTGGGGGGTGTCCAGGGGGGTGTCCAAGCAGGTCGGGGGTGGGGGGTTGTGTCCAGGAGGGGTGGGGGTGCTTTCTAGAGGGGTCGGGGGCTGTCCAGAGGGGTCGGGGGGTGTCCAGGGTGGTGTCCAAGGGGATGGGTGGGTGTGGGGGGCTGTCCAAGGGGGTGGCGGCCTGTCCAGAGGGGTCGGTGGGGTGTCCAGGGGGGTGTCCAAGGGTGTGGGTGGGTGTGGGGGGCTGTCCAAGTAGGTGGCGTCCTCTCCAGAGGGTATTTGGGGTTGTCCGGGTGGGTGGGGGGGCTGTCCAGAGGGTTGGGGGATGTCCAGGGGGTGTCCAAGGGGGTAGGGGGTGGGGGGTGGTGTCCAGGAGGGGCGGGGGGCTGTCCAGAGGGGTCGGGGGGTGTCCAGGGGGGTTTACAAGGGGGTGGGTGGGTGTGGGGGGCTGTCCAAGGGTGTGGGTGGGTGTTGGGGGGTGTCCAGGGGGGTGTCCAAGGGGGGGTAGGGGGTGGGGGGTGGTGTTTAGGAGGGGTGGGGGGGGGGGGCTTTCCAGAGGGTTGGGGGTGTCCAGGGGGGTGTCCAAGCAGGTCGGGGGAGGGGGGTTGTGTCCAGGAGGGGTGGGGGTGCTTTCTAGAGAGGTCGGGGGCTGTCCAGAGGGGTCAGGGGTGTCCAGGGTGGTGTCCAAGGGGATGGGTGGGTGTGGGGAGCTGTCCAAGGGGGTGGCGGCCTGTCCAGAGGGGTCAGTGGGGTGTCCAGGGGGGTGTCCAAGGGGTTGGATGGGTGTGAGGGGCTGTCCAAGTGGGTGGCGGACTCTCCAGAGGGTATTTGGGGTTGTCCGGGTGGGTGGGGGGCTATCCAGAGGGTTGCGGGATGTCCAGGGGGGTGTCCAAGGGGGTAGGGGTGGGGGTGGTGTCCAGGAGGGGCGGGGGGCTGTCCAGAGGGGTCGGGGGGTGTCCAGGGGGGTTTACAAGGGGGTGGGTGGGTGTGGGGGGCTGTCCAAGGGAGTGGGTGGGTGTTGGGGGGTGTCCAGGGGGGTGTCCAAGGGGGTAGGGGGTGGGGGTGGTGTTTAGGAGGGGTGGGGGGGCTGTCCAGAGGGTTGGGGGGTGTCCAGGGGGGTGTCCAAGCAGGTCGGGGGTGGGGGGTTGTGTCCAGGAGGGGTAGAGGTGCTTTCTAGAGGGGTCGGGGGCTGTCCAGAGGGGTCGGGGGGTGTCCAGGGTGGTGTCCAAGGGGATGGGTGGGTGTGGGGGGCTGTCCAAGGGGGTGGCGGCCTGTCCAGAGGGGTCGGTGGGGTGTCCAGGGGGGTGTCCAAGGGGTTGGATGGGTGTGGGGGGCTGTCCAAGTGGGTGGCGGCCTCTCCAGAGGGTATTTGGGGTTGTTCGGGTGGGTGGGGGGGGCTGTACAGAGGGTTGGGGGATGTCCAGGGGGGTGTCCAAGGGGGTAGGGGGTGGGAGGTGGTGTCCAGGAGGGGCGGGGGGCTGTCCAGAGGGGTCGGGGGGTGTCCAGGGGGGTTTACAAGGGGGTGGGTGGGTGTGGGGGGCTGTCCAAGGGTGTGGGTGGGTGTTGGGGGGTGTCCAAGGGGGTAGGGGGTGGGGGTGGTGTCCAGGGGGGGTGTTATATCTTACTATATTTTGTTTAAAAAATAATATTCAAGCATATTTTTTTAAATACACATCGATTTGTTTTATATTTCAAAATTGTTTACATTAAAATTATGATTTTTTTCATATAAACATATATTTGTCTTATCTAAAAAATATATATATTTTTGCTATTTGTTATAGGTAATAATGAGTCGAAGTTGGATTACGGCACATCGAATGAGCAATGAATATGAGGAAGGTGTTGATGCCTTTTTGGAATTTTCTAAACGAAATGTTCCAAGTAGTGACATTTTTTTCTGTCCATGCCTGAAATGTCTGAATATGAAGAAGTTGATAATTAGAGAGATAAAAGATCATCTGATTTGTCATGGTTTCAATCCGAGTTACAACCCTTGGATTTGGCATGGCAAAACTGGACAGAATGTCACTGATGATAATGAATCGCAAGATGGTAACTCCGATGGAATTGAAGAAATGATTCGCGATATTGTAGCAGAACAAATTGAGATAGAACCGACAGTTGCACGTCTATATGGTGATGCCGAAAAACCATTATATCCTGGTTGTACAGATTTTACGGTTTTTTCGGCGGTGTTAAGATTGATTAACCTGAAGGCGAAACATGGATGGAGTGACAGAAGTTTTACAGAGCTGCTACAATTGATGAAAGACATTCTTCCAAAAGATAACGATCTTCCAGATTCACATTATAAGGCCAAAAAAATATTATGCCCGATGGGATTGGGATACAGGAAAATACATGTCTGTCTAAATGACTGCATTATATATAGGAAGGAATATGAATTTCTGAAAGAGTGTCCTAAATGTGGGACATCATGGTATAAGGTGAAAGAAAAATCACAAGATGATGTAGAGATTACAAAGCTCCCTTCAAAGGTATTTTGGTATCTTTCTATAATTCCTCGTTTCAAACGTTTATTTGCTAATTCACATGATGCAAAAAGGTTAAGTTGTCATGCTGATGAGCGGGTATGTGATGGAAAAATACGTCATCCAGCTGATTGTCCACAATGGAAGAAAATTGATGCCCAGTACCCTATATTTGGAAATGAAATTAGAAATCTGAGACTAGGCTTGTGCATAGATGGAATGAATCCATACTGAACCCTCAGTAGCACACATAGTTCATGGCCTGTTTTATTGGTAATTTACAACCTCTCTCCTGAAGTTTGTATGAAGCGCAAATATTTCATGTTGAGTATCATGATCTCTGGTCCAAAGCAACCCGGCAATGATATTGATGTATACTTGTCACCGCTGATTGATGATTTGAAACTGTTATGGGCTGATGGTATTAGGGTGTATGATTCTTATAAAATGGAATATTTTCAACTGCATGCAGTGCTTCTATTCACTATAAATGACTTCCCAGCATATGGAAATTTGTATGGATACAGTGTTAAAGGGCATAAAGCATGTCCAATTTGCGAACAACAGACGTCATATTGTCAATTGCATCATGGGAGGAAAACAGTGTACATGGGTCATCAAAAGTTTTTGCCTATGGATCACCCTTATAGAAGACTAAAAAAGGCATTCAATGGCTCACAAGAATTTGATACTGCTCCAAAACCTTTATCCCCAGATTTGTATTTTGAGAGGGTGAAAAACCTTGATGTGACATTGGGAAAGACACAAAAATCTGGTAATGATAGACATATTTGGAAGAAAAGGTCAATATTTTTTGAGCTACCATATTGGAGGTATCATGAAGTCAAACATAATATTGATGTCATGCACGTGGAGAAGAATATCTGTGATTCTTTGATCGGAACATTGCTAGATATTAAAGGAAAGACACAAGATGGGTTGAATGCAAGGTTAGACCTACTATCAATGGGAATACGTTTGGAGTTAGCTCCCACTCCTAAAAGAAGACGAACATTTCTTCCCCCGGCTTGTCATACATTATCGAAGAGGGAGAAAAGTAGCTTCTGTCAGTGTCTTCATGATATCAAAGTGCCTCAAGGTTATTCTTCTAATGTAAAAAATTTTGTCTCATTGAAAGACTTGAAGTTGATAGGTATGACATCACATGATTTTCACGTCATGATGCAACAAATTCTACCAGTTGCACTGTGTGGAATATTTCCCATCCGTGTCAGAAAGACTATAATGAGGTTGTGTTATTTTTTCAATTCAATTTGTAACAAGGCGATTGATGTGAATGCTTTGAACATTTTGGAAAAGGATGCAATTTTTATACTTTGTCATTTGGAAATGTATTTTCCTCCAACTTTTTTTGATATGATGGTGCATTTAATGATTCATCTGGTTTGAGAAATAAAGCTTTGTGGACCTGTATATCTTCGTTGGATGTATCCTTTTGAAAGGTATATGAAAATATTAAAGGGATATGTTAAAAATCCATATCGACCTAAAGCCTCCATTATTGAAAGGTATATTTCTGAGGAGGTAGCAGAGTTTTGTACGAGCTACTTGGCTACGACGCAACACATAGGTTTGCCTCCATCTCGCCATGAACGGGTTAATAATGAGGGAAAGGGGATTCGTGGCTTGAAAGTCAAATCACTGTCAGCTGAACATATGAAGAATTTAGAATCATACATCTTGAATAACATAGCTGATGTTCAACCGTATATCACATTGCATATTAATGAGTTGAAACAATGTCATCCAAAGAAGAAAGAAATGTGGATTTTGAATGAGCACAACAAAACTTTTTTGCCATGATTTAAAAAGACCTTGCTTGGTAGATCAGATGTATCAGAGACATTAAAATGGATAGTGGGTGGTCCATCTTTAAATGTGATAACATGGTCCGCTTATGACATTAATGGCTATACATTTCATACGAAAGCTCAGGACAACAGAAGTGCAGTTCAGAATAGTGGTGTATTGGTGTTTGCAGAAGCAATGCATTTTTCGAGTGCTAAGGACAGAAACCCAATTTCGGCATCAAGTGAATATTATGGAGTGATTGAAGACATATGGGAGGCTGATTACTTTAAAATTAAAGTTCCTGTTTTTAACTGTAAATGGTTTATCGGTAACAACAGTGTCAGACACGATGAATTTGGAATGACACTTGTTAATCTGAAGAGATTGGAAGACACAGCTGATTCTTTTATAATGGCAACACATGCCAAACAAATTTTCTATGTAGTAGATCAATCAGATATGCAGTGGGCTGTTGTTTTACAAGGGAAAAAACAATATGTTGGTGAGGATGAATTTGATGAAGATGCTGATTTATGTGAGATCCCTACTTCCATGGAAAGATTAACAGAACATAATGATGAGTATGTTGAAGACATGGTTTGTGCCATAAGGAACGATCACGAAGAAGGAATTTGGGAAAACAATCCAACTGTACATTCCTAAAATTACAGGTAACACATGTTTATTTCTTGTTTACATTTAGTTTTTTCATAAAATGTTAGATATTGTAAATTTTTTACTTATTAAAACATGTATCAAACCAAAACGATAAAACAATAAAAACCGTAAAGAGGAGAAGTCCTGGGCGCACCGGCTGGCCGGTGGTGGATCACCGGTTGGCCGGTGGTCCAGAGCAAAGCTCTGTCTGGTCCACCGGCCGGCCGGTGGTGAGCCAGCGGCCGGCCGGTGGTCCAGACAGAGAGGAAGGCTCTCTGTCTGGTCCACCGGCCGGCCGGTGGTGATCCAGCGGCCGGCCGGTGGTCCAGACAGAGAGGAAGGCTCTCTGTCTGGTCCACCGGCCGGCGGGTGGTGATCCAGCGGCCGGCCGGTGGTCCAGACAGAGCAAGGCTGTCTGGTCCACCGGCCGGCTGGTGGTGATCCAGCGGCCGGCCGGTGGGCCAGACAGGAAGGCTCTGTCTGGTCCACCGGCCGGCCGGTGGTGAGCCAGCGGCCGGACGGTGGCACCAGGCAGTGGGCAAGTCTACTGCCTAGGTCCTCCGGCTGGCCGGTGAGCTCACACCGGCTGACCGGTGGACTCAGTGAGTCCACTTTTCAGCTTTCTTGGGCCAACTCCTTGGCAACCTTTTTCCTGTGTTTACCATTTTTATCATTGTTTAACATGCTTACCATATTACCAATGTTTAATATTATGTAATTTAGTACACTTTTCTATTTTCTGATTAAGTAGTATTACAATATTTGAATTTGTATATTTGTGAACTAATGTTTGTTTTTTTGATTTGAAGGATAATGACAGATCAATCAGTTGATCAGCCACATGATTCTGGAGATGAGCATATTGGTCATACATCTGGGGAGGAACATTCACATACTCCTATTACGAAAAAGAGTTCAAAGGTTGGTAAGCGTGGGTGCACACGTTTACCAAAATTATCACTTGCCCGTACGAAGGAGGAGAGGATAGTCGTGGAGTTTGATGATGATGATCTTCCTAGAGGTCCAAATGCTAAAGATTTTAAGGGTTTTGTAGCAACTCAGGCTAAGAGCAAAGTAAGCATTCTCTATGATGATTGGAGAAGTGTGGATAAGGCGATAATTTCTCAGCTGTGGGAGACCATTTTGGTAAGATCTTTTGCTATTGTTTGACTGTTCTTTAAATGTTTCTAGTATATATAATATTTTTAACCTCTTTTTTATCAGATGACATTTGATATTCCTGACACTGGAGGAGTCAGGAAGAAATGCTTATCGTTGGCTGCTAGGAGATGGAGGGATTTCAAATCAACCCTCTCATCTGATTTCATTTATGGTCATAGGAGTCGTGAGAATCCATGTCGTATATATCCTTTTATAGATGAAGACACATGGAGACAATTTTTTGAAAGTAGAAGAAAAGAATCATTTTTGGTAAGGGCAATGTAAACTTTTATAAGCTTTCTTATATAAATGATCTTATTATTGTTTTGTTAATGATTACTTATTCTTAATTTACAGCAAACAAGGAAATCTCATCAAGAGATCCAATCTAAAAATGTATACCCTCATAGTTTATCTCGGGGAGGGTATGCATTATTGGAAGAACAAATGATGGCAGAAAAATTTCAACAACTAAGAGCTGAGTATTCAAGCTCTAGAGAGGTGGCCCCTCCATCCCCTCCATCTAGACATGAGAAATGGAAAAGAGCTCGGAAGGGCAAAAAAGGAAAATATCTTTCGGAAGAATCGAGACTCGTAGTTGAGAGGATTGTAAGATATCTATTTTATTTATTTAAGTTTACTATTTTCGTCATATATTTCCAATCATTATAGAAATGTTCAATTAATTATTACAGGACTCTCTTGAGGAGCAGAGTTCACAGGGGACATTTACACCATCTGGGAGGGAAGATATTTTATCTGTGGCATTGGGAAAGCCCGAACATCCTGGCCGTGTAATGGGATATCCGACAGGTGTATCGGTAAGAAAAGTGTTGCCACGTTCCTCAACTTCTAACGTTGAGGGAGTTTATAAAAAAAATAGAATCCTTGGAGGCTGAAGTCCATAATATTAATGCGACAATGGAGGACAAGATTAGAGCATCGGTGCAGATTATGTTTGCAGACTTGCAAAGACAATTTCAGGGTGCAGCTCCCACTCCACCTCTCCCAGTAGCTCCCACTCCCCCACCTCAGCCTGCGGACCCCATTTTTGATCCTCCTCCTCCGCCGCAGCTACCTACTTATTATGAGTTGTATGTTGATGATCCTCAACATCATATAGTTGCATATGGGATGGTATATTGTATAGGAGATACAGTTCATCATCAACAGTTAGAGGTAGAGAATCAGAGGGTCACTATACAGGATATTATAGATAGATCAGCTCGGATACCATTACCTACAGATGAGGTGACGACAGTTGGACATAGTATCGGCCATTTTTTACTTTGGCCATCTAGACTTCTTCGACTCATTACCAAAGAGGTATGGATGTTATATCTTTTATTTTATATTTTTATTAATGTTTTATCATTTGAAAACTAATATATTTTTCAATTTATTTTTACAGGAATACTTCAAAGGTAAAGAAATACTGTATAGACAACAAAAAAGACAGATAGCTATGACATCAGATGCAGATACTAGCAGTCTTGACAAATTGTCAAGATATTCAAATTTGTTGGCGGATCATTATGACTTTACAATGGAAGCTCATGTCTGTGGACGTGAACTAAGTGTGGGGATTATGAAAACTGATATCATGGAGTTTGTCACTGGAGATAAGTTGGGCATCAACGTGGTGCAAATTTTTATCATGTAAGTCTTAACACCTTTTCCTTGCGTTATATTTATTAAAAATGTATACTTATGTCTGCTTTGTATTAGGTATCTGTATAAAATTTGTGAGAGGAATGAGCTGACAAATGTATATGGATTCGTGGACACACAATTGATTTCCCCTGAAGCATGTGCGTTGGATGAGGAATAAAGAATGCTTTATATTGCTGATAGATTTGAAAAGAATGTAATCACACAGTGTTGGATGATGCCTTTTTGTGAGAGGTATGAAACACATCCCTCTCAAAGAGTTAATTATCTTATAACATAAAAAACCACTAACGTTAAATTTCCTATTATCAGGGATCATTGGATGTTAGGGGTTTTTTGCCCTAGGGAGAAAACACTTTATTGGATATGCTCTCTCCATGATGATGTGCGAGAAAGTTTTAAGAATATATTGGAAACGTAAGTTTCAATTTCACAATAGTTTTATATATTATAATGAATTTTAAATTTACCCCATTCGTATTATTTTCTAACAGGGCATGGGTCCACTTTCGAAAAAGCGCAAAGAAAAGGAATTTCAAGATCAAATATGTACATGCGAAGGTAAATATCCATTTATAATTTGTACATTTTGATTTATTACATAAAAATAATATATTGAATTTACACTCATTCAAACAGAAATGTCATGAGCAACAAGGCATCATCGAATGCGGATATTACATGTTAAGATTTATGTATGAAATAATAACAACTGGGACAGTTCTGAGTTTTGACCTGGTAAGATTTCCTCTTTCTCATAATATTTCAATTTGATTTATTCATTATACACGTTGACTACTATCCTTTTCCTTTGTAGCTTTTTGATGACCCTCAACCCTTTACTGCTGAAGATATCAAACACTTACAAGTGGAGTGGTCAAATTATTTTACAGGTTTGATTGACTTTTAGTTGTTTGTAATGTAAAATGTAATTTTGAATATTGTCAATGTAATTGTGTATTTCGTAGTCGTTTAGGTTGGATTTAGTTTTTTTTGAAGTTGACAGTGTAAGTTTTGAATGTTATAGAAGTGCATGTTTAATTTTTCTCTACTTCTTGTTTTGGTCTACTGTTGATGGTTTTTCTGGTCTGGATTTTGGTATGGGGGGAGAGGTTCCAAGGGGGTGGGTGGGTGTTTGGGGGGTGTCCAAGGGATATGGGAGGGGTGTCCAAGGTGTGTTTGGGGATGTCCAAGGAGTCGGTTGGGTATAAATGAGGGTGGGGGGGGGGGGGCTGTCCAAGGGGTGGGGGGGTGTACAAGTGGTTGGGGGGTGTCCAAGGGATATAGGAGGAGTGTCCAAGGGGTGTTTGGGGCTGTCCAAGGGGATGGGGGGGGGGGGGGGTTCCAAGGATTAGGGGGGGGGGGTTCCAAGGGGTCGGGGGGGTGTCCAGGGGGTGGGGGGGCTGTCCAAGGGGTGGGGGGGTGTCCAAGGGGTGGGGGGTGTCCAAGGGATATGGGAAGGGTGTCCAAGGGGTGTTTGGGGATGTCCTAGTGTTCGGGGGGTGTAAATGAGGGTGGGGGGGCTGTCCAAGGGGTGGGGGGGGGGGTGTCCAAGGGGTGGGGGGTGTCCAAGGGATATAGGAGTGGTGTCCAAGGTGTCTGGGAGTTCTGTCCAAGGGGCCGGTTGGGTGTAAATGAGGGTGGGGGGGCTGTCCAAGGGGTGGGGGGTGTCCAAGGGGTGGGGGGGTGTCCAAGGGATATGGGAGGGGTGTCCAAGGGGTGTTTGGGGCTGTCCAAGGGCTCGGGGGGGTGTCCAGGGGTCGGGGGGGGGGGGTGTCCAAGGGGTCTGGGAGGGCTGTCACGGTGTGGGGGGTGTCCAATGGGTGTTTGAGGCTGTACTAGGGGTCTTGGGGGTGTAAATGAGGGTGGGGGGGCTGTCCAAGGGGTGGGGGGTGTCCAAGGGGTGGGGGGTGTCCAAGGGATATGGGAGGGGTGTCCAATGGGTGTTTGAGGCTGTACTAGGGGTTGTGGGGGTGTAAATGAGGGTGGGGGGGGGGGGCTGTCCAAGGGGTGGGGGGGTGTCCAAGGGTTGTGGTGGGGCTCCAATGTGGTGGGGGAGGGCTGGCCAGGTTGTTAGGTGGGTATAGATGAGGGTGGGGTTCAGTTGGGGCTTGGGGGAGGGCTGGCATGGTTATTTTTGTTTGGTTTCTGGTTGCTTTTTGGTGAGAGCAGTGCAATTATTTAAAAAAAAAATATCGCTTTCACGTCGGTTATAAAATAACCGACGTGGTAAATAAATCGGTAGGGGTTTATCACGTCGGTTTTTTCGAGAACCGACGTGATAAACCGTTCCCGGGCCTTTTATCACGTCGGTTCTTAATATAACCGACGTGATAAAAGGCCTGGGAATCAATTTACCACGTCGGTTATTGGATAACCGACGTGCTAAAACGTTTCCCAGGCCTTTTTATCACGTCGGTTATTTAAGAACCCGGCGTGATAATAGGCCCGGGGAAGGGTTAATCACGTTGGTTATGTCATAACCGACGTGATAAACGATATCCCAGGAGTTTTATCACGTCGGTTTAGAAAATAACCGACGTGATAAACCCCCCCCCCCCCCACGCATATTTATCACGTCGGTTATTAATGAACCGACGTGATAAACACCGTGATGTTCGGGATGTTACGTCGGGTTTTAAATAACCGACGTAAAAAACGTTATTTATAACGTCGTCCGTATTAACGTCGCCTAAAAACCGACGTAAATAATGAAAAATAACCGACGTAAAAAATGTTTTCTGCACTAGTGAAATAAGAGTTTCAAAGAAGGTGTATATTTTTTACTAAGTGAATGAAGATCCATTAAAAATTCTTGGATGTTATTTTGATGTTCCATGTAATTATAAAATGAAAATGGAAGACCATACCTTTGGTGTTTTATAGTCTCATTAATATTGAATTAAAATGTTATTTCAATCAATTTAGATGCATAGATAATATATAATAAACAACATTATCTCTTTATTATGGACATGATTGAGGAGTTCCATCATTATGGTTGCAAGCATAGAATACTTGAATTAATGTGAAATTATTCAGATGAATTTTAAAGTATATATGATGTCATTATTTTTGTTTCTTTTTAATGAATCAAACAAATTCAAACATATATAAAATTATCTAAGTTATGTAAGGTGAAGTTTTTACTAAAGATAGATGAGATTAGTTTAAAGAAGTTTATACCAAGCCAAGAGTTATTTTGAATTATTCTAGTTTTATTTGATGGCAAGGAGTTTGGATAGAAATGGAAAAGTCATTAATCCTCATTGTACCTATATGGAACACATGGATAGAATAAAGTTTAATTTTATAAATTGAATTTTTATATGAGAGGTTCTAAAGAGTTTTATAAAATGGATTTTCTAATATGAAATAATATATTATATTAAAGGTGATCTTCATATGAAAATTGATATATCTTATGAAAGGATTTTAGAATTAATATGAAATTTATAACATTATATGAAAGAAAATATTCTTATGAAAATGTTTTCTATGAAACCCTTATGAAAATTATATTCTAAAGTTTTTATGAACGTGAGGATACTCTAAAATAAGATGAATTTAAATATATCAATGTTAGGCTAGCTTATATTCATTATAATAAATATTTGGATATAGTTTATTATGATTTTAAAAAATAATAGATAATAAATAAAGATAATTTAGGGGCACTTCAAGACATGTTACAAGGAGAAACTGTTATTATGAAATGCATGAAATAAACTATATGTAGAGTTCAGATTAAAAGGATATTTTTGTGGTTTTTATGAAAAATTAAATGATGAGTTTTTGGAAGATAAAATAGAATTAAGGATTACATGTTTACATACATTAGTAGATATTTTTAATAGATGAAGGTTTTTAGGGAAGTTAATGAAATGTATTTAGGCATCTGATGTTTTGGGATTTTTGAATTAACAAGAATCATGGTAATTCAAAATTAACAAATGTGATGTAGTGAATATAGTAGAAGAAAAAGAATAGAAATAAGATAAATGAAATTACAACCTAATTTAAATATTTATTTATGTTCAATGAAAAAAATAAAATAATGATATCTAATACTATTCTAGATATTAATATCTAGAATTATTATTGATATTGGAGAATGCCTAACACTACTTATGTTTTTTTATAAGCCCAATGTGATTAAGAGAATGAGAGAAGATATCTAATTAAGTTTTTGTTTCACTAATGTGTAAGAATATGTGTAGTAAATATGAAAAAGGCCTTTTAGTTTAGGTTATATAAAAATAAGTTTCTTTTGTTCATACAAGAGAAGGAGAAGGAGAAACATTTCAGTTTGCAGTTGTAAAGAAGAAGAAAATGGTGTTTCCACTATTGTGTTATAAAATAACAAGATTAAGTGTTTCATTTATGATTATATGAAGTTAAAAATAATAATAATAGTTCAATTAAACTCCCCAGTAATATAAAAAATAAAAAATTGGAAGGAAGTCTCTCTTATTTTTACCCAGAATTATTTTACACTTTCAAGAGGTAGTATAAAGACACATTGGAAATATATAGATGTTCAAAATATTCCATACACTATCAGAAGCCATATTACATGATTTTTATTTTTATATATCTATACATTTATAATCACATGTTCACATAAGTGGGTTATGTGGTCTTGATTGAATCCAAAACACACTAAGGATTAGACATTTATTTTTACCTGTTAACATTGTAATTTTTTTGTACTTTTCTCCAACACCTATTCACCCCATCTCAATGTTGAACATATCCCTAATTTTTCCTCTCATATAATCAATGAAAAATGATACCCAAACTAATAAATAAAGGTGTGATTAGTAACATGGATATAGAATATGAATTTTTATAAGAAACTAATGTCATATATATTTCATTCTTCTAACCAACAGAAGTAAAGTGTAGAAAGAATCATTAGTTTTGTTATTAGCATATATCTGGACCAAAGAAACCACTTGGAAAGATGTAAAGGTAATGTTACGATATAATATGTCTATTTTAATGAAAAATTATATAATGAAACATTGATTTGATTTTCATTATTCCTTTCAGGGTTCATTTATTTTAGAAGATTGTTATCCATGTGACATGCCTTTTCAGGAAGAGAAATGATGCTATGTATGCTAAATCACAGAGGTAATGGGAAATCTATTTCACTAATGACTCAATATTTCATAGCTCTATGAGAACTCTTAGGTTTTTTATCTACTTCACATAATCCTCTTCATGTGATCGTGTCACATAAGATCCTTTGTATGAATGCTTTATGTGAACTGATCGTGTGATCTCATCACATGATCAAATCACATAAACAAATCACATAATCAATTAAGGGAATTCACTTGAACCGTGATTCGTATAATATTGTCTTATTTACATGATCGCATAAAGATTCATGGGTCATGTAATCATATAAATCTCCCAAGTTCATTTGATCATGTGATCCTATTGTTATCATGCGATCACATGAATTTGAACAAGTCATGCACTTAATATGATATTTATAGTTAGTAATGTTCCCCTTTATTACTCAAGTCCATTTTTTAACCCAAAATCATCCATTTTCATAATTAATCAAAATTTTCTTTCTTATGAAACAAATGAATTCAAGAATTGAAGTTGAGGAGGTTTTAGTTCATTAGACTAAAATGGTCTATAGTGTGGAAGTCGGCCAATGCATAGTCTTTCTGTCCACTCACAAGCATCTTACAAGCTTGATGGGAACCAATATCTTGGATTTTCAATTTTCTAATTAGTTTCCCTTATATGTGGGTCGGGGGTTCCCAGGAGGGAAGGGAGGTGTCCAAGAGGGAGGGGGGTGTTTAGGGGGGTGTTTATGAGTGGGGTGTCTAGGAGGGGAGGGAGGGGGTGTCCAGGGGGGAGGGGGTGTCCAGGGGGGTGTCCATGAGTGGGGTGTCCAAGAGGGGAGGGAAGAGGTGTGTCTAGAAGGGAGGGGTTATCCAGGAGGGAGGGGGTGTCCAGGTGTGAGGGTGGGTGGGGGGTGTCTAGAAGGGGGGGATGGGGGTGGGGGTTTCTAGGATGGGTGGGAGGTGTCCAAGAGGGGGGGGGGGTGTCCAGGAGGGAGGGGGGTCTATATTTGGGCTGGGGAGGGGGTGTCTAGGAGGGAGGGGGGGGGGGGGGGGGTTGAGGGAGGTGTCCATGAGTGGGGTGTCCAGGAGGGGAGGGAGTGGGTGTGTCCAGAAGGGAGGGGGTGTCTAGGAGGGAGGGGGTGTCCAGGTGTGAGGGTGGGTGGGGGGTGTCCAGGAGTGGGTGGGGTTGTCCTGGAGGGGAGGGAGGTGTCCAAGAGGGAGTGGGTTTCCAGGAGGGAGGGGGTATCTAGGTGGGATGGGGGTTTCCAGGTGGTGGTGGGGGGGTGTCCAGGAAGGAGGGGGTGTCCAGAAGTGGGGTGGGGGTGTCCAAAAGGGAGGGGGTTTCCATGATTGGGGTGTACAGGAGGGGAGGGAGGGGGTGTGTCCATAAGGGAAGGGGTGTCCAGGCATAGATCCATTCAATTACATTCAATACTGATAATATACAATGGGTAGATCGTTTCTAGAGTTGCCTGAAGTGGGTCCGTAATGAGGCATCAAAAGTTCCAACCAACCAAACCAATTCCAAGCCCATGTAAAGGGCCAAGAATTATATTTCAGTTCAATTTGAGGCCCAATATATATTATTTAATGTCATAAAGACCCAACATATGCATAATTTACCTTTCTCTCATTAGATTTCTAAGAAACACACTTTTTATCTACACCAACGTTGTAATAGAATACATCTGCTGAAAAAACTACTGATGATATATGAGTTTAATGGAAGGAATAATTTCTGATCTAGAAGAGTTGTGAGGACACTCTCAACTAAATCAATTTTGACCCTCAATCCTAGAATGTGGATGAAATATATGTATTGAGATGTTTTTTACTAGAAACTGAATTCCAGAAGATGTATCCCCACTACTTATACATACATACATACATACATATATATATATATATATATATCACTTCTCTCACTTTCTATAGGATTGGAATTTACCGGTTGTGTCATAGGATCTCTAGGTTTCTGCTTTATGTATTTTTAAATTATATTTTTGATAATGTTATGTGAAATTTCGTTCTTATTCCTCCAATATTTTTTTTTGGTGTTTTCCCTTGATTTGTTGAACTGTATCTCTTCAATTTATATATGATTTTATAATTCATATTAGTGAATTATGGTGTATGAATAATATTTATTCTACGACATCCTTCCCTTTTTACTACATAACTTTTCATTACATTTTACAAACAGAGGATCTTTAAAGTCTAGTGTCTTGGAAATCAGGAGCATAATACATCAAAAAACATAAAACATTCTTCTAATACACTTTTAAGGATTCATCATAGGTTCATCCTAAGTAAAATTACTGCATCTTATAACCTGGAGACATACATCAAAGGAAAGGGTGAGCAGAAGGCCCAGTAAGGAAAGCAAGGGAATCAGTTTACTTGTGATATCAATAAGAACTTGATAAAAACATAAATACATGAACAATGGAAGTATAGGAATATCATAAAAAAAAGAACTTGAAACATAACTTTCATATGTGTCTACAACCTTTAATTTAGACATTAATGAACATATCACCAAGGTATGACCCCGAGGTGTCATAAAAATTACCAAGGTTATTCACCAAGGTATCGTGAAACTTTTCATCTCTAGAGATAAATTATTTACCCAATGCATTGGAGCGCTATCAGGGATCAAAATTAATATGTATTTATTTTCATGTGATCTACATATATCATAATCAAACATTTCATAAATAACCCAATGAGAATAAAATAAATGGCTTTCATTTCAAGATCTGGACGTTTTAAAAGTTCTAAAAAAATAAGATCATTATGTCATTTATAACACATGGAAAGGGAGTGAAGGTTATATGTATGTCAATTCCAAAATCAAATATATCATATTTATATATTTAGGAACACCAATATAAACAAAATAGGTCTGGGTATTCACATAAATAAAACAAGAGAATTTCTGGAGAGAAATAGATAGAAATTTTGAGGTGAAATTTCTGCAGCGTAACAACCATATAACATGGTTTTAGAAAAAATTGAAAAGAGAGGTGAAAAGGGTCACCCACTAATAAATAATTCATAATAAAGTATGGGTACATAATAAGATCATGGTATGGATATTTGAATGACATACCACATGAAAAGGAAACATGAAGGAAAAGAGAAGATGTTATTTCTTTTACGAGAAATTCGGCTGCCTAACGACGTCACTTAAAAATTCCAAAAAAAATTTGATGAGATCGGAAAGGGTATATAAAAAATTATACATGAAATGGAAAGTAATGAGAACATATAATAACATACACTCAACACAAATAGATGGAAACTAGAAGACACAAGATAAAGAAATTCATGGCTTAAAAGAGGAGGGTGAAAGATTCCCTTACCTTGAATAGTAACTTTTAAATCTTGAAGGTTGGGACCTTGGGAGGCTTGAGGGAACATTGGGAGGATTCTAGAGAGATGAGGTCAGAGTTTGGACGCACTTAAAAGGCTTTGAGTGAAGAGTAAGTGAGAGATTGGGTGGGTTTATATAGGAAAGGAGAGGGAATTGTTTATTATTTAGGTTTGGGACACCTCACATTAAACTAAACAAAACCACAAACCAGCCCATGGTTTTTACCCATGGTTTTTTCCAAAAGGGAGTGGAAAAACTCATTTTATAAGGTCAATGGATGAAAATTATAAATTATTAGGGTTGCTTATGCGGATGTGAGTCACACTCTCAAGGAAAACAATTTAAAAAGACAAAATGTTATATAAGTCTTGGAGGGTCCACTAAAACTTTGTAAAATAAAAAAAACAAACCCAAAATCACAATATTTTAACGGTAAAACATATATTGGCCGAACATATAGTTTATATTATTTTATTACATCAGTATTTGTTCATTATGATGTCATAAAACACATTATATATTTATATGGTATTTAATTTTTTTACCAAAAAATTTGACTATCTCATAAAATTATGAAAAATTCACTATTGGATAATTTCAACATCTTGATTCCAGAAATAATATTAATTTTATCTAAATAATTTTCTAAATATGTTAATTTTCACTTTTAAAATAAAAACTGACATTTATCTAAAATTCATGGGTTTTGAAAAAAATGGCTTTCAAACCTTAATAAAAATTACAATTGCATTCCTAAAATTATACGATCATTTATATTTAATAAACCTTAATTTAATAATAATAATATTTTATTAAAATATTATTTAATTCAAAAATCCATTAATTCATCAAAATAGATTTCTTAGTTAAATATTTAACTAAAAATACTATTTGTGATTTAAAGAAATATTTATAAAGTAACAATAATAAAATGAAAGTACAATAATTATTATATACAAAAATAATGTACATAATCATAGTACTGAGGTCTTGTTACATAACCACTTAAAACACCTGCATAAGTCCTTAGGGTAAGGTGCGCGATGGTGACAGACTCTTGGGGTGGCTCAGATAACATTGTTCGAGTGGTAATATCTATCAACATCCACTTCTCCCGTAGGCTGTTCTGATCGAGCTTAACGTATTCAAGCTCAGCTTGGGCTTGGTCAAGAGCGAATCCCAAAGACGCAACCTCATTTTTGAGCTCTGTTAAATGGGATTCATATGGGGAAAGTCTACTGGATGAGGCCATTGCTTCCTTTTTCTGAGTAAAAAGAATTTGTTAAGGCCCTATATTTATACTAATCATGTGATCAGTGTTCAAAGATTATATTAGAAACGACCAAAATTCTTAATGGTATTTTAAAATAAAAAAACATAAAACAAAAGAATTGCATATGTTGTATAACCATTCACATATTTATTTAGATCAAGAGGGATATTCATTAACAAAAGTTTTTGTCGTTACATATTCCATTATCAAATAGATGATGAAAATATAGTTGGATAAATAAGGTTATTAATGGGTATAAACTAAAGAATCAGGAAGGTGGTGGTGTCCAGGAGGGAGGGGGTGTCCAAGAGTGGGGGGGGGTGTCCAGGAGGGGAGGGGGGCTGGCCAGTGGGTGGGAAGGGGGATATCTAGGGAAAGGGAGGGAGGCTACAAGGGGAGGGGGGGGGGTTGTCCAGGAAGGATGGGGTGTCCAGGAGTGGAGGGGGGGGTGTCCAGGAGGGGGGGTATCCAGGATGGGAGGGGGCTATCTAGGGGGTGGGAAGGGGGCTATTCAGGGAAAGGGAGGGGGGCTGTAGGGGGGGGGGGGTTTCCAGGAGGAGGGAGGGGGCTGCAGGTGGAGGGTGGAGTTGGGGGGGGGGGGGGGGGTCTGTCCAGGGGTAGGGAGGGGGCTGTCTCGGAGAGGGGAGGGAGGGGGGTTTGGCTAATCACACAAAAGAACTAGGAGATCATCAGAAAAGTGAACTGATATGATCATCGCCTATCTAATTGTGTAGGTTCTCATCAGACCCTATCTACAACTAAGAAATACATTCCTTCCATACCTTCAATGGGAACTTAGATTTTGTATGGGGTCCTTGGAGAGGCATAACTGGTTAGGTTTTAAGCAGGATTGGACCTAATTTATGATGCGGACGTGCTAGAACTCATTCCTTTTGACCCAGCATGGGAAAGTACACTCTTAGAGGCTCTTGATATATATAACTATTAGGTTTATAACCTATCTAGGATGGTGGTATCACTAGAAAAATGTTAGAATTTATTCTAAAATTGAATACTCCCATGAAATTGAATACACCATCATGTGTGTGTCGTATTGTATAACCTGTGGAGATTCCTCCCTTTTTTTATTTTTAATAAATGAAACCTTTTGGATTCCATGTTGTTGTTTAAATTTCATCCTCTTCTTTTCTCATCCATGTAATCTTAAAAAAACAATATTTATATGTTAATGAATCATGTTGAGCCTCTTCTAAAATATTAATTGAAGTTCCCAATCAGGATCCAAGTATCACTGAGAGGGGGAGGGGGTGAATTAGTGATACCTTTTTCTTTTTATGTTTCCTTCTAATTAAAACAACCTTAGCCTCCTGTTAAATATTTTCTTCTCTGATGAACACACACAACCACAGGAACACAAGATTTACAAGGTTCACTACTCAATAAGAGTAGCTACGTCCTTGGTATGGTACGAAAATAATCCAGTACCAAACAATCCACTAGAAAACAATCCTTTGATGTGAAATACAACGAGTAGGATATACCCTTACAATCGTGTAGCACTTGGAAAACAATACTCAAGTGTGTGTGCACCCTCTTAGCACAAATAGATAATTACAGTATTTCAGTGATTCTTCACAATTGAATAGATTTAATCTCTGGAGTACAAATCTTCACTTTCCAACCCAGAAGCTGGTAAGAACTTCCATATGCACAACTGAATATGTGCGAAAACCCCAAAATTTTCAAACTGCCTTTAGGATATCTTTCACGCAATTCCAATTCCTTGCGCGTAAAAATTCACTTTTGGCGCGAAAAAATTTTCGCGCAAATTCTCTTTTTCCGCACAACTTTTTCCCTTTTCATGCAACTCTCCTCTTTTTCGCAAAACTCACTCAGTGTATTATTTTACGCGCACCAGATCTCGAGATTTCTTCTAAGTGTCGAGCACTAACAAATGAGAATGGTTCACCTCATATTTATAGGCATTTTTGACCCGGCGCAAAAACCACTAATCCACGCGTAAAACCCTCTTCACACGCGTAAAAACTATTTCACACAACTTCTTATTTCACGCAATGCTCCAAAATTTCATGCACCTCATTCCTTTTCCAATTTGTGACTTTCCAATAAAAATATAACAATTGCGCACAAAATTCCACACCACGGTCCATATTGCGCACATACCTAATATTTCCAGTGACATCATATTTCGCGAACTGCTCCAATCTTTCGCACATTTCATGCCTTTTCCAATTTTCGATCTTCTGATCTCAAAACACCTTTTGGGTGAAAACTTCATTCCTATATTTCACGCACCGCGCCAATATTTCGCGTAACATTCATTTTTCGCATAGCCTGCTGATATTATGCCCACAACTTTATCTTTCACGCATCCTGCAGATATTTCGCGCATCCTGCTGATATTTCACGCACCGCTTTATTTTTTTGCGAAACTCGCCAAGGTTTCCGCGCACTCCATGCCTTTATCATTTTTCAATGTTCTGGCCTTGAATAATCCCTTGAATGTAGAAATCTAAACCATCTTCAATATTGCGCGCAATATCCATTTCCAAGCACATTTCTTCATCTCCCGATTTTCAGGCCCTAAAATTTGGTAAACACTGCAAAAAGACACCACCTTAAACTGTTCTTTTATGCAGCCCCTAGATTGTCCATCACTTTGTCATTTATCTCTTCACTGCTTCTCATAACCATTCATCAGCTTTCATCACGAACTCCACTATCGTGATATGTATCCTTTGATAGATCAGATTTAGCATTGTCAGAATTGCAATGGGAAGTACTGAAACTTCCCTATCTTCCAGCAGTATCACTTCTTCCAATCAAAACTGTATATGACTGGCATCGTCATTTCTCCCCCTTTCCATCATAAGGCTTGCATCATAAGTTCTCCTGACTTATGATATTTGTGAAATACATATCAGCAAATAATCGTCTGGTTTCAAGTCCTTTAGAAAGTGAATTGATTTATCTTCTTTGACAACAAAATACAACACTCTGCCAACGCTAACTCTTCAAACATATTTCTCCATCCAACTTGGTCCCAACATTAATTCAATCCAAGGAAATATGGACATTTAAAGGTTGTAACAGGTAACAATTAACATTTTATTAATGTATTCTTTCATATTAATGTTTAATTTATTTCATTATTGTATTACTAACATAATATTTGTTTTATTATATAGGTGATTTTTTTTCATGAGTTAAAATGCTTTGTTTGATAACTAATACTATGGATGAAAATTTTTGAGAGCTAATTAAGTGATGATAAATGTCTAATATATCAGCACTTTTTTAGCAATGATAAAGGTGGTATTTATCAGCACTATTTTGAGTGCTGATATATTACACATTTATCAATTCTCAAAATAGCATTGATAAAGGGGAAATTTAATAGTGCTGATAAAGGGTGACCTTTATCAGTTATTTTTAGCATGGATAAAGGTGACCCTTTATCATTTCTATTTTGAGTGCTGATAAAGGGGACCCTCGTTTATCTTCACTGTGATTAATAGTTCTTTTCTAGCGCTATTAAAGATTATTTTTAGCGCTATTAAAATCCCTATTTGTATTCGTGAATGAATTATTCATGATATTACATGTAAAATTAGTAGTATATACACCACATAAAAGTGAATTAGTGTATAATAACAAATAAGTCTTAATGGAATGTAAATTGAGACAAAATACCTTACCTCACACTTTGTGTCTTTTAATTCAAAACCACTTAGATGATATAATAAAAAATAAAACTTAAAATACCATAAATAATGAATTATTCATGATATTACATGTAAAAGTAGTAGTATATACACCACATAAAATTTAATTGGTGTATAATAACAAATATGACTCAATGGAATGTAAATTGAGACGCAATCCCTTACCTCACACTTTCCTTTTTTGATTGAAATTTCTTTAAAATCCTGTATAGTTGTTTTAAACAGGTTATTAACTTATAAAATAACCATATTAATATTTATGATACCATATATAATCATTTTATAATATATTATTCCCTATTTTTTAATAATTTTTTATTATTTTCATCATTTTGGGTAATAGCTTGCTTTATTTTTTGAGTATGTTTTGACTCATTATTTTTTGTTCCTATTACTTAGATCATGATTTAATCATATAAAGAACTAGTACTCGCCCATGCTATTGCACGACGTATTCGATTACTGGATTTTCTTTAAATAAGAGATTAAAAATAAGAACATGTATTCAAAAATATATATGAAAATGAATGAAAAGGAAATAAAATAACATATAAAGATATATCAAAACATGACGTATCATTAAGAATTTGATGTCATGTCTTTAATAGGTATTGTAGTAGGGAGTTCATATTTTTAATCTGTCATCATCATACATAAATGTTACATTATTATTGGAGAGGAGGATGAAATTTAATGAAAAAAAAGAAATGACTGAAAGATGAAAATGATGTGATGAATAGTGGCCTCAGAACTATATTGGAGGAGCGGTGGAGGAAAAGGAAAAGGTGTAAAAGGAGACAGAGGTGAAGGTAGAGGTAGAGTCGAAGGCCAATGCAGAGGCAGAGGTGGAGGCCGATGAGAAGGATTCATATGGGGAGAAGGATTATCAGTATAACATTCAATTATTAAAGAGTTTACTGACCACTCAGCAATTATATATTTTTTTACAAAATAAATATCAAGATAGAAATAAGATTTCATAATGTAAAGAGAATAATCTGAAGAAAAGAATGTAAACAAAGTAATCTACCATTATTTTGAAGAAAAAAAACTTCCAAACTACTTATTATGAATCAACATTCTATGGACTAAACCACAACTTGACTAAACTACAACAATAACACAAGAAATTAATACAGTAAAGACTCCATTCCACCAATAGTGTTCATCTTCTTACCTTTTAGTAAGATAAATGCATTATAATAAATTTTTAAAATCCACTACAAATAATACTTCAATGCTCAGATATTGAGTTTTGTCCCTCACAAAAACCATCCAAAGAATAAATATAAATATAATAAAAACCATTAAATGGGCACATAAATGAAGCATCAGCGTTGTGGTCATTGTAATACACTTTGGGTTTCAATTTGAACCACTGGCTCTTTGTATGAGCCTTTACACAAAAAATCGATACAATTAAAAAAAAAATTCTATTATTAAATAATAGAATTAAAGGCAAATGTTTATATTGATGGGAAAAACAATTTCACAAATCAATCCCACAAATGATATTACTTCCCTAAAATAAAATCGAAAACATAATTTTTTATAATAAAATAATATAAATAAAAAATAAAAAATTTGGATTTGAGAGATTAAATAAAGTTACAATGTATAAGAAATGTTGTAATTACTTAAAGTTACTTATATTTTATTTAGTTAACCTTCTTTACTAATTAACTTTTTCAGGATGAGGTAGGAAAATGGATTTCTTTCATTGTTATGCTATTGAGGCTCTTCTTTCATCACCATTCACCAAACTGGCTCGAGATTCATGAGCATCATTGATCCTTCTTTTGGCATTATCCCCAAATTTCCATACCCACTCTCTAAGGGGAAGCTGGTTCGGCATTCTGATTTGGCTCTTCATCAGCTTCTAACTGCTGCAAGAACACATCCGGGCTTCTAGTCGATTCAAAAACCCATTCACAAAAATTAATAGAATATCAAACGCAGTTGGAATTGGCGTTTTTTTGATCACAAATCCTTGAAAAATAAACATGGTTTTCATCCTGCATAAAAATATTTAAAGAAATATATGTTCATAAGAATAGAATAAATGTAAATAAATAAAACAGTACGGGGATGTGAGCAAATATTATTGTATTAAGAACATATTTTCATACCATTGGTTAAACTAACTAAAATGATATATTATTGAATCTTCTTTTGTAAAAATTAGCATTATAATAGACACATGTGATAGAATAAATTAAATAACTATGAAATTAGTACATACTATAAACATGCCATGGTTTTCCTAGTAAAAGTCAAGATAAATTGGAAAGAGAATGTGAATAATGGAAACATGCTATACAAATAAATACTTTATGACATGTAATAAAATGCATTTGAGTAAATTGAATGACATCAAACATTTATTTGGAAGAAGAACAAATTAGTATACAACATACCAAAAGTCTAGTTAATCATATTAGTGTACAACATACTAAAATATTTAAGTATGTTGTAAACTAAATTGTTTTTAATGACATCACACATGAAATCCTGATGCATGTAATTTAAAGCATGTAAAATATCATTGATCAAAATTTCCCTTTATCCCAGTTACATTCCATTGCTTCCTCCACATTTTTAGTATATTTCTCAAACTCCCTCTTTCAATAAACCCATAAATTAAAAGGGGATTTCATGAATTTTTGAAAAACAATATATTTTGAGAATATTGTGATGACATATTTTTGTCAATGCTTATACCTCATGTTCAAAACATCTAAAATCCAGAGCATCATTTTCATGTAATTTCATCACTGCAAGAACATGACTGCTCCACAACTCAGATCTGTATATGACTCCATGGAATCCCATTCCAACATAGTATTTTGAATCAAATTTCTCTGTGGATTTAACTATTCTCTCATAAACCATCACCCCCTCAAACTTCAGTGATGAAAATGGATTGTCATTTACTGTTTCATGCAACTGATTATTGACATTTCTTCCTCCACTTATTCCTCTCCCTTTATATGTCTCGGATCTCCCAAATAAATGATAAATCAACTATAAAACACAACTTTTAACTTGCAACTAAAGCTTACCTATATGCAGGAAAATGATAAAAATCACACACCCATACTGCTAATCTGCAACAAAAAAACACTATATTTTAACTGCTAGTTTACCTATATTTAGAATTCATTGCCTTTTCTTGCATTGGAGTGTGCTTGTTAAAAGAAGGTTTTGTTTGATTGCATGAACCATGTATGCACATAAGTACATATATAAAATAAAAAAAATAAGTGAAATAATGCTGGAAAATCTGTCTATATGCTGGAAAATGATAACAAAAACACCCATACAGGTAATCTAACACAAAAAACACTATATTTTAACAGCCAATGTACCTATATTTTTCATTGATTGGATTTTATAACGTTGGAGTGAGTTTGTTAACATAAGGTTCTATTTGGTTTCATGTGTTATGTTTACACAGAAGTACCTATAAATAATAATAAAATTTATTTGAAATGATATTGGATAATCTGCCTATATGCGGAAAACTGATAACAAACACACCCATACATGTAATCTGCAACATATGACCCTATATATAACTGCCAATTTACCTATATTTATCATTCATTAGCTTTGATAACACTGGGGTGTGTTTGTTAACATAAGTTTCTATTGGGTTTCATGTAGCATGAAGTAAATCTACATAATAAAACAAAATTAAGTGGAATGGTGTTGGAATGTCTACCTATATGCTGTATAATGATAACAAACACACCCATACAGGTAAACCGGTCATTCCAGATATGTGAATTGGTATGATTTTTTCAGAAAAGTTATATTTGACATCCAATTCATGCAACATGAACAAATCATAAAAACTAAGCCAATGTTAGGGCTAAAACTAATTTGTAAAGATCCATAGCTCCAAAACGCGTTGCTACTCCCCTTGCCATGATAGGGTATTTCTCCAAATTTGTTTACTAATGATTTATCACCCAATATAATTCTTCTATATTTTTAATGTTCACATCATATGTGGAAATTCTAAATTTCAATCAAAACAAATAACCTATAAATAAAGTAACAAACTATTCAAATTATAACTAATAGTTTTAGAAGTTTCTAAGACATCATCATAATAGTAGTAAACAGAAACTTTATATGGAATAAAATATAAAATTATTTATACCATTGAGAAATAATATATATGAAGTAACATAAAATTCAAATAAGAATTAATATTAATGAACATTTAAAGAGGAACAATGTACATGTGGATTTCAGCATATTGGAGATAATCTTGAAACCAAAAAAATATTATAATTTTTTTTCACACAAGCATTTAATTTTCAAAAGAAGGACGTGTGAGGTAATAAATGATGTAGTTTTTTAAATTATATTCACATTTTACCTTCCACGATGGTGTATTACTCTATAATCTAGTGTTACTTCACCTTTTCCCCTTATATTCAATATCAAAACCTGTCATTAAAATTGATTATATTGAATATATTGAATACACAAATTAGTGCTATAGAATATTTAAATAAAAGTAGATTAAATATAGTCAGTTAAAATAGTAGAAAACAACAATACTCTATAATAATGTGAACAACAGTAATCATACAATTGTATTTCTAATAGCACAAAAACACTTTGTTTCACATTTAGTTCAATATATTATGATGTGTTTGTAAGAGTATTGCTGTGAAAAATCACATAAAATGAATATGAAATCTATGAAAAAGTGTATACTATTTGTGAAAAAAACAACAATCCATTATGGTGTACTATTTTAAATATTTTTAAACAGTACACACACTTACTTATTTAAAATTTATTTTACAATGTGTGATGTTCGGATATGGGGAAGACACAAACTTATTATTTATTTATACACACCTGTAATAATGTACGGAGTTACTAGTGTCAATATCAATACACTCCAATAAATATATAAGTAACATCGAAATGGAAACAATATATGAAATCCTTATTTAATTACACAGAGTATTAAAACCCAAAATATGTGCTATAAAAGAGGTAAAAACCATTCGTGGAGAACAATACAGAGTGAAATATTAGACATATATGGGGCATCTTATTGATTCCCTTTTCCAGCTAGCAAAAGTAATGTTCTCCATTAAAGACATGGAAAAGAAGTTTTAAAGAGATTAAATAATGCGAAACACATACGTATAGAAAAGAATAAATCTTCATTGACTCTAATAATTCCTTATATACACATCAATGTGGGAAATTAGATGATAATCATGAATAGAATACGTGCACCTGTGTGGAATAAAAGTAGGACCTGTTTGAAAAAAATATGAAAAAATTAGAAATAAAATGAACATTTTAACCCTCTTATAATAAAAAAAACACATAATAAAATAGTGAAATAAATTAAGCCAGGGGAGTTATATCCTCTCAATGAAACCCATTTCCAGTCAAAAACATTAATGTTCTATATTCAGGGCATGTGAAGGATGTTTCAAAGAGGAAAAATGATGCGAAACATGAATGCACAAAAAAACATTAATCTTCATTGAATCATGTAACTTCTTACATACTCATAAAAGAGATAAATAAGAGAGTAATCATGAAAAGAATCGGTGTAACTATATGAAATAAAACATGGATCAGTTTGACAAAAAATATGTACAAATTAGAAACAAATATAAATATGTTTACCCTCTTATAATAAAAAAAATACATAATAAAATAGTGAAATACCGTATTCTAGGGGAGTAATGTGCTCACTCAACTATTGAAGAAATGTTTAGTAACAAATCCATATATTGAGATTTTAACATTAATATTAAATCATATATATGGTTAAAATAGTATAAAACACCCTAAATGTAAAACACATTGAATGTAAAACACAATAAATGTAAAAAGATGATATCATTTATGAATAAAATTTAGTTTAGAAGATATAATTTAGAAAAAAAACATTTATGAGAAATTTTTAAACATACCTAAATATTCTGCTTCTGGATGAACTAACTACAGTAGTTTTTATATTCTAATTTTTATTTTATCTCTTCTGCATCCCTATGCACAAAAAAATATAAATAGAGTAATCAAATGAGAAAATATAGTATAGACTATCATGAAACAGATCATTCAAAAATATATTTCATTGAAACATAGACACCACTTAATATTTTAATACTATTTATGAGGTGAGAACTAGTGATAAAAAATACATTACAACACTATATATTATATGTTATAAAATGAAAAATGTAAAAAAATAGAATGTATAAAAAACATGACCAGGAGGTGGTGGAGTAAATATATATGTTCTCATCCCCCTTCCCTCTTACTTCTTGTCCCCTTCCTGAATCCCTCACAGTCGATGGATGAATATGGTTCATAGATGTTATCAATTAAAACTAAGGATATGGATGAAAAGAAAAAAGTTACCCCAACCAATAATAAAGATGAAATCACCCTTGGAGTGTTGTTAATCATAAATAAATGATAAAATACAGATTCTAATAAGATAATTTAAATTATCCTGGATTGATTTTAAGAAGATAAAAATAATTTAATACAACATAATCATAGAGAAAAATTCTATAGTGGCCAAGATATGGAAATTATGTCAGATGATTTATTATATTATGAATCATTGAGGGATAGTTTTGGCACAATCAGGAAGAGTCTAAACACACAAGCTAAACAAATCCAATATGAAATTGCATCAAATTATAAAGAAATCTACAGTATGAATGGTAAATTTTCATGTATGTATACTCTATAAAGGCCTGATCTGGTCCAAAAATCATACAAAATTAATGTCCACAAAATCATATAAATTTTCTAGTGATGGATGATATTAAAAAATTTTGTGGATAATATTTAGAAAAGGTAAAAATAATCCATGTGAGGGGAATCCCATATAGTATGAATGTAATATAATGAAAGATCATACGTTGAATTGAATTATGAAACTTACATTTACAATAACATGAGATGTTGCAGAGTAGATTTGGCCATTTTTCTAGAAAAAACCGAACACATCCCATTTGGAAACTATTTGTATGGAATAAGCATTCTAAATCATAGATAAGTTTGAACTACAGGTACTGACCATTGTAAATGTAAACATCTTCAAACATAATAAGTTGTCTCTTTCTTCCAAGCTCTAGTAAAACAAGACTCCATTGAAAATTAAATTTACAATGTTGCAAAACATCATTCAAATATATTGAAAAATATACTTTTGTTTGTACCAAATAAAGACAATTATTATAATAAACCTTATTCATTTCAGACAGAGCTAACTTCATTTGACCAGATCATGCTTGAAGTGGTAAGAACATATATTTCTGGCAAGAAACATAACTTATAAATACAGACAGGAATAAGTTTTATAAGAATTTTTCAGAGAGAGTTGTCAAATAGACCCTTAACTTCTTCATCCATACTTGGAATTGCAATATTTTTCAAATTAAATACATTGATATCTCATTTTTTATTTAAATAGTTTGTTATTACTCACCTTTACATCAAGTGAAACCCTTTCCCAATTAATGTTTTTTTATTGACATGTACAGAAAAAACAATTGTAAAACAACAAAATAAAAAATAGAAATACTAAATCATGAAAAAAAACCTTATGTTCTAGGATGTCACCTATAAATCTTGTCACCATCAAAAGCATGTATCAGACTTCTATGCATAGAAAAAAAGTTAAAAAAATTATAATACCGTACTAAATTTGCAGAATAAAAATTATGAATGTTAACATATATGAATTAGTTAGAAAAAATAAAGAAAAGATAACATTTATTAGGGGGTCTCAAACCTTTAACACCAATATGTCATGAAACTTCTCCATTCATAACACATTTCATACGAAATAAATTGTTTTCAGACCCTGAATCTAGAAAAAAAATATTTGTAATTGAACATGTTTTACTTTAATAAAAACAAAACAACACATACTATAGACCAAGGATGTATTTCTATTGAGTAGAGTGATACATTATAGTACTCCATCTTGATATTTAGCTCAAACTCAATTCACAACTCAATCTCAGTCAAATTTTGGGTTTCAAAATTTAAATGTGATTTTATTTTTAAAATAAACAAATGAATCCCACCAGTTTAATCACTATTACAGTATATGAAATTAAAAATAGAAAACATATAAAATTCACTATATGCGGATTGAGAAGAAGATTTGGATACTGAAAATGATGGTGTAGAGGTCGATTGTGAAAAAATACCTTAACATTTTATAGGAGTTCTTCACCAGGGTTATTCTGTAGTAAGAGTAATAGGAATGGATAGAATATGTGAGGGGGATATAGTGTAATTTTATTGTTTGTCACCAAAATCATTCGAAGGAATTACCTCGAGAAAAATAGTAGCTGTGATAAACGGGAGTCGTAGGAGGAGATGAGGAAAATCGTGAGCAACATCCCAAGTAGGAGAGGAGAAGAGTCACAAGAAGAAGGACAACTCTGTATTTTCTATATTTGTAGTAGGAGGGGACATTGATGTTTTGTGGTAACCCTAGGAGTAGCGGAGGTAAATACCTTGCAGAGGCGGGTATGGAAGGAGGTAATGAGAAGCAATAGAAGTTTTGTTACCGAAATCACTTGAAAAAGATTGTTGTAGCTCGACGTTGATAGTGTTATTCATCAATAGTAGAAGGACATCTGAGGAATTGTTAGTAGGAACCGAAATAGAGGAGGAACGGAGGTGCGAGGAGGTTGTCGCCGTATTATGGGAGCGGTGGTATAAGGGTAGAGGGAACCCTAGAGAAGCGGGAGAGGGGATTCAGGGAGGGTGAGGGAACCCTAAAGTAGGGAGAGGGGTTTCGGGGAGGGAAACTGAGGAGGGAATCGTGAGGGGTGAATGGTTTTAGGTTCATCCCATGGATAAATATTGAGATGCTAGAGACGTAGAGCATTGTAGGATGGGCACATATTGAAAAACTGATGTGGGTGAATGTGAGTGTGACATGTGTCATATGGAAAGCTAGGATTAGTATATATATAGATGTAAAAATGATTTAAATATTATATATATTCATTATATATTTATTTAAATAAATCCATAAAATTTAGTGATAGGAAATGAAATTCACCATTCATGGAGATGGTAGGTCGTACGTACACATGATCACTACGTCCATTTTATTGTCATATTAAATTAAGAAAGTTAAATGATATATATATATGTATATTATCATTAAATTATCATATTTATTTCATATATATCACATATTTTTATTAAAATAATATTTAATACATTCCATGTAAAGTGTGAATGAATTACATCACTTCGCGAGGCGGTAGTTCTCTGTACACACGAATGATGTTATTGTATTGCAAAAAATGGAAATCATGAAGATATGTATTATTTAATAAATTAATGAAGTATAAATAAATCATAAATATCATAAATATCATATAAAAAAGTATTTATATCATTATTCACAACCATGATAGGTGGTAATGGAAAAACGAACGATGTCAGTTTGCGAGACAATAGTCTTCCGTACACACGAATGATAATTTTGTAACCCATTTAATGGAAGTGTGTGAATTTGTAGGTCATAAACTTAACATTAAAACATATCAATATATTTAATATACTGAGGTTATTATATAATTATGATATTAAAATAAATGAAAGTTTTTATTAAAAAATAAAACAAAAACGTTTGTTGATGATTGTAACATATTCTTCAGGTATCTCGTTTTGGTTTTCACCAAAGGACTTCCTTTGTTGGATTTATACCCAAATTAATGATTCTAGGATGAGTTAATGGAATTTTTTATGTGAATTTTTCAAGGGTTTTTATGATAAAAATGTCTTGGGATTTGTGAATAAGTGAGGGGAGTGAGTGCCCTTTTATAGTGGAGGAGGAGTGACATTCTTTTAAATACCAAAAAGTAAACACTATGGGGAAGTCTCTCTTACATAATGTAACTACAATAATGATTTTTTTTGATAAAAAAGGGATATGGTATAAATATGTCCATATAATAGGTTTTGGAAAATTTTTGGGTCATTTTAACACCTGATATTTTAATATTAATCACTAAGTAAACTCATTTTTACCTTAATCGATGAGATTAACATTAAATATTTTTGCTAATAAATTTAGTCAAAAATTAATTTGAACTTATTTGAAATTATGAATTAATATTATTCCAAATATGTAATCCATATTTTCAAATTAAACTCATAGAATTAGTAGAATTTAATTTAAAATTTATCTCACACCCGTGATGCCAAAGCAGGTGTTTAAAGTGAAAATGTTCAAAAAGTTTGAAATGGTTTTATATAAAAATTCATTATGAAATTTATTCCAATGAACTAAATTGTATTAATAGATTTATAATTGATATAATTTAACTTTAAAACAAATTTATAATATAATTTAACATGATAAATTATTTAGATGAAAATTTAGTTTTCAATTAAATTCAATATTTCCACTATTCATCAAAAAATGAAAATTCTCAAAAAAAGACCAAAAATTCAACATAAGATAATTTTGAAATTAAAATTTTAAAAATAAAGTTTATTTTTTCAAATAATATTTATAAAAGTGTCAAAATTTAGTTTTAAAACAAGCGATCTATTAAAAGGTGACAAAATTGCCTTTTAGTAAAATACAGTTTTTTATGCATAAACATAGATTTGTTCTTATCTTATGCCTATAAAAAATATTTGATAAATTTAAAAATATTTTATTGAATATATAATATATAAATTTAATTAATATAATTAACTAATAGAAATTAATTTAATTTGTTAAGATAAATCGCCTTTGGGAGCATAAAAATTGTTCTTTACAAAAACATTTCCTTTATATTCAATTGGTTTTTATATTCATTTCTAATTGATTAGTAACCAATGAATTCAACCATATATTTTCATAAGTTATTTAATAATATTCATAAATTAAAATTTATTTTCTAGGAGATAATTTTTATTTTAAATAATAATATTAATAGTATATTGTTGTTTGGTAATACCCAATCTTGCGCGTAACACAAGCTATCAAAGAAACTCATTGTTGCATGTAACACAAGCTAAATCAGTATTTCATGAATTAAAAGATATATAATAGATTGAATATATTTAAAATATTAAATATATCATAATGTCTTGGGATGTTATATTACTTCCCGTGTTTGTTGTTACGTGTCATACACGTTAATGAATATGATTTTCACATTTTAAAATTTTAGGGTGTTACAATATAAGTAAATTTTTCTTCTTTATTAGCTTTATCAGTAGTATATTTCTCATTAAGTTTTACCCCTAACACATAGAAATTTACTTCTTACTCAATAACTATTCTAAAGTTCCTATATCAGTCTAAGAAGTTACTTCCATTAAGATTATCCTTTTCCAGATTAATCCTTAATGTTAAGTTTGATGATGATAATTCTAATTTATCTATATTTGAAGATTTTTACCAGATTATTATCATGTTTTACATTCACTTAATAATTAATTTCATTAAATTTTCTACCACTAAATAATGAATCATTTTAATCTTCATCATATCCATCAAGGGGTAAAGATCTATATGTCATTTATATTTGGGTCACTTTAGTGTTTCTACCATCATTTATGTATTTAGGTTGGCCATCATGACAATCATATCATATGTGAATTTTGTATAGTTGACTGTATAACTCTTTTAACATTTCACCATATGAATTATCTTCACTCTATTTCTTTGGTATCGTAATCATATTAGGTTTTACCAGCTAAATGTAACCAAAATATCAAACTAAACATAGGAATTTAATTTTATTAGGGTCACCCATAACTTTACTGACACAAGATAATTCATGATCATCCTTATTTGGAATAACCTAGTCAATTAGATGATTAAGTGTTTGATAAGTGTTTATTTGGATAGGATCTAACAATCAATATTTTAAAAGGGTTTTAAAATATCACCATCTTATCTCATGTATTCCCTTTTTGTACGCATGATTTTAAAAATTTAGCTTTAGTGTCCTATTACTTCAACCAAAATATTATCTATAAAACATATTTATATATAACTCTTTATACAACTCATGATTTGTGTTACTCACCCAAAAATAAAAACTAGTTATATTCACACATATCTAAAATAAACTGTCATGACCCGAACCTACCAGTCTCGAGCCGCAACTACCCCAATCCCACCACCATAAGCTAGGGGCTGGAGACAAGCGCTAAAGGCATAACAATCTTGGGGAGGCCTTTTCCTAAGTACCTGTACCCACACACACAACCTACTCAATGAAGAAGTGCAAAATAAAAAAGGAAACCAAAGTACATACTACAATATCCCAACCAAAAAGCATGAATCAACCTCTAAAAACAGAACAAGTAAAGTGTTTAAAAGTGGACTGACAAGTTAACTGAACAGTAAAGGGAAAAACAAGCGCCCAACCAGAAAGGTGTCACAACCCGGCAACAGGTAAACAAAAGTAAATAGTTGGAGAGTCTCACACCTAAAAGTCCTACTACGACCACTGAACGTAGATAAAGTTCCTGTGTCCTCTACTCTCCTCCGTAGTCTCAATCGACCTATCCGTCATCTGCAAGGGCACACCAAGTGTGGGAAAATCCCAAGCAGGGGTGAGTATAAAGATACTCAGTAGGATTACCCGAAAGCTTGAGGGAATGAAAAAAGAGGTACTAAAACGGTGAGTAGTAGATAGAACAATGAACAGTGTAAGAGTATAATAGAGAGAGTGCAGCTCAACCCAACAGAAAGAAGGAAGTAGAATCGTCCAACCAAGAGGAGCTAGACACAGAAAGCACGTGGCATACCCCACACGTCTTCGCCTCTCCTAGAAGGAATGTAACTGAACCCAAGGATTGGGAACAAAAGTAGGGTGTATAAATATATATATATGCTCAACAAGAAACCTGAACGAGTGCATAAGGGGATATACATCTCCAAGCTCATCCCAGGAAAAGTCACCAATAGTTCTAAGGATATCCATCACTGATGCCCAACAATCCTGAATGTCAAAGCTATCTCATCACTAAACCGTACAACCAAGGGTCCCGATCTGGTAATCATGGAGAAAAGTCACTGACTAGACACATATAAAGGGATGAGTCTGAAAGAAGTCATCGGGTAACCCACTTCCCAACCCAGCTGGAGGGTAAACCCTAAGAGGTCGTCAGGTAACCCACTACCCATCCCAGCTGGAGGGTAAACCCTAAGATGAACGGGTAACCCACTGCCCAGCCCTGCTGGAGGGTAAACCCAAAGGTCAATGGGTAACCCACTGCCCAGCCCCGCGGGAGGGTAAACCCTGGTACGTTGGTGGGTAACCCACTGCCCAGCCTCATTGGAGGGTAAACCCAGAACTGGTCCGATAACTTCACATTGCCCGTGCCATCACTGGGTGTCACTAAAATCGCTACTGTGCGTTGGTTCGGTGTGCGTCAAAGGAACCTCCGACCAACGCCCTTTCATGTTTCCACATTTAATGATATCTCTAAAGAGGCTCCGCACACCCAAACAGATTACACCATTGTAATCCTCGTGAAAAAACACGGGAGATAGACTATTTACTTGCTGGAAACGGACTCCCGAAGAAAAGGTTATTCAACACTGCTTTATGCCCATATGACATCTCATGGGGCACACACCTCGATCCCAAAAGGGGTCGGGCGAACTGCGCCATTGCGATGATCTCATAAAAACATGCCAAATTGACTATTCATTCGCCCCAAATGGATATCTGATGAAAAATTTGAAAAACGCTACACACAGCTTAAAAGATGGCCAGCGGGGCCCACACCTCAACTCCGGATTCAACACCTGAAACCACCCTGGACTACTTCATCTCGATGCCAGGGTCACATTGCCACTAACGGTGCCTAAAAGGGACCCTGGATGTGCTCACACCGTCCGAAAGAAGAATCCCGACGAGGTGCTAAACAATACTTACGTGCGTGTCGCGCTACCCAGCCCCCGTATCGAGAATTAAAAGTCCCTAAGACCATCTCAAAATATCCGTCTCGAGCCGAGGATCGCATCTCCATAGATGACGTGTGAATCTGACATCCAGTTTTCAATTTAGAGGTGGTTTAATGCCAATGGATAGAGACGGGGTGGGCCAGACCGGTTCGACCAGTCCACCCCCTTCAGACCGACAGTCCACAGCTCGGCCGCCCAGTCCACCGTGGCCTGCGATTCACCGCGCGGGCTGCACGAATTTACCCGGACTGGCATGAGTCGGTACGAATCCTTTTCCACGAGACCCATGCTTTGTGGGTCTCGGCCGGCTCCTGGGGTCACGACGACCCAGGTCTCACGCGCTGCACACCGACCGACGAAGTCAGCCAGTGCATGCTCCCACAGCACGGACCGCCAGGCCCCCGTCCCTCTCGCTTGCGCCGACCACCGAAGGGCCACGCCGCCACCTGGTGAATCCTGCGCTGCCGCCTGGTGAAGCCCACACCGCCGCCGGGGAGCCGCGCCGCCATCGTCGCCCACCGGACCGCCACACGGAGCTGCCAGACCGGCTTGGAACCGCCGGAAATGGGGGTTTTTGGCCAGAAAACTTTCCAGGGTCACCCTGGACACCCTGAGACTCTAAAATTCAATCCGAAAGACTCGTTAGAAAGCTCGTATCGATCCCTACTCAAATATATCATTTTATCGAAAATTTAAATAGAATATCAATGCTATAATTTGAGTTCAAAGTAGATACAAAATTTTAAAAAAAATGAAACACACGAACCTACCTCGCAGGGCATAGCCCATTACTTCATGAACGGTCTTCCAGATCTGCAACCACCTTGATGAGGAAGAGGAGCTTGAAGAAGGTTCCTCCCTTGTTGGGAGATCTTTCGTGAGTGAAAAACCAAGGAGGAAGAAGGGGTGGTGGTGGTGTTGGATGTGTTTAAGTAGGGAAACACACTTAAACACCCACCAGTAGGCCCATACCAGAACTTTCGGCGGGGTCGGGGTTAAGCCGCCTCTAGGGTAAAATCCACATTCTGAGCTCAAGGGCAGTCTCAGGATTTTAATATAAGCCTCTGTTCAGAAGTTATAAAGTTCACGCCCAAGTCTTCTAAATTACGAAAACACCCCTGGTGGCGTTTTCCACAGAAGGGTTGTGCCTGCGAAAGTTACATGCCTCCTAGTGTAAACAGAATGCTACGGACTCAACGGTTCCCTCAGTTTTCCCATCCGAGAAACCATTTAGGAGTTATTATGTTAATTTGGTGTGTCTAGTGTGAACACACTTAAAATTTAATTTTGGCCGCACCGGGGCTCGGAATCACACGCCGTCTGAACGCCCTTCTCTGGAATAACATCAAGAAAATTTCAAAGTCTTACAGGCTCAAAACCTGAGTTATTACATCATTACCTCCTTCAAGTTTTTCATCCCCGAAAAACATTACTACAAAAACAACATGGGATACTGAGCCCTCATCTGTCTCTCCCATTCCCAGGTGCTCTCTTATACCCTCCCGTGATGCCACAACACTCGAACCAAAAGAATGGTCCACCCATGTAGGGTCCACTCCTTCCGGTCCTCAATCATCACTGGGTGCTCCACAAAGGTGGCTCCATCTTCAATGTCCATCTCTCCCTAGTCGATGACGTGCGTGGGGTCATGCATGTATTTCCTCAGCTGCGACACTTGGAAGACTTCGTGCACCCTCTTTAGCTGTGGGGGTAGAGCAAGACGGTCGAAAACCTCACCAACCATGCACATGATCTCAAAGGGGCCAATGAACCTCGGGGATAGATTGCCTCCCAGGTTGAACCTCCATGTTCCACGACACGAGGAGACTCAAAAAAAGACATGGTACCCCTACTCGAAATCCAAAGGTCTGCAACGACGGTCTGCGTAGGACTTCTGTATGCTCTGAGCCATCCTCATCCACTCACGAATGACCTGCACCTTCTCCGTCATCGCCCACACCAACTCTGGGCCCATGAGGGAGGTCTCCCCAACCTCTTTCCAACACAATGGTGACCTGAAGGGTCTACCGTAGTGGGCCTCAAAAGGTTCCATGCTGATAGTAGAGTGGTAACTATTATTGTACGTGAACTCCACCAATGGTAGGTGATCATCCCAGCTTAGGCCAAAGTCTAACACGCACGCCCTGAGAATATCCTCTAACACCTGGTTAGTGCGCTCGGTTTTCCCGTCCGTCTGGGGGTGAAAAGCTATACTCATCCGCAGCTGAGTCCCAAATGCCTCCTACAGGCCTCGCCACAATCACGACATAAACCACGCGTCACGGTCAGAGACGATCGTCAAGGGTGCTCCATGAAGGCAGACGATCTCCCGAGCATACATCTGCCCTAGAATCTCCACCGAACTCTGCTCCCTGATGGAAAGGAAGTGCGCCGACTTCGTGAGTCGGTCCACTATCACCAAAATGGAATCGTGACCCTTTTCTATGTGTGGAAGACCTATGATGAAGTCTATAGATATGCCATCCCACTTCCACTCCGGGATATCAAGGGGGTGCAACAACCCTGCGGGAACGTGATTCTCTTCCTTCACCTGCTGATAGATAAGACACTGAGAAACAAACTCAGCTACGCTCCGCTTCATGCCAGACCACCAAAACTGCCGCTGAAGGTCTTTGTACATCTTCCCCAAAATGGGATGTACGACCAAGGGAGAAGTGTGGAATTACCGCATCACCTCCTCCCGCATCTCCACTGGTACTACATATTGCCCCTGGAACAGGATATCATGATTCCCTCCTTCAGAATACCCATCGGGTGCGTCGCCCGTGGATATCTGATCACACAGTACCTCGCTATCGATATCCCCCAACTGCGACTCTCTCACATGCTCAAGGAGCAAAGGAGTCAACACCATAGAATGCAGAAAATTCGTACCCTCCTACTCCACCAAGGTCAGTTGTAGGGGAGCCAATTGCTCTGATGTTTCCCGCACTAGTCGAGCCTGGGACTTCCTGCTAAGGGCATCTGCCATTACATTTCCCTTCCTTGGAGTGTAGACTATCTCAAAATAATAGTCCTGCAGAAACTCCAGCCAGCACCACTACCTTATATTCATATTCCTTTGAGTGAAGATGTATTTGAGGCTCTGGTGGTCTGAGTAGACCACAAAACGCTCACCCAAAAGGTAGTGTCTCCATAAGATCAATTCGAAGACCACCACTGCCAGCTCCAAATCATGAGTCGCATAATTTTTCTCTTGGGGTCTCAACTGACTCGACCCATACACAATCACTTACCACTACTGCATCAGCACGCACCCGAGCCCAGCTCCTGAAGCATCGTAGTACACCACAAACTCAACGCCCTTCTTTGGAGGCCTCAACACTGGGGCACTATTCAGCCTTTACCTCAACTCCTCGAAGGCCTTCTGACACTGATCAGTCCAGGTGAACGATCATCCCTTTCGCATCAATGCTGTCAAAGGGGCAACAATCCTGGAGAAATATTCCATGAACCTCATATAGTACCCTGAAAAACCAAGGAAGCACCGCACCTCTAACACATTCTTGGGTGGTTCCTAAGAAAGGACTTCCTCTATCTTTGCGGGATCTATGGCCAAACCCTGTTCCAAAATGACATTCCCCAGAATGTGAAAGTCATGGATCCAGAACTGACACTTCGAGAGCTTCCCATACAGTTGGTGCTCCCGGAGTAAGTCTAGGACCATCCTCAAATGCTCTGTGTGCTCCTCCTCAGTCGCAGAGTAGATGAGTATGTCATCAATAAAGACAACCGCAAACCGGTCCAAGTACGACTGAAAGATCTGATTCATCAAAGACATGAAAATAGTTGGGGCATTCTCCATGCCAAAGGGAATCACCAGAAACTCGTAATGCCCATAACAACAACGGAAAGCCAACTTCGAGATGCCAGCCTCACGAACAAGCAACTGGTGGTAGACAAATCGAAGATAAGTCTTGGAGAACCACTTCACACCTCTCAATAGGTCGAAGAGGTCATCAATACTCAGCAAAGGGTACTTGTTCTTTATCGTGGCCTGATTCAAGTGATGATAATCCACACAAATTCATAGACTCCCATCTACCTTTTTCACAAAAAAAACCAGAGCTGTCCAAGGGGACACACTAGGCCTGATGAATCCATTCTCATGAAGGTCTTCAAATTGAATTCGTAGCTCCTGAAGCTCTGTGGGTTCCATCCAATATGTTTCACATGATATCGGGGCAGTACCCGACTACAAGTCAATGCAGAACTCCATCTATTGCCTCAGAGGTATTCTAGGGACATCCTCGGGAAAAACATCCATGTATTCCTCTACAATGATAGGGATCCAGGTGACTGTAGCATCTGCTGCTCTGAGATCAATGCTCACTAACTGGTGAGAAAAAGGTCATGTTCTCCTGCTCAGAGTACCCATACGCTCTAACATGAGGTCTCGTTCACCAAGGATGGTGAACCACGTCCCATCAGAATGGACACATCTGACTAGTCTGTGCCAACATTCAATATGGGCGTGAACCATGGAAAGCCAATCCATACCCAAGATGATGTAATAAGGTTTCATCGTGATGAAAAGTAGGTCCCACGTGAAACTCTCTCCTCTGAAAGATAGTTCGCACTCTCTGAAGACAAAGGTCACTAACGATGCACTTCCCATAGGAACCTCGAGGATAAGCGCGGGTGTCAGCGCCTCTACTGGGAGCTCCAACTCTTATACCAAAATTAGCAATATAAAAGAGTGGCCAGACCCTATGTATACTAGTACCAAATCAATAATAGAGTAAACAAAAAGTGTACCTCGGACCATCTCATGTGCTGGGGGGTCACGAACACCTATAGCATGAAGCTATCCATGACCCCTACCTCCAGCTCCCTAAGACTGGCATGGGCCGCCCGGTGGTGGCTGTGGAAGGACCTCGAAATGTCTTCCCCCACCTCTAGGTCCTGCCGCTCTGCCTGCGCCGCCTCCCTAAGGACCAACCTGTCCTCACCTAGGAGATCCCTATTCACGGCACTGCCTCTGCTGCTGTGGTGCACCCACTGCCTTCCACGACTACTCAGTATGCCTGGTCGGGAAATCCCATTCTAGGTGACCCCATCCATCACAAGCATAGAGCTGGCTCTCTATTGAATTCCCCGGTGCTCTATGGTGCCACTACGGTGTATGACCCTACCCCTGAGTCTACTCACAGAAGGGTATCCTCGACTGAGGCTCTTCTCTCTACCGCCTTCCTGATACCGAAGACTCTTCTCTAAAGCGGCCACTGCTAGGCCCTATCAGCTGGCGTCCCTTAGCCAAGAAGCTCTATGTCACAAGCGTCTACTCTATCACCCTGAGATAAGTAGGGATGCACAGGGGCATTACACTAGCACATATCTCCCTGCGAAGACCCTGATCAAACTTCCGCGCCTGAAAGTAACTATCACGGACCATATCCTGTGAGTAGCATGTTAGATCGGTAAACTGAGCCAAGTACTATGCCATGGTCATCCCACCTGCTTCATGTCAAGAAGCTCCTGAATCTGAACAGAGCGTAAATAAGAGGGGGAGTACTCCTCCCGAAAGAGCTGTTGGAAGCTATCCCACGTGAGAGACGACTCATCGTGGGTCTGCGTAACCAACCCCCACCAATGCTCAGACGTCCCGAGGAAAAGGCTGGTAGCTAGGGATACCATCTGGTCCACTGGTGTCCATACCAGCCTGAAAATCCAGTCCACGGACACTATCCAGTCTTCCGCTACTTGGGGATCCGGGTCCCCGCGGAACTTCTGCGGCCGCTGATGCTGGAAGTCTCAGAGCACACTCAACCTATGCTCAACCTCGGCCAGTTCTACCGGTACTAACCGCTGCTCTCTAGATGGAGGGGATACTACAGAACCACTGGGTGGAAGGGGATCATGTGAGGGTCCCTGAACTGACACATCGTCGCTCTCCAGATCGTCATCATGAATTGGAGAGGGTAACCTGGCTGGCTGCTGTCATGGGGGCATCCTGAAAATTATCAAGGATTACCGCGATCAGATGAGCATATATATATATATAATAGTAATCACAAAGGGGAGATGACTCAACAAGGATAGTCAAAGACCCAATCCTACCGGATTCATGTTCCAAAGTTCCCTGCAATAAGTGTCTCAGTGTGCCAAGTCGACAAGCAGGTTATCAGTGTCCTAGTGAATGGATACGTCAGCTGCCCATACCATCACTGGACTCCCTAGACTAAGATCCGCTCTCGAGAAACATTAACACTATTTCCCTAAATCCCAAACAATTAATTTTTAGGGACGTCTGAACAATGCCCCAAGGAACGAACCATGCTCTGATACCACTTTGTCACAACCCGACCCTACCGGTCTCGAGCCACAACTACCCCAAGCCCACCTCCATAGGCCAGAAGCTAGCGACAAGCACCGAAAACGTAACAATATCGGGGAGGCTTTTGCCTAAGTGCTTGTACCCACACACAGAGCCTAATCAATGCAGAAGTGAAGAGTAAAAAGGAAACCAAAGTATGAACTACAATATCCTAACCAAAAATCATGCATCGACCTCTAAAAACAGAACAAGTAAAGTGCTGGAAAGTGGACTGAAAAGTAAACTAAACAGTAAAGGGAAAAACACGCGCCCAACCAGAAAGGTGCCACAACTCGACAATAGGTAAACGAAAGTAAAAAGATAGAGAGTCTCACACCTGAAAGTCCAACTATGTCCACTGAATGTAGCCCAAGCTCCTGTGTCCTCTACACTCCTCTGTAGTCTCAATCGACCTGTCCATAGTATGCAAGGGCACACCAAGTGCGGGCAAAGCCCAAACAAGGGTGAGTGTAAAGATACTCAGTAGGATGCCCCAAAAGCTCGAGGGAGAAAAAAAGGAGGTACTAAAATGGTGAGAAGTAGATAGAACAAAGAATAGTGTAAGAGTATAATAGAGAGAGTGCATCTCAACCCAACAGAAGGAAGGAGGTAGACTCATCCAACCAAGAGGAGATAGACATTGAAAGCACGTGGCATACCGCACATGTCTTCGCCCCTCCTAGAAGGAGAGTAACTGAACCCAAGGAATGAGAACAAAATTAGGGTTTATAAATATATTTATATATATGATCAACAAGAAACTTGAACTAGTGAGTAAGGGGATCTTAATATCCAAGATCAGTGCAGGAAAAGTCACCAACAGTTCTAAGGATATCCATCACTGATTCCCAACAATCCCACACGTCAAAGCTGTCTCATTTCTAAACCGTACAAACAAGGGTCCCGCTCTAGTAATAATGGAGAAAAGTCACTGACTAGCCACATAGAAAGGGATGAGTATGAAAGAAGTCGTCGGGTAACCCACTACCTAGCCTTGTTGGAGGGTAAACCCTAAGAGGTCATCGTGTAACCCACTGCCCAACCCAGCTTGAGGGTAAACCCTAAGATGAATGGGTAACCCACTGCCCAGCCTCGCTGGAGGGTAAACCCTAAGGTCAACGGGTAACTCAATGCCCAGCCCCGCTGGAGGGTAAACCCAAGTACGCTGGTGGGTAACCCACTGCCCAGCCCCGCTGGAGGGTAAACCCGGAATTGGTCTGATAACTTCGCACTACCCATGCCATCACTGGGTGTCACTAACATCTCTACCGTGCATTGGTTCGGTGTGCATCAAAGGAACCTTCAACCAACACCCTTTCATGTTTCCACATTTAATGAGATCTCAAAAGAGGCTCCGCACACCCAAACAGATTACACCGTTGTAATCCTCATGGAAGAACATGTGAGATAGACTATTTACTCACTGGAAACGGACACCCAATGAAAAAGTTATTCAACACCGCTTTATGCCCGTACGACATCTCGTGGGGTCCACACCTCGGTCCCGAAAGGGGTCGGGCGAACTGCGCCATCGCGATGATCTCGGAAAAAACACGCCAAGTCGACTATTCATTCACCCCGAACGAACGTCTGATGAATAAGTCGCAAAACACTGCACACATCTTAAAAGACAGCATGTGGGGCCCATGCCTCAACTCCAGCTTCAATGCCTGAAACCACCAAGAACTACTTTATCTCAATTCCAGGGTCACAACACCATTGATCGTTCCTAAAACGGACTCTGGATGTGCTCGCACCATCTGAAAGAAAAATCCTGGGGAGGTGCTAAACAATACTTAACGGGCGTGTCACGCCACCGAGCCCCCGTCTTAGGAATTAAAAATCCCCAAGAACATATCAAAATCTCCATCTCAAGCCAAGGATCTAATTTCCATAGATGGCGCATGAATCCGACATTCGTTTTGCAATTTAGAGGTGTTTTAATGCAAACGGACGGAGACTGGGTGGGCCGGACCGGTTCGGCCGGTCCACTGCGGCCCATGGTTCACCGCACGGGCCGCACGACTTTACTCGGACCGACACGAGTCGGTCCATCTCCTTTTCGACGAGACCCACACTTTGCGGGTCTCGGCCAGCTCCCAGGGTCGTGATGGCCCCGGTCTCGTGTGTCGCACGCCGACCGGCGAAGCCGGTCAACGCGTGCTCCCGCGGCCCGGACCACCAGGCCGCCGTCCCTCTCACTCGCGCCGACCACCGATGGGCCATGCCGCCACTAGGGGAAGCCCACACCACCTCCTGGTAAAGCCCGTGCCACTGCCGTCACCCGTCGGACCACCGTGTGGAGCCGTCAGCCGGCCCGGAACTGCCAGAAATAGGGGTTTTTGGCCGGAAAACTTCCAGGGGTCACCCCGGACACCCCGAGACTTGAAAATTCAATCCGAAAGACTCGTTGGAAAGATCAGATTGAGATCTAATCAAATATGTCCTTTTCTAGAAAATTTAAAAAACATATAGAAACTATAATTGGAGTTCAAAGTAGATGAAAAATAAAAAAAAAATGAAAAACACGAACCTACCTCGCAGGGCGTAGCCCGTTGCATCACGAACAGTCCGCCGGTGCCGCAACCACCTTGATGGGGAGGAGTAGGAGCTTGAATAAGGTTTCTCCTTTGTTGGGAGAGCTTTATCCAGAGAAAAACCATGTAGGAAAGGGGGGTGGGGGGGTGGATGTCTTTAAGTAGGGAAACACACTTACCCACGAGTATGCCCATACCCGAACTTTTAGCGGGGTCGGGGTTAAGCCACCTCTAGGGTCAAATACACATTCTGAGCACAACGGAGGGATCAGAATTTTAATCTGAGCCTCCATTCAAAAGTTATAAAGTTCACACCTGAGGTCTCTAAATTACAAAAATGCCCCTGGTGGTGTTTTCCACAGAAGGGCTGCGCCCGCGAAAGTTACACCCCTCCTAGGGTAAACGACACGCTCTAGACTCAACAGTACCCTCGTTTTTCCCATCCGAGCAACCATTTAGGAGTTATTTTATTTATTTGGTGTGTCTTGTGTGAACACACTTAAAATTTAATTACGGCCACACCGGGGCTCGGAATCACACGCCGTCTGAACGCCCTGCTCTGGAATAACATCAAGAAAATTTCAAAGTTTTACAGGCTCAAAACCCGAGTTTGTACATAGACCCATTCATAAGGTATGTGAAACCCTTTCATTAAATGGATTAGAATAATTTGAAAAAAATCCTCATAAGAGTAAACATGGTGAGATAGATATATAACCCTAAATTTTATAGATATTTCATTTAGCATCCTAGATTTTCAATACATAATTTTTATAAAATTTATCCCTTAACTAATATATATGTAAGAATTTTATTTTATATTTTTATGTTAAAAATCATTAAGTTGTGTATAAATATACATATATTTATCCATTATTTATTTTTATGGTGTGATTAAATGAATTACTTCCTTATGAAACTAGAGTATAAGTATATATTATAAATAATTCACTTACACCACATAATAAAAACAAACTATACTCTACTTTATTAATGTATAACATTATATAAGGATAATAAATACACTTCATAAAATTAAAAAAATATTATAATGGTAAAATAAAAACAATTAAAAAACATAAGTATAATTTTAAAATTCATAGGGTTGTGGTTGCCTAGAAATATCACACACACAGATAACACAGTAAACAAAGAATAAAAATTTGAAATATGATCATTATTATTTTGAATGTGTAGATAAATTTGAGAGAATACCAAGTAAATGATGAAAAAAAGGAAATAAGAGGTATTTATCAAAAGTATAAATACAATATGGTCGTTGAAATAGTAATATGACTGTTATAATAGTTACTTGACCAATGAAATAGTAAAATGACTTGTAAATAAAATTTACCATGAATAAAATAATAAAATATAAATAATATAATGATATAAAATAAACATTCAAATTAATTAACTCAAGATAATATAAACACATATTTTTAATAAAGTATATTTTAAATTATTTTGTAAAAAAATTTAATTCTATGTTAAAATTTAAATATTAAAATTACCTAAGTTTAAAAATTATTTAGATAAAATGATTTTTATTTTTGAAATCATCATGTTAAAATCATCTAAGACTGTTTTTTTATAATTTTTTCGTAAAAATTGAATTTTTTAGTGAATATTAAAAATATAGTTTTTTAAATACAACATGTTTTATGCCATAATGTTGATTTAATAATTATATAATAAATTCTAAAAAATTTTCCTCAACCAAAAATAATTTTAACAAGATAAATAATGTATTTAAAGACAATGAATTCAATTTTTAAACCTAAAAAGTAATTTTCAAAGTCTAAAAAGATAAAGTATTCCATTAAAAACAACATTTCATTTTTTCTTCTTATCTTTTTTATAAACCACTGAATTCAGTGGTGGAAGGGTTTAAATGTCATAAAACATGAATTCTTAATGAAATACTATACATAGTCTTAAATAATGCCACTAGTCTTGATCTTGAAATAATATTTTGTTCATTATTTTAACCCAAAATACCCCCTTCAAGTATAGATACCCCCCTCACCCCATGATAAATCACTTCCCAAATCATTTTCATTTACCAATCTCTATAAAATTACCTTCTCATAACCCTCCTTATATCCTTAGAGAAATTTTATACTCATACAAATCCTATCCTCAAAATCATTAAAGGTCTTATTGAAGGATAAACTTTAAGGATGTGGTATCCTTTCTCGCTTTTTTTACTTCTGATATTGTTATATTATTATTCCCAATTATAATAAAATCCTATAAAAATTAATTAATATGTATATAAACATTTGATAAATATTTTTATATGATTTAAGAGTTGTTATAAACTATTTATAATAGTAAAATTATATCTCTCCCACATTTTGATATGTCCTGTTAATGGTCAATTTAACACCTATGAGGACGTTTTCAATTATTTATTAATGAACAATTTTAAAACTAGTTAGTATAGATTATATATCTATATATAATTGTTATTATAATACTATATATTTATTATAAAATATTTCTATATCATATATTTTCATCATTTTTAATTTTTAATTCAATTATTTTATCCCCACTACTTTGATAATATACGGTTAATTATCATATTTTTAGTTTATAGGAATAATTTGGAATTTATTGGGAAAATGGCATAAATTGGGGTTTTTAGTGATTTTTTTTTATTTTTCATGGCCAGTATATAATTTATAGTATTTTTATGATATCAAGAAATTTAAAAGATAACACATATAATTTCAAAGGAGCATATCCCGAAAGAAACTATTTGAAGAACATTTATCCCTATAAAAGATGGATGTTCTAGAAGATAAAATCTTGAAGTAAAAGGATGGAATTTTGGTTGAATGTTAAAAATAAAAAAGATTATAAAAGTTGAATCTTTGAAGTAAACTAACTAGAGGAATCCCATAACCAGTAAAGGTTTGGGGGTAGAAGGATAAACTTCAAAAAGATAGATGAGATTAGGAAAGAATAGGTAATGGACTAGGATATTTAACATTATAGGAAATGCGTAAGATTTTCAAAGTAATAATTACAATAATATGTAAAAAATATTCCTTTAGAATAAGATTTATATGCTTTATACATAGTATCCTTGGGATAATACATAATAAAATTTCCCCATATGTAAGATTTTTCCCATATCCTGAGTGTTGCATAATATATTTACCATTAGCATGGAGATGAAGTGCCAAAGCTTTGATATGATGTGTAATATAATTACTGATGCATAATTATTTTGGGGGACCATACATAATATATTTTCTTGTATATCTAGAGTATACATAAGATTTTTTTAAGGAAAGTGATACATAATATTTTCTTTATGGATACAAGAGATGCATAAGGTTTTCTACTTTTCCACTGGAATCATATACGCACACGTAACATTTTTTGAATCTTATGTAAATATTTATACTTGTAAAAATTTAATATTTTATTCATATGTAAGAGTCTTATAATTTTCCCCAAAGAAAAAGATGCCTATAATACATAAAGGTTATATCCTTTATGAGATCTGAAGAACCAAAGTTAGTAGTGGTGTGAAGATAACTGTTGCGGTGTAACATGCATCCTATAATCATCAAAAATTAATATATTTTAATATCATTTATTGATCATGTGAATTAATTTAAATGATAAGATAAAATATCAAATATTGTGGGAAAATTTTAAAAATAAAATAAAATATCATTTCTATATGGAAACCTCATACTACTAAATTCTCTATAAGTGGTGGCCATTCCCCATGCCCTTGATAGAGTCTGATGAAGCCTATTACTCTTAGGATGATCTCTATTTAAACTATTTTCACTAAAATTTTAAAATTGGTCCCCCATTCCCCTAATATATTGGATATAAAGTTCATAACTCAACCTTTGAATTTATGATGTAGTTTAGGGTTTTCTTTTCTTTTATTTCTATAATAATAATTATTTATTTTAATATAGTAGTTTTCTCTTTCTCTCACCCCTATCATTTTTCCTCTACGAAAATCCTTAAAAATCCATGGTAATGGATAATTAACCCTTACTATTGGTTAAAGGGAGGAAAATAGTGATATTTGGAGTTTGTTTACTCAAAATTTTCTCAATGCTCTTTTCTTAGAATTTAGTGGTGATTAAATTGATAGCAATGAGTATTAAATTTACTATAATTCCTATTATATTATTATTTTTTTTCATTATATATACTATCCTTCATCAGAAAAATGTTTCATATGGTGTATAATAATTGTGATGATGATGTGTGGGGATACTGTTGGATATCCACAGTTCAAGAGAAAATTTTCTATATAAATGGTATCAGTATAGGATAATAAATTTTAAAGTAGGAATGTTTAGGGTGATAGGTTTTTATCTATACATTGAATAGGAGAATAATAATTAATATTTTAAAAAACAATTATTATCATTAATATAGAGAACCAAACCTTTTACACATATCATTACATGATTTTCAAAAATAAATATCTAATAAACACAACCTAAAGATCACAAGGCCTAGTTTCTTTGGAAGATCAGGTTTATAATACATAAAAAAGAAACTAAAACACAATATCTTTATTTTATTCTCCATAATGAGATCCTAAATCCCTTTTATCTGATAAAACTTCATAGTATAAACTAAGTAATACATAAAATAAAGCGGTGATCTATAAAGCTCGGTAAGGTAATAAACATGATAATGAAGAATAATATGTGAGTCAAATGATATAACAAGATATCATAAAAGAGAAGGATCATGAATATTCACATGAAAGAATAAAATAAATAACATAGTATCAGAAGGCCAGGGAAACATAGGAAGGTGGAAGCAATATAAAACATGACATAAGCATAAGTCAAGGCTAACCACCAAGACAACATCACATGGGGGACATAGTCTCATCATGGATTAGGTTTACTCCTAAATACCATACATACCATCTCATGAAAAAAAAACATTACCCAGTGAATTGGAGTACTATAGGGGGACACCCATCATAACATGTACATGATTATGTGTTCCGAAAAAGGAAATCAAACATAAGGAATAAACATAAGAATTACCCATGGAAATAAATGGGTTTCATAATCTTTCCTCATTTCATAATCAAAGTAGATTTTATAAAGTTTACAAATAGAAGAAGAAATTAAACCATAATGGTTATACCTAAAATATTCTTTTATTTAATGAAATCACAAATTGTAATAAATACTTTAAATGATCATTACATAATATTATTAATGGATATAAAAGTTCCCCATAACCGGGTTTGATTTTAAAGAAGGAATTTGATAAATGAACTTAATACATGTATTACCCCATTAAAGGAAGAGAGAATAATCTAGGTATATATGTAAGAGAAATATATACATAATTTAAAATAATTATATAACATAAAATAGAGATATAAAGTGAGTTATATTTATTAAGGTCATAACCCAAAGAAAAGGTGGTTCATAAGGATCCCTTACCTCATGTTCTATAATTGTTATGAACTTACACTTAATATCCTAGATATTCAAATTAGATTTATTAATTTCTTAATTAATAACCTTTTAAATTTATATTTGATTTATTATAATTTTATTATTTTTATTTAAAACCATTTTAATGAGATATAATGTTTAACTTCTTTGTTCTGAGGGATTTCATTTCAAGGTTCCAATGTCAGATCAATTGTGGATAATTATGGAAGTTCTTTTAAAATGAGAATAAAACTACATAATTGAAATGAATTTATATTCATGTATTTATAGAAATTTTAATGTTCCCAAATATAATTTTGTGTTTCAACATAGGTATGGTTCACTTAGTAAAACGTCAATGTTATGTGATTAGTTTATTTAGGCCATTTTACTAATCATCACAAACTAGAATCATTTTGTTTAATTAAATGAGTATTAAAACATTAAATAACTTGAAATGAGTTATAAAATACTTATTATAATCATATTTAACCATAATATTTCTTTAAAAATCCTTGTATGAGGTAATGAAAAATGATGTACGTTGTTCATGGAGGCGGTGAACCAATCATATTGTAAACAACATCTTCATTTTAGAATCAATTCACGGAAAGGGAAGAGGATGTATGGAAGATATTCCATTAAAATAATAACATCCCAGTATATATATATATATATGATTATAGATTTATTATTACATATTAAATGAAGTTTATTTTAGAGGATGAGGAGGAAGAAAAATTCAAAGAATTGGTTGGGGGAATTACTTTCTCTTATGGATATATCATATTAGGATTCCACTTAAGGCACCTTGGAATGGTCTTTTAGGGAGAACAGAAGCACTATTATGTGGGGGAGAGGATATGGAAGGGAATTGAGAATAGATTTGGCATGATAAAAGGCTTAAAAGTTGCGAGGAGAAGGCTCTATGAGGGGTGGTATTTATAACGGGAGGTGTAAGATATTTTTGAATATCATTTTAAATATTTTGTCTCAAAAATACTGATAGTATTGATTCTTGTGACTATATAAAGTAAATAGTGTATGTGAGTTCTAAATAATGTGTTATTAAGTTATAAATGACTAAAAAATTCAAGTATTTAGCTTATAATATTAAATAGCATATTTTTTTCTATATTTCATTATTCACAAAAATTCAACTATTTTAGAAAAATATAAAAAATTCACCCTAACCTATTGTTATGTGTATATTAAAAAAATTAAATCCATTTTTTGAAAATTATTTTATAAATATGAGAAATTTAATTTTTAAATAAAATCTTCATTTATTTGAAAAATACCAATTTTAATATTATGATCAATTTTCCGACCCTTTAAAAAAGTACTTATGGTATCATAAAATTATATTATCATTATTATAAAACATAATATTAATTTATAAACCCATTTTATGAAAATAAACTTTCTTTTAAATCATTATATTTTTTATAAAATTGAAAATAAAACATATATGTTTTACAAAAATACGAACACTTATTTTATCATTTTAAAACATTTATTTACTTGTATCATGATGTAAATAAGAAATAATAAGATACTTACATATTATTTTACACTTACATAGGTGAGTATACTATTATTACATCCAGGTTAATATTCCTAATGGTATGATTATTATTCCAATAGTCATGTTACTATTTCAATGGCCATATTACCATTCCAATGGTCCGATTTATAATAGTCATATGAGATCCACAATTTCTATAAATAAATCTTATTTCATTAATTATTCATTCACTTCCAATTTATCCCAAATTTATATATATATTTTCACTTTCAAAATTTATTTTTCATTACTAATATTTGACTTCATTTTTACAATGTTATTTGTGAGTGCGATTATTCTAGAGGATCAAACAGATCTAAATTTTCTTTATTAATGTTATCTTATTTTCTATTTTTTCCAATTATAACACTTTAAATTATTTTGGACATGTTTTTTATATAAATTTAATGTTTAGAATAAAATAATAAAATTTTATTGGTTCTATCATGGGTGTATGAACATTATATAATATTATATTATTAAATATGAAACAATTATATATTCATAGGGGAAATTCCATTGATAAAATTCTGGGTCCTTACATTCTACCCCATAAGAAATTTTACCATAGAAATTTTATTTTACATACTAAGGTTAAAATAGTTTAGGGTAATTTTACTTCATGACTTCCTCTAGTTCCCATGTCACATCCTTGTACTTATGGTTTTTCCAAAGTACTTTGACTAGGTGAGTAGCCTTACTGCATAGAATTTTATCTCTATGACCCTAGATTTTTACTGGATGCCCCACATAAGTGATATCATTTTCTAGATATACCATATTTTATTTTAGTATATGTGAGGGATATGGTATTTAGTTCCTCAAGAGGGATACATGGAATATGTCATTCACTTGAGACAGGTTTGGTGGGAGTGCTAGTCGATAGGTCACAAATTTAACGAAATCTATAATCTCAATGGGTTTGATGCACTTAAGAATTATATTCCCCTTCTTCCAAAATCTCATGAATTTCTTCCATGAGGATATGTATAGGAACACCTTATATTTAACCTCAAAATCCATGTCTCATCGATGATTATCAGCATAGCTCTTCTATTTATTTTGAGTAGCCCAGATGTGCTGCTGAATGGTTTTGACATTTTCTACCATTTCCTTGACCATTTCAGTACCCAAAAACTTATGTTCACCAACTTAATCCCAACACATAGGTCTTATATATATCTTCACATAAATGGATTCATATGGATATATTTTAATTCTTGATTGGAAAATATTATTGTATGTGAACTAAACCATAGGAAGATATTGATCCCATCATTCTTTGAAGTCCATCAAGCATGCTCTTGACATATCCTCAATTTTCTGTATAGTTCACTTATATTGGACTTCAATTTGGGGGTGATAATCTATATATAAGTTCAAATTACTATTTATATCATGTTGGATACTTTTCTATAACATAGAGGTAAATCTTAGATCTCAGTCATATACAATTGATGGATGTGTTTCATGAAACCTCAATAAATATTTGATATATATCCATGGAATTTGATCTAGTGATAAGTCTAATATAATTTTAATGAAATGAGAAGTTTTTTCAAGATGAACCGCCATAACCCACATATCATTATTTCCTCTTTATGTCTTTTAAATACCAGTGACAAAGTCTATTGTGATATTTTTCCATTTCCATATAGGTAAGGGTAATGATTGCATCATACCGTTAGATTTTTCTTTTCATCCTTCACTTACTAACATACCAATAACTTTAACGTATAGTTTTTGATCTCTTTATTAATATTGTCCCACAAATAGCACTCTTAGATATCTCGATACATCTTCATTATCCCTAGGTGGATGGAGAAGGTTGAGCTATGTGTTTCATTAAACATTTACTTAATTATATCAAGATTTTATAGTACACATAGTCGTTACCCAAATCTTAAAACTCATTCTTCATCAATTTTGAACTCCGAGGATTTCCCTTTTCTTATAGATTCCAACTTCTTCTATATTTAAACACCATATCTTTGAGCATCCTTTATCTTTTCTATAAGGGATGTTTGAGAAATCATTTAAGAAAGGAATGATGAAATTTATTCCTTTATAATACCCATGTATATCCTTTTAAATTTTAAGAATATTGGATCCTTCTTAATTATCACCATTGATAAGGTTTCTAAATCCTTTCTACTTAGAGAATCTTCCACTTTATTTGTTTTCCCAGGATGGTAGTGGATTGAGTAGTCTTAGTCCTTGGTCAAATAAAACTATCTCCACAAGTTCATATGAAGATCCTTACGTGTGAATATATATTTTAGGCTCTCATGATACATAAAAATTTCACACCTTTCTTTATAGAGATAATGTCACCAGATTTTCAATATGAAGATCATTACAGCCAACTCCAGATCATGTGTTGAGTAGTTCTTATCATGAACATTCAATTTCCTCGAGTCATAGGCTACCAGCTTGTTATTTTTCATCAATACACAGTCTAATCCCTTCTTTTAAGCATCTTTGTATACCATTAAAGGTTACCCACTCATGGGAAGTGCAAGGGATGGTACAGTGATAAGCCTATTTTTTAAATCCTTAAATCTCTCTTCATATTCATTAGTCCAGAAAAACTTTACTCCCTTCCATGTTAGCTTAGTCAGTGGGTTTTAAAGTCATGATAAGTTTATCAAAAATTGTTGGAAATACCCAGCTAGTATAAGGAAACTATAGATACCTTTTACAAATGTTGCTCTGGGACACTCCTCAAATACCTTTATCTTATAAGGGTCCATATATATCCCTTTTCTTGAGATAACATTCCGCAAGAATGAAATTTCTTCAATACGAAACTCAAATTTACAATAATTTACATATATCTTATCCTTTCATAAATTCTTTTACACAATATTCAAATTACCCTCATTATACTCCTTTATTGGATTATATCAGACATCATCTATAAATACTACCACATATTTTTCGAGTTAATTTATAAAGACTCTATTGATTAAGCCCATAAATATTTTTGAAGTATTAGTGAGTCTGAAGTATATCAATATGAACACATAATGTCAATACTTTCTTTAAATGGTAATTTTGGAAATATTTTCCTTATTTACCTTTAATTAGTGATATCCTAACCGAAGGTCCACCTTAGAAAAATAATGGGCCCCACATAGTTGATCAAAGAAGTCATCAATTCACGGAATGAGTTATTTTTCTTTATTTTGATTTTTTCAAGTTCATGATAATCAATAAAGGGGAACATTGATCCATACTTCTTCTTAAATAAGGGGATTAGCACACCCCATGGTGAATCATTCAGGTGTATAAAACCCTGGAACATATTCTTTTATAAATACTTATTTAGTTCTTACAAATCAATGTTAGAATTTATGTAGGGAGTCTATGATATAAGAAGAGATCCATGTATAAGTTAAGTTGAGAACTCAACCTATCGGCTAATAGGATGACCATTTAACTCTTCGAGGAACACATCTATATAATCACTCACAAAAGGCATATCTTCAACCATGATTCTATCCTTTGTCTCAATCATTTGAGCTAGATATTCTTTCTCATGAGGCATTATTATCCACACTTGATATAAAGATTCAAAAGGATATTCCTCCTCATCCTTACACATGTACATAATATATGGATAACTTAGGATATGAAGAGTAATATCCATATCCCGATAATAGATGTTTACTTTATATAAGGACAACAAATACATTCCCAATATAAAATCAAACTCCAACAAAGGAAGTGTGATAAGATTTTTTTGGGAGGTTTAATCCACAAAAATTGACTAGGGTGGAGTTATATACTTGGGATGAAATAATTTCTCTATTTTCTATTATCACAAATAGCTTAACCCCCATGTTTTGAGGTGGTGTTTGAATAGTTCTACTAAAATTTCAAGATATGAAAGAATGTGAAAACCAGAATAAAAAATCTAGTTCACTATTCTTGAGTGAATAAATATCATAACTTTCACTACTTCATTATCGGGATCCACCTCAATAGTAATGGGTGCATATTCTCTTCCTTCTTTTCAAGTACTTAGAGGTTATTGTTTTTGATTTTATCCAACAACCCTTGGATTAGGGAATTGGCTCATATAATGGACATGTTCCTGGTAGTTGAAACATTATACTGTAAGAAAAGTGTTGATCCAAACCTTCTTGTCCCCTATCACATTAGTAGGATTATTTATATCCCATCAATATTGATTAGCCTGGTGCCCCTATTTTACACACTTGAATAATTTCCTAATTCCCTGTAAGTAGTTTTCAGGATTTTTCTTCCCACACTTTTGACATGTAGAAAGTTGACTTTTCTTTCCTCCATGAGATTTATCTATAGATATTATAGAATTAAAGTCCATTTTATGATTTTTATCTCCATCCCCATGAGACCATTGAGAGTCACCGATCACCATATCAACCTTAAGGTAATAATAATCAATCTCTTCATAACTATAAAAGTATCAAATCACTAAATCTATTCGTATAATTAGCTTTAACTCAATAAAGAAATGGTTCACTTTACTTTCAGTGTTGATGACAAAGTCAGAGGCATACCATGAAAGCCCTGTGAAGTTTTGCATGGATGAACCGATATACTCATTTTCTTTTTTTTCTTTAGTCAGAGGAACTCCCTATCTATTTTAAGATGGAGAGTTTGGGGAAAATATTTATTGATTTTTTTGAATCCTTCCCATTATATAGAATCAATTTCCTCATTGGATTTCAGGTTCTTGATCATTATCCACCACTGATCGGTTACCCCCTCAAGATGATATTCAACAATCACGAATTTCTCTTATTTAATGAATTGTAGTACAAAGAATATATTCTCAACGGAGTTAATCCATTATTCTATGATGAGGGGAATATAAGATTTTCTAAAGGTAGGAGGCCTTTTTCATATAAAGGAATTGACAACAACTTACTCTTTATTAGGAGAAGAAGGGTGTTCCACATGATTCAAGTTATTTTTCAAAAAATGAGTCTTCTTGCCACAACCACCTCCCCCCAAAGGCACCCCTTTGTGTCCAGAAATGAAGTAAGAGATATAATGACCACCCGTGTCCCACCTCTAGTAGGACTCGAGTTTGTGACTAGCACCGAGGGTTTAAATTTTTCACTTATAGGAAGAATTACCCTCTATAATATAGGATAGAGAGATATAAATAAAATAAAAAAACCTTGAGGAATAATATAAAAGGAGGGAAACCCAAACTATCCAAAAATTTATGAATAATGTAAACAAATACAAGAGTCTTTAAATGAAATACCCAAAATAAAACCTTAAGGTAATGACATAACAACAGTACCAAAGATTGAGCTACCAATTTACAACACAATCTATGTATTACTCCTAGAATATTGAAAAAAACTTTTTATATATGTAGGGTGATCATAAAAGTATACTCAATAGGATAAAACCCAAAGTCACTTGTGAACATGTGAAAAGAGGATACTAATGAACCAGTGAGAAAATAGTAGAATAGACATAACTTAATAAGGCCAACTAACCAACCCCAACTTTATTATGACAGACTCACTGAATAACACATCCAAGTGTAATAATATAATAAGAAACATATCAATAAAAGGCTACCTGCACCGATTTCCCACTAGTTTTTCATTATCACACCCCAACATTGTACATCCTGGTGATCCCATATCTTTCAAATATCACATCTCATCTAAAGACACCTGGTCCATCACATCACATCACATCTCCCCTGAAGACACTTGGGTCATCACATCATATCACATATCGCCCAAAGACACCTGAGCTATCACATCACAACTACTACCATAACCAGAATAGTTGGGTATCATAAACATGAAGGAAATCAACCTCATACCCTCCTCCTACCATGCATGACCCCCACTATAGCCACATCATAATCTCATAAAACAACTGCCACTAGTGTACTTTTGGATTATATCCATCATAGATCATGCATATAAAACTCACATGGAAGAGATAACTAGAAAGATGGGATAGCCATACATCCATCCTCACTATCAGGATATTGGGACCCAAAAAAAATATTTGGTTGATGAAACATGGTTCTTGACGCTTGTAGGGTGAGTATAAAAATAACAAAGAAAGTATAATATATATATATATATATATATATATATATATATATATCCAAACACAGGCCCAACCTATGGGTTAAAAATAAGAGTACTAAAAAAATCAAAACATCACCACCAAGCCTCACAAAATCCTATACTTTCATTTCCACATCTAAATGCATAACACCACATAAGAAAGACACATTCCAAAATACACACTCTACCTTTCTTTTCATGTTAATCTAATTTCCATATTTTATATTACCAACCAATTTCATTTTTCTAACCCATTTATTTCACATTAAACAACAATAGATTTAATCAAAATTCCCATATTATTTTAAGGATTAATTATCCATTTTAATCTATTAAATTTTAGTTTCATCATTAACATTTAATTTTATTACTACCGAGAAACTACCACAACACATCACAACATAAACAACATATCATTCTTATACCAACATTCCCACACATTGTATCCATTTCACAACCACAACCGCATCCTCATCACAATAGTCATATACCATACCAAAATATCAGCACATACTATCCGCACACCATAACCACACACCACAACCACACACCACAACCGCACATCACAACCACACATAACAACCACTTTTCACACATTTCAAATATCTTATTCCAGATTTAAATAAGGGTCTTATCATCATATTTCACTTTAAATTTTCAAGTGATTTATCGCACAAACCAAAATTTCCATGGGAAAGAAATTTTTTATTCAGATATAAGTTATTATCCATTTTTATTCAAGGTGACATCAAAGAAGTAAGAAATCAAGGGGTTCCACAAACACATCAATTTCTAACACAAAAAATCCCCTCAACAATCATGATTTTATATAATTCATAATGATTGTATAAAATCAATATTAATAAAATAAAAAGCTATAAGACATGTGATTCATTCCCATTCCCCTTAAATTTCAATTAAACCAATTCATTATCTTTATTAGATCGGTGAATAATATCTTCACAAAGATAAACAAAAGCATGATTCCTCCTGTGTGTACAACTAGAAGAGAGATGAAGGTTTTCTTATCTCAAAGGAATCTTTTAAATCCACTAATTAATGGTGAAAAGAGAGAAAAATAACCAATTATAACCATAATTAATCAAAAAAACACATGAATAAACCTACAAATAATGTCCCACATCATTCCCTTTCCCAAGCATCTCCAAAACCACTAACTCCTTTGAAAAAAACCATGCCTTGATGATTAAAATGGAGAAAATAAGGATAAGGTAACTAGGAAACTTACCTAAAACAACCAAGGATAAATCTCCCAAGTCTAGGGTTAAAAGATAATGAAAAGGTATTGAAATACTTACAATGGGTGCACTTGGGTTTTCGATGAACTGAGAAAAAATCTTGAAGAAGGATAAGGTTTGAGGGGCATTAGTTTTTATACACAATCTAGAAAATAGAACACTATGGTGCAACCTACAACACTATGATGTAGAACTGCTAAAAATTTGAGGGACCAAGATGCAAGGTAGGGACCATGATATAATGAGGTTGGTTAAAGCCATAACTGAAAACACAACAATCACCACATCACATATATGAAAATATAAGGGAAGAGTATGGTGTAGGAAGAAACCACCATGCTATAGCACACAATAATTGGGTAAAGGCCTATTAAAAAACCCAACTCCATAGTGAAACTATGCCCAAAACAACAAAACCACAAACTCAACCCTCTGGACCCCATGTCACAACCATGATGAATTTGGAAGAGCTATGAAACTCCACCTCTGAGTATCTACACTATAGCTGATATTTCCATTCTATAGCTACTCCACTCCATGGTATAACCCAAGACTCCATTACATAAAATTCCTCTCATCTGATTTTATATTCTACAACTCTTCATTTTTTCTACCCAACTCCTCAAAACCTCCTTAGAACACCTACACCCCTAGAATCTCCAAAAAGTAATGGGTCATAAGGTCTAAACTATTATATCAGATACTTCTCAAAATATTTTCACCCTTGAGAAATAAAAATAACTTGAAAATGAAATTGGAAAAAATGTATAAAGATCCATCATATGAGATACCTCTCTAGGATCTCATTACACCCCAAACACAACCACAATATCTCACACCAACGTCAAGCTACATCTATCACACAACTATATATCTAAAATATTATAAATCATCTGAAAGACATCACCTTTTCACTTAACTATACACACCACCATCTCATCCTCCAAATATAGAAAGCCAACTATTACAATAATCATCACACACCAAGGCCCCAAACACACAAATTAAGGAATTCTACATTCTATATCAAGATATTATCAACTTTGGGAGGCACTGAATTTCCTATATATTTTTGAAACATGTCATAGTATTACATGTATTTATTTGGAATTAGGTTTTACCTTATTCACATTCCATAAGATTCAACCCACAACACATCCTCAAGGAATATAACATCTCATAAACCATCTAGATACAAACATCACATCAATAAGAAAAAAAAGCAAGACAAAACCTAAAATAGATTTGGATACTGGGAACACATTTTCATCTCATGCTCCCAATTACTCTCATCCAAGCCACCATGCCTCTAGATTGTATGAACCAAATGGATGGTTCATCCATGAATTACATTCTCCTAAAGATCCTAGATCTCTAATAGCCACTATGAATATCACATCTTCCTCGATGTCCAACTCTCACCAATCAATGACATGAGAGTATTCATAAATATATTGATGAAGCTAAGAGATATAAAAGATATCATGAATCAGGTCCTACTGTGAATAAATCACCAACTGATAATCCACCTCACTAACATGCCCCAACACCACAAAAGGTCTAACAAACTGGGGTGAGAGCTTACTCCCCATTTCAAACCTCTGTTGTCCATGTCAAGAGGAAGCCTTTAAGAACATGTGGTCCCCAAACTCAAACTCTAAGGGCATCCTCCTATGATCGACATAATACTTCTTCCAGTCTTGTTCCACCTTCATCCTCTCATTAATAACATAAACCTTCTACATCATGCACTTCACCACATCGAGATTGAGGACTAATGACTCCCTAAACTTGGACTAACACAACATAGAATGAAAAGAACTCCCATAAAAATACTCAAATGGGGCCATACTTGTGGATGAATGAATGCAGTTTTTATAAGAAAACTCAACCAGATTCATGTGTTTTGATCTAGATATACTAAAATCAAATATTCACACCCACAACATATCCTCTAGTGTTTGGATAGTCTACTTTGTCTACCCATCATTCTGAGGATGGAAAGTAGTACTAAGACATAACTGAGTTTCAAAAGAATTATGAAATTTACTATATAATTACGAGGTAAAATGAGCATTATGGTCCAAGAAAATTAACCTTGTAACACCATGAAACCACACCACCCCATCCACATGCCTCCTTTCCAAAACATTCACAGTGCCCAACTCCTTAATCACAAGGAAGTGGGATGATTTCTTCAACTAATCCACGATTACCTATATAGAATCATAACCTCCCCGATCTCGTGGTAACCCTATGATGATGTACTTTGATATTTCATCCCAATTTCACTCAATAACATCTAAGTTTTGAAAAAAAAATTCCAAGAACACAATGTTCTACCTTTACATACTAGAAAACTAGACATCAAGCAATGAACTATGACACTACCCATTTCATTCTAGGCCACCAAAACTACATCCTCAATCCATGATAAATCTTAGATGATATCAAGTGTATCAATAAAGGTGATATATGATGCTCATGAAGGAATCCCTCACACATCACCACTAGAACAAAAAAAACTCCCCCGAAACAACATCAAGTTCTGATCATCCTTTGACCATCCCTTCAAAGCATCACTATGACCAACATGATCATGTAGCACATATTCCTATGAGTCTCCTCACCAAGACTTTTAAACATTATATATCAAAGAATAGTATATTTTTATCTAAAATAAGAAACCTACACCATCATTCACCCTTTCATCTAAGTGTGGGGATTCTAACTCCTCTATCGCCCTTTAAGCATCTTCAGACTCCTGAACAACATCCTTCCATGACTTCATGATCATCATTTAAACCATAGTATTCCACTTTCTTGTGGTGTAAGATATATAAAAATGATAATCATAGAGAGACCCCATCCACCTCCATTTCCACAAATTTAGGTTACAATGAGAAAAGATGTACCTCAAGCTTTTGTGATTGGTGAATACCACAAAGTGTTCTCTAATGAGGTAATGTCACCAAAAATTCAACAAAAACACAACCACTTCTAGTTCCAGATCTTGGGTGGAATAATTATGGTCATTGGGAAATAACTAACTATACCCATAAGAGATCAAAAACCTATGTTGCATCAATACACATCCTAATCCAAGATGGGAAGAATCACAAAAAAAATCAAATAGAACCCATTAATTCAGAAACTGAAGCACCAGAGAACAAATAAATTTCCCCTTCATGTATTCAGATGCTTCCTTAAACTTATCAATCTAGATAAAATCATAGTCCTTGATAAAATATATCAATGGGGCCATGATCCATGAGAAATCATACATGAACCTCCAGTAATAGCTCGAAAGACTAATGAAATTATGAACCTATGCCACATTATTGGGTGATTCTTAAAAAAAATTCCTCAATATTTTATGGGTATATGACCACGCCCTATTGGGACACCACATGTATAAAGAAATTTAAATATCATGTCCAAAAATTGTACTTGGAAAATATTTCCATAGAGATGGTATAATTGAAGAACCTATATTACAAACATAACACGATCAACATTATATTCCTCTAACTTCAAGTATATCAATATGTAATCGATGAATATGACTATAAATTGGTCCATGAATTCATGGAACACAGAGTTCATGATCTCTATGAACATAGCTAATGCATTTGTGACATTTATTTCCATGACCACAAACTCTAAGTTCTCATAACATTATATGAGCGTACTCTTTGGGACATCTTCCTATTTCACCCTAACTGGTGATATTCAAACCAATGATCTATCTTTGAAAACCAAATTTCCCCTCTCAACTGGGTGAAAGGATCTTAAATCCTCAAAATAGGGTATCAATTCTTGATATTCACCCGATTCAACTCCAATAGACTAAACACAACCTCAAACTACTATTCGCTTTATTAAAAAAACAACAGAGCACCCCACAGTGATATGGTGGGCTGGATGAAACCATTATACATTAGATCATCTATATAAATAATAAAATACCACAATTTATATGGTTATATATGATAGAGATCCATATAAACTAGAGAATCACCTAGTTGTAAATATATCCCAAACTCGATATCATGTTGAGGGGGTAGTGTCGCAACCACCTTGGGAAAAAAATCGAGGAAATCCCTGATGTCCATAGGAAACTCCACCATCAAAACATCTATTAATTCAATTAAAAACTTGGAGATAAAGGAAGAAAGAGTACATACACATCTACTTCCCAACTGACAACTCTGTTTTCCAATGAAAACTACACACTGACTATCCATATTCGATAAAAAAAATCTCCTCTAGAAGTAGTCGATAATAATACCCACGAAATAAAACTAGTCACTACTAAGGATGAAATTGTATGTGTATATATAAAAAAGAAAAGATCCCCACATGAATGATGTTTCCCCATCATCAGTTTACACCTCATTATAGATCAAACAAGCCGGTCTAACATCCAACTGGCATAGTTAACATTAGGGTAATGGGAAGTCTCTATATGTCTAGTCCCAAAGAATGGATTAGAGTGAATGTAAAAATGGAGTGTGAAACTCATGAATCAAATAAGGAACACACAATGGTATATGAAAATATAATCATACCTCTGATGATCTCTAACCCCTCTAGTACTCGCACCCCTTCATCATGAAACTGTCCATATACGTCTCCCTTGTATCAATTTTGATGACCAAATCCGTGAACATGATCAGTTAGAGGTATTTTTAGATAAATAACTGTTGACGCTCATTTTCTTCACAAAGTATAAACAACTGAAAAAGGGGAATACCTTAGTCCAAGGTTATTCATCCTTTGAAAAAACATAAAAAATCTACAAAGTCATGAAAAAGGATTTCTTCCCACTTGGGTCGCGCAAGTTTCATCATGGTCGCACAAGTAAACTTGCGCGCCACCTAGTGGTCGCGCAAGTGACTTGCGCGCCCTCTTTGATTCTCGCTCGGGGTATTCAGCAGCCTATAAATACCCTCGATGGGCCCCCCATTTAACGATGGAAAAATTCCAAAACTCATATTCGAGCTCCCGACGTCCTAGTCTCTTCCGGAAGTCTTCTGAACACTTCTATGTTAATTTCTTACCTAGAATGGAAGATCTAAATAGGGGAAACAAGGCCTAAGTGTTGAAATTCATCAACACCTACACACCTAGGTGTTTAAACCCTTAGGGGAAGTAGACACACCTACGCGCCGCCTTATCCCTTCACCATAACCTGCGTGACTCTCTTTTGGAAGCCCCTAGGGATAATACTAAGGGCTTGAGCTAAGCCTCTCCCAAGTATTATCCTATGGGTTGACCATCGCGTAGGTAACTATGTGTCGCGCAGGTATACCTGCGCGACCAGGACCTACGCGCCCACAAAGGACCTGCGCGCCTACTTCTTTTTGGGTGTCCCTTCTGCCTATCCACCTCTCCTATTCAAGATTCAGCCTTCAAAACCCTCTTCAAATCCATTTTGGCATGGTTACCTTGTTGGCCTCCTTATCTGAAAGGAATTCTGAGGAATATCTCTTAAAACCTAGTGATTTACATATCTTTATGTCACTAAGGTTAGATATTTCATTCATTTCAACCTCATCCTTTAAAATGAGAGGATCCTAAACTTGGGCCTCCTTTTTAGAAGTAAGCCCCAGTCCAAGTTCTCTTAACCTAGGCCTCCTTTTCAGGAGTAAGCCCCAAGTCACCTAACCTGGGCCTCCTTCTCAAGAATAATCCATATTCACAATTCCCTTTAACCCGGGCCTCCTCCTTAGGAGAAAACCCCAGTCATAATTCTATTTAACTTGGGCCTCCTCCTTAGGAGTATGCCCTATTTCTCAAATCCCTTAACCTGGGTCTCCTTCTCAGAAATAAGCCCCAATCATAATTTCTCTTAACCAGTCTTAATTTACTTTTGATTTGGACTTCCTTCTCAAGAATAAAACCCAAATCATAAGACCCCTCTAATTTGGGAATCCTTCTCAGGATTAAGTCCTAAGTTAAGTATCCAAATCTCCATAAAGTATATATACCTTTATGTACCTTGTTCCCGAGTTTCTTCCCTAAAGCGAATCCTGGTCTTCATCTATCCGGGCAGTCATACATACATAATCCCCACATCATTTCTTATAATTGCATCTTTCATGGCACAATTGTCTGGTTTTACCAATACCTCTTGTTTCCCACACTGAGCATGACTCACATGAGCTTAGAGTGTAAAAGTAATTATGACATCTTTCTTTGAGCCATCAATCATGCATAAACCTCATACTTCTTTACTCGAACTATGTGGGTTCTAATTCCTTTTCTAAATAAGGATACATAGGTATCCCATCTGTGGGTATGCTCCCAACTCTGAAATAATCTATGTCCTTATGAATGAAAATAAACTTCAAGTGCCCCGCTGAGTGGCTTCAAAACCAGTATGGTTATCATAATGACCAAGATATTTCTATATAATGTATCAAAGGATACCATTGAATAATAATATATAAACAAATACAGATGATTCTCTATCGATGAAGAACCTCAAATACATATAAAAGACTCTCTAAATCCCCAACATACTAATCATTGATTGTCAGATCTAAAGGAAATCTCATTTTCATACTTGGTAATTTAATAAGGATTCACGAACATAACTTAAATCTATAAAGAGAGTCTCGGAGTAGATAATAATTCCCCTAAAAAAGGTGTGATGAGTTCGACTTCCCATCCTCTCGACCAATGCAAATTCTTAAGCCTTATCAGTTCACAACTAATGAGCACCTAACTTTGGAAAGTAGGTGCAAATGGATATAGAATCATTGGATGTTTCCGGTTCTACTAAAAAACCCATTAGAAACTGCTTGGAATGTTTGAACCTTAAATCAAAGAGGTCATTCCCATTTCTAGAGGAAACAAAAAATGGTTAACCTGACATGAATCCCTAACCAAGTTAAAATTATGTTTTACTTATTTGTTATGCTCCTATTTAAACTCAATGAGAAGGCCAACAAAAAAATCAATAACATATGTGCTCATCCAAAAGATGTAGTGGCAGACCTTATCTTGATTGCGTCTATTATATCAAACATGAACTCTTTTCCAATATCTTCTATGTTACAGAAATGGATTCTCTTAAGTTCACACCTGTGAATACCTCTGCTATGAATGCCTCTGCTGCTACTTCTGTTGGATCATCGTTTGCTCTGAGGATGAAATCACCTACTCAGCATATTCAACGCTGGGTATCAAATGCGCTGGTTAAGGAATACCGTCAAAACGGTACTATTCTGACTCTGGAGGCCGCTCGACAAGCCCTCCAAGTCAATAATTCACCCTGGTTGTCCGAACAGCGACGACCATAGATCAAGAAGCAGGTGGTTCCAACAACCATCTCCAACCGTTTCGGGTCATTATCCTCAGAACGCAATCACCAGTCCCTCCCATATTCTACAGAAGTGAATTAGAAGGTCACTGAAGGCCTTAATTGAAGGAGAAATGAGTCCTTAATAAGGGATCCCATCAACAATCGACGCCAGACTTGTGCGGCAGTGCAACCTCAACATGATGAGGGTATCGTATCCAGGCATTCGGCTCAGGTTCCTCGAACCTGAGCAGGCAAGATGAACCGCCAGAGGAAAAATCCGGTCAAAAGTGAGCAGGTTCTTATCTCTGCCATTTCTAAAGAAGTCCACCAACCTAACTTGGTGGCAAGAAATGAGCGGGCATGCACACCTGTCTGTTTTAATTCTGCTGTCCAGCAGACTCGTCTGGCAGCAGCATGCCAATCCCGCCAGGCAATTCTAGCGGAGTACTATAGATAGAAACATACACCTGTTTATAAATCATCAGCTATTCATCAGGCTCATCTGACTACATATGATGAAGCCCGCCAACCCAATGTGTTGAAAACTGATAAACATGCACATACACCTGCTAGTATTGATCAATCCTACCAACAATCTCGTTTGGTAGCACCCCGAAAAGTCAATTGGAAAGCCCCAATGACAAACAGGCGGAAGAATCAACTCTCTGCCCCCACACATGAGTACTGTCAGAATTCACTGATAGGAAAAGGAGGACAGGAGCAGGAATACACCCCTACTCCAAGCACGGAATGGACGTATATCCCCGTTCCGGTAGCTGATGTCACCAAGCATATTCTGTCAATGGTAAAAGAGCAGAAGCAAATCCCTACTCATATTCTGGATGCATGTCAGGATATTATAACAACTTCAACAACATATCAGGGAAAGACACATAAATATATCCCTACCAGTAGAGTGACACATCAACTGTTCACTCCGGAAAAGACACACACCTCTGTTCTAGTCCAAGAGGGTTGTGGGGCATACTTCCCCATATCATACGAACAACCAATTCAGGAACATACACCTGATTTGAGTGGAGATAATCAGCCTAACCTGATCATTTATTCTGATCAGGCACATACACCTTCCCATAATAACCACTTTTGTCAACAAGTGGTTCCCAAATTGAGTAAGAAGGCATCTAATAAGAATACCCACCCGACACAGTCAAGAAATCAAGAGCCGATCTGTAATAAGGCCTTTCCCGATGCTGGAGTTCTTGAAGCCCTCGTACAATTATCTATTGGAATTAAAGATTCTACTCTCTCATTTCCCAATAGTGGGAACATTAATTCTGAAGTTCTTCATCAGACACTTCCTCATGAAGGCTTTCTTTATGCCAATTCGGTCGATCTCAAAGTTTCATCTTCAGATGAGATCCACAAGAACCCTCTACGTGGCTAGAAGACTAAGGAGAAAAATGTTTCATCTTTTGCTGTAACCCACCATGGTGGTCCTCCCCATGATGATGAATTTAACTGCAAAAGTCCTCTCCATAGTAGTAATTCACATTTCCTAGAAAATGATCTAATGGACAATGTAGTGACGAGAAAGACCTCTTATCTTGAGGCACTTGCAAATGTAAATCCAGTCATGTCTGATGCTTTACCGCTAGCAGGTGAAATAATTTCTCAATCAGAAGATAGTCCAGGGTGTAGGTCATTCTCTGAACCACCCCTGGGTCATTCATCTTATAGTTTGATCAGTGAATTCTCTACCAATCTTGTTGAATCGCATGAAGCAACAAGGAAGCACCAACTCTGGTCTAATCAGGTAGATGAATCTTCATCAAATGATAAAGAGGAAATGATGAATATGAGAAAACAACTCGTGAAAGGTGAAGTGCCAGTTATGTTTTGGCCTTTGGCTGACTCTCAGTATGACATTGCAGAGATGTTGACGGAAGATGGAATTCATGATATTCGTCTCAACATATGGAAAAATCTTTGTCAGTTGAAAAAGAAAATATTATCTTATGATGAATATGAAAATCATGTTAAGATAATAGATGGGTTACACTGCCAAATTGACTTGGCATCTCTCTCAGTTTCTCGATATCCGAAGGCTGAAAAGCAGTAGAGATCCCTTCAGCGTTCATGCCTTGGCGCACTAAGAAGATTGTTCCATTTAATTTCCAATGCCCCATCTGGTATTCATATCAGGGGATGGGGTGTTCATGGAGCACTACATTTCACTGTACTCTCCAGCCAACAAAGCCCGTCAAAAATGGTCTCATGCAATGTTATTGCCCATGGCTGGCCACAACCAATTGGCTTTGTTTGTAATCAAAGGATCACTCAAGAACATGCCTCGACTAGTTCTTATCAAAGTCAAGCATACAGAGAACAAGTTGTTGAATTACTCCTACATCAAGCAAATGAGAATATTGAACAGGCTTCTCATTTAGAGCATGCACATCATCAAGTGACATAAGTGTCAGAAATCATCCAACGGTATTTTGAACCGGGTGATAAAAGTGGATGTAGGTTGATGCATCCAACCTATTTCTGGACTAAAGTCCGCAAGATCAGGAGAGATTTTAATAAATTCTTAGATGTAGCAGCTTAAGAGCCACCCCATCTTGCCAGACTGGGGACTCTTTTAGAAAAACCCTCAGAATCAACAGATATGATTCTAGGAGTTGATCAGGAACAGCAGGAACAACCCCAGTCCACAGGACTAGGGACCTTTTCAAATCCGCAATCTCTTCCTCAGAGAAAGTCAGTCTTCTCTCGATTAGGGAAGAAGCCACAAGAGGAACGGAGATCTGAATTATTAGTAGATTCCCTCCAAATAACGGTTCATCAAGAAGTTCCTGAGGGATCAAATCAACAAAAGACAACATCTCATCAGGGACATGGAAGAATACAATATCGCAGAAATGCTGATAGAAGGGATGCAATGCATTATGAATCAATTAATGTCATCAACTCCGTTATTGCTGATCCACCTGATGAGGTTCACTCATAGGGATCAGATAAAGAGGTTCCTACTCAAGAAGTTGTATGCATAGACACAAATGAAGAAGGTGTGCATACACAAAATCAAAGGCTTACCCAGAATCTGGGTGTTCCTTAAAATAAACCACTTCCCCCTCTCTGAAAGGGATCCAACAAGGGGAAAGGAAAGAATCAGGTTACATACCCTTCCTCTAGAGAAGCCCAATCGCTCTCACTAGAGAAAATATTCACACAAAAAGAGGAAGAAATGAAGGAATTAAGAAGGTTGAATGCAGAAATAATTCAAGGTAGTCTTACTCCTAAGAGTGATGGAGTCAGTCAACCAAGGGAATTTGTTGCGGCTACTAGGATGGATCAAGAATATCCTCCTTTATCAGTATACCCTCACAGGTCTAATCTTATGGGTCAAGTGCAACAACAATCGGTGGTGTTATCATCGGTTGCAGTGCCAGCCACCACATCTATCCATGCTCCAATTATTGCACATGCTCAAGTCCAAGCTCAGCTGGATGTTTCTCAAAAGTTAATAACTACTATTGAGTCATTAATAGCTCAGTTGGAAGATATGGAGGGAAAGCGTGCTTAAATTCAACCAGAAAAGAGAGCTTACCCTGAATGGGTTGATGCGATTCCTCCCCCATCAAATTTTGCAAGTACCACATTCCTAATCTTTAATGGTTCGGGAGATACAGATCAACACTTAACACATTTTGTTTCTCATTGTGATCCTATGACGGGAACCCCTCAACAACAGGAAGCAGTTAAGATCAGGTGTTTTGTACAGTCATTACAAGGGCCTGCTTTTGTTTGGTACACAAACTTGCAATCCCGGTCAATTACCGTATGGGAAGATCTTCATCAACGATTCCTTCTTCAATTAATCTCAAATTTTCCAAAGACAAAAGTTTTTGATCTTACAATTTGTAAGCAAAGGGAGAATGAAAGGGTTTCAGATTTCATTTCTCACTGGAAGAGATTAACATATTCCCTAAACTTAGCACTCCCTCATGATGAATTGTTGCCAATCTGTGTGGAAAATCTGCGCGATGAATTATGCATGCCATTGATCCCTGTGAAATAAACAGGAGGGTTTCGAGACCTTACTTCAATTGCTCAATATATTGAAGACTCTCTTATGAATACTAAGGATAAAACTCGTGTAATTCCATCAGCTCCAGGAAAGAGAATGGGTAAAGCAGAGACTACTACAATCATGCTTAAACAAGCACCTGTACCTGCTTCTACTTCAAAACCTTCATATTATCAAAGGGCTCCACCTTCTGAGTGTCAACAAAAGAGGTTGTTTCATCAAGATGATCAAAGAGATCAAAGACGGAAACAATTTGAGAATTTGAAGAGAAAAATTTATTCTTTACGAAATGAATAAGTTCCTGGTTACTTCATTTCGGCTCTGGAGAATAATTTGGTTTAATTTCCAAGGTGAAAAAGGCCGAACAAGGAAGGATATGAAGACCATCCCAACTATTGCCTCTTTCATCAGATGTTGGGGCATCACATTCAGGAGTGTTTTTTCTTCAAATACCTCCTACAAAAAATGGTCGACTTGGGAAAAGTCAAATTGAAAGGTTCTTCAGCTCAGGTAGCATGTGTTACTGCTACAAATCCAGAGGAAGAAGGTGAGTGAGAGGAAGTCAAAAACAAAAATGAGCGGAAATATGATGATTGGATAGTTAGAAAAACAATCAACTGAACTCATTCCATTTTGCGAACGCAATTGAAGAAACCAATTGTGTATTTTTCTATGAATGCCATAACAAAACCCTCTTCATCAGAGGGAAAATCCTCAAAGAAACGACATAATTAAAAGAAAGAGGAATAATCAGAAGAAGATGAAATCATGTCAAAGCCCAAGTTTTCTTTGACTATGGAAGAATTTATGCCATCTACTTCGAATCCATGGGCACCATCCCACCAAACGACATAGCCTAAAATGCCTAATCAGGTAGAGTCTTCATCAAATGAAGATTTGGTCTTTGGTTCTGTTAATATGATTCATTTAATAGATCCTTATTCTAGTCATAGTTTCGATCCTGATGAGCCTGAGTTTCCTTTATCAAACAAAGGAATTAGAAGGACTTATAGAGGTTTGAGATACAGAGGAAGACGTGGATATACCAGAAGCCACTATTTCAATTCTACCCCTGCTAGAACTGTATATGCAGCAGAAAATTGTCGTAGAGCCCTTTAGAGATCTCAACAAGAACAAGCAATTTCTTCCAACAATAGAAGATTCAGTCCTGACACAGTTATTCTGGAAGATCGGTTGGAGGTTCCATCTTCTTCCTCTCAACAAGTAAATAGACCTAATCGGTCTAATCTTCCAAAGCCATGAGTATTTTCAACTCTTACCCTGATACAGGAAGTATCCACATCCAAAGTATCAAATTCAAAGGCACCTGCGAATCCACATGTTACTGTTGGGAAACACAGACCTTTGGACAAAAAATATGATGTTTTGAAGCATTTGGCCCAAGTACCGGCCAAGTTATCAATTCTGGATGCCTTGAATCTATCAAAGTATCTTCGGGAGGCACTCATTGAGGCTTTGTCAAGTCCTCAGGAATTTGAAACTGAAATTTCTGTGGCTAAAGTCTACCATGTAGAGAATGGTCCTGCAGAATGCCATGCAGTGATATCTTTCACAGATGAAGATGAAGATTATGTTGTGCATAGACATATCAGTCCTTTGTACTTATCTGTAAAGGTTAATGGTGTATACATCCGAATATCTTTCATTGATAATGGTTCAGGAGTCAACCTCATCCCCATTCATACACTTTGTCGATTGGGCCTCACAGAATCTGATTTATCTCCTTCTACTTTGATGTTACAAGGGTATGATAAAAATGAACAAGAACCACTGGGCGATATTACACTCAGTACTCAGTTTGGAGACCTTGTATCCAATTCAGATTTCATGGTTGTTGATCATGATATAGCCTTCAATGTTTTGCTTGGAAGACCTTGGCTACATCAACATGCGGCTATCCCTTAATCATATCATCAATGCCTCAAATATTGTTTCGATGGTCAAATTGGGACATTGTATGGTGATAAGTCCCCCTTCAAAACATTTGAATCTCAATACATTGAGGCAGAATTCTATCACATGAAGGGTAAGGAGAAATCCACAAAAAAGGAGATTACCAAGTTTAATGCTCCATTTGGTTTGGAAAAGATTCCAGTAAACCCATTCACACATTTGAGTACAGGTTATGTGTTGCCTATCAGACAGGATAGACCTGAATCCAAATACTCTTATGGAAACTTCCATAATGTCAATTATGGTAATCAAGCCAGACAACATGAGAGAAAGTGGTGATTCACCAAGCATTGATGAAAGCTCAAATGGAGATGTCTTCATTTCATTCGCTCAAATACAGCATGTCTATACTTCACCAACTAGGTCAGAAGAAGTTATAACAATGTCAGAGGTGAACGATGATGTTGATTCTAAATCCATCATCTCCTCTTTATTACCCAAGGAAGACCCTTCATCATCAATAGGTTCATAAATGGAAGCCTCTTCTTCAAGATGTTCAAATTTTAACATCTCTCTTGATCCTGGAAATTTCGCTTCATCATCTACTATGCAATTAGAAACAGAAGAAATAACACATGTTGAAGAAGAAGGGGAAGATATCAGGGATGCTCCTCCAGCTTTTGAAGAGGGTATCTCTACTACTGTGGATGAACTCAGAGAAATAAATCTGGGTACAAAAGAAGATCCACGCCCCACTTTAATTAGTGCGGCCATGACTCTTGAAGAACAAGAGATGTATATTTCATTTTTAAATAAAAATCAAGATATATTTTCTTTTAACTATACAGAGATTCCAGGGCTTGATCCTGATGTTGCTACTCATCGTTTGGGTTTTCCAGAAGAACATCGAGGATTCAAGTAAGCCTCTAGAAGAACACACCCAACTTATGCTTCCAAAATTGAAGTTGAAGTGGATAAGCTTATCAAAGATAAATTCATTAGAAAAGTTAAATATCCCAAGTGGTTGGCTAATATTGTCCCTGTGAAAAAGAAGAACAGACAAATTAGAGTTTGCATTGATTTCAGAGATCATAATCGACATTGTCCTAAGGATGATTTTCCAATTCTGATCACAGAACTCTTAATTGATGCAACACATGGCTATGAAGCACTTTCCTTAATGGATGGATATTCTGAGTATAATCAAATCCAAATGGCTCTAGTAGATGAAGAATATATAGCCTTCAGAGCCCCTCAAGGTGTGTTTTGCTATCGGGTAATGCCCTTTGGCCTTAAGAATGCAGGCACAACATATCAGCATGCCATGCATCGTATCTTCAAACCCTTTTTAGGGAAGTTTGTTGAATGTTATGTGGAAGATTTGGTGGTTAAATCCAGGCAACATTCTAATCACTTGGCTGATTTGAAAGTCATATTCCACAAACTTCGGCAACACAATTTGAAGATGAACCCCTTAAAATGTTCTTTTGGGTTAACCTCAGAAAAATTTCTCGGCTTTGTGGTACTCCATCGTGGTATCGAAGTCGATCCTAAGAAGACAAAGTCAATCCAGGGTATGTCACTTCCTTGAAATTTGAAATAATTGAGAGGACTTCAAGGACACTTAGCCTATATTCAGTGTTTCATATCCAATTTGGCAGGCAAAAGTTTACCCTTCACCAAATTGATGAAGAAGGGAGTCACTTACCAGTGGACTAAAGAATGTCAAGGAGAATTCGATATTCTCAAGAAATATCTCTTGAGTCCACCAGTATTAATGCCAAATATTGAAGGAATACCACTTATCCTCTATGTGATAGATTTAGAGTGATCATTTGGTGCATTTCTTGATCAAAAGAATGATGCTGGGAATGAAAACAACCTCTACTATCTCATTCGGACTATGCTTGAAGAAGAAAACCGATATTCAAGTATTGAGAAGTGCTGCCTAGCATTAATATTTGTAGTTCAGAAGTTGTGACACTGCCTGCAACATCATGATGTCCAATTGGTATCTCGCAATAACCCACTCAAATTCATCCTTAGTCGTCCAATGCTTACAGAACGTCTGGTAAGGTGGGCAGTTATTTTGCAGCAATTTGATATTCAATATGTGTCTCAAAAGAAAATAAAGGGCCAATCTTTGGCTGATTTCCTTGCTGAACATCCTTCAGTAGAAGATACATCTTCAGATATTGAACTTCCCGATGAGGAAGTCTTCTCTATTCAAGATATTATTCAAAAATCGGAAATTTACTTTGATGGAGCTTCCAGAAGACTAACAGAGAAGAAAATGGAAGATCCTAAATTCAACAAAGTTGGGTTAAGAATTGTGCTCATTTCTCCAAAAAAGGCAGTGATACCCTATTCCTTCCCATTATTGGGAGGCGGGACAGACAATGAAGTAGAATACCAAGCTCTTATCGTAGGATTGTAGTTGGTGCTTCAAGCACAAGTGAATCACTTAAAGGTGAAAGGTGATTCAGACCTGGTAATAAAATAAGTCAATGGAGATTATCTGATCAGAAAAGAAGAACTAATCCCTTTGTATGATTACGTCAAAGAGTTAATGGCGTAATTTCATTCAGAACCAACATTTTCTTATGTCCCGCGATCACAAAATACCCAAGCTGATGCACTGGCTAATATAGCCACAACTCTGGCAGATCCAAATCAGGATGAGACAACCATCAGTATTGCCCACCGTCATACAATTTCACCTTATGTTCAAACTAGAACAGAAGAAATCAATGAAATTAGTCCCATTCCTGAACCATATGGTCATACTACAGGATGGATGACACCTATCAGGTAATACCTTCAAAATGGAACACTTTCACCTGATAGAACCGGGAAAGAACAAGTCCAGAGACGTGTGGTCAATTTTACTCTTTATGATAGCCCAGATCACCCAGAGGAAATTTTCTAAAAAAGAGGTTTTGATGGAATTCTCTTCAGATGCATCAATGGTGAAGAGACAATGGCTGTCATGAAAGAAGTGCATGCAGGAGTCTGTGGTGCCCACCAGTCTGGACATAGACTATCTGATCAAATTTGAAGGATTGGATACTTTTGGCCTTCAATGATACAAGATTGTGTTGATTTCACAAAGAAGTGTCATTCATGCCAAGTACATGCCAAATTCATTAATCAACCTCCATAGTTTCTTTATACAACTAAATACTCGTGGCCATTTGACACATGGGGAATGTATGTGGTGGGACCTTACCCTTCAGCTACAGCCAAGCAGTTTAAGTACATTCTTACTGCTACTGACTTCTTTTCTAAATGGGCAGAGGTAATACCTCTCAAAGAAGTCAGTTCTAAAAGCATTTTTAGCTTCATCAATTCTAAAATCATTACCAAATTTGGTGTCCCTCATACCATATTGACGGACAATGGCACCAACTTCTGTTCATCCGAGGTGAGGAAGTTTTATCAAGAACACAACATCAAATCCAATCATTCCTCTCAGTATTATGCAGCGAACAATGGCCATATAGAAGCCTTCAACAAGACTCTGTCAAATATACTAAAAAAGATGGTGGATAAAGATAAGAAATCATGGCCTGATAAACTCTTTCATTCTTTATGGGCTTATCGGACCACCACCCGCACTGCAACGCGGTCAACTCCATATTCATTGGTATATGGAACCGAATTAGTCTTACCCATTGAGGTTAAATTACCCTCACTCAGGGTAGACATTTGTGATCAGTCATCTATAGATGAACAATCTCAAAAGCGATTGGATGAACTAGAACGATTAGACGAGAAAAGATTGTGCACCTTGAACCACGTGGAAGTTTATCGAAATCGAATAGCACGAGATTTCAACAAAAAAGTTCATCTTTGTTCATTAATTCAGGGAGAATTGGTATTGGTTCTCAGAACTCCAATGATACTAGGAAAGGAACCTCCCAATCTTGAGACAAAATGGGAAGGACCTTACTCAATACATAAGTTCTACTCCAATAGAGCTTATTCTTTAATCTCAATGGATGGAGAACTCATCATGATTCCAACCAATGACAGATTTCTGAAGAAGTATTTTGTGTAACACAAATGCATATTCATCCTACACGACATTAAACTGTGTTTTCCTTACTGCAAGACTTTAAACTGTATAGTCCCTTACGTTCAGCAATACATTAAACAGCACCATCCATGGTCCATGCATATGACCTTAAACTATTTGTATTTATTTTTTCCAACATAAAGTTAAACTGTATCGTCCCTTTTCGTCCAACATGACGTTAAACTGTATTGTCCCCATCGTCTTAGCTACAGGACACTAAACTTTACAACACCCTATATTTGTCCTACATGACATTAAACTGTACTTCTCATTCATCCTACATGACATAAAACTGAACGAAGTCCCTTAATACGTCCTACATGAAGTTAAACTGTATTTTGTCCCTCCTACATGACATTAAATTGTGCAGCACCAATAGTTCTCACTGCAAGACTTTAAACTGCATAGTCCCTTCATATGTTCTACATGACATTAAACTGTGCATCATTAAAGTTATTGCTACCTATTATTTCTCAGACCGAGTATGACTCACGTGAACTTAGAGTAAACTTCAACCATAACACCTTCTCTGGGCCACTAACCATGTGTAAGTCCCATCATCATTTTTAGGTCATTGTCCTCAAAAACAACTTGATCACCAATTAATTCTTTAATTGAACTACGCGGACTTTGATCCTTGCCTTCTAGGATGGGTATGTAGGAAACCTCCCAAGGTTCAAGACCAAAACCAATCTCTTCACATTGGTTCACGTTTGTCCTTACTATATGACGTTAAACTGTACATCACTTTTATCCTGTACGACAATAAACTACAACATTCTTTGACACCCTCAGCTAAGAGGGAATAATTATTTACATTGATCTCCAATCATGTTATATTCCAAAGACTACGTGCATACATGGCAATGCCTGGACCTTTTATCTTGGGTCAAACCATCATTTCATTAAAGTCCCCTTTTCGCACTTCACTTGTACGAACCAAATCTATACAAAGGGTTTTTCTAGAACTACGTGTGGCTTGATTACCATCTTTATGGGATATATAGGAACGTTCGAGTGTCCCTCAAACCCAGCCGCAAATCTTTGGGCCTAACGCCAAATTTTACTTTCAGTCCCCTGGCTGAAAAGTCCCCTTATGAAAACACACATTGTGTACTCCTTATAATGGTCTGAGCTCTATGACCCTAAACTAAGAAATCCTATACTCTCGTCCCATATGATGTTAAACTGTATTTAAATAACTATGTAAGGATTGATTCCCATCCTTGTGGGATACGTAGTGAAGTCCAGCATCTCAATTTAGGACCCAACCACAACATGATTATGGTTAGAATTGGTATGTGTATCTCTACATGCATTGAGAAAATTCCCATTTTTTATGTGTCATACTCCTACCCTTAAATATTTTCAGATCTCCATAACCATTTTTTCTTGACTTCTGGTCACAAAATGTCCAATTTATGAGAGTTCTTTTTCCTGACTATGCAACACGTGCCCTTAGACGACCTTGCATAAACAGTCTACATAACAGACTTTTCAACCAAAAGATACTATTATTTGACTATGCAACCAATTCCCTTAGGTGGCCCTGCATAATTCAACCCCCTAACGGGTTTTTCAAATAATGGTAACTTCATTCTTGGGAGGAAAACCTCTTTTGTCCTTATTTGTCTTGACGACAATATGTAGAGATCCACAAAAAAGGACATCCTTAACATATTTGTCCCATACTCTTTTTCATGATCTAAAAGTATTCAAGTCTTTGGTTTATATTTCCCTTCCCTATGTTTGGGTCAGACCTTCGTAGGAGTGACATTCATACAGTTCTGAGACAATCTTGTTTGGAAATATCTTCTCCATATTCAAGTACCTCTCTCCATACAGCAAACTCTATGCTTTGGAAAATTTGAATCTCCATAAACTTCCATTGGATTTTTAGCAGTAGAAAAGTAAAATTTTGAGAGTTCTTTTTCCTGACTATGTAGCACGTTCCCTTAGGCACCCTTTCATAAGTAGTCTACATAACGGACATGTCATCCAAAAGATGCTATTATTTAACTATGCATCCAATTCCCTTAAGTGGCCCTTCATAATTCAACCCCCTAACGAGTTTGTTAATGAATGGTAACTTCACTCTTAGGAAATACTTCTTCTAATGACTCTTAGTCATTTTTCATATCATTCCATAGATTAAAAATTTCATAAGTCATAGTTTACATATTTTCCCTCATACTTGAGTGTGGTAATATGTTTTCAGATAAATTGTCAAGGAATTGAGTCAATTTTAATCCATTCGGTCAAAGCTATTTTCGACCTTAAATATTATCCTTTTTATGTCTGATGTGCATGAATTTAAACTTCCCACAAAAGACAAGGGAACTATGAACAAAAGTTAAGTCCCAGCTCACTAAACATACATTTTGTATGAATTTAGGTAATATTAGGCAATTAAAATATTCAAAGTTTGTAGGGTTGTTTATAATAATCCTAGAAAAAATCAAACTCTGCTTACTAGGCCCATTGGATTAGGTAAAAATTTAAAGCAGGTAGCAAAATAAAGCATGCACAAATGATTGAGGATGAATTTTTTTTTCATTTGATGCCCAAAAATTAGAAGGACATCCACAGACTGAAGTCTCTTCTCTTTTCCAAGAATTACAAAAGGCTGTCAACATAAATCTTCATTTGATTTACAGCATCCCAAGCTTCATCAGTAGCCACTTGAAGCTCATGAACTCGAACAACTTCACTCTTTTCAGCTTGATTGAGTGCTTTCTTGGCTTCAGCAATGGATTTCATAACATTTGTTTGAACTCCTTCCAGTGAATTGTTCAGTTGGCCAAGTTCCCCAGTAACAACATCTAACTGTTGCAGAAGGTTCATCTGCTGGAAAACCTTCTCCTTGATATTATGCTTTAGCTCCTTCAACTTGGTAGCATGATTAACCTCAGCTCGGGATACTACAACCTCAAATTCACCGATATTGGATAACATCCTTACTTTGGTCAAATCTTGATGGTACTTCTGCTCTTGCTCCCTTCTTAAGATGACTTGTTTTACCATAGCATGGATCTTTTGATATCCAAAACCACCTGAGTCCCAACATGAAGAACAAGGATGAAAGTTGGGGAATCTTCGATGACAAATTTTCTAAAGGCACTTTGGATATGATCTTCCATATGTTCTGCCATGCCTTTCATCGTGAAAATTGGAGCACCTTTTGTATCTCCGAGTCTGATTCAGCATCACTGTCACAGGGGGGAATATAATCCGGGATTAATGAACTTAGGGAAGTTCCCTGTTCTTCTCCTTCCCCCCTAACCCATGTTACTTAACTTTCTATTCCCATTGGGGCGAAGACTGAAGTTTCATCTCCAGATCTAGCCACTGAAATTGATAGCCCTGCACAATCAATTGAAATCTTTAGTTAGTTTAAAAGGATAAAAAAAGTTGATTGGCTGCTTTGAAAATTAAGTACGGCCGCAAATATTGTTATCCCTTACCCAACGGTAGATTAGAAACTTGAGAAGGCTCCTGCCCATCTTTCCTAGCTTCAACATGATTTTTAGGACAAGTTTCAGGATGTTCTGATGGGTTCAACTCCACTTGAGCTAATGTCTCTACGATAGTAGGGTTGTCTGTACCCCCTTCAGGCATTGGTAGTTTAGTAGCTTGCTCAGATGGAACTGCACATTTTAACCAATCATGGTAAGAGATGTAGTAAGAAGTTATTTTAACAGGACGAAGGATAACACTAACATCCAAAATCCTATAAATTACATGGTAATTTAACTTGGTCTAAAATATCTTCAAAATATGCACCAATTTTCATCATTTCATCTAATGATATCTTAGATTCCTGGTTAGTCTCACTAGTGATAACATTCGATGTATCCACTTGGTGACCCACATCCTGCAGCCTCTGACCATGTACAACTTCTTCAGTTAAAATCACGACATCAGTTGTAATGGACGCCAAAAGCTCTAGTGCAGGGGTTGAACCTAAAGTATGGAAGTTAGTTGATGTTTCATTTAACATTTTATGAAGCATTGTTAACTTACCAGAAGCAGGCTCTTCTCTCCTTACAATAGAAGCAGGAGGGATACTAGGAACAAATGCTGGCTCTTCTCCAGGAGCAGCCAAGTTAGCCTGAACTTGTGATCGTTCACCAGCACCCTCCGTCATCCTCAAATGAGGGTCAGTACTCTCCCTCAGAGGGGAAATTGAAGAAGCCCCTGAAATCCCAAGAAGTATGAGCAACCTTTTCATGGGTTAAGACTCATGATTATCCAAAGGACTTACCACTATTGATGAAGTGTTTAGTTGTGGACTTCTTCCTTCGATTCCTTTGTCTCTTTGGTTTTTTGGGAGTTTCGACAGTCTCCTTTACAGGTACATGAATTGGAGAATGGAAAGCCATGTCCAACTCCTCATCTATGTCTTGCTGGCTTGGAGATATCTTTCTCGACTCATGAAAATATTCATTAGCCCCAATGGTAGTACCACCAGGGCTATACTATGGCGAAGGAACCTCAACAGTTCCTTTCTTTGCAAGATGAAGGATGAAGAAAATAATTTCCTTGAGTAACAAAGCTTTGAATGAAATAAAGTTGCAAAGAAAATAAGGAAAGAGACTTACATATTCAGGAGCAACATAATCATGCCACTCCTCATCTCTAGAACCACCAGTCCCCTCAGTGGTGCCACAATCTATCATTTCCTTCACCCACTTAGTGACATGAATGTGATCATCGGTGGCATATATGAGCATTTCCAACTCTCTAATGTAAGCCCGCACTTCATAAGGGCTATCCTTGTAACGAATATCTGTAGAAGCCAGAAGATTCCCTATTCTAGGGAGGTGTAGCCCCTCGCACAAATCTAGCCAGGCAATTTCAGCACCGCAATATAAACTCCTCCATGTATGGCCAACGTCTGGTCGTAGATATTTAGTATGTGTACCAGAAGGATGTGAGGAAGGTCCTATAATCTTGTACTTCAGCTTCTTCCTAGATCCTGCAACTACAGATAGAGAATAATAAAATAAGACTTGTTTCTCTATAAAGTAATGATTATTAAAGTTCCCCAATGAAGTAACTCACTAGGAGTTGATGGATTTGGTATTTTTATTCTAACGAGAGGATTATATTTGGAACAAGGCCGCTTTGCCACATGTTGTGCCTCATCATCCCCATCCTGGGAATCCGGTGAATCAGATCCGAGTGGTGTAGAAGAATCACCTTCCAGATGAAGGGTTTCTTTCTCTACGGTTCTTTTCCTTTTCCCCACCTGATAAACCATGTGATTCAACACCCCTCCATGGTATAATGCTATCCAGTTCTCGGCATACCATGTAGTCAAGTTAATTGCCGCTTTATCAACTGGTAGATCAAACACCGCCCCGGTCCTCTCCATAGATGTCAGTAACCATAGTTGTCGGGCAACCATCATATGCTGCTCTGACCTGACATGCACATGGGGAGATACAACAGTCTGCTACAAACACTTGAATTGACGTGAAAATCTGTATGGAGCATAGGCCTTTCATATAATATCTCCATCAATCCTGGTGGCTAGTACACCATCTCTACAGGCTAGCATGTATGCCCTCAATTCCAGGCTGGCTGTTCCATCATCAACAAATTTCCCAGTTGGCGGATTTCCATAAGGAAAGAAATTGAATTCCTTATACATGGTCAGTCTCACCTTTATATCATAGAGGTTAAGGGATAATGGAGCAATTCTAGAAAATTCCTACACTGATGGCTTGAAAGAACTTCCAGGAACCTATACTCCATTCTGTACATTATATGTTATGAAGTGAGTGGAGATAAATCCCCACAAAACTTGGAATGGTCCCTCTATTCTCAAAGGAGACTTACCCATAAAAACATGGAGTAAGCTCCTGTGAATATTTTCCAAAATGAGGGTGGCCAACCCAACCATTTTCTTCTTAGCTAACTTGGCTAACACAACGAAGGTCTCTGGCCTGACGCCTCCCTTCGAATACCTGACTGGCAGAAGATAAACACTGAGCCACAAGGCTAAGAAGCCCGCCAAACGGGTCTTTTTTGGGATTCTATGATTTACTTCATATCCCCACTTCTCAAATTCTCATGCTTCCAAGGTCGGCCAAAATGTGCCAAGAGCACCCCTCTTCTCTGTTCTGGGGCAGGTAGTAGGATGAGTACAGGTGAGCCACTTATCCTTCGGCCCCTTCCCTTCAGCTCCTTCTCCTACTTCTTGGTAAGAAACATATTCATCCACTCATATGAATGAATATCCTTTCTATAATGAGTTAAGGAGGTCTCTGAACTCTTGATATTGTGAAATATTTTCAATAATTCCCGATCCAAAGCCGGGGTATTCTCAGAATCATTCCAAGTCGCCTTGGGGGATGAATTCATCATACATGTCGCCTAGAATTGGAGCCCCTGAGATGTTGTGTACATCAAATAGACCGATGCCTACTTCTCCATGATTCAAATGGAATGAATTGGTTTCTGGGCTCCAGTGGCTGATTATCTCCGACACAAACTCATCATTTCTGTAGACATATTTCTACCCAGCCCAGACAGCTTCATATATCGCAGATCCTTTCAAATCCTCGACAAACTCTGCATAGGTTTGTCACACCTAGTATTCCCACATCCAAGTTGGCTTCACACCTCCTCCAGGATAGAAGTCCCAACTCTTCTTCTAGCCTTTTGATTGATCCATCTGATAATTTCAGAAGATTGAAGGATAACAATGTGGTTTAATCTCGGACTTGTGAGGTTTCAGATCTGGTGCACAAGGACTATGATGCATTATATAGGCCTTCTCCACTGTTCCAGTATTTACAAAAACTCATCCACTTGATATATTTGTTGAGGCAAAATTGGTGTAATTCTAAAACCAAGAATTTGGGAGATAATTATTTGCCTCTGTAATGTTGATGGCTTGCAGATGACCATGGCCATCCAAAGGCAAGTAAGTGCTCTCTGGAAAGTTACTATTATACTTCTTCAAATACTTAGTCAAATCTAGGAGAGTGCTATCGCAGACAGTATAATAATCATGGCCAACAACATTTATCAGGTCATCAATTCATTTTCTAGCCAGTTCATCAGCCGTTCCATTTCTCCTGGGAGCCATTTAATCTGCACAAAGGTTGAATAATTAACTCTTAAGTAAGTTAATTTTTCATTAAATTTGTGAAGAAAAGGGAAAAAATGACTAAGGCATTAAGGCGTGCAAGTCCCGAATTAGCGCACAAGTATAAGTGTGTCTTGCAAGTGTTGGAGCGCAGGTATCACCGTGCAAGTCTGAATACCTCTACAGCAGCACGACATAAAAGGAAGCAGAAGAAAATAGAGTAACTTGTGCAGTGAAGGAAACTTGCGCAATGAGAGATTGGAAGCGTTCATATTTGGTGCTTTGCACAAGGAATGACCGCATATATATAGGCAAGGCCGTACCTCTGCAAGCCAAAGCCTGCGTGACTCCCCCTTGTGCGCTGCCAGTTGCGTGCTCAACACTTGCGTGCTGCATGTTCCTTGGTTTTCTTCTTTACCTCAGAGTCACATCCTCATTTCTTTCGGATCCAACTCTGATGGGGGACTTTTTTTGATGATCTTTTTCTTCACAAAGTCTAAACGAATGAAAAAAGGGAATACCTTAGTCCAAGGTTATTCATCCTTTAAAGAAACATCAAAAATCGACAAAGGCATGAAAAATTATTTATTCCCACTTGGGTTACGCAAGTTTCATCATGGTCACACAAGTATACTTGCGCACTACCTGGTGGTCGAACAGGTGACTTACGCACCCTCTTTGATTCTCTCTTGGGGTCTTAAGCAGCCTATAAATACCCCCGGTTGGTGCCCCATTTAACGACGAAAAAATTCCAAAACTCATATTTGAGCTCTCGGTGCCCTAGTCTCTTCTGGAGGTCTTCCGAACACTTTTAAGGTAATTTCTTACCTAGAATGGAAGATCTAAACAGGGGAAATAAGGCCTAAGTGTTGAAATTCATCAACACCTACGCGCCTAGGTGTTTAAAACCTTAGGGGAAGTAGACACATGTACGCGCTGCCTTATCCCTTCACCAGAACCTACACGCTTCTCTCTTGGAAGCCCCTAGGGATAATACTAAGGGCTTGATCCAAGCCTCGCCCAAGTATTATCCTATGGGTTGACCGTCGCGCAGGTAGCTATGTGTCGCTCAGGTATACCTGTGTGACCAGGACCTGTACGCCCATGCAGGACCTGCGCGCCAACTTTTTTTTGGGTGCCCCTCCTGCCTATCCACCTATCTTATTCAAGATTCAGCCTTCAAAACCCTCTTTAAAGCAATTTTTGGCATGTTTCCCTTGTTGGCCTCCTTATCTGAAAGGAATTCTATGGAATATCTCTTAAAACCTAGTGATTTACATATATTTATGTCACTAAGGTTAGAGATTTCATTCATTTCAACCTCATCCTTTAAAATGAGAGGATCCTAAACCTGGGCCTCCTTTTCAAGAGTAAGCCCCAGTCCAAGTTCTCTTAATCAGGGACTACTTTTCAGGAGTAATCCCCAAGTCCCCTAACCTAGGCCTCCTTCTCAAGAATAATCCCCAGTCATAATTCCCTTCAACCTAGGATTCCTCCTTAGGAGAAAAACCCAGTCATAATTCCCTTTAACCTGAGCCTCCTCCTTAGGAGTAAGCCCCAGTTCTCAAATCCCTTAACCTGGGTCTCCTTCATAGGAATAAGCCCCAATCATAATTTCTCTTAACCAGTCTTAATTTAATTTTGATTTGGACTTCCTTCTCAAGAATAAAACCCAAATCATAAGACCCCTCTAATTTGGGCATCCTTCTCAAGATTAAGTCCTAAGTTAAGTATCCAAATCTCCATAAAGTAAATATACCTTTATGGACCTTGTTCCTAGGTTTCTCCCCTGAAGTAAATCCTAATATTCATCTATTTGGGTAGTCATACATACATAAGCCCCACATCATTTCTTATAATAGCATCTTTCATGGCACAATTGTCTGTTTTTACCAATACCTCTTGTTTCTCACACCGAGCATGACTCACGTGAGCTTAGAGTATACAAGTAATTATGACATATTTCTTTGAGCCATCAATCATGCATAAACCTAATAATTATTTACTCTAACTACATGGGTTTTGATTCCTTTTCTAAATAAGGATACGTAGGTAGCCCATCTACGGGTACAATCCTAACTCTGAAATAATCTATGTCCTTCTGAATAAAAATAAACTTTAAGTGCCCCACTAAGTGGCTTTAAAAACAATATGGTTATCATAATGACCAAGAGATTTCTATATAATGTATCGAATGATACCATTGACTAAGAATATCTAAACAAATACAGATGATTCTCTATCGATGAAGAACCTCAAATACATATAATAGACTCTCTAAATCTCCTACATACTAATCATTGATTGTCAGATCTAACTGAAAGCTCATTTTCATAATTGGTAATTTAATAAGGATTCATGAACATAACTTAAATCTATAAAGAGAGTCTCGGAGTAGACAATAATTCCCCTCAAAAAGGTGTGATGAGTCCGACTTTCCATCCTCTTGACCAATGAAAATTCTTAAGCCTTATCAGTTCACAACTAATGAGAACCTACCTTTGGAAAGTAGGTCCAAATGGATATAGAATCATTGGATGTTTCTGGTTCTACGAACAAACCCGTTAGAAATCGCTTGGAATGTTTGAACCTTAAATCAAAGAGGTCATCCCCATTTCCAGAGGAAACAATAACATCTTGAGGTTTTTGAATGTGTTTTTATGACATGTAAAATTGATTATGTTTTTAAATATGATTTATAGTATAGGAAAGAACCTAGGTTGTATCTCAAGGATCTTTGATAGGTTTAGAGTGTGTATTTTTAATAAATAGCACTAAAATAGGGGGTGGTTTTGAAAACAATTTTAAGAAAATAACTTAATTTAAAGAGTTTAATAGTTGAAAACCAAGTGGATTTAAAAAACTATGAGATAAATGGGTCATTATGATTTTACTACACACATTTCAAGGCCATTTTTCTTAGATATTAATTTAGGTTTGGATTAATTTTTTGGTTGAAATTAATTGGAATCCCAATTAATTCCTAATCTTTTATTTCAATGCTTGAATAACCATACCTTGACATGACAACCGTATTTTCAAGGTCCTGTAATTATGAATTGAATAATATCTTCCAAATTATATTGAAATATCAATAATGTGGGTATGAAAAGGATTCTTATGTTGTCCAATCAGAACAACACAATTCTTGAACTCAAAACCTCACACCGATTGGTTAGAAATTAAGTTAAAATCAATCGCATACATCAAAACAAGAATTAAAATAAGAAATAATTAAAGATACATGAAAATAAATGTTTTAACATCCAAATAAATCCAAACAAGTATCTATTATATGCATCAGAACACCCTTGACATGTCTATAGCTCCCCCACAATGGATGCCCATTGTTTAGCCCGACATTGAGAGGTGGAGAAAGCTTGGTTGGATCTCTTTCTTCATACTTGATCCCCTTATGAGGATAGGGGAATCTAGAAATTATAAGATGAGGAGATGACTCCTTTAGAAATAAAAATTGGCAGCACTTCACTCCTTTGTTGAACTTGAAAATGAGGTACCCATGGTGCCTTTTTATATCCAAAATGGGAAGTAGTTTTGGGAACCCAATTTTCGAGATACCAACAGTGTCTTGGTTTTGGGTTGGTAAAAGGACATATAAAGACTTAGAAAAAAGAGAATAGTTGTTTTAAGTCATCTTGAATGTCTACCTATAAAATTTTTCTTCCATTGGACACATTTAGTTGGAGATATTGTCAAAATACTGAACCTAACTTTTGAATTCGATCAGATTCTGTCCTCTGGACAAATTGATTCGGATGGGACATAAGATGGACTAATTGGGATTCAGTTTCTTGAGATGAGTTATAGACCATGGATTTTTGGATATTTCCACAAAACTTATTCCTAATTATAGACAAGTATGTTTTAAAATTTTCAAAAAATTGGATAGGTTTCCTTGGTATTTCACGCAGTTTGGCCCATTTTCTTTATAGATCATCTTCGGGGCCTCTAAATCACCTTTTTTTAGAAGGTGGTGCCTCAATAAAAGACCGAGGCAAAAATTATTTTATAAAAATAGGGAAGCTACAAAAGTCTGAAAGAAGGAATCTTATTACAATCCTTATCATAAAGAGGGAGCAAATCACCAGGCAAATCATCAAGCCAGGCAATATCCTGGTTGACTCCCTTGTTGGTGAGACTGTCAGCAACCATGTTCGCTTCACGGTAAGCATGTGTGGAAATGTAGATGAGGTACAAGAGCATGGCAAGGAATTGCATCCAAAGAGGAGTGAGCGGCCAGGCAAGATGCACCACCCCCTTCCAGATAGCTTGCACCACAGTGATTGAGTCACTTTCAAGCCACAGCTTGTTCCAACCCTTTTGTTTGGCAAAGTCCACCGCATGAATCACACCCAACATTTCAGCTTCCAGAGCCGAGACCATACCACAACCACCAAAGAAATAGCCCTGGCACCTGCCAAGATGATCTCTAAATATGGCACCACATCTTGCCGGACCCGGATTTCCTCGCGAGGCACTGTCGACATTCACTTTGATCCATCCTGGAAGTGGGGCTTGCCAGAATACTTCAAAAGTGTGCCGAGGCTGTCTGTAAGATCCCGCAATCCTAAGAAGGTGAAGGATCTTAAAATCTCCAATAGAATTGTCACAATGATCCTTCTGAAGAGAGGAATCATCCTTTATGGCCATGAGAATACGCGTTTTACCTGCATTGAGACTAAAAGAAAAATTGTTATGAAGTAAGTTATTTCTGTCAAACCAGATTACATGCAGGAGTTCCGCCACTGTAGTCAGAAAAGGATTCTTGATTTGCATGGAGAAAGCCCCATTAGCACAACAATGTAATTGGGAGATGATGGAGTCAAGAATCGACCATCTGCAACCAAAAATGTCAAAAATGTAATTCCAAAGTGTGGAAGCTGTAGCACAAGACAAAAAAAAATGATTAGTATCCTCTCAGTGTTGATTACACATAAGACATCTAGAGCAAAGAGTAATCCCAAAGGATTGTAAGCACATATCAGTGGGAACCCTATTATGGGAAATATGCCAGATAAGAGTAAATCTTGAGGGTTTGATCCAAGGTTTGTTAAAATTTTTCAACCAGGCCAAGCTAGAATCAGAATTGCTAAAATTGTTTTTATAGAAACTTTTGGAATCAAGAACACCATTAAAAGCGGGTTCCTAAATGAGGAAATCATCAGTTTTGGAGAAATGATAATTGTCAATGATTTGACCAATGTCATTAGGGAGAGTGATGTCTTGGGAGTTAAGGACGTCCCTAATAGAGGAGTTGGTATTGCCAGGAGGAGTGGTGGACGTGAGCATTGAGATCAAAGGAGTTACAGTCCAATTATCCAGCCAGAAATTCAAAGTGGAATTAGCGCTAACCATCCATCTAGAGTTGTTCATGATATTAAAGAAAGGGCGTTTAATGGATGGCCAGATGGAAGAAGTGATGTAACTCAGATTACCCTTTTTAAGCTTGGTGATGAATCTAGACTTGAGAAAGGCAGTGGAATCAGAATTGTTGTGAATCAGATTCCAAGTCATCTTAGCTTGAAGAGAGTCATTGAAAAGCTTAAGGTTTTTGATGCCAAGACCACCCTTATCCAAAGGCTTACAACAAGTGGCCCAAGGAATGGTCACAAGTTTTCTTTCAATTGTACTACCAGTCCAAACAAAATTTTTTATGTAAATGTTGATTTTATTAAGCAAACTAGCAGGCCAAGAGTAAACCATCATTGAGTAAACCAGTTTGGAGACAATGGTAGATTTGACAAGACAAATTCTGCCAGCCAAGGAAAGAGATTTACCCTTCCAAAAAGAGAGTTGATTGGAGATTTGATCAATGATACTATGAAAGTATCCAGATTTAGGTCTTCCCCAAAAGATAGGTACCCCAAGATAAGTAAAGGGGAATGAGCCTTCTTTAATGCCTAAATAATTAATAATATAGCTTTTTCTGTTGGGGGAAAACCTTTTTCCAAAGAAAACGAAGGATTTGTTCCAACTTATCGCTTGGCCCGAGACATCTTCATAGTGAGCCATGGCACTTTTGAGGTTTTGAATGTTCCTTTTATCACCCTTAAAAAATAGAATAATGTCATCAGCATATAAAAGGTGGTTAGGGACATTTAAATTTCTAGAAGCCTGGTTGGGGTGAATCTTGTTTTGATTCACAAGGCTCATGAGAAGTCTACTTAAGTAATCATCGGCAATAGCAAAGAGGATGGCAGAGAGAGGGTCACCTTGCCGAACCCCCTTGGTGCATTTAAAAAAGCCTTTAGGAGTCCCATTAACCAGTACGAAATAGTAGCCGAATTGAATAAGGAGCGAATCATAGTGGTAAAAGAGTCATTAAAACCAAATCTTCTCAGAACCCTTAAAATAAAACTCCAATCCATGGTGTCAAACGCTTTCCTGATGTCATGTTTGATGGCAACACTGCCTCCTATGGTGACTTTATTCAGCATATTAGTACATTCAGAGGCAAGGCATATACAATCTTGAATAGATCTACCTTTGATGAAGCCAAATTGATGCCAGGAAATAATTTTGTTACAGATGGGGGATAATATGGTTGCAAGGAGTTTAGTAATAATTTTAAATATTGTGTTGATTAGGGCAATAGGGCGGAAAAGATGAATCTCTGCAGCATTTTCCACTTTAGGAATCAAAGAAAGAAACTGAGCATTTATCCCATGTGGAAGGAAACCAGTGGAGAAAAAGGATTTGACCAATTTACACATGTCAACATGAGTGATTTCCCAGTATTGTTAGAAAAAACCATTATTGAAACCGTCAGGTCTAGGAGCACTATCAGGGTTGAGGCTGAAGACAGTTTCCTTGATTTCATGATCCGGTGGCATGCTTAAAAGATGGTCATTGTCCTCAACCGTGACCATATTAGGAATGATATCAGGGAGAAGGTCTTTGCAGACCTCTATACCATTGAAAATATTATGGAAGTAGTTGACAACATGATTAGAAATGGCATCCTCAGTGTCAAGAAGAGTGTCATCCACTCTGAGAAAGGCAAGGGGCCTATAGGCTTTCCTGAACCGTTGAAGAGAATTGTAGAACTTAGTATTCCTGTCCCCATCTGAAATCCATTTGGTTTTGAAGATTTGATTTCTCAAGTTATCTTTGAGCTTAAGTAAGGAGTTGAGCTTCAAAGACGTAGTAAATTTAGATTGAGGATCAATAGCAAAATCAGAGCTGGTGTTAGAGCTTTGGATACGAATAAGGTCATTCTCCAAGGTGGATATGTCCTTGTCAAGTTGTTTTGTTTTAGAGCTGCACCAGCCTTTAAGGCATTGCTTCAGAAGATTTAATTTAGTAATACAAGCAGAAGCATCATTTTGATGTTGCATTCTGATCCAAAAATCTTTTATCTTATTGAAGCAGTCTGGGTCTGCAGCCCAGGCATTGTTAAATTTAAAAGGAATAGGAGATTTGGAACCCTTGGAGAAAAAACTGACAAGAATGGGATGATGGTCAGAGTTGATCTTAGGTAAAGTAATACTAGATATGTAAACCCATTTGTCAAGGGCATCAGAATTGGTGAAGGCCCTGTCAAGTTTTCTAGCCACTACCCTATTAAGGTACTTTCTATACCAAGTATACTTAGCCCGAGTGAGGTTAATTTCTATAAGATCACAATCCTCAATAGAAGCTTTGAATTCCCGAGAGGATATATAATAGTGTGATGGTCCAATATTTTCACTTGGAAGGAGAATGGAATTAAAATCTCTAACCACAATCCAGGGTTCTTGGATAAATCTAGAGAGGAAAAGAAGGTCATTCCAAAGGTTTCTTCGCTCTTGATACCTATTCTTAGCATATATAAAAGTGCAGAAAGTATGAACCCCAGTAGAAGAAAATTCACAAGTAAACATTTGATCAGAAAATTTAACAACATTAATAGATTGAAAAGATGAATGGTAAAAAATCCAAAGGGTTTCAATAGCAGTTACATCCTTGCAAGCACCAAGAAAATTATATCCAAAAGAGCCTAAATGCAAGTAATTCGAAGAAAAATTAATTTTAGGCTCAGAAATAGCAAATAGTTTAGGTTTGTGAGTCAAAAGAAATCTCTTAAGAACTATAAAAGTGTCAGAGTTTGCTATACCCTGACAATTACAAAATAAACAATTCATTTAAACTTGCATTTGGAAGCGGAACTCCCTTTTTTTGCACCACCTGAGCCCTTTTTTCCTTTCTGACCTTCTGGGTCCATGATAGGAAGCTGGGCTGGATTTATTCCCCTGTTTATTCTTTGAGGGGGGAGAAGATACATTAGAAGTACTTTTATTATCATTACCCTGATTTTTTTTCAAAGGGGTTGCAGGTCCACTTGGGATCATTGAGCAAAGTTTTGGAGTCAAATCAGGTTTAGAAACATCAGAGGTGTTTGAAGAGATAGTCACAGTGACCAAAGAGTCCACTGCCACTGTCTGTTCCTTTGATTATATCACCTTGGATTTAGAAATAAAACCAGATTGATCATTTTGGGTAAGATGTCCATTGAATTGTTCACCATCAACAGTAGTGATTTGTGAATTCACTGCAGTTGTGCGGTCCTTATTCACAGTGCGAGAAGGAGTTGGAGATATACCTACAGAAATGTTCATGTTATGTGTACCTGTGTCACCTGGAACATCCAGAATAGACACTGTCCGCAATCCTTCTCCTGAGGGTGTCTGACATGAAGCAGGTTCTTTAGGAGCTTCCTTACAAGCCTCTTCCTATAGATTATCACCCAAAGAATGGATGCATGAGGCAGGGGGTTCAGGTATTTGCTGTGAATGCACAAGAATACCTTGCACCATCTGTTCGATCTCCTCCATAATATTGATATTGTCAATCTCAGACTCCTCCTTCTCCACCAGGTCCGACCATTTAGCACCAGAGGATTCGCCGAGCTCTGGTGATTTCTTAACCCATCTGTCAACTATTTTCACAGGGAGATTATTCTTGCCTGAAGCAGTTGCAGGGTCTTTCTTCTTCATACAGACCTGCGTCCATTCATCGTTCATCGTTTGGACCTCCTGACTCCGCACCTGATTCTTCATCACACTGCAATTCAGCAAATAATGACCAACAATTTTACATAGTTTGCAGAAAGGAGGACGTCGTTCATATTCAAAGCGAACTTCCTTTTTGTAGTCATTTGCGCTAAATGTAACAGAATCAGGAGGCTTATTCTCCATATAAACCTCCACCATCACCCTTGCGTACATCCCCAGATCCGCATTTAGAGTTTGAGGGTCTATTTTCATCGGGGTTCCGATGCAGGAGGTAATATCACTCAAAATTTTTGGATGCCAAAAGAAAAAATTCAACCCATGAAACCTAACCCAGATTTGTGCCAGTGTATTTATGTTGGTGTTTGGATTGAAGGTGAAATCCCAAGCAGAAAGTCGGAGGAGTCCAGGCTTCAGCTGGATGTTACCAAGCCTCCATACGCGATCATATGCTTCCTGCGAGCCTAAAAGAATATGAAAGTAGCCACGTCCGATAGGGATGAGCTTCCAATCACTAAATCCCCAAATGTGCGCGATTCTCGGTTTGAGCTCCATGGATAACTATGGTTTTTCACCTTTCAGATAGGAAATACGACCCATTACCGAGAACTTACAAAGATCCATTCGTTGCTGCAGCACCTCTGGATCTGCTTCCACCACAAAACGGCCGTTATCTAATTCCTTGTAAAAACAGGGTTTCTTTGAGGTGTCCGAGCACAGATCTGAGGCTTTAAGTGCTTCGAGGAAGGATATCGGTTTGGTTTTTTTGATCGGTGCAGGATCTTCCTTCTTCGCCAAATTCCCATTTTTCGCACAGGAGAGCTCCCATTCCCAGTCCGGATCGAAACCTGCCATGTTAATCGAGATCTAGAAATTTCCATCACACCGAAAATATTTGAGGAAGGAGAACCCTAATGGTCGCAAAAATCACCACTGAGAGCTCCATCTTTCTCCTCCAGATCGGGGCCTCCAAATCACCTCCTCCTACAATGAAATCGTCCAAACAAGTATAATTTATCCTTTTAAAAGTGATAAATATTAAATAATATAATAAAAAACAATGTTAAATTTGTTATTATATTTTTAATTTAAAATACAAAATTAGATTAAAACAGTGGTGTACTATTGAAATAAAGCAGTGAATCATGATGCAATCAGTTTCCCTCTGTTGGATCGAAATAATAGAGGATACAAATAGTAGTATTGTAATAATGATACTCAATATACAGGGGGGGGGGTGAATTTTATACTTTAAAAATTTCTTTGTAACTTTTAAAGTTGGTTAGAAACCTTTCAATTGTTTAACAAGGTTAAACAAGGTAAATTCACAAAACCTCTAAGTTCTACAAACATGCTTGATTCTGGAAATATGATTATGAGAATGTAATTCTAGAAATGTGGTTCCAGAAATGAAACTTAACAAAATTTTTCAAAGATAAATATTATACCTTAAAGTGTATATAATCTTACTAAATCAGAGTATACAAGTATAAGGAAGTATAAGATAGTTATACTTTCCTCAACAATGAAAATGCAGCGGAAACTTGAAACAAACAAGTAACAAGTAGTAAATATTTTAACCCAAAGAGAAGGGTATCCAAAAACCTTGGATAAAGGTCCCTTGATTTATACTTTCAAGAAATTATGTCTTACCCACACCAGGGTAATCCCTCGATATGAAGATCAGAGTCTGTCTTGCTATCCTCACAAGCCCTAAACTTTAAGGTAGTCGACACCTCTATCTTCCTCAACAAGGAAGTCCTCGAAATTTAAGGTAGTCGACACCTCTATCTTCCTTTCCCCAGAAGTCGGATTTACATGAAGTAATTATGAACAAGATGTTCAGTATGCACAAAGCATGAAAGTCTCTCTCTAGAAATCACTTCAGCAGTATGTAATCTTTAGATTTGCAGAACAGTTCATCAAAGTTGTAATGTTATGAGTTCTTTCAAATGAGATCCTATTTATAGGAACAAATCCAATGGTTGGCTCCCTCCTCCAACAGTCATATTTTTCCTTGAATTTTGGAGGGACCTATACACGTGTCATTCAAACAATGATTAGTAAGTATTTGAATGAACGACATCGTTTTATAACCAAAAATAATGTAAGAAAAAATATGATTATATAAACAAAATAAATTATTCGAAATGTAGTGAATAAAAGTTCAGAGTCTAACCAAAAACACATTTGGTATCTATAATATAAAGATATTCGGATTCTGTTTTCAAAAGAATTTGGAAACTAAATTCTAAAGAATTCCGGAGTCTTAATTCTAAAGAATTCCGGAGTCTGAATTTCAAGGAAATCCGAAATCTGAATTCACAAGAATTTGGAACCTGAAATTAGAAATTTCATAGTTTGAATTCATAAGAATTAGGAGTCTAAACTCAGAAGAGTTCAGAGTCTGAATTCAGAGAACTCGGAATTTGAATTTGGAGAACTCAGAATCTTAATTCGGATCCTAAAAATATAATGCTTTATATCTAAGTATTATATGATTCCGAGGTTTTATATATGAAACCTAATTTTACACTTAGAAAAAATAATGAAAAATGAAAAACCTGGCAAGGATAGATTTCCTTGGGAAAGGAAAATTATCCTTATGAAAGTAAGACATAGGGTAAATGAAATTTTCCTTAAGACAAGGTGTTTGTGATTTTCAAATCATGAAGAAATGGTAAAGTCATAAGGAAACCTTATTGACTCAGCAATATCCCCAAACATGAAGTAATGGAAAAGTCATAAGGAAACCTTATTGACTCAATACCCTCTGTCTAGACTATATCCTCTTAGTGAAGCATAAGATTAATTCCCCTAATGATAAAATAACCCTGTTGGAAACTGATGCTAAGGATATATCTAAACTAGAACACCTCCACCATATTGAGCTCCAAGAACCACCAAAAGATGATTTTGATGATTACCATAACCCCTAAAAATAAATAGCACTAACCAAAGGCCCCTAAGAAAATCATGGAAACCGATGGCCTTGGATGAAAAAGAAGCTATTGAGGTTGAGTCCCTATTGGTTGAAACCTATAAGGCCCTAGAACCTATGACATATCACTGAAAACTCTTCTCCTTGAGGACCCCTGTAGGTTCCCCTCACATGATTAGCCTCATTACGAGTGCATATGCTCGATCACCTTCATCTTCTTATGAACCACAAAATACCTTGGAAATATAAATAGAGTGACTTAATATGATATAGAAGGGTGTATTTCCTCCTCAAGACACCACACATAGGACTAGTCATTAGGGAAAATATATGGGAAAAAATGAAAAAGGTTCTTGAACTTGATCCCAAGATCCCACATAGACATGTTCCTATACTGAAGGGAGATTAGCTCCTACCTCTTCACTACCTTTATGGTCGATGATAGGAACTCCATTTGGAACACCTTATAGAATTCTACCCATAAAACATCTACCTTATTATTTCCCAGATATAATTCCCACTATTGATGCACAAAACCTATCATTTGACTAATTTCCAAAGAGACCCAATAATCTACTCACGACCATATCAAAATTAAGGTTATCTCAAGCTTTTACTACCATATCTATATATCTAGATTATATAAACCACCCTCATACTTTTCCAAATACTTCCACTAAAATTCTTGTAATTTCCTCTACCACTGATCATCCTCCTCAACTTGGTCAACCCTCAGCGATCAACTAGGTCAGCCTATATAACCTCACCAACATAAAAAACATGCATGTGACATCCATGAGCCATAACTTAGGGAAACAAAGATACCATAAGCCTAGTAATATGGAAATTCATTAGGATTCATTTAATTCATTTTAATTTCCCAATGTCACTCTATTAAAATAACAACACAAGAAATAACGATCCATGTACCTTTCCTAGGCATCAACCCTAAAAATAGCATCACCTCAGTTAGTTATTTGGTAGGATTAGAGCCCTTGCATTAGATAAAGGGGCCCTATAAAAATCTTGTGTCCTAGCTAGTCTTCCCTGATCTATGTCACAAACCAGGATATACTAATGTCATTTCCCTACTAACCCATGTGATCCTCACAGATCCTAATTAGAGAATCTATCCTATCTCCCAAACAAAACCTTTGATACCACTCTATCATTACCCCTCCCTCCAAAGATACCCCTCCTGGGTTGACAATGAAGAAAGAGATATAATGACCCCTGAGTCTCTCCTTGAGTAGGTCCTGGTTTGGTGACTAGCACCTAGGATATAACATTTTCACATATGGTAGGAATTATCTTATATAATATAGGATTTATATATATAATTAAAACCACTAAAAAATGCAATAAATAATATAAAATGAGAAAAAAAACAAACCTTCCCACAATGCATGAATAATGTATACAAATACAAGAGTTTATAAATGAAATACCCAAAATAAAACTCGAAGGCAGTGATAAAAAATCCCCAAGTACCAAGCTAGTAATGTCCAACACAATCTAAGTATTCCGCATAGAAACTTGAAAAATAGTTTTATATAAATTGGGTAAGCATAATAGTATAATCCAAAGGATCACACCTAAATTCTCTCATGCACATGTGAAAAATCATACCAACTCACTAGGGAGAAAACAATAGAATCAACATCACCTAATCCAATAAAATAACCAAACCCAACCTCACTATGAAACATTCACCAAATAAAACATCCAAGTGTAATAACATAATAATAAGTTTATCAGTAAAAAAGGTTACCCTGCACCACTTTCCAATTGGTTTTTTTCTCTCACAACCCAACGTCATATGTCCTGGTTATCCTATCTCTTTAATACATCACATCACTCTTGAAGACATCTTGGCCATTACATTACATCACATCATTCTCGAAGGCATTAGGGCCATCGTATCACATCATATCTCCCCCAAATACACCTAGTCCATTACATCATAACCACCTCCATAACTTTAATAGTAGGGTATCGTGAACATGAAGGAAATAAAATTCGTGTCCTCCTCCTACGATGCATGGACCCCACCATATACAACTCATCATCTCATTAAAAACTACCATTAGTGAAATTTTTACTTCTATCCCTCATAGCCCATGCATATCAAACTCACCTGGAAGAGGGAATGTGAAAGAGGGGGTAGCCAGTGATCAATCCTCACCATCAAGATGTTCAGAAAAGAACCCCAAAACCATTTGGTTATCGGCACATGGTGATCGATGTGAGTGGGTTTCATATAGAAATAAATAATAAAGTACTATATATATATATATATTTATATATCCACACACAATCCCAAACTATGGGTTTTCAATAAGAGTACCAACCAAACCACAAAATCAACACTAAGCCCATAACATCCTCTACTTTCACTTCCACCTCTAGATACATAACACCACAAAAGCAGGCCACATGCCACAAGCCACATTCCTCCTTTCCTTTCAAGTTAATTCAATTTCCATATTTTCCATGATCAAATAATTTCATTCATACATAACATTTATTTCACATTAAATAACTACCTCTTTAATAAAAATTACCATATTATTTCAAGCATTAATTATCCATTTCAACCCATTCCATTTCAGTTTCATCATTAACATTTAATTACACCACTACCAAGAAACCACCATAACACATCACATTACGAACAACCTATCCTCTTCATTCCAAAAATCCACCACATTTCCATAATTTCACAACCAAAACTACCTCTTCATCACAACAAACACACGCCATACCGACATCTTAGAACATCCTCACCACACACCAAATTCATACATCAAAATCAATTTTCATACATTTCACATATCTTATTCTAGATTTAAACAAGGGGATTCTCATCACATTTCATTTTAACTTTTCAAGGGAGTTATCACACAAACTATATTTTCATGGGAAACAAATTTATTATATGGATATAAGTTCTTATCCATTTTCATTCAATGTGACATCAAAGAGTCAAAATATCAAGGGGTTCTACAAACACATCAATATCCAGCACAAACATGGTCCCCCATGGTTTTAATTTTCAGAAAGTAATAAAGAATGTATAAAATCAATATCAATAACATAAAAATCTGTAAAAAACTAAATTAATTCCCCTTACCATTCAATTTCAAATAAAGAAATTAATTATCTTCAATAGGCTATTTCATACAATCTTCCCAAAGATAAAAAAACATGATCCCTCCTTCATGTATAACTAGAAGATAGATTAAGGATCCCCTACCTCAAATTAAGCTTTCTAATCCACTACTAATGTCTAGAATAAGATAGAGACAACCATTGAGAACTAAAATGAAAGAAAAACACCCAGATCAACTAAGAAACAATGTTCAACATGATTCTATTTCTAAAAAATCACCAAAAAAATCCTTTGACAAACGTCTTTCCATAAATGAAGATAAAGAGAAAATAGGGATAATGAAACTAGAAAAATTACCTAAACCCACCAAGGATCAATATCCCAAGGCCGAGGTTTAGATCCAATGAAAAGTGACTAAATGATATCCAAAGGATGAACTTGGTTCACCCAAGAATTGAGATAAAATTCAGAATAAATACATATTTTGAGGGGATTTGGGTTTTTATACTAAGGATGGAAAACATAACACGAAAATGTAACCTTCCCCACCATGGAGCATAACTTATAAAAAAGGGAGGGACTGTTGTTCAAGGAATGATACCATGCTAAAGCGATATTGGTCAAATCCACATCCAAGAAACACAATGAGCTCTATACCATAGATAAAAAAACTAGGGTAAGTCTATGATGTTGGAAGGAACCACCATGATGCAACCCCCAACAATCGAGGAAAGGCCTACACCATGACATAACTACCCCAAAAAGAATAGAACCACAAACTCACCCCTTTAGACCCCATGCTGCATCTAGCCTCTCCATTCCATATGTAAGGACCCGAAAGTAAATATTAAATAATCTAGATTATTTATACTATATTTCATTTTATTTCATTCCCAAATATATTTTAGGTTTAGAGTTTTAGAGATTTAGGTTATAAATGATACATAATAATACCATATATTATAAAGAGAACCCTTCTACTCAGTATCTATTTTCTTCATAATATAAAAAATTTAAAGTAAATAATGATTTCATTTTATAAAAAATATTAATAAATTCCAAATTAAGTTATTAATTTCATTCTATTAAATGGGTTTTGTGATCATTAAAAGGGGGGGGGGGGAATCGTTGGATAGACTTATGTTGTTACTACATATTTTAGTTTTTATGTGTGTTTTTATGAATAAAAAAATCCATTTTTTATTATAATAAGTTTATCTTAAGTGTTTCAGATTATATTTTTATCAAATAAATTTCTATTATAATGAATAATTATCCTACGTAATGTTAAAGTCAGTTTATCTTACGCACCATATATGTAAAATATTTGTTTTATCTTACAAAGCCTCTCAGGATGTTATCTTACAAGAACAATACTACCTATTGGATATCTTATGATAGATTAGATATTATGAATAATGTAATGATTACTTTCATAATATCTTGATAATCCACTTCATGATTTTTTTCATATCAAAAAAGGTATTTTCTATTTAAGGAGAGATCGATTTATATAAATTTTCATTTTACTTGGAATGGAATGATCCAAAGAATAAGATATTTGACATCATCATTGCAAAATCTTATTACATATTTGTAAAGAATGGGTGAATTCCTCTAATTAACCATCTTATCAACTTTTCCATAGATTATCAACTCGACCATTGTGATTATCTTGCATGCTTAAGTTAAAAATCAAATAGCAGATATAAAAGGAAGAGTTAGCTCTTACATGTAAAAGTGTGTGTGCTGAAAGACACAAACATTCACACATACTCTGATAACAGTAATGAAAACACTTGTACATTGATAAGATCATACAAAACACTCATGTTCGATGCTAAAATCCGATCAGTTCAATCAAAGATCATCCAGAACTAAGCCTTGAAGTTTATCATATTATCAAGATGTATCTTCATCTACAATTAGTTGCTTCTTACAACCATGTGATGCTATTTTTATTCAATAGTTGATTCATATATTTCTATTTACACTCATTTAAAGTGAGTATGTTGCTACTATAGATATGTCTTATAAAGGGAGATATTTTGTAAAATATCATTTACCTTTGTAATAAGTAACAACTGTCATAGTGAAAATCACCAAACTCATGGAGTAGAGTGGACTAGGGTATTTCTATTCTACAAACCACTATACATATCCTGTTTTTAATATATTTCAATTTATATTTTATATTTCCATTGAATATTTATATTAAGGGAAAATATTTGAACTCACATACCTAGAAGAGGGTAGTTTTAAGTAAATAATTTTTTAGAAACTCACTTCACCCCCCTATTGAGTTTTTAGTTATCCATTTCTTTGGGAGAAAATTTACTTCATAGAACACTTAACAAAAATGTAATATAAGAAATATAAATGTGTTAATAACATCCCACCAAATGGGAATATCCTTATCATATCCCCCATCACCTTTTTATTTCTTTCTCTAACCCCTTTCACAATATAATTTGAAATGGTAAAATACCTATTTGAGATACTAATTTCATGATAGAGATCCATACACATTCATCTAGAATTAGATTTGATGCCCTTCAGTGTATCATGACAATAGTAAAAGATGTTTTCTACTTGAGGGATTTCCTTTGACTATGCTACACTTGTGATATTTCTCTAGTGATCCACACACAAGGAGTTGGGGAGATGTGTTTCTCATATTGGATGGTATGGGATTTTAGGCTAGTGGTATTTACTATTTATTATCCTGATATACCTTGGTTGGATTATCCTAGAACATGGTTGGTACTAGTTATCCTACTATGGGGATGAATCAGTGAGATTAGAGTCTATTTAGCACACTGCACTACTAGTAGGCTAGACCTGTGTGGCTACAAAGGGAAGCTAGAATTGGTGATACAACTTGGCATGAAGAGGCACTTCCGTGATAGTATTTAGTGATAAGGGGAATTAGACAAATATACATGAAGGATTTCAAACTCGTACAATGATGACTTTAGGAAGATTCATGTGGTACTTCTAGTCGAAGTTTGGGTGTTTGTTGTGTGAATAAGGGTTACTTGAATTTTTTTCATTTGAACTTATTGAGGTAATACACGGTGCACCTTGTATGCATCGACCTTTGTAATCACTTTCGCAACATTAGGAGTCATTAAGGACCCTTGTAATGGGATCCTACACATGGATGAACCTAGTGAACATGATTCTTCTATTTGATATCTACATCCATTATATTTAGTCAGATTTTATCTGAGCTCAGTGATGCTTCTTTGATTATATAATTCGTGATTCATAGTTAATGCATGTGAGGGTTGGTTCAGGTGTAGTGATGGATTACGGAAACACTAAAAGTGGACCGAGTTCTCCAGATTTGGTGCCTACTTGGGGCTTTATATGGATCTACTCATGAGAATCTACACTAGAGAGATGGAGTGGCGACTTAGCTTGGATGACCTCTCTACTGAGCAGAATCTGGGTACCCACCCAATGTGTCATCAATATGAAAAGTGGTTTTTCTATGGGTATGGTGAACTCATGATTAGTGAAGATGATCTAAGAGATTCATTGAATCATGGTCTTCAGATTGAGTTTCTAGATCAGAGTCTTACTATTGGGCCCACTAGGTTAAACACCCTTAGAGGGTGATGAGGGTGGGTAATCAAAGTATATATGATAAAACTAATTCTCCTTCTTGATCTTGGTTCCTCATTAAACAAAACACTATTATCTATTATTCCCATATGATATATAAATAGAAATGAAAACATGAATGAGACAAAAAAATTACCTAGTTTACCATAACTAGGATAGTACAAGGAGTATATAATGACAATGTTCTAATATACCAAATCCACTATAGTGAACCACTGTTACAAATTTCAATGCGTAATCACTATCCCTCCTGGTTCACTACATGTCATGTGTTAAAACATCACTACTATCTCTACTGAAGTGAACCAACTGATACATTAATAGATATGATTTGATTTCTTGATTCAATGATTTTCACACCATAATAGTTGTTTCATGAAGTCTCTATTTCATCTAAATGATGAATTTTAATATATTATAGAGTTTATAATAAATTATTCACTAGTTTTCATAGATGATACTTGCACAAAAACTTTATACACATTTCACTCTGTATCCTAAATTTTTATAAAACATTGTACTTTAGTGTAACTTATAACTTTCACAAAAATCACCTAAATTTTATGAAAATAACTTGGTTATATTTAAAAAGTTCCCTTCGTTCATGGAACCAATGTTCACATTAAAGCTTCACACAAAAAGTACAATCACATAACTCTTTTTTGAATTCAAAGCCTTCAAATCTTCTAAAAGTCCTGATCTCTAAATAAGGGGGAGGGGGTAGCATCCTATTTATAGATATTTTTGATCCTTTATGAAATTTACACACCAAAATTTCATAAAAATCAAAATTTTATGTTTTTATAGCTCCATCTTTATGGAACATTCAAAAATTACATATGTCTGCATAAGCTTCTAAAAAACATGTCACCTCCATTACCGCTTTTAGTTTAAAAAAACCACCTTCACAAAGAATCACATATATTCATGCAACTTCAACTTTAATGAAATTTATAAACCCATAAAACTCATACCTTTTCCATATTTTTCATGAGGCAAACTCAAATCACCACTTTATCAATACTTTCCACATTTTTTTGCAACATTTTACATCACAAAATTATACATGTAACTTCATGAACACCATTAAGGGATTACATACCTCAATGATCCTCTTTCATGGATATCTTCAAATTATCTCATAGTATAGATATTGTAGGATCATGACAGACTCCACCTTCATAGAGCATTGTCAACATAATTTGTCAACAACAACACTTGAACTTCCGAACTGTCTTTCTAAAACAACATTGTCAACAAACAAGAAAACCCAAAAATATTGATATGAATCTGAGAGGGATTTTTACCAAAACTTATGGTGAGTTGGGAAGTAAAATGTGTTAATGGAAAAAGTCTTATGAGTCTGCCTCACAGGTCTTACAATTAAATCCATAGAGAGAAACTTTGAGATGTTTTATGCTTGAGCTAGCTGAAATTAAAATGAGGGGTTCATGCAGAGTCTTACACACTCTTCTAGAAGTGGGATTCCTAGTTTAAATTTCCAAAAAATATTCAAGAAAAAATAAAAAAATTGAATATTATAATTGAAGATAAATAATGAAAAGTAATTCCATTTTCATGATTTATTTTCAAGAAAAATTAATATTTAACGTTTAAATTTTTAAATTAAAAATGATATTTTTTTCATTAATTTCCAAAAAACTGGTTCAATTCCAATAATTCATTTTAAATAGAAAAATATGAAAAAATGGAACTTTTACCCAGATTTAAAAATGGTTTGAGGAGATTTTAAAAGTAAATTTCTATTAAAATAAATATGAAAATATTATTTTATCACTCCCCCACACTTAGAATATTTCACTCTTGGGTAATTATAAACAATGAACTTCCCACAACACAATTTAAAGTTCACTAAGAAAATATTTTCATATTATACATTACTTAAACCAAGTTCAATACCATAAAAATAGTTTTTTTAATAATAAATTCACATTTCATAACTAAAAATTTAGACTCAAGTTCTAACTTTCACAATTTGACAATACAATTCAAAAACACATGCAAAAATTAAAGGTCACATGGTACAAACCTATCAAAAATCCCACAACAAGCATTCCTAAATTAAAATTTCCCAACCAAAACATAAAATTTTAAACTTTCAACCCATATAAAATAGTTAAAATTAGCCTCTAAAATAATATATTTGATGAACCAAAACCAATTTTTAGATCCAAAATGATCCGAATATTTTTTAAATACAAAGAAAGCAGAAAAAGTATTCATTTTTTTAAAAAAATTTATACCCTAGAAGAATCAACAATTTAAACTCAGAATTTTAGTTCAACTCATTCAAAACATATTATAGAGTATCCATCACATATGACACCCCAAGATTTTATGGTATGTATCCTCTTAAATAAATTCAATTCATTCAATAGCTTACATTTCACACAAAATTATTTCATATAGTATGAATCATATAAAATCAAATAGAGAACAAAAAATAAACTTTGTGAATAATAAATGAAATAATAGGATTTTTCTAGAAATTAAATAACATATATAAATGAAATAGTAACTTGACCTTTGGAATAATAATGTTACCATTAGGAATAGTAATTCAGCCAATAGAATAGTAACATAACCAATGAAAGTAAAAAAAAATTAGGCATCTTATAAATGGTAATATGATACAATTATATCATAGTACAAGTAAATAAATGTTTTAGAAGTTAATAATTAAGTGTTGATATTTTTTATACACATAAGTGTTTATTTTCAATTTTATAATTAAAATAATTATTTAAAATAAAATGTATTTTCATAAAATGTATTCATAAATTAATATTTTTTGTCTTATTATTATAATATAATTTTATGAGGCCTCAATTAATTTTTTAAAGTGTTATAAAATCAGTTACAATTTTAAAATTGATATTTTCAAAGTAAATGATGATTTTAATTAAAAACTAAATTTCTCATATTTAGAAAATTATTTTCCTAAAATGTAGTTTATTTTTTATTATACCCATCAAAAAATGGTTAGGGTGAATTTTTGGTATTTTCTAAAATAATTGAATTTTAATTGAATAGAGAAAATACGATAATTTACGGTATATTTACATTAAAAGTTAAATACACTATTACTTGAGTCATTTATAATGTAATAACCATAATATCTAACTAACCTTAATTATTTTAATATATTTACTGATAATTCTCAATCTATTCATAGTATTTAGAAAAAAATAATAAACTAATGAATAAAATATTGAGAAAACCCCCCTCTTCTCCACTATAAATTCCACCCCACACCACCTCTTCTCCTCACACCTTATAAGCCTTGAAGATTTTCCAATTTCTACCCAGTACTCTTCCCAATTCTCTCCCCATTTATCGGATACTTTAGTATCAATAAAATACCAAACCCAAGTTCCTTAAGGAGGTTCTCAAGGAGAATAATTCAAGAGGTAAAATCCTTAATCCTTCTCTTTCAATTTCTTTCAATTTCTTTCAATTTTGTTTATTTTATTATCCTTCCCTAACCACCTATATAAAAACATGCATGATAACTCCAATATCTTATATATACTATAATTTTATTTTGTTTATGAAAAAACCATCATAAAACATCTTCTCTTTTCCCTTTTATTATAAAAATGAAAATATCATCCGTGATGTGCTGGTTTACCACCATCATGGATGATGAATTTTCATTTTCCAATATCGCCTTCAAGTATGGTAATAAAACCATTATTATGGTTAAATAAGATTTTATTATACATATTATAATTAATATAATTTTCTAGAACTAGTATATATACATAATATTAATTAATAAAATAAAACTATTTCGTGATAATAAAAAATTAACCAAAATAAACTAATGTTAATCATTAACATTTTACCTAATAAATCATACTCTTATATGAAAGAAATGATATATAAGACCATTTAGTATTTTTTTAAATTAATTAATATGATATAATCTAAATTCTAGATAATTAATCCCATTTTTACATTAACTTCCATACATGTATACAAGTGAACCAATCATGAAAACCAAGGAAATGAACACTCCTGAACAATGGAAATGAATCTTATAACTCATAAATAATTCCATAAATAAACTTAATAAATTTATAATAAATATAATTCATGTTTAAGAGGTTTTGAATTAAATTATTAATGAATATAATTTCATTGTCCATGACATTAATTGCAAGTAAAGAACCATTTCAAAGATAAGGTAAGGGGATTCTCGAACCCAACTTCATTTCTATGGGTTTTCCCTCTTCCATACCAATTTTAGTTTGTATGTTACTTTAATGTTCCTTATATATAATTTCATTACTATTCCCTTTTATTTTTTAGGATATACTAATAATATGATTCTATGAAAAATACAATGATTTTCCAAAAGAACTCTTCTTTCTAAAATCACTTCTTTTACTTCTATTGAGATAATTTCTTCTTCACTAAAGAGTGATGATTCTTATACCAAGTGTGTTGTTACCTTTTTCTTATAGGATCCAAAATTTCTATTCATGAATGTATGATTTATGACATTAATCCCATTCCTTTATATGGATTACTTCATGTATTTTATTGATATACTTTATATGTGGAAAGAATGATTATGTAAATGTTATGATGTGATGGGTGCACCTGAAATTATATAGCACTCCAATGCATTGGGAAATGTGATGTATCTCATTAGATAATGTGCAATTTATATGAAAATGATGTTATATTTTTTCATAATGATGATTATTTTATGATTATTCACATATGATATGCATGAACATGATATTATATTTGTTTACAACTATGTGTGGTAGTTGACCACTAAGACATGATGTTTCATTTTTATGCATTTTCACATTCCATACTTTTATCTAATGCTTCATATAATGATTTAATTATGATCCCATGATTATGTTATGATGATAATGATTATTCTCACCCATGTTATATTGATGTATCCACTTATTTGTCCTCTATCTTGACTTTTAGCACACCCTTTCATTGAATTATATCCTTAGGTGATTACTTTTACCAAGGATAATGCAAAGGCCACTAAAACACTAGAGAATAATGAATTAAATAATTTTTATGTTTTATTATTTAAAAGTTATGTATAGTCCTAATTTTCCCAAGACACTAAACCTTTGGATCTGAGTTGTGTAACACTTTTATGTTGTTTACCATTTAAATAATGTAATAATCATGTAAAAAAGTAGGGTTGCTATAGTTGGTATGAGAGAAAGTTTAGTAGAAACCTTGGATACTATATGTTAAATAAACATTAGAATTTTAATAACTATTTGTAGTGAATTTTTGGCTCCATACTCTTGATGATTATGAGATATCTTAGTGTGTATCATTATTTAGTTATGGCACCTAATGGAAGGAATGGAATCAATACCCACATACAATGTATGGATTTTATTATAGAGAAAGTCAACATAGTTAGTGTTTGAATTGATAAGATCATGAGTATATTAGGACAAATTACTTAGGTTATTAATAATAAACATACTACACCTATGTTGTATCATTTCATGTGGCAGAATTCCCTATATTTAAGTGGGACTACTAATCCAATGGTAGATGAGTAGTGTATCAAATCCATAGAAAAGATATTTCTGGCATTGGGATGCAATGAAAACGAAAATTTAGTATTGAATGTGTAATTTATCAAGGTATATTATGATCAATGGTGGCCTTTTATCCAAAATACTAAGGTGTAAGACAAAATAGAAGGCATGGAATTGAGAACTTTTAAAGTAACATTCTTTGAAAAATATTTCCCACGTGAGAAATGAACTGAAATAAAGAGAAAATTTATTATCTTAACGTAAAGATAAGAAGAAATTTTTTAAGAGTATGAGGCTACCTTTAAAAGACTATCCAGGTATGCTATTTATTACATGTGTTACTTAGAAGACAATATTGATCATTTCTTTAAAGGTCTTAAGCCAAGTCTCCAAAGGGAAATGAATTCTAAGTTTTTTTCATCATATGATGAAATTGTATTAAGTGAAATCAAACTGGAGAAGGAATTTTCTAGATTCTATATGTTTAAGGGAAATCAAGAGAATAAGAGGTCTTCTGATAACCATGGAAAAGGTAAAGAGTCAAAGAAGAAGAAGGGAATAAAGCAATTTCCATTATGTGGAAATTTTTAAAATAATCATCCTGGTAAATGCTTGAAAGGCATGGGTTTTTTTCTATAAGTGTGGATAAAAGGGTCATAAAGCTAATTATTTCAAGTGAAAGAAACAAATAAATTATGTTCAATGCTTCAATTGTAATGAAATGGGGCATTATTCAAATCATTATCCCAAGAGTTATGGGAATCTACCACAGAAGAGGCCAAGGGGTGATGAATGAGCTTATGCGATTAGTAAAGATGAATTAAAAGTACCCAATGATGTGTTAGTAAGTACATTAATACTATATTCAAATATAGACAATGATTTATTTGATTCTTTATCATCACACTCTAATATATCTATCTAGTTTTCCAAGAAAATTAGATATTTACATTTTTATTTAACAAGGGAGTTATCAGTCAAAACTCCTAAGGGATGTTTAATTGTAATAAAAATGTGTTCTTTAGTCCCCTTTATGACACATAAACATGATTTAGTTTTTTAACTTATCATCATACCTATGTTATACAATCCTCAATATGGACTGATTTTTAAAATATGATGTGGAAATTTATTATAAGAATAAGGAAATTATGATTTGTGGGGAAGATGAGAATAACTTATTTTTAAATAAGAAACTTCATCATATGATTATTATCTAGATCCACCCCTATAGATCTACTAAATAAAATTTTTGGAGAGGAAGAGAAAAAATATCTAGGGATGAGGAAAGGCATCATTAAATTGAGGATGTAATAATTGTGCAGGAATACATTGATGTATTTCCTAAAGAATTATCTGGGACCCCCCTAGAGCATGAAGTTGAATTTACCCTTGATTTAATACCTAATGAAAGGCCAATATCAAAGACTCCTAATAGAATGGAAACTATGGAATTAGTGGATATGAAGAAATAACTAGAGTATTTGAGTAATAATGGATTTATTCAATCTAGTGTTTCTCCATGGGGAGCGCCTATTTTCTTTGTTAAGAAGAAAAATGGATCCATGAGGCTGTTAATTGAATATAGAGAAATCAATGATATAAAAATAAATAGCAAGTATCCTCTACCTCAAATTGATGATTTATTTGATTAAACTTTACAGAGCTGAATATTTCTCTAAGACTAACCTTTATTTTGGGTATCATCAGTTGTGAAGAAAGAAGTAAGATATTCCAAATACAACATTTTAGATGAGGTATAGAAATTACGAGTTCACAGTAATTCCATTTGGATTGAGTAATACACCCTATTTTTTCATGGATCTAATTAATAGAGTATTCAAGGAATATCCTGATGATTTTGTTGTAGTATTCATTGATGATATTCTGGTGTATTCTAAAATCTATGAAGACCATGAGAATCACTTACGAATTAATCTTGAGACACTTATAAGGAAATAGTTATATAGTAAATTTAGTAATTGTAAATTATAGCTTCATGAAATTTCTTTTCATGGCCATGTTGTCTCTAAGTATAAAATTTGAGTTGATCCTATTAAGAAAAAGGTAATCTATTAATTACCTATACCAATAAACATAACTGAGGTATGTAGTTTCATTGGGTTTTTAGGTTACTATTAGTGTTTCATCTATAATTTTTACTGATTGGATAAGACATTCACTAAGCTCACATGTAAAGGGGTTTAGTTAATATAGATTAAAAAATGTGCAAAATGTTTTAAAGAATTGATGATAAGATTAGTCAATGCTTTAATTTTGACTCTTCTATTAGGAAATGAAGGGTTTGTGATATATAGTGATTCATTGAACAATGGAACAGGTTGTTTCCATATAAAAAATGATAAAGTTATTTCATATTCATCAAGGTAGTTGAAGTCTCATGAACAAAATTATAAAAATCACAATCCTGAGTTAGTAGCTGTAATATTTTCTATGAAGATATGGAGACACTATCTATGTAGTGAAAGATGTGAGATATATAGAGATCACATGAGTTTTAAATACATATTTACATATAAATAACTAAACATGAGGAAAATATGATGTCTTGAGTTATTAAAACATTATGATTTCTCAATACACTACCATCCAAGAAAATAAAATAAGGTAGAAAATGAATTAAGCATGAATGGTCTTGGACTTCTCAACTAATTGAGGATTGATAAAGATCCTATATTCATGGATTTAGTAAATATAGATATTGGAATTGTTAAGGAAGGGGAAACATCATTCCTATTTAAAATAATTTCTAAACCATCTTTATTGGAGAATAAAAAAATCTATCAAATTGATGATGAGAATTTTCAAAAAAAAAAAAAATAAACCCATTAAGGATGAAAGATTGACATACTTATTATATTATTATGGAATTATGAAATTTGGAAAGTGTTTATGTGTTACATAAATAACTGAGCTCAAAATGGAACTATTATATGATACTAATTGCTTAAATTTCTCTATACACCCTGGTAGTACCAAGATGTGTAGTGATATAAAGGAAATTTTTTGTTGGGATAACATAATGTGGGAAATTACTATATATATGTCCGGATGTCTAGTTTTTTAATAAGTTAAGATTGAGAGATAACATCCTATAAAAGTTATGCAACCTCTACCTATTCCTATGTGGAAGTGGGATGAAATTATGATGGAAGTTTTCAAAGGACTACCAAGAACACCTAAACGGAATGATGCAATATGGATTATTGTTGACCATATTACAAAAATGGATCATTTTCATGCTATAATAGAATATTTACCTCTTTAGAGCCTAACAAGACTCTATATTAATGAATTTTTAAGACTTAATGGTGCACCTATATCAATTGTGTCTGATCAAGATCCCCGATTTACATCAAAATTATGGATGATTCTTCATAGGTCTTTGGATACTGAGCTTAATTTGAGTATTGCTTATCACCCTCAAACCGAAATATAGTCTAAAAGGAATATTCAAACATTGGAAGACACATTGAGATAATTTTCACTTGACTTTCAAGGTATATGGGATCAATATTTACCATTGGTGTAATTTTACTAAAATAATAGTTTCCATTCTAGTATTCAAATGACTCTATATGAAGCATTATATTGAAAGAGATGTAAAACTATAACTTGTTGGGATGAAGTAAGTGAGAGGAAGATTATAGGCTCAGAACTTATTAAAGAGACAATAAAAATGGTAAAGACTATTCATGCTCATTTTGAAGCATCTCAAATTATAAAAAAGAGTTATACTGATAACTGAAGAAAGGATTTGAAATTTCACATGGCTGATGATGTATTTCTAAAAGTATATCCATGTAAGGGTGTATTTATGAAAGTATCTCCATAGAAGGGTGTCTTAAGGTTAGGTAATAAAGGGAAACTAAGCCTCAGGTACATCATACCATTTGAAATTATAGAAAGAATTGGAGTTGTAGATTACTAATTAGAAATTCTTCTGAGTCTCTATAAAGTTCATGATGTGTTCCACATATGATTGATAAATATGTAAATTCTAGACTAAACTCATGTAATCACTTATGAAGAAATAGAATTCGATCCTGACTTGTCTTACTGTGAAGATCCTATCAAATTCTAGACACAATATAGAATGTATTGAGAACTCAGATGAATCGACTGTTAAAGTTTCTTTAGAGAAACCATAAAATGGAAAAAGTAATGTGAGAACCTGAGGATGTTATAAATAACAATAACCATCATCTATTTAGAATTCAATATTCATTAAAATTTCGAGGACACATTTTCTAAAGAAGGGAAGAATATAACACTCCATGATTTTACGGTATGTATCCTCTTAAATAAATTCAATTCATTCAATATCTTACATTGAAAAAAAATAATTTCATATATTTTAAATCATATAAAATCACATAGAGAACACAAATAACGCTTTATAAAGAATGAATAAAATAAGAGGCTTTTTCTAGAAATTAAGGAACATATATCAATGAAATAGTAACTTGACCATTGGAATAGTAATGTGAACCTTAGAAATAGTAATTCAACAAATAGAATAGTAAACTAATCTATAAAATTATAAATAAAATTTTAGTATCTTATAAATAGTAATATTATATAATTATATCATAGTACAAGTAAATAAACATTTTAGAAATTCTTAATTAAGTATTGATATTTTTTATAAACATAAATTTTTATTTTCAATTTTATAATCAATATAATTATTTAAAAGAAAGTTTATTTTCATAAAATGTATTCATAAATTAATATTTTATTGTTTTATGATTATAAGATAATTTTATGAGATCTTAATTAATTTTTCAAAGTGTTATAAAACCAGTGATAATTTAAAAATTAGTATTTTCCATGTAAATGATGATTTTAATTAAAAATTAAATTTATTGTAAAGACCGTAAAATTCAAGGGAAATTTTTTTTCTTAATTTTCTTTGGATTTTTACAAGAGCGCGATTTCAGACGGCACCTGATTCCGAGGCCCGGAGTGCCCGGAATTAATTTCCGAAGTTTGGCTCGGGTACGTTCAGTGAACGGACGAGCGGGAATTCCTAACTTTTGATCCGGTGCTCGGAATTAAAATCCGAGGGCACCGATGAACTCGCAGCGCCGATATTCGCTTAATGAGACCTTTTCGGGAGTTGCGTTTGTTGCGGGTTGAAAGATACGTTTTGGGGTTTTTCAATTAAGTTAAATAAAATTGTGTAAAACAAATTTTATTTTTAACTTATTAAAGAAAACCTACCTAAGGGGGTTGGAAGTGGGACCCACACCCACTTAACCTCCCTTGGGAGGATTAAGTGTGGTGGGGCCCACACGAACCCCTAAGACTTTTCTTTTTCTCTCAACGTTCTTAACCCCCAATTAATTGGCCTACGTTACCCTTATTTAATTAAGGAAGTTAAAGCCCTTTTTGAATTTCAAATTTTGAAATTCTTTTGTGTTGTGTTAATAAAATAAGAGGTAGTCTTATTTTATTTAGGGTTCTTTTTTTTTGCCTTTGGAGAGCCTTCTCATCTTCAAGCTCTGACGAAGAACGAAGAACGTCTTCATCCTCGACGAAGAACGACAACACTTCGTCAAGGATCATCGACTCAGAGACCTAGTATCTTCGGACCTCTGCTTCCTCTTCGGACCTTCTTCGTCGGCAAACGAAGATCCGCCAACAACGTGTCGCATCGGACGTAAATCTTCGTCAACGGATTTGACGAACGACGACCGCGACGCCTAACTTCCGCGACGCCGTCTTCCGCGGAACGTAGAGGATTTCTTGAAATCTCAAACCCGAGGTAGGGGATGTTTTTATTAATTATTTTATTCCATTCCTGAATCGTGGATTTTAGCATGACTAAACGTGAGACTTTTTAGTTATGTTATTTGTTAACGCGAGGGGAGTCGGACCGCACGAACACGGCCGAAACCCCCTCCTTCGTTCATGTTGATTCATGCGGGTGGAAGCAAGAGGCGTGGTGCCGTCGCACCACGCGGATGAACATGCTTATGATTTCCGCAATACCGTCGCGCTTCGCCGAGGAGAGACTTCAAGACCGCGACGCCGACACGCCGCGTTGGGAGGATTCTTGGCACGGCGAAAGGGGCGCGGTGCCGTCGCACCGCGCCGGACGACGAACACCGCGGCCGGTTCCGGGCCGCGGTGAGACGAGGAGACCGCGGCCGGTTCCGGGCCGCGGCGGAAGGAAAGACCGGCGGCCGGGCCGCCGGCGTCGGAAGTCAAGGGCGGGACCGGAAATTCCGGTCCCGTTGGTAAAAACCGGCCGGCCAGCAGGCCGGCCGGATGTCATAAAAACCGGGGGTTTAAACCCCCGGCCGGTCCATCAAGACCCCCCTCTTAATGAGGGGGCGGTTCTTTTAAGGAGGGGGGGGGCAAAGCCCCCCCGGTTTTACTCAACCGGCCCCCATTTGCGGGGGCCGTTTTGTCTCAAACGGCGCGGCAAAGCCGCGCCGCCTTCGGAAGGGCGGGGGCTTAGCCCCCCGCGTGAGTCGCGGCCACCGCCGCCAGCGCGGTCCGCCGCCGCCAGCGCGGCCCGCCGCCGCCGCCACGCGGCCCGCCGCCGCCACGTGGCCCGCCGCCGCCGCGCCACGCGGCCGCCGCCGCCACGCGGCCCGCCGCCGCCACGTGGCCCGCCGCCGCCGTCCGCCGCCGCCGGCCGCCGCCGCCGGCCGCCGCGCCACCCGAGGGGGGGGGGGTCGGGCCGGGTCGTTCCGGACCCGGACCCCCCCGTTTCGGACCAGATTCGGTTTTTGGCTCATAACTTGAGCCTCGGACCTCCGAATGACGAACCGTCTGCGGCAACGCGATCCTTGGATCGAGACGGTCGTTTCGGTATATCGCACTCAAGGTTTCGGTTTACTTTGAGTTCGGCCGGGTTGGTTCGTTCACGAAACCAACCGGGCCTTCGGAGCGGAAACGCTCATATCTTGAGCTACGGACGTCTGATTGACGCGCCGTCAGTCGCGTAGTGTTCCTCTTAGTGAGACGGATCTTTTGGCATACTCCGCCCGAGGTTTGGACGCAGGTGGAGTACGGTCGGGTTGGTTTTGCCTTAAAAACCAACCGGGCCCCGGAGACAAAAATGCCAATAACTCTCAGACCAGGCGTCCGATCGACGCGCCGTCTGTTGCGTTGAGTTCCTGTTGACGATACGGAACTTTTGGATACATCAACTTCGGTCTTCGTGACAGTTGATGTATCAGCCTCTCGGCTCGTGGAGCGGACCCTCCGTACGAGCTTGCTGTGTGCGGGAACCCTAGTGCTGGCTGCGACTGTTCTACTGCTACGACTGCTACTGTGACTGCGACGACGACAGTACAGAGATCCTGTGTGGATTCGACGACGACAGTATAGAGATCCTGTGTGGATTCGACGACGACGACTACAGCACTCAGCGATCCTACGTGGATCAGTGCTACAGGTTCTGTGTGAGCCCGATCCTGTGTGGGTCCTTGCGCTCAGCGGTTCTGTGTGAGCCAGCGCCTACAGGTTCTGTGTGAGCCCGATCCTGTGTGGGTCTTGCGGGGGTTAGTTACCTATCGATCCTTCGTGGGTCCGACGACTTAGATGGATCAGTGATCATCTTTATCGTCCCTGAAGAAGTATACCTGTGTGAGCTGAATCCTGTTACTTTCCTTTGTGGAATACGTATACTTTCCTGCGTGGACTGAGTTATACTTGGGCTCGGAGGTTGGAGCGTATTTGAATTGATGACTTAGGTATATGTATGGGCATATACCTAAGCAGTGTTGGTTGTTACTTCGTGATTGTACTTTGCTTCGTGGTTTATCCTTTGTGGATTTTGAGAGACCTTCAGGGGTCTCGGGGACCCTACTGAGTAGCTTATACTCACCCCTGCACGGGCTTCGCCCGCACTACGTTGTGTTGGTTGCAGACGACGGACAGCGTTGACCTTAGCTGAGGTTTGCGGAGCGGGACGGTACCCGGAGGTGGACCACTGGGCGGGACGAGCACGGAGCGGACGGTGGGACCCGTGGAGCAGAGGAGCTATCTGTACCCACCCTTCAGGTGGGATTTTCCAGTGGACAGCACGGAGTAGCGGCCTTTACTTTTCAGTTGCTGTTTTTCCCTTTTTGAGTTGTACTTTACTTTCAGTTTGGGTTTGTATTCTGGCCCATTTACTTTTCCGCACTTCAGTTGTACTCTGCTTGCTTAGTGTTTACTTTCCGCTTGTTTACTCTGTGGTGTGTGTTTACTTTTCAAAGGCAATGCCTTCCCAATTTGCTGGGATCTACGCCTTGGTGCTAGTCGCCAGCCCCTGGCCTATGGAAGGCGGGCTTGGGGTAGTCACGGCACGGACCCCGGGGGCGGGTCGTGACAAATTGGTATCAGAGGAGTTCGGTTCTACCGCGAACTCTGATCTTTTCTATGTGAAGCAATAATGTTTAGCGTATTGAGTGTGGTTATCAGTCCAGGGAGTCCAGTGTTGGTGCGGCGGCCGACGTATCCACACACCAGGACCCTGACGTCTGATTTCCGACTTAATGCACGAAAACATTGATTGCGTGTGTGTTTCAAAGTTTTCTTTGTGATTACTTATATCAGCTCACCAGGTATACTGTTCTAACCGTGGCGCACCTGTTTCCTTTTCAGGATGGCCCCACGACGGCAGCCAGCTAGGGTTCCGATGGTCGAGCGAGACGACAGCCCACCGAGCGACGAGGCTTCGGTGCAGGGCCCTTTTCCAGTAGTGGCACCGGCGGTAGCTTTACCCGCCGAGCCCCCGATGCTTCCAGCAGCAGCCGCTGACGATGCACGTTGCCTCAGCGCACTGCATGAGTTTCAGCGACAGCGACCGCCCAGGTTTCGCGGGGAGACGGATCCCCAGGCAGCAGAGGACTGGCTGGAGGCAGTTGTTCGAGTGTTTAGGCTAGTGAGGACACCAGCAGACCTCATGGTGATCCTCGCTGCGAGCCTACTACACGCAGCAGCAGGACGATGGTGGAGCCTGATGCTCCAGGTGCACGATGAGGCATCTCTTCTCTGGACGGATTTCGAGAGCCTCTTCCGCTCTGAGTTCGTCCCGGCCACCCTTCGAGCGGTGCGTATCCAGGAGCTTCTACAGCTGCGGCAGGGCAGCATGACGGTCGCCCAGTACTCGGCGAGATTTACCGATCTCTCGCGCTACTCGACCGACATGGTACGGGACCCATTCTTCCGGGCCCGGACCTTTGAGCAGGGTTTGAGACACGAGATCAGGGCATCGCTGATCTCCCTCAGCATCCCGACTCAGACAGGAGTACTGGAGCGGGCTCTTCTGATCGAGAGCTTCCTTGCTGAGTCTACACCAGCACAGCGACCCACCGCAGGGCGGCACGTGGCAGAGTCATCTGCAGCAGGCAGTCGACGGATGACTCAGGGGTCCAGACAGACCAGACCTTCAGGCCGACGACCTCAGGGCACTGGCTCAGCAGTGCGGGGCACACAGCGCGGAGCCAGTCTTCCGAGAGGCAGACAGTGCTACTCATGCGGCGGACAGGGCCACATGGCTCGTGACTGCCCGACCCGCCGTACCGAGGAGCAGCAGTCAGTAGATGGACCACCGAGGCAGAGGCAGAGGGTCGACCGTGGCGGTCCGCAGGGAGGAGGCGGACGAGGCAGAGGAGCTGGACGAGCAGCTGGTGGTGGCCGACGCTTTGAGGCTTTACCACCACCACCACCAGGAGGTCCACCCCGACCACAGGGAGCTGGCGGGCAGCGACAGGCACAGCTCCAGGCAGCAGAGGCCTACGACCACGGCGCACCCGAGATGATTCGAGGTACTATCTGTGTCTATTCCACCCTTGCTGCAGTTCTTATAGACACAGGAGCGAGTCACTCTTTCATAGCCGCTGCCCTTGTTCGGAGCTCGGAGATTCCGACTGAGCCGTTGGCTCGATCCTTACGGCTAGAGACTCCTACGGGAGCAGACTCGACGATTACGCACTGGTGCCGGCAGTGTGAGCTTACTCTAGGAGGCGAGAGCTTCGGCTGGGATCTTCTTGTAGCAGCGTCGAGGCCTTACGACGTCATCTTGGGCATGGATTGGCTGTCTACGGTCCATGCACAGATTGACTGTTTTAGGCGCAAGGTGCGATGTGTACGCACCGACGGGAGCAGGTTCACCTTCACCGGCGAGAAGGGAGCCTTAGCAGCACAGGATGGATTTCCGCGGAGGAGAGGACAGCCCATCACTCATCAGTTGGCTAGCCTTATCCTTGGGGCAGTTGACGTGCGGAGTCCTGGTTTTCCTGCAGTGGTGGATCAGTATGCGGACGTTTTTCCCGACGATGTTCCAGGGCTACCTCCTCGCAGAGAGGTAGACTTTTATATTGACCTGTACCCCGGGACAGCCCCGATATCCACTCCAGCATATCGGATGGCCCCCGCCGAGCTTAGAGAGCTACGGGTACAGTTGGAGGACTTGCAGGGCAAGGGATTCATCCGACCCAGTGTTTCACCCTGGGCTTCCCCGATATTGTTCGCCAAGAAGGCGGACGGGAGCTTGCGACTTTGTGTTGACTTTCGTCGCCTGAACCAGGTGACAGTGAGGAACAAGTATCCGCTACCGAGGATTGATGACCTCTTTGATCAGCTCAAGGGAGCACGGTGGTTCTCGAAGATAGACCTCAGGTCAGGCTATCATCAGCTCAGAGTCAGAGACGAGGATGTGCAGAAGACGGCCTTCAGATGTCGGTATGGCCACTATGAGTTCTTGGTTATGCCTTTCGGTGTAACCAATGCTCCAGCAGTGTTCATGGCTCTCATGAAAAGGATCTTTCAGCCATACCTCGATCGGTTTGTCGTGGTCTTCATCGACGACATTCTGATTTACTCTACGACAGAGGAGGAACACGCCTATCACTTGCGAGTTGTCCTTGACACACTCCGAGAGCACCAGCTTTATGGTAAGCTCTCGAAGTGCCAGTTCTGGATACGTGAGGTCCACTTTTTGGGACACGTAATCTCTGAGGCGGGAGTTGCAGTGGATCCCGCGAAGATTGAGGCTGTGTTAGCATGGGAGCCACCCAGGAGCGTGACTGAGGTTCGGAGTTTCTTGGGACTAGCTGGATACTATCGGAGATTTGTGCCGAACTTCTCCAGAGTTGCGGCATCACTCACAGCGTTGACGAAGAAGGGGAAACCCTTCGTGTGGTCAGACAGTTGTCAGCAGAGCTTCGAGGAGCTGAGGCAGAGATTGACTAGCGCACCTATCTTGAGGTTGCCTGAGGAGGGAGTAGGGTACGTGGTCTACTGCGATGCATCAGGGACCGGACTCGGATGTGTTCTGATGCAGGAGCGGGCAGTGATCGCCTATGGATCACGACAGTTGAGACCGCATGAGCAGAACTACGCTACCCATGACCTGGAGTTAGCAGCAGTGGTCTTCGCTCTGAAGACATGGCGGCATTATCTGATGGGCAAGCGCTTTACGGTCTTTTCCGATCATCAGAGCCTCAGGTATATCTTCTCGCAGAAGGACCTGAACCTGAGACAGCGACGATGGCTCGAGTTCCTCCAGGACTATGACTTTGAGATAGTCTATACTCCTGGGAAGGGGAACGTAGTAGCTGATGCCCTCAGCAGGAGGACGGGCATTCAACTACTTGAGGAGGCGACAGAGCAGCTAGCCTCTTTGCAGATATCCTTCGTGGATAGAGATGGAGCAGCCTTTCTACAGTCTCTCACAGTCACTCCTCCACTACTGCAGCGAGTCAGGGAGGCACAGCATGGGGACGCTGACTGTGAGACACGGCGTGCACAGATATCCTCGGGACAGACACCTGATGGTTTCTCCCTTGGAGCAGAGCACGACATCCTTTTCAGAGGACGTACCATGGTACCAGTCGCCTTGCGAGAGGAAGTGCTGAGGGAGTTTCACACTTCTCCTTTAGCGGTACATCCAGGAGTGGCAAAGATGTACCAGGACCTCAGACGACAGCACTGGTGGCCGGGCATGAAGAAAGCTGTAGCAGAGTTCGTTTCTCGATGCCTTACCTGTCAGCAGGTGAAGGCTGAGCATCAGGTACCAGCAGGCTTGGTACAGCCCTTGGAGGTTCCGGAGTGGAAGTGGGATGGCATATCTATGGACTTCGTGACTGGACTTCCACGCACTTCCAGAGGTCACGACTCCATCTGGGTGATTGTTGACCGACTCACCAAGTCGGCACACTTCTTACCCATCAGAGAGCAGGGCTCGGTGGAGAGCTTGGGACGTCTCTACGTTCAGGAGATTGTGCGGCTCCACGGCGTGCCATCATCTATCGTTTCCGATCGAGATGCCCGCTTTACTTCCCGGCTTTGGAAGGGGTTACAGGAGGCGTTCGGGACGCAGCTACGTCTTAGCACAGCCTTTCACCCGCAGACGGATGGTCAGACGGAGAGGACCATTCAGACTCTCGAGGACATGCTCCGCGCATGTGTCCTCGACTTTGGTCGTAGCTGGGAGGACCACCTCCCCTTGGTGGAGTTCGCATACAACAACAGCTACCACTCCACCATCGGGATGGCACCGTACGAGGCGTTGTACGGCCGACCATGTAGATCTCCTTTGTGCTGGACAGACCCTGGGGAGTCAGCACTGGTGGGACCGGAAATGGTCCAGGCCACGACAGAGAAGGTCCAGGTCATCCAGGAGCGGATGAGGACAGCTCAGAGCCGGCAGAAGTCATATGCTGACAGGAGGCGGAGACCACTGGAGTTCGAGGATGGCGACCACGTCTTCTTGCGGGTCTCACCTCGACGTGGTATTCGGAGATTTGGCCGAGGCGGCAAGTTATCTCCGCGCTTCATCGGACCTTTTCAGATTCTCAGCAGGATTGGCGAGGTGGCTTATCGCCTGGCTCTACCACCTCAGTTGCACCGGGTGCACGACGTCTTCCACGTATCCCAGCTGAGGAGATACGTGCACGACCCGACGCACATCATTGACCATGGGGAGCTTGACGTTGACGATGGGGCGACTTTTGCGGAGGTCCCAGTGGAGATCGAGGATCGACAGGAGCGGGTCCTACGTGGACGGTCGATTCCTCTTGTGCGCATCAGTTGGCAGCACGGGAACCTCCAGGAGAGCACTTGGGAGCGGGAGGCTCAGATGCGTGCTCAGTACCCCCATTTGTTTCCCTAGTTTTTGTTGTATCTTTACGGGGACGTAAAGCCCTGAGGTGGGAGTAATGTAAAGACCGTAAAATTCAAGGGAAATTTTTTTTCTTAATTTTCTTTGGATTTTTACAAGAGCGCGATTTCAGACGGCACCTGATTCCGAGGCCCGGAGTGCCCGGAATTAATTTCCGAAGTTTGGCTCGGGTACGTTCAGTGAACGGACGAGCGGGAATTCCTAACTTTTGATCCGGTGCTCGGAATTAAAATCCGAGGGCACCGATGAACTCGCAGCGCCGATATTCGCTTAATGAGACCTTTTCGGGAGTTGCGTTTGTTGCGGGTTGAAAGATACGTTTTGGGGTTTTTCAATTAAGTTAAATAAAATTGTGTAAAACAAATTTTATTTTTAACTTATTAAAGAAAACCTACCTAAGGGGGTTGGAAGTGGGACCCACACCCACTTAACCTCCCTTGGGAGGATTAAGTGTGGTGGGGCCCACACGAACCCCTAAGACTTTTCTTTTTCTCTCAACGTTCTTAACCCCCAATTAATTGGCCTACGTTACCCTTATTTAATTAAGGAAGTTAAAGCCCTTTTTGAATTTCAAATTTTGAAATTCTTTTGTGTTGTGTTAATAAAATAAGAGGTAGTCTTATTTTATTTAGGGTTCTTTTTTTTTGCCTTTGGAGAGCCTTCTCATCTTCAAGCTCTGACGAAGAACGAAGAACGTCTTCATCCTCGACGAAGAACGACAACACTTCGTCAAGGATCATCGACTCAGAGACCTAGTATCTTCGGACCTCTGCTTCCTCTTCGGACCTTCTTCGTCGGCAAACGAAGATCCGCCAACAACGTGTCGCATCGGACGTAAATCTTCGTCAACGGATTTGACGAACGACGACCGCGACGCCTAACTTCCGCGACGCCGTCTTCCGCGGAACGTAGAGGATTTCTTGAAATCTCAAACCCGAGGTAGGGGATGTTTTTATTAATTATTTTATTCCATTCCTGAATCGTGGATTTTAGCATGACTAAACGTGAGACTTTTTAGTTATGTTATTTGTTAACGCGAGGGGAGTCGGACCGCACGAACACGGCCGAAACCCCCTCCTTCGTTCATGTTGATTCATGTGGGTGGAAGCAAGAGGCGTGGTGCCGTCGCACCACGCGGATGAACATGCTTATGATTTCCGCAATACCGTCGCGCTTCGCCGAGGAGAGACTTCAAGACCGCGACGCCGACACGCCGCGTTGGGAGGATTCTTGGCACGGCGAAAGGGGCGCGGTGCCGTCGCACCGCGCCGGACGACGAACACCGCGGCCGGTTCCGGGCCGCGGTGAGACGAGGAGACCGCGGCCGGTTCCGGGCCGCGGCGGAAGGAAAGACCGGCGGCCGGGCCGCCGGCGTCGGAAGTCAAGGGCGGGACCGGAAATTCCGGTCCCGTTGGTAAAAACCGGCCGGCCAGCAGGCCGGCCGGATGTCATAAAAACCGGGGGTTTAAACCCCCGGCCGGTCCATCAAGACCCCCCTCTTAATGAGGGGGCGGTTCTTTTAAGGAGGGGGGGGGCAAAGCCCCCCCGGTTTTACTCAACCGGCCCCCATTTGCGGGGGCCGTTTTGTCTCAAACGGCGCGGCAAAGCCGCGCCGCCTTCGGAAGGGCGGGGGCTTAGCCCCCCGCGTGAGTCGCGGCCACCGCCGCCAGCGCGGTCCGCCGCCGCCAGCGCGGCCCGCCGCCGCCGCCACGCGGCCCGCCGCCGCCACGTGGCCCGCCGCCGCCGCGCCACGCGGCCGCCGCCGCCACGCGGCCCGCCGCCGCCACGTGGCCCGCCGCCGCCGTCCGCCGCCGCCGGCCGCCGCCGCCGGCCGCCGCGCCACCCGAGGGGGGGGGGGTCGGGCCGGGTCGTTCCGGACCCGGACCCCCCCGTTTCGGACCAGATTCGGTTTTTGGCTCATAACTTGAGCCTCGGACCTCCGAATGACGAACCGTCTGCGGCAACGCGATCCTTGGATCGAGACGGTCGTTTCGGTATATCGCACTCAAGGTTTCGGTTTACTTTGAGTTCGGCCGGGTTGGTTCGTTCACGAAACCAACCGGGCCTTCGGAGCGGAAACGCTCATATCTTGAGCTACGGACGTCTGATTGACGCGCCGTCAGTCGCGTAGTGTTCCTCTTAGTGAGACGGATCTTTTGGCATACTCCGCCCGAGGTTTGGACGCAGGTGGAGTACGGTCGGGTTGGTTTTGCCTTAAAAACCAACCGGGCCCCGGAGACAAAAATGCCAATAACTCTCAGACCAGGCGTCCGATCGACGCGCCGTCTGTTGCGTTGAGTTCCTGTTGACGATACGGAACTTTTGGATACATCAACTTCGGTCTTCGTGACAGTTGATGTATCAGCCTCTCGGCTCGTGGAGCGGACCCTCCGTACGAGCTTGCTGTGTGCGGGAACCCTAGTGCTGGCTGCGACTGTTCTACTGCTACGACTGCTACTGTGACTGCGACGACGACAGTACAGAGATCCTGTGTGGATTCGACGACGACAGTATAGAGATCCTGTGTGGATTCGACGACGACGACTACAGCACTCAGCGATCCTACGTGGATCAGTGCTACAGGTTCTGTGTGAGCCCGATCCTGTGTGGGTCCTTGCGCTCAGCGGTTCTGTGTGAGCCAGCGCCTACAGGTTCTGTGTGAGCCCGATCCTGTGTGGGTCTTGCGGGGGTTAGTTACCTATCGATCCTTCGTGGGTCCGACGACTTAGATGGATCAGTGATCATCTTTATCGTCCCTGAAGAAGTATACCTGTGTGAGCTGAATCCTGTTACTTTCCTTTGTGGAATACGTATACTTTCCTGCGTGGACTGAGTTATACTTGGGCTCGGAGGTTGGAGCGTATTTGAATTGATGACTTAGGTATATGTATGGGCATATACCTAAGCAGTGTTGGTTGTTACTTCGTGATTGTACTTTGCTTCGTGGTTTATCCTTTGTGGATTTTGAGAGACCTTCAGGGGTCTCGGGGACCCTACTGAGTAGCTTATACTCACCCCTGCACGGGCTTCGCCCGCACTACGTTGTGTTGGTTGCAGACGACGGACAGCGTTGACCTTAGCTGAGGTTTGCGGAGCGGGACGGTACCCGGAGGTGGACCACTGGGCGGGACGAGCACGGAGCGGACGGTGGGACCCGTGGAGCAGAGGAGCTATCTGTACCCACCCTTCAGGTGGGATTTTCCAGTGGACAGCACGGAGTAGCGGCCTTTACTTTTCAGTTGCTGTTTTTCCCTTTTTGAGTTGTACTTTACTTTCAGTTTGGGTTTGTATTCTGGCCCATTTACTTTTCCGCACTTCAGTTGTACTCTGCTTGCTTAGTGTTTACTTTCCGCTTGTTTACTCTGTGGTGTGTGTTTACTTTTCAAAGGCAATGCCTTCCCAATTTGCTGGGATCTACGCCTTGGTGCTAGTCGCCAGCCCCTGGCCTATGGAAGGCGGGCTTGGGGTAGTCACGGCACGGACCCCGGGGGCGGGTCGTGACATTTATCATATGTTTAAAATTATTTTTATAAAATTCAGTTCATTTTTAAATTCTACACGTCAAAAAATGGTTAGGGTTAATTTTTGGTATTTTTCTAAAATACTTGAATTTTTGGTGAATAGTGAAATACTGTAATTTACGATATATATACACAAAAAGTTAAATACAATAATTTTTGAGTCATTTCTGATGTAATCACAATAATCTAGAACTACCATTAATTATTTTAATATATTTAGTGATAATTCTCAAACTATTCATAGTCTTTAGGAAAAATAATAAACTAATGAATACAATAATGAGAAAACACCCCTCTCCTCCACTATAAATACCACCCCTCACCACCTCTTCTCCGAACACCTTATAAGCCTTGAAGATTGTCTAATTTCTACCCAACCCAATTCCCAAGTCTATTATCCATGTTTAGGATTCTTTGGTCTCAATAAAAGACCAAACCCAAGTGACTTAAGGAGGTTCTCAAGGAAAAGAATTCAAGAGGTAAAACCTTTAATAATTCTCTTTCAATTTCTTTCAATATCCTTTATTTTCTTATCCTTAACTCACCTAATCTATCCAAACATTAATTCTAACTATAGTATCTTATATATAGTATAATTTTATTATTTTAATGAAAAATTCATCATTAAACCCCTTCCCCTCTCACTTTTATTCTAAAAATGAAAATATCACCCGTGATGTATTGATTTACCGCCATCATGGACGATGCATTTTAATTTTAAATTAATGTCTTCAATTATGGTCATAAACCATTATTATGGTTAAATTATATTTTATTATACATATTTTAAGTCATATAATTTTCTATAACTAGTATATATACATAATATTAATTACTAAAACAAAACTAGTTTGTGATAATCTAAAATACACCAAAATAAACTAACATTCATCATTAATGTTTAATATAATGAATCGTCCTCATATATAGAAACAAATATATAATACCATTTAATATTTTTTAATTTCATTAATAACATATAATTCTAGTTCTATAGAATTAATCCAATTTTTACATGAACTTCCATACATGTATACAAGTGAACTAATCATGAAAAGCAAGGAAACAAACACTCTCAAACAATGAAAATGAATCTTATAACTCATTAAAAAGTACATATATGAACTTTATAAAATTATAATAAATAAAATAAATGTTTAATAGGTTCCAAATTAAATTATTAATTTATATAATTTCATTATCCTGGACATTAAGTGCTAGCGGAGAACACTTTCGGACATAAGGTAAGGGGATTCTCAAACCCAACTTCCTTTCTTTGGGGTTTCCCTCTTCCACACCAATTTCAGTTTTGGATGTTCCTTTAATGTTCCTTATATATCATTTCATTATTATTCCATTTTCATTTCAAGGATGTATGTGTTCCCAATATGATTGTGTGAAAAACAAAATGATTTTACAAAAGAACTCTTTTTTATAAAATAAATTATTTTACTTATCTTGAGATTATTTCTTCTTCACTCAATATTGATGATTATTATACCAAGTGTGTTATTCCCTTTTCATTTTAGGAACCCCGATGTTTATTCATTAATGTATGTTTTAGTAAATTAAACCCATTCCTTTTGATGGGTCACATCATGTCTTTAATTAATATACGTTCTATGTGGAATGCATGATTATGTAAATGTTATGATGCGAGGGTATAACCATAATTATATAGCGCTCTAATGCATTAAGAAATGTGATGCATCTCATGAGATAATGTGAAATTTGTGTGAACATGATACTATATTTTTTTATAATGATAATTTTATGATTATGCATATATCAAATGCATGAACATGATTCTATCTTTGTTCACAACTATGTGTGGTAGTTAACCACTAATACATGATGTTTTATTTTTATGCATTTAAAAATTTCATTATTTTATCTAATGCTTCCTCTCATGATTATTATGATGATACCATGTTTATGTTATGATGATAATGATTATTCTCATCCATGTTATATTGATTCAGGTCTTTATCTACCCTCTTACTAGGATTTTAGCTCCCCCCATTCATTTATGTATATCCTTAGGTGATTAATTATACTAAGGAAAATGAGATGTCAACCAAGAAGGTAGAGAATAAGGAATTAAATAATGTTTATCTTTTATTATGTAAAAGTTATGTATGGTCCTAATTTTCCCAAGACATAAAACCTTTGGACCCTAGTTGTGTAATGATTTTATGCTGTTTACCATTAAAATGATGTAATAATCATGTAATAAAAGTAGGGTCTATATAGTTGTAATCAGATCAAGTTTACTAGAAGACCTAGGAACTAGATGTTAAATAAACTTGAGTATAAAAATAACTCATCGTATTGACTTTTTGGATCAATAATCATAATGATTATGTGATAACTTAGTGTGTATCATTATTTTTTGCGATGTAACCTAATAGAAGGAAAGGAATCAATACCCATGGAAAATGTAGGGATTTTCCTACCAAGAAAGTCAACATAGTTAGCGTTGGACATGAGAAGATCATGACCATATTAGTAAATAACATACAGGTTATGAAGAATAACCATACTAAACCTATGTGGGATCATTTCATGTAGAATAAGCTCCGATATTTTAGTGGGACTACTAATCCATTGACAGCTGGCCAATCGATCAAATCCCTTAAAAATATATTTCTAACATTGGAATTCAATGAAAATGAAAAGGTAGTATTGAAAGTCTATTGTCTCAAGGGATATGCTGATTAATATTGGTATTTGATCCAAAATACTAAGGAATAAGATGAAATATAAGGCATCAAATGGATAAATTTTTAAGAAATGTTCCTCAAAAAATATTTCCCACATGAGAAAAGAACTTAAATGATGAGAAAATTCCATAGCTTAAAGTAAAGGGAAGAAGACAATGTTGTAGAGTATGAGGCTACCTTCAGGAGACTATCTGTTCATGCTATTGATTATATATGTGACTCTGAAAAAAATATTAATCATTTATTGGAAGGTCTTAGGACAAGTCTTTGAAGGGCATTAGATTCTCAAACATTTTCATCATTTGATGAAATAATATTACGTTACATAAAAATGGAGAATGAATTTTTTAGATCCTATATATTTAATGGAATTCAATAGAAGAATAGGTCTTCTGATAGTCATATAAAAGGTGAAGTGTTAAAGAATAATATAATGAATAAATTTATATTATGAGAAAACCGTGGAAGGAATCATCCTAGTAAATGCATGAAAGGCATGAGAGTTTTCTATAAGCGTAGAAAAAAGGGTCATCAAGATAATGATTTCAAGAGGAAGAAACAAATCAATGATGTTCAATGCATCAATTTTAATAAAACGGGGAATTATTCAAATCAATGTCCCAAGAGTTAGGGTAATATACCATTGAAGAGCCCAAGGGGAGATAACCAAGATTATGAGATCACTACAGCTATTGATTCTAGATCACCACACTCTTTTATATCTACTAATTTTTCCAAGAAAATTATACATTTTTTATTTGGATTTAACAAGGGATTTATCAGTCAAAACTCCTAAGGGAAGTCTCATTGTAACAAAAATGTGTCGATCAATCCCCTTTTATGACACATAAACATGCTTTAGTTTCTTAACTTATCATTATACCTATGGTTGAAATTTATATAATCCTTGGTATGGAATGTCTTTCAAAATATTATGTGAAAATTTATTACATGAAGAAGGAAAATTTGATTAGTGAGGAAGATGAAGAATACCTTATTTTTAGAGTAGAAACATCATCATCTAATTCTTATCTAGATCTACCCCTAGTATCTCTACTAAATTAAATTCTTAGGGAGGTAGAGTAAACAACATATATTGATGAGGAAATCCATCTTGAAATTGATGATGTACCAATTATATAGAACTTAGACGTGAGTCATATAGGGATGAGGAAATTCATCTTCATCTAGTCCAGTTGAGATGTGGATGATAGGACCTACCTTGAGTGGTAAAGTAGTGGTCAAAACATGGACATGAGTCCCTACCTTGAGTGATATGGTAGTGTTTTGAGAATGATGAAATACCTCCCTTAAGTGATAAAGGATGGTTCCAAGACTTGAATCTAAGACATCCTTGAGCGAGAAAATAAGTCCAGGCCTTAGGACCCTACCCTACTCCTTCAGGTAGTGGTTGAAGATTTGGTAGAAACCCTTCCCCGCACCTTTGGGTATGAATTGAGGTTCAATGAGACACCCTATCCTGAGTATTTGGGTATAAGTGGGATATAATTTTAATGACACCAAATTTCATATAAAAAAACTCTAAGTACTCATACCTACATATAAAGGTAGTCTTTATGACATTATCATCTTTCTCCCTCAACCAGTGATATCTGAACCATAGATATATCTTAGAAAACCAAATTGCATATCTCAACTTTTCAAAAAGATCTTTAATCCTCAAAAGAGGTTATCAATTCTTGATCTTCACTTGATTAAACTATAATAGTCTAAAAATAGACTCATATTACCGTCTAATTTATTATCAAACAACACTAGATCACCCCATAGTGATAAATTGGGTTAGATGAGATCCTATTACATTACATTATCTATTTGAATCCCGAAATCCCACAATTTAGAAGGTTCCATACAATACAGATCCATCAAAATTAGAGAATTACCTAGTTGAAAATATATCCCAAACATGATATCATGTTGAGGGTGTAGAGTCACAACCACCATAATAAAGAAATTGAGGAACTCCTAGATGTCCCTAGGAACCTCTACCATCCCAGTATCTACTAATTAAACTGAGAAATTTTCCATCAATGAAGGAAGGGGATCTACACGTCTACTTCCTAATAGAAAACTCCACTCACCAATGAGAACTACACACTGAATATCCACATTCAATAAAAAAATCTCTTCTAGATGCCATCTATAATTAAAATAATAGAATAAAACTAATTTATGCTAAGGATGACATTGTAATATATTTATATACAATAAGAAAAGGTCCCCACAATGATGTTTACCCATCATCAATTTATACCCCGTCACATATCAAAAAATATAGTCTAGCCTCCCAATAACGTAGTCAACATTAGTGTAATAATAAGTGTATTTATTTCTAGTAACAAATAATATACTAGAGTGGATGTAAAAATGTAGTGTGAATCTCATGAATCAAAAAAGTTACACACAATGGTAGATGAAAAGCTAATCATACCTCTGATGATCTCTAACCCCATTGGTACTGGAACCTCTTCTGCATGAAACTATCCACATCCAGCTCCATTGTCTTACTTATGATGACCAAATCCATGACCATGACCATGATGAGTTTGAGGAATTTGAATTCAAGGAACATCCCGAGGATTCACTCTACCTAGCCTACATCCACTCATAGAATCATAAGCTTTCTTCCCCTGCAACTAAAATGACCCCACTAGAAACTACTATTGAGGCTCTCACAAAAATAGAATACCTCTACCATAATGAGCTCCAAAAACTATGAGAATCTGATTCTGATGATGAACATGACCCCCAAAATAAATAATACTATCCCAAGGTCCCTAGTAAAATCACAGAAACCAATGGGCTTGGATGACCTAAAATAATTCTATTGAGGTTGACTCTATGTTGGTCAAAACCCCAAAGGCCCTAGAACCTAAGACCTATAACTGACAACTCTACTCCTTGAGGAACCCTATGGGTTCCCCTCTCATGATAAACCTCATTGGGAGTGCATACGCTCGATCACCTCCACCTTATTTTGAACCTCAAAATACTTTGGAAATATAAATGGAGTTACTACATGTTAGATATATGGGTGGAGTGCCTCCTAAATATTCCACACACAGGGCTCCTCATTAGGAAAAAGATCTGGGGAAAAATGAAAAAGGTCCTTAAACTTGATCCCAATCTCCCACAAATACATGTTCCCATACTGAAGGGAGAGTAGCTCTTATTTCTTTACTAACTTTATGGTCGATGATAAGAACTCCATTTCGAAATCCTTATAGAAGTTGACCCATGAAACATCTACCTCCTTTTTCTTGATTAGATATAATGCCCACAATTGACGTGTGGCACCTCTCATCTAAGTAATTTTCAAGGGGACCCAATACTCTACTCATCCCCATATCAAACTGAAGGTGATATCAAACTCCTCTTACCATATCTATGTCTCTATATTAGAGATGCTTCCTTTATATTTTTCTAAGCCCTCCCACTAAAAGGATCTCAATTTTCTATACCAATGATCATCCTAATTAATTGGGATGACCCTTCGGCGATAAACCTGGTAAGCATGTTGAACCTCACCAACCGAAAAAACATGCATGTGACATCTAGGTATCATAACTAAAAGGGAAACCAATATATCATAAGCTCGGTAGTATGGAATTTAATTTAGATTCATTTAATTCATTTTAATTTAAAAAAATCACTATATTCACATAAGAACACAAGAAATCATGATGCATGTACCTTTCATAGGTCTCTACCATACAAATTTCATCACCCCACTTTGTCGTTTGATAGGCTTAGATCCCTTGTATCATATCACGAGGGTCCTAAAATCCAGTTTCTTAAATTGTCTTCCCTGACCTATGTCATGAACCAAGATCAACCGACATCATTTCCGTACCAACCCATACAATCCTCACAGTGCCTAATTTTAGGCTCCATACTATCTCTCAACCAAAACCTTTGATTCAACTATGTCATAAATCCCCCCTCCAAAGGTACCCCTCCTAGGATAACAATGAATGAAGAGAGATAATGAGCCCTGAGTCCCTCCTCGAGTAGGTCCTAGGTTGGTGACTATCACCAAGGGTAATACATTTTTATATATAGTAGGAATTAAATTATATAATATAGGACCGAGAGATAGAATGAAAACATCCAAAAACTCCAAGGAATAATATAAAATGAGGGAAAAAACCATCCCACAATGAATGAATAATATAAAAAAAATACAAGAGTCTCTAAATGAAATACCCAAAAGAAAAAACAAAGGTAGCGACACAAAAACAACCCCAGATCCCAAGCTAGTAACGTACAACACAATCCAAGTAGTCCTCTTGGAAACTTGAAAAATATTTTTTATATACATAGGGTGAGCATAAAAGTATACTTATAAAGATCACTCCCAAAGTATCTCATGCACATGTAAAAATATCATACTAATTCACTAGTGAGAAAACAATAGAATCAATATCACCCAATCTGATAAACTAACCAACTCCAACCTTACTATGAAACATTCACCAAATAACGCATCCATTTGTAATAACATAATAAGTAGTATATCGATAAAAAGGGTACCCCTCATAACTTTCCCAATGGTTTCTCTATCTCAAACCCCAATGTCACATGTCCTGGTGGTCCCATCTCTTCCATACATCACATCACACATTAATACATCTAGGTTATCACATCACATCACATCACATACTTCCCGAAGACACTTGGGCCATCATATCACATTATATATCACCCAAAGACACCCATTTCATTACATCATAATCACCTCCATAACCAGAATAGTAGGGCATCATGAACTTGAGTGGCATAAACTTTGTACCCTCCTCCTACCTACCATGACCCCACCATATACACATCATCATCTCATCAAACTACCACCACTAGTACACTTTTCACTTCTATCCATTATAGTCTATACATATCAAACTCAACTAGAATAGGGAGAGGTAAAGAGGGGGTAGCCAACCATAAATCTTAACCATTTGGATGTTTGGAAAAGCAACCCAAAAACATTTAGTTTTCGGTACATGGTTCTTGAAATGGGTGAGGTTCATATAGAAATCAAAAAAAATTTAATATATATATATATATATATATATCCACCCACAATTCCAACCCATGGTTTTGTAATAAGAGTACCAAATGACCCACAACATCACCAAAAATCCTCACAACATCATCTAATTTCACTTCCACCACTAGATTCATAACACCACACAAGCAGACCGCATTCCACAAGCCACATTTTACCTTTCTTTCCAAGTTAATAGAATTTCCATATTTTCCATTATAAATCAATTTCATTTATCCAGCCCATTTATTTCACATTAAACAATAACAACTTTAATTAAAATTCCCTTATTATTTCAAGAATTAATTATCCATTTCAACCCATAACATTTCAGTCTCATAATAAACATTTAATTCCACTACTTCCAAGAAACTACCACAAAACATCACAATATGAACAACCTATCATGCACATTCCAAAAATCTACCACATTGCCACAATTTGACAACCAAAACTACATTCTCTTCACAATAGTCACATTCCACACCCATATATCAAAAAATTATCTACACACACCACAACCACACATAATAACCAATTTTTACACATTTTACATATCTTATTCCAGATTTAAGCATGGGTATTTTCATCACATTTCTATGGAATTCTCACAAAAACATAATTTTCTTGGGAAATCAATTTTTTATCTGGATATAGGTTCTTATCCATTTTCAATCAGTGTGACATCAAAGAGTAAAAAAATTAAGGGGTTCCATAAACACATCAATTTATAGCAAAAACATGGTCCCTAATAGAAGTAATTTCTAGAAAGGAAACAAGAATGTATAAAATTAATATCAATAACATCAAAAGTTGTAAAACATTAAATTAATTCCCCTTACCATTCAATTTAAATTAAGTAAATTAATTATATTTTTTAGGATAGTGCATAATATCTTCCCAAAGATAAATAAAAGCACGATCCCTCCTGCATGTATAACTAGAAGAGATATGAAGGATCCCCTGCCTAAAAAGAATATTTCTAATCCACTATTTAATTCTAGAATAAGATAATGAAAACCACTAAGAACCATAAGGATTTAAAACATTATTTAAAACATATAGATTAATATAGAAAAAATGGCCCATGTTATTCCATTTCTAAAGAATTACTAAAACCACAAAATCCTTTAATAACGGCCTTCCCTAGATGAAAATAGGGAGAAAATAGGAAAAAGGAAACTAAAACACTTATATAAAACCACCATGGATCAATATCCTAAGTGAGGGGTGAAATAAAATGCAATGATAATAAATACCTCTATAGGAAAAACTTGGGTCACACAATAACTAAGATAAAAGTCATAAGAAAGAAACAATTCAAGGGGATTTAGGTTTTTATACCGAGACTAGAAAACATTACACCACAACACAACCCACCCCACCATAGAGCATAAGTAATAAAAAGGGAGGAACCACTGCGCAAGGAATGAGACCATGCTGAAGTGATTTTGGTCAAAGCCACATATAAGAAACACACCGAGCTCTATACCATAGATAAAAAAACTAGGGAAGGCTAAAACATAGGAAAGAGCCACTATAATGAAACCCCAACAACTGAGGAACGACATACAACATAACCCATCTCAATGACATAGCTACCGCAAGAAACAAAACAACTCTAAACTCACTTCTCTAGACCCCACGATGCATCCATCATCTCCATTCAATATATAACGACCTGACCATAAATATTAATTAATCTAGAGTCTTTATACTATATTTTATTTTATTTAATTACAAAAGATATTTTAGGTTTAGATATTTAAAGAGTTAGGTCATAAATCTAACATAATAATCCCATATATTATTAAGAGAACACTTATACTCAGTATTCATTTTCCTCACAATATAAAACCTTTAAATTAAAACATTATTTACATTCATGAAAAATATTCATGAATTTAAAATTAAATCTTTATTTAATTTACCCATTTTTAAACCCTATGAAAAACATTATGAAATTTTGGATGAGTACAAAAGTCTTAGCAAGGGATATAAAAAGAAATAAAGAAATCGTTAGTCTTTGAATACTTATAAAAAATATCATTTTTAAAAAATAAAAAATCGGGCTGAAAATAAACATTTTATTACCCAAGAAATCACCTTATCTAGATAAATATTTTCATAAAAAATTTCATAATAAATCTTAAATGAAAAAATAAAACTCATATATTTTATTTTAAATCATGAAAAAAAATCATAATAATGTTTTTTAAAAAGTTATACTTTTCACACTTAAAAAGTATCATATGCTTTAATTTAAACATAAGATCATTATCTTATCCTAAGAAATTATAATATACCTAAAAAAACCCATAACAATCATAGATAAAACATTTAGGTTACTTGGGGAATCATTTTAATATCACTCTTACAAATGGGATAACCCTCATGGTTGCACATAAAATAACTATCACAATTAAAATTAGAATAATAATCACAACATATTCCCATAATATCTTAGGATATACCTAATAATTTAACTCTATACATTTACCAAATTAATTGGAGAGATATAAAAGGTTAACCTGACCATGATTTATAATAGAACCACCCATCCTCATAAGCAATGCCAAAGAACCATATCAGAATATATAAAATCTTACCAAATCTAAAATTCCCAAACAAAGGGAAGGGGGTTTTTTCTTTTAAGAAAAAATTAAAGACTATAAATGAATACAAACATCAAATAAATTTTATGGTGGTGGAAAAAGTCATTGTCTCTGTCCATTAAAATAGATAAATCCTTTAATACTTTATAAATAAAGTGAAAACATTCCATAAAAATATTATTTTTGAAAAACTTTGAAAGAAAACAAAAATAGACATAAAATTTCATTTATAAATCAATTATTCCCATATTAATATATCCATAAAATAATTTTTAAAAATGGAAATGGAAGAAAAAGGTTTTTAATGGAAAACATTAAAAGATGAATTTTTAAAAGAAAATCCCTTACTATGAGTCTGAATCATCAAATTAATTATTTATCTTCCTTAATAATAAACTTAGTTTAATTTTTTACTTTCATAAGAAAATTTTTAATGTTTATTATTACTTTTATTTTATCTCTTACAAGACTATATTTTATTATCTAATCAATTAAATTCACATCGTATTTTTTGATGATATTCATTTTATAATTCCAAAATGGATTCGATAAGTTGACTATGATCAAATAGGTAATTATTAAATAATATTATGAATAATAATCATTAAATATTTCTCATTTTTATAAATAAATTATACTTTGAAACCAATTATGAAATATGGTTATGAAAAATGAACTACATTACAATCATGGAGATAGTAGGTCATACATACGCATGAGTAAAATTTTCATTTTTCAACGATCATTATGGAAAAAGGTAAGTATATTATTATCTTTAAATAATTATAATAATATAATAAATTTAATATTAATTATTTATACACACACACACACACATATCATTCATGTGATGTGGTGATGAAAAATTAATCACATCGTTTCGTGGAGGTGGCTGTCCACATGTACGCATTAATGATGTTATCATTTTTTAGTAAATGGATATGTAAGAATGTCAATTATATATTATATTTTAATAATGATAAATATGTAATGAATATAATATATAAATATCAATTCCATAATTATAATATATCTATGAGAGATGGTGATGGAAAAAAATTATATCGGTTTGGGAGGCGGTTGCCTATCGTACTCATGAATGATGATCTCATTTCCCATTTGATGGAAGTGGAGATAGATTTAGCTTATTACATTAACATAATAACCTATCAGTATATTTTGGACACCGATTTTATTATTTTATTATTATTTTATAATATTTTAATGAGGTGTTAGAATAAATAAAACAAAAACACTTGATTAAGAACGACACCTCATCTTTATACAAATTTTAAAGGTTTACACCAAAAGATTTGCTAGATTGTTTTTATGATCGAATAAAATAATATTTAATGTGATTAGGGATGTAAGGAATGTATTTAGGTAGGTATTTGATGAACCAAATAGTTCTTGGGATGTGAATAAATAAGAAGAAGAGGCACCAATTTATAAGAGAGGGGATGAACACTCTTGGAATTTTTTAAAATATCAATTTAATATAAATTAATTTTGATGCAAAAAGGACCAAAATTGATAATATTAGAATATAAGCTGATTATTAGTAAAAATAATCTCGTAAAATAATATTTTTACAATTTTTGGATTACATTTTTACCCTTACATTTTGGTTTTATCTATTAATTATCCCTTTTGAAAATTATCGTAGTATTAATATTTCTAGCATTTAAGGATTAATAATGTCATTATAAAATATAAAAAGACCCATAAATGAACTATGTATGATTTAATTAACCATATATAATTATTTTTGGCAAATATAATATTTTTATGAATTTTAAATAATTTAATAAATTATTACTTATTATAAAATATCATTAATGTCAATTTTAGAACTATTCATTTACTTTGACTTTAATAACATCAATATAACAAAGGAATTAAATTAAAATACCTAAAAACCTCTATAATAGTCATGTTTATATATAAAATTCATGTTTCATATTAATTATTTAAAATTATACTACTTTTAATATTTTTAATATCATTTATTATATTTTTCCATTAATTGGATAATTACTGTGTCAATACTGTGTAAGAATTTTAGGCTTATTATTTTTCACTAAAAATTAAAAATTAATTCCCATTATTAAGATAAATATTTTTTATTTTAAATAAATATTTATAACTGAAAATATCCTATGGTTAAACCTATTCTAAAAATATTACAGTTATTAAAAATAAGAATGTGACATTTTTGAATTTTCTTTAAATAAAATATTATAAAGGTTATAATCACATAAAAATGTGAAAGTCCATATATTTAAAATTTTAATGGTTATGGATGAAATATACTCATCAAATAAAATTTTGGAAAGTTTCAGGGTCATTTTCTAGTCCTTATCATTTAATTTTTAACTTTAACTACCCGATTTACCCGTAATCGTGGGAACAAAATTTCTAAGGTTACTTTTTATATTGGCCAAAAATAAAAGGGAAATATTTAAAAAATTTGATCCCAAATATTAAAAATATGGAATACATTTTTTAAAATTAAAATCACATATTTTTTAGAATTGAATTTGAAATTAAAATGGGAAAACATGACAACAAATAATATTTTTAGAAAAATGAATTTTTTAAGTGTAAGATGTTTTTATACTAAATTAAAGTATGAAGTTCATTTAAAAAAATAAAATTGGATTATTTTAAATCAAATTGAACATGAAATTTTAAAACTAATCCTCAATATAATTTTTCTTTCCAGTTAATTGAAATGAAAATACAATTTTAATGAAATTAGTATTTTTCATTATTCATTGATAAATATTTTTGTAGATAATTATCAAATATTAATCCTAAGAAGTTTTTTACATGATAAATTAAAAAATGAAGTTAATATTATCAAATATATTTTCTAAATATTCTTGATATCACAAAAATCAATAAAAATCATTTATGAAGAAAACACATTTTTCAAGTATAAAATGACTTTTATTAAAATTGACTGATTAATTATAAACAATTAATAAATAAATTTTAATTGATTATAAACCTTAAATATATTTCATAATTCAGTTAATTATATTCAAACATTTCAATTCAACATCTAGGTTATAATTTCCAAATTTAAATAATAATATTTTATGATTCATTTATGCTCTATGTCATGTATTTTGTAGGATACCAAACATAGTCATTATTTTAAAATATTGGGATATAAAATTATCCCCCATTTAATAATTTTTTTCTTTAACTTGGAACTCAATATTAATAATCAAAGGTTTAACATTTTAAAATACCTTTGTTGATATACCACATCGTAAAAAGGGTTAATAAAACATCCTCTTAAAAGAGGGAAAGAGAATTACAAAGGTAATCTATAATATCACATAACTAGGTTTCCAAATAAGATAACATATGTGGGAAGTTAAGTTTTGTACATGTAATAAATAAAAATAACACCCAATTAATAATTGAGAGTGATAGAGAAAATGGTTATGAGAAAGTTAACCATCACAAAATTGTAAATCTGTAATGGGTTAAAATACCATTAATTTCTTAGTAAGTAAAGTAAACAAATAATTTTTTTGATTCAAGATACTTTTACTATATTTAAGGAATTAATTTACCATATATAATAAGAACAAAAATAAATATACTTACTTGAAAAATATATTTTGATCCTTTAATATCTTTTAATCCAAACGATGAGTATTCAAGATGAATTATTTTATGCCTGAAGCACTAAAATTAACTTCTAAAGAATCACATAATCTAAATGTGAATAACAATCTATTAATCCAAAATTAACATATTAAACACAAAAAAGGTTATCAAAATTTAATATAATTCCTAAAATTAATAGTCCTTAAAATGAATAAAAACTACTTCAATCTCCAAAATTAAACAAAAATACCCAAAAGTTAAACATAGATCATTCGATAAATATCTATCCTCAAAATTCTTCAATTTATTCTATACTAATATTGAAACCCTAAAATAATTGATTACATATTATTTTAATATAATTTTTTCCTTTATCTCTAAATAACATTAATCACTCTTAAATACTCATACCAAAATGTATATTCCCTAATCATACAATCTATAAAATATGATAATAATTTCCATAAATGGCCCGAATCACCATAAATCCATATTAAAATAATATATGATTCCAAAAGATAATTAAAACTTTATTACTAAAATAAAACCCCATAATTTTCTATTTACCATAATAATATAAGGTTACCAAAATAGTGAACATTTTCCAAAATACCATTAATCTCTTAATCACCAAATAAATTTTTATTCCCAAGGTTATCTACATAACAAAACATATGTTCCAAAAATAAACTTAATATTTATTTTCAAAATCATTTATGTATAAAAAAATGTCATACTAACCAGGACTTCACATAGGCCAATTTTATGTGTTTCAAACTTGTCTCCCTTTAGTTGTGGGTTTAAAACCACGACCATTCCAGATGAGTTGGGTTGTCGCCCGACCCACGAGTCATCATTTTTTTAAAACTATATAATTATTATAACATTCCCCAAAAAATGAAATTCATCATCAAATATCATTCAAACCCTAAAGGTTATAAATAACTTTAAAATTTATTTCCACAAAATGTAAACACATTCTTTATCAAATAATACTTTTTGTTAAACCTAAGGGTTATATACCCCTCAAGCTAATAAAATGTCTAAAAAAATATCATTAATTACCTTAAAATTCCATCACCTAAAATATAAAAAGATGTGTCTAAGAGTTTTAACATTTGATAAACCTAAAACTTATACACCCATGATTGTATCCATAACTCTTAAGATAACCTCACATGAAAATATCCTAATATACAAAGTAATCTAAACCCTACTCTAATACCAACTATAAGGACCTGACCATAAATATTAATTAATCTAGTGTATTTAGACTAAATTTAAATTTCTTTGATTCCAAAATATATTTTAGGTTTAGAGTTTTAGAGATTTAGTTTATAACACTTATATAATAATCCCATATATTTGAAAAAGGACACTAATAATCAATAGCAATTTTTTTCATGATATAATTTTTATAAAGTAAAACATGATTTATTTTAATGAAAAATATTCATGATTTAAAACTTGACTTTTAATTTACCTTGAACATCCTTAAAACCTATGAAAAAACTTTAAAACATTGTATGATAACAAAAATCATAGTAAGGTACATAAAAAGAAAGAGAGAAAACGTTAGTATGTGGATAATTATAAAATTTTCCCTTTTTTAGAATAAAAATTTAAGCTCAAAATAAACAATTTCATATCCATTTAATCACATAATTTACCCAAATATTTCCATAAACAATTTCCTAAAAAATATTAAAGGAAAAATAAAACTCATAATTTTTCTTTGAAATCATGAAAAACTCATAATATATTTTTTACAAAGTTATACTTTTCACCCTTAAAACGTAGAATATAATTTCCTTTAAAAATAAGATCATTATCTTATCTGGATAAATAATAAGATTCCCAGAAAAACCCATATAAAACATAGATAAAACATATAGTTCACTTGGGGAATCATTTTCATATCACTATTATAAATGGGATAACCTTCATGATTACACATAAAAAAGTCATCACAGTTACACATAAAATAACCATCACTATTACAATTAGAATAACCATCAAAATATATTACTATAATCTCATAGGAGATACATAATTGGTTAAATCAATCACTTTACCCAATGCAATAGAGAGCTATAACAAGATCACCCATCTTTATTTTATATCAGGACCACCCATCCTCATAAATAATGACTAAGAACCATAGTAGAATACATAAAATCGTGCATCATTAAAATGTTTCTTGCACCCATAATAAAACATTTTTGGATATTGAAATATCATTTTCATTTTAAAAAACATTTTTTTAAAACTAAAATTCCCAAAACAAAGAGAATGAGGGGTTTTCTTTGAATAAAACATGAAATATTATAAAGGATATGGAAACCAAATCCCTTTACAAATAATAATAAATAATTATTAAGCATAATTATTCAATAATTAAAACACAAGGATCATAAAGGTCTAGTGTTTTTGGAATAGTAGGTTCTTAATATATAAAACATGACATCCTTATTTTATTTTCCATAGTGATATCTTAAAATTTATTTGATCTCCTAAATCTACATGGGATAACCTGGGGAATACATAAATAAAGGGGTGAGCTAAAATTCCCAATAAGGTAATAAACATGATAAGGACGCATAATATGTGAGTAAAAGGTATAACATAATATCATAAAATAGAAGGAACAAAAGTAATCACATGGAAGAATAAAATAAACAACATGATATCATAAGACCATGGTATCATAGGAAATGTGGTATAAATATAAAACATGACATAAAAATAATTAAAGTCTAACTTCCAAGATAATATCACATCATGGATAGAGTTTCATAATGGATTAGATACTCCCCCTTATCCCATACATAACATCTCATGAGACTAAAACATTACCCAATTCATTGTAGGTATATATAATTATGGTCCCAACTATCACATTAATTTGATTTACATGAATATTAATGCCACATAAGGATAAAAATCATTAGGTATAAACATAAGAATTACCCATGGAAAGAAATGGTTTGCATAATCTTGTCTCATAACAAAATAAAAAATATTTCTTTAATAATTAATTTGAGAGAAAGTCATAAGGAATTTATCAACCCATAAAAGGAAAAGAGAATAAAGTAGGTATATATGTGAGAGTCATATATATATATATATTTATATATGAATTATGATCATTACATAAAATTAAAGGTTGTTTTTGTTGATGAATAGAAATTCATTTAAAAATATTTAAAACATTCTTGAGGAAAAACAGATTTCCACTTTGAAAATCACTTTTGAAAAACTAAAATTCGAAAAAAATATGGAAATACATTTCTTTGAAAATATACTTGGAAATTTATAAATGAATCTTCATGTTAAATAATGGTCTTGATGGTGGAAAATATTTCTCATGTCGTACATGTTAAAACAATGATTCCAAAAAACAAATCAGTAAAAATTAAAAACTATATTGTTTAAAAAATTATAGGATGATTAATTTTAATTTTTTTTTAAAATAATAATTACAAGTAAAAATGAATTTAAACATTCATATTAAAACTTTTTTTAAAACATTTTTAAAAAAACATGGATTTGGAAGAAAAAGGATTTTCGACCAATGAAAGAAATGAAGTAAATTTTCTTAAAAAAATTCTAAATAATTTTAATTAATAAAGATAGAGAAATGGTACCAATACTTAAAAATTTAATGAATAAAAAAAGGAGAGTAAAATGTAATGGTTTTATTAGGAAATAGTCAAATAATTTCCTTTAATTATAATTCAAGCATAAACAATATTGATTAAAATGAGATTGAAACATAAACTGTTACCACTCTGGTTACTTTTGAATAATAACTTGTGATGAATGAAGTAGATAAATTATAACATAAAATTTCATTATGTAAGAAGGATTCATGATATATTATATAATGGGGAAATATATACACCATTTAAAATAGATTAAGTGTGTAAAAGAACATGGGTCTCAAAGAAAAAAGTTTTGAGATGAAAATGTTACAATGTTCATATCATTGAAGTGAGAATTAATCAATGAATTTATAATGTGTAACAAAAGTAAATGAACAAAAAATAAAAGTGTAAATATAATCATAGATCAATAAAATGTAATTTCACACATAATCTTGGTATAATATAATCAATGAAGTAGACATATAACCCAATTAATGGAAATTGAGTTAAGAAACTTCTTATCTCATGCTTACCTTTAGTTTATAATTATATAAAATAATGTATAGTTGTTTTAAACATGTTATGAACTTATAACAGAATAATATTATTTTTTATAATATCATATATGATCCTTTTATAACATCTTATTACTCGTTCATGAATAATATTTCATTATCAATATTTTTTAGGGTGTTAATTGCTTTATTTTCACCTGCATGTTTCATCATGAAAGTTATAGATATTGAAAAAAAATTATAGTTAAATAATTTATAGAATGATATTTATTTTAAAAATATATTTTTTTCATTAGATACAACTTTATAATCATTATTGAATTTTTAACATGGGGAACAAATCAAATTGCTTTGTGGAGACGATAGGTCGTACGCATGCATGAGTGATGCTATCATTTCCTTAATAATTGAAAGGGTAAGGAAGTGTATTATATATTAATTTTATATAATAAATATAATTTCATATATATCACATGTATTCATTAAATTTAACCTTTTTTACCTTCCATATAAATCATCAGTGAAAAATGAATCAGATTGCTTCGTGAGGCGGTGGTTCGCCATACACACAAACGACATTATCATTTATTCAATGAATGGTAAGGTAAGAAAGTATATGATATATTTATTATATATAATTATTAATATATAATTAATATAATATAAAAACATCAAATAAATCCTTATTTATTTTCATTTAAAGCATAAGTGAAAAACGGATCACATCGTTTCGTGAGGCGGTAGTCTAGTGTACAGAAGTGATGTTATCGTATTTCCTACAGAATATAAAGTAAGAAGGTATATGTGATAGTATAATTAAATTAGTATAATTTTATAATAAATATATTATATAATCTTTATATACATTATTATATCCATCAATGAGAAGTGGTGATGGAAAATGAATAACATCGGTTCGTGAGGCAGTAGTCCGCCGTATACACGATCAATGGTTTAGTTTTCCATTTGAGGGAAAAGGAAATGGTTACAGGTCATTAATTTAAGAAAAAACATATAAGTAAATTTATGAAACTTTGGTAATTATATCATAATATTTTAATAATATTTAAAGGATGTGGAAGAATAAATAAAATAAAACCCTCAATTAAGGACATTGCCTCTTCTTCAGACAAATTCTTTTGGTTTATACCAAAAGATTTTCTAGGTTGTATTTATAATAAAAAAAGGATTATAGGATGAGTTTAGGGAATTGAGGAATTTATTTTTTCAGTTTTTTATAGAAAAAAAGGTTTCTGAAGTGTGTAAAGTAGAGGAGAGTGGGTGGCCTTTTATAAGCAGGGGAGACGACACACTTTGAATTTTTGAAAATAAAGAATTCCATCCACATTTTTCTCATTCCAAAAGGAAAAAATGAACCATTTTGGAACCTTATAATACATAAGGTCTAAATATGACCATATAAGATTATTTAGAAATGTTTTGGGGTCATTTTTAACCCTTATATTTTTAGTCTAATCCCTAGTGAACCCATTTTTACCTTAACCGCGATAAATAATTTTTACTATTAATTATGGTAAAAAATTCAGTTAAAATTATTATATAATATAAATTATTATGAATAAAAATATTGAATATATTTTTCTAAATTCAAATAACAGTATTGGAATAATTTAATTTAAAATTTAACCCATAGACGTGTCGAAAAACATTTTTTTAAGAAACACATTTTTTAATGAAATTATGATTTCATATTAACTATGTGAAGAGTAATAATAATTATATGAAATTAAATTTATATTTATTTATATATAATATATAAATTTAATTTCAACCATTATTTATTGGGGTTTATTTAAATTATTTAAAATATATAAGCATTATACACTTTAAAACAGTTTTCATCAAAAAGTTTTTTAAAACCTAAAAATAAAATTACACTAAAATATAGTATAAAGATGATTTAAATGAGATTAATTGGATTTAATATAAATAGATAATACTTGTTTTTATTTGAAACCGACTTACATTAATAATTGGACTTAATTTATTAAAAAGAAATGAAAATTTTATAAAAAATGGTATTTTTTCTATTCACTAAAAAGATAATATTTTATTAAAAATACAAAAATTTCACAATAAGTTAATATAGATATGATGATTTAATTTTTATTTCAAATAAATTTTCTAAAATTAGTAAAAATAAATTTTAAATTATGTGAGAAAATCACAACGAATTTGCCTTTTAGAAAAAACACATTTTTCTGAAAACATTTTCTTTTCTTTTAAATGGTTATGATTTTATTTCTAATCAATATATAACCATTTAATTTATTTTATACATGTGTAAAAATTATAATTTTAACAATTTAGGTAGTCATATTAATACTCTAAAACTTAATGGAATGGTTATAATAGTCATGTTTGAATAATAATATTTTAATAGAGTATCGTGTTTTTTTAAAACTCAATGTTGCATGCATCAAAACCTATTTAAGTGATTGGATTTATTTAAAAATCAATATATTATAAAGTTTTAGGTTTTTACATTTTAATATAATCTTGTTGTTTAGTGTCATATATTCTGTCGAACATGATTTTCCTCTTTTAAAATCTTGGTGTGTTACATTCTACCTCCCTTAAATAAATTGTATCCTCACAATTTAATATTATTCTTAGAAACAAAGGGTTCACGATTTTCTTAATGAAAAAAAAACACAACATAAAAATGGTTACTAAAAAATCCAATTAAAAAGAGATAAAGGAAAATATGGAAGTCCTATTTAATAAAACACATATAGGGTTTCAAGTTAGATAACATTAGTGGGAAGTGAAAACATGGTCATAGAAGAAAAGAATAAATAATTTTGAATGGTGATAGATATTATTGATCACAATAAACTAAATGATCAAGAGATAGATAAAATCTACAAAACCATAAATATGTGATGATTTAAAATACCCTTGATTCATTGAATATGAATTTAACATGATAATTTTTTTTTCAAGATCTATTTCATAGAGTTGAGGGATTATTTTTTATTAGCATAGAGAACACTGAAAAATATACATACATAATATATATATATTTTATAAACACAATTTCATCCTTTTATAATGAATTAATAAATTTATACTTTACTTATTAATCTAAGGGAAATTAATATCCAATATGATTTTTATGCATGATGCACTAAAATTAATTTTTAACATATCATAAGACCCATAAAAGAGTAATTATATATTCCTCCTATATTTATTAAAAAAATGGTTAGCACAAGTATTACCATATAATTAAGAAATCACTAACACCTAAATAGTAACTCAAAAATTAAAATTAATCCATTCCATAAGTGTCTATCCTTAAAAACCCTCATATTAAATATCCAAAACATAACAGTATTCTTCCCAAATAATCCATTACATTAAACTAAAAGGTTATATATGATTCAACCAAATAAAATGTCTCATGAAATATCATTAGTCACCATGGAATCTATTTAATTAAAACCTAAAAAGGTGTGTATAATAATTTTAACTTATGATCAACCTTAAACTCATAAACCCATGATGGTATCCATAACTCTTAAGTTAATTTAACATGAAAACATATATGATTCCTAAATTAACTCAATTTTTATTTGTTTCATGATTATTATAATCAAAATACCATTGATAAAAATAATTCTACAATATAATTATTGATTAATAATACATAAATACATCAACCATTTTACTTCAAAGATTTGGTATAACATAAGTCCTTCCTTGGTCTAGGGGATAACCCATAGTTTTGTGCATTGACTCCGATAATTCCCAAGTTAACCACATATAAGACATAAAATTACATTGAAATTAATTGCTCTATGACCAATATTTCCATATATAATACATCTTACTCTCCATTTTATATATTCTTTTAGGTGATTATTCCCACCTTATTGATATGTAGGAAGCTAAATATTCTTTTCTCTATGTTCATTACTACACAAAATCTCATAAAATTCCATCCTCGTCTTATTTGAATCATTAAGAATCTCACATAAGTTCACATTTTTTATCATATATCATGATATATGATTATAAATAATCATAATATCTTTATCTATAATCATCATATAATTTTTTTCCCATAATCACTGATGTTTTCATAACATTTGTTTTCTAACATGATCCCTCCTAGTTCTATACATTGAATAAAATGAAAAATCATAGTATGAGTAATAATAATCATAGTGGGAAACCATATAATCATGAAAAATAATTTATAAGATATCTAAATCATGAAACATTACAAATTTGGTTTATCCTAGGTTGTTCATGGTCATCATCTATTCAAATCCCTTATGATGGTTTGTAAAGAGTTTGTGAATTTCTAATGAAAATTTGCATGGAGTGTCAAAACCGGTGTGCAGTAAGGCCTATTATCGTGTACCCAGTAACATTTGAGTTAAGACCAAGATGCTTTTTTAGAGTTATTACCCCTAGTTATATCTATTCTAGAAACACATTCACATGTAGTATCCAGAGAGTGATTTAATTACTTGGAAACAACTCACTCTAAACTCCACCAAAATTATAGGATATTTTTCTATAATTAGTATTATTTTCAAACTTATCCCTAGGGGTCTCACTAACTTTTGATCATCCTAGTTTTTAAGGTTAAATAAACCTTTACTTTTATTTTAAATATGACTATCAATAGATTTTACACATATTATTACATGATTCTTAAACATAAATATCCAATAATGATAACACAAGGATTGTAAAGGCCTAGTGTCTTAGGAATACTAGGTTATTAATACATAAAACATGGAATACTTATTTTATTTTCCTTAGTGAGATCAAAAAATCCTTTTGAGCTACTAAATATTCCTGGGATAACCTAGGGAATACATAAAGAAATGCGTGAGATAAAAGATGAGTAAAGTAATAAACATTACAAGGATTCATAACATGTGAGTCAAAGGTATTACATGATATCATAAAAGATAATAAACATGAGTAATAATATAGAAGAATAATGTAAATAACATTGTATCACAAGATAATGTCATAATAGGAAATGTGATAGCAATATAAAACATGAAATCACATAATTCAAGGATAAATGAAAAGATAATATCACATGATAGAATGATTCCCATAATAGATTAGGTTCACTCCCTAATCTCATACATGAAATCTCATGAGACTAAAGAATTACCCAATACATTAGAGGGATATATAATTCCAGGACCACCCATAAAATTCTTTTTATGTACATTTATATGCATTACACATAATGATATCAATCATAAGGCATAAATATAATAATTACCCATGGAAAGAAATGGGTGGTAAAATCTTGTCTCATAACATAATCAAAGAGATTCCTTAAATATTTTATTTGAGATACAGTCATAAAGAAATGTATTACCCCATTAAATAAAGGGATAATAAGGTTTTTATTATGTGAGAGACATATATATATAATTTATAATCACCCTATAACATTAAAGGTTTTTTTATTGATTAATAGTAGTTAATTTAAAAATATTAAAAACATTATTGAGGATAATAACCGTTCAAATTTGAAAATCAATTTTGAAAAACTAAAATTTAAAAAAATATTGAGGAAACATTTTTCTTTGAAAATATCCTTGTAAAATTATAAAGGAATATTCAAGGAAAATAATTTCCATTATAGTGGAAATTATCGTTCATACCGTAAACATTAAAATAAATATTCCTTTTACATTTTCTGTAAAAATTGTAAAGTAAAATTTTCAGATAATGACATGAATATTCCTTGTAATTTAAAAAAAATAAATTATGGGTAAAAATTAATTTAAATAATCATAGTAAAATATTATTTAAAACATTTTAAGAAAACATGGATTTGGATGAAAAATGATTTTCGACCGAAGAGAGAAATAGAGTCGATTTTATTAAAAAAAATTATAAAAAATTATTAGTACCAAAGAAAGGGAAATTGTGCTACTACTTGAAAATATTATTAATAAAAAAGAGAATAAAATTAAAGGGTTTTATTATTAAATGATCAAATAATTTTCTGCAATGCAAATTTAAGAATAAAAAATCCATTTTAAAATGAGATTAAAACATAAACCCTTACCACTTTTGTAAAGTTTGAATTGTAACTTACCATGAATTAAATAGATAAATTTAAACTTAAAATATCAATAATTTAGAAGTATTAATGATAAATTATGTAAATTGTTAATATATACACCATTTAAAAGAGTTTTAGTGTGTATAAGAACATGTATCTCAACAAAATAAAGCTTTGAGACAAAAACTTTAAAAGTTTGCGTCATTGAAGTGAGAATTAATAAATGAAGTTATTATGTGTAAAAAATATAAATCCAAAAAAATAAAAGTTTAAATTCTTTAATAAATCAATAAATGGTCATTTCTCACATAATCTTGGAATAATATAATCAATGAAGTAGACATATAACTCAGTGAATGGAAATTGTGTTAAGAAACCCCTTAAATCATGATTCGGTTTAGTTTATCACTCTTTAAACTTATGTATAAAGGTTTTAAACATGTTATTAATTTATAATAGAATCATATTATTATTTATAATACCATATATTATACTTTTATAACATATTATTACTTGTTTGTTAATAATATTTCATTATCACTATTGTTTTAGGTGTTAATTGCCTGGTTTTCTCCAACAAGTTTCTTCATAAATGTTCAGGATATTGAACATAGGTTATATTTACATAATATAAAATATGATATTAATTTTATAAATATACATCTTTAGAGTCATTATTTAATTTTGAACATGGAGAATAAATCACATCGCTTCATGGAGACTGTATGCCATATGTACGCATAAGAAACATTATCATTTCCTTAATGGGTGAAAGGGTAAGGAATTAGATATTATATTATTTTTAATGATAAATATTATTTCATATATATCACATATATTTATTAAATTTATCCTTTTTTACCTTCTATGTAAGGCATTAGTGAAAAATGAATCACATCACTCCGTGAGGTGGTAGTTCACCGTACACATGAACGAAGTTATAATTTATTAAATTTTTGGTATGATAAGAAATAATATGATATATTTGTTTTTAATAATTATTAATATTTTATTGATATCATATATCAAAATAAAATTAATCCCTATTACCTTTCATGTAAAGTTTAATTGAAAAATGAATCACATTATTTCATGAGGTGATAGCCCGCCATACACATGAGAAAAATTATCATATTTATTACAGAATGGAAAGTAACAAGTATAATTAAATAATAAATATCATATATAATTATAATATTCATCATCATATCCATTTGTGAGAAGTGGTGAAGGAAAATGAATTATGTTATTTCATGATCCAGTAGTCCGTCGTACACACGATCAACAGTTTTGTTTTAGATCTGGGGGAGGAGAAGATGGTTGTAGGTCATGCCATTAACATAAAAAATATCTTATTAAATAGAATATAATTAGTTTATTATATCATAATGTTTTAATAATATTTGAAATATATGGAAGAAGAAATAAAATAAAATGCTCGGTTAAGGACGTTATCTCTTCTTTTGAGAACTTCTTTAATTTTACACCAAAATAATTTATAAGTTTCATTTATGATCAAAAAAGGATTATAGGATGATGGGAAGAAATAAATATAGTGATTTAGGTAGGTATTTTCCAAAACAATAAGTTTTATGTTTTTAAGGGAGATTATAGGGGGTGGCCTTTTATAAGTGTGGGAGAGGACACACTTGGAAGTTTTGAAAAGAAAGAATTCCAACCACATTTTTCTCAGTCCAAAAGGCTCCAAAATAGACCATTATCAAACGTTATAATAAATAAGTTAAAAATATGACTATAATATATGAATTAAATAAGTTTTGGGCCATTTTTAATCATAACTTATTTAGTTTAAGCCACATAGTAATCCCGTTTTTACCTTAACTATGGTAAATAATATTTATTGTTTTTACTATAGATTATTATCAAAAATTAAGTTGAAATTAATAGATAATATAAGTAATTATTATTAAAAACATGTAATCATTTTTTATAAATTAAAATCACAAAAGTAGAAAAATATAATTTAAAATTAAACCTGGATACGCGTTGAAAAACATTTTAAAAAATAGTATTTTTAAGGAAAAAATGTCTTTATATTAATAATATGACAAGTAATAATAATTAGATGAATTTAAATTAATATTTATATATTTATAATCTATAAATTTTATTTAAATAATTAATTATTAGGGGTTATTTTAGTTATTTAAAATAGATAAACATTATTAAATTTAAAATAAATTTCATAAAAAAATTGTTTTAAAGCTTAAGAATAAACTTGTATTAAAATACAATATAATGATGATTTAAATTTAATTAATTAGATTTAATATGAACAAATGATAATTATTTTAATTTTATATCAAATTAAAATAATAATGGGAACTGATTTATCAAATAGAAATGAAAATTTTATAAAAATCTGTATTTTCATTATTCATTGAAAAAGTAATATTTTCCATAAAATCCAAAAATTTCTCCATAAGTCAATGTCAATATTTTGATTTCAAAAATTATTATTTTCAGTTTTATTCTACCATTGGTAAATATTAATTTCAAATTATGTGTGTAAAGAACAATGAAACCGTGTTTTAGAAAAAATTCAATTTTTTTGAAAACATATTTTTTCTTTCAAATGGTTTTTATTTTTTTCTTCTAATAAATATATAACCATTATATTCATTTTATACATGTGTAAAAAAATATTTTTCATAATTTATCTAATAATATTCATACCCACCAACTAAATGTCTATGTTATAATGTTCATGTTTAAATAATAATATTTTAATAGTGTATCACATTTTGTTTAAACCTAGTGTTGCGTGCATCATAATCCATCAAAGAGATTGTATTAATTTAAGAAAGTAACATATCAAAAATTCTCAGGGTGTTACTTTCTCTTATAATTTTAGTAATTCATGTCATATATTCTATTGAACATGATGTTTCTCTTTTAAAACTTTGGGGACTTAAAAGGGAATCCAAACATAAAATAATGGTTATGATAGTGGGAAACTTTTTTGTTGCTGCATACATTAAAAAAACATTACTTTTGTCTTTTGTAACGAAAGTCCATAAATTCCCTAAAAATATTATTTTTGAAAACATTTATAAGAAAATAAAAATTGACATAAAATTTATTTTATAAATCACTTATATCAATATAAATACATCCATAGAATAATTTTAAAAAATATATACTTGGAAGAAAAATTGTTTTAAGGGAAAACTTTAAAAGACGATTTTTAAAGAAAGTCTATTACCTTGAGTCAAACTCATCACATTCATTATTTATCTTCATAAATAATAAAATTAGCATAATTATATAATTTCTTAATAAAATTTTTTCTTTCTTATTGTTCCTTTTATTTTATCTCTTACCATGCTATATTTAATTAATTAAATTCATGTCAGATTTTTTTGAAGATATTCATTTTATAAGTCCCAAATGGCTTTGGTAAGTTTAATATGGTTAAAGAGGTCATTATTGCATAATATCTAGAATAATAACCATGAATAAATTATCATTACTATAACTAAAATAGAATTTTAACACTAATAATGATATATTGTTATGAAAAATGAATTACATTACAATCATAGAGACGGTAGGTTGTACATATGCATGAGTAACATTTACATTTTTCAATAATCATTATGAAAAGAAGGTAAGTGCCATTTTATTTTTCCAAAAATGATCATAATATAATAAATATCATATTAATTCTTTAAATATCCTTATATATATCATCCATGTGACGTGGTGATGAAAAATAACTCACATCGCTTTGTGGAAATGGTTGATCACACGTACGCATGAACGACATTATAGTTTTTCAGTGAATGGAAAGAAAAGAAGTTCGATGATATATTATGTTTTAATAATGATAAATATTTCATTAATATCATATATAATCAATAAATCCATAATTATAATCTATTTGTGAGAGATGGTGATGGAAAACGAATTACATCAGTTCACGAGGCGGTTGTCCTCCCTACACACAAAGAATGGTTTCGTTTCTTATTTGAGGGAAGATGATATGGATATAAGTTATTACATTAAAATAATATCATATAAGTATATATAGGAATTTTTTTTCATTATTTTATCATGGTTTAAGAATATTTGGATGAGGTAGAGTAAGAAATAAAACAAAAACACTCAGTTAAGAATGATACATCTTCTTCGGACAATTTCGAAAGGTTTACACCAAAAGTTTTTATAGATTGGTTTTCTGATAAAAAAAATACTATAGGATGTGACGAATTTTTAATTTGAGGTTTTTGGGTAGGAATGTTCTAAACCATGTGGTTCTTGAGTTGTGAATAAATGAGAAGAAGTGGTTTCCTTTTATAAGAGACAGATGAAAACTCTTGGAATTTCTTAAAATATTAATTTAATAGAAATTAATTTTAATGTAAAAATGGATCCAAATTTATAATATTTAAATATAATATGATTATGAGTCCAAATAATATCATAAAATAAAATTTTGTTAATTATTGATCACATTTTTACCCTTATCATTTTGTTTTAACCCTTCGTAAACCTTTTGATAATTACCGTAATATTAAAGTTGTCTACCCTTTACAAGTTAATAATGTTACTATAAATAAAACCCTATACATAAATGGACCATAGTTGATTTATTTAAACATATAATATTAATTTTTCAAAATCTAACATTTTTATGAATTTCAAATTATTTAATAAATTATTTTTTATTATAAAACATCATTAATGTCAAATTTAGAACTATTCATTTACAATGACTTTAATAACATGAAGAAAACAAAGGAATTATAATCAAATAAATAAAACCTATATAATAATTCATTCTTATCTAGAATATTTGTGGGTTATATTAATTATTTCAAATTATACTACTTTTAATATTTTTAATATCATTTATTTTATGTTTTAATTAATTGAATAATTAACGTGTCAATATTGTGTAAGCATTTTAAGGTAAATATTTTTTCACTAAAAATTAAAAATAAATTTACCTAAATAATATTAATAATTTATATTTAAAGAAAATATTTATAACTGAACATATCCTCTAGTTATACATATGTTAGTAAAATATTATCGGCATTAAAAACAAGAGTGTGACATGTTTAAATTTTCTTTAAATAAAATATCATAAAGGTTATAATCACATAAAAATGAAAAAAAACATATATTCTAAATTTTGATGAATATGGAAAAAATATACCCATAAAATTAAATTTAGGAAATTTTTAGGTTCATTTTCTAGTCCTTATCATTTCCTTTTTAACTTTAATTATCTGATCTACCCTTAATTGTGGTAATAAAAATCACTAATGTTAATATTTATATTGACCAAAAATAAAAGTGACATAGTTATGAAATTTTAACCAACTGATTAAACATATGAAATCTATTTTTTTAAATTCAAAAAACATAAGTGGAATAATTTAATTTAAAATTAAACTAAAAAAATCGAGTGAATTTTTTTTATAAAATTGCCTTTTGAAGTATAAAATGTTTTTATACTAAATTCAAGTATAATTTTCATTTATAAAACCATAATTAGATTATTTTAAATAAATAATAACTAATTATGTTTTAAAAATAATACAAAATATAATTTGAAATAGGAAATAATCGAACGGAAAATATAATTTTTAATAAAATCAGTATTTTCATTATTCATTGAAAAATGATTTTTTGAGAAAATTATTAAAAAACCATTCTAAGATAATTTTTACCTGGTAAATTAAAAAATTAATTTAATTTTATCAAATAAATTTTGTAAATGATCAAAATATAAATTATAATATTTCCTCACAAAAATTAATAAAAATCATTTTTGAAGAAAAAATATTTTTAAAGCATAAAACGACATTTCTGAAAATTAAGTGCTTATTTATAAAGAATAAATAAATAAATTTTCATTGATTAGAAACTTTAAATATATTTCATAATTCAGTTAATCCTATTAATACCTTCATATTCAATAGATAAGTTATAATGATCATATTTAAATAATAATATTTAGTGGTTTGTTGTTGCTCAGTGTCGCATATTTTGTACGCTATTAAACATAGTCGTTATTTTTAAACTTTGGATATTATACCATATCCATGATGAATTTGGTAGATATAAAAAACTCCACCTTTGAGCCTCTATGCCGAAAATGATATCTCCATGTCATAGCTTCTCCACTCCACAGAGTATTCCAATCCTCTGTGCCAGAGAATTCGTCTTAGCCGATTTTCTTAGCTACAACTCCTCCTTCTTGATCCCTAAATCCTCAGAACCTCCTATAAACACCTCAAACACCAGAATACCCACAAATTAACTATTCTAAAGGTCTATACCATTACATAGATTATTCATTACTACCATTATGTTCTTATATATTATTCCCATAAGGTTTGGCATCTCATTAGGGAAATCATCACATTACCTATCACATTGGTTATTGGCATGGTTCCTCCTATTTTCCACCATTAACTAAATCAAAATTAAGGTTAATCAAACTAAAAATTATTTAAAATGGGAATATTTGAGCATATAAGGAATAAATTATAAATTAAAATTTTATCCTAGCTTTTGAGCCTCTAGTTTACAATATTATTTATCTATAATAATGTTTCCTATTAGGTTTTATAAAATAAGAATCTATTCAAGTACATAAAAATGGTTCACAAAGAGTTTGTGAATTTTATAATGCATATCCATTGAGAGTTTCAAAACAGGTGTGAAAAAAGGAATGTTTGTCATTCACCAGGTGATGATTGAGTTAATACCCAATGAACCATTTTCAGAGTTATTACCCTTAGGTACAAATATTCTATCTCCATATCCACTTATAGTATCCATACAAGAATGTAATTGATTGTAAACCACTTACTCTGTACTTCACCCAGAGTTTAGGATATTCTTATATACATATAATTACCCATAGGGTTCTTAGTAATGTATTATAGTCACAATCCCCTAAAATAACAAGATCTTATTTTGATACCAACCATAGAAACCCAAGACATTTACACATAAATATCCAATAAACAAAGCCCAAAGATCGTGAGGTATAATGTATTTGGAATAATAGGTTCATAAATATTTATTTTATTCTTCATATTGTGAATCTAAATAACTTTGATCTCCTACAAATTAATAGGATAACATGGGTAATATATAAGATAAATGGGTGTGCTATAAATCTCAGTAATGTAACAAACATGACAACAAAACATAACTTGTAAGTCAAATAGAATAATATGATATAATAAAAGATAAGGATAAAAAATAATCACATGGGAGCATAAAATAATTAACATGGTATCATAAGATCATGGAAACATAGGAAAGTTGTAGCAATATAAAACATAACGTAATCATAATTCAAGGAAAACCACCATGATAGTATCACATGGGGGACAAATTCTCACAGGGAATTAGGTTTACACTCTAATATCATGCATACTGTCTCATGTGACAAAAAAATATTGAAATAAATTGGATCACTATCTAGATGAACCAATTAGAACATGGACAAGCTTATGTGTGCTAAAATATAAAATCAAGCATAATATTTAAACATAAAATATTCAAGAAAAATAAAATAAGATAATCAAGCATAATTCTACCTCATATCATAATCAAAGGATATTTAATAATGTCTAAAAAGAGAAGAAGAAATTAAACCATAATAGTTATACCTAAAATTTTCATTTATTTAATGAAATCATAAATGGGAATAAAGAATTTAAATGAGTGTTACATAATAGGATTAGTGGATATAAACGTTACCCTTAACCGGGTTCGATTTTAAAGAAGGAATTTGAGAAATGAACTTAAGGAATGTATTACCCCATAAAATAAAGGGATAATAAGAAAAATATATCTATAATATACATATATACAGAATTTATAAGAATTATACAACATCAAATGGAGCGATAGAAAGTGATTTAGAGAGGGAAAGGTTATAACACAAAGAAAAAGGGTGGTTCAGAAAGCCCCTTACCTTATGTTTAAGAATCATTATGCACTTGGACTTAATTTACTAGATAATAAAATTATATTAATTAATTAATTATTTTAAAAAAAATCCATATATATTTTATTTATTATATTTTTATTATGTTCATTTATAACCTTTTTAATAAGATATAATGTTTAATTTTGTTGTTTAGAGGGTGTTTGGTGCATGCTTCCAAGGTTGGATCACTTGTGTATAATTATGGAAGTTCTTTTAAAATGGGAATACAACTACATAAGTGAAATGAAATTATATTAATTTCCTTCCAAAAATTTTAGTAGTCCTAAATATGCTTTTTTTGATATAGAGATGATTCACTTAGTAAAACCGTTAAATTATGTGGTAAGTTCATTTAGTTCATTTTATTACCATCATGACATAGATTAATTTTATTTAATTAAATTATTATTAAAATCTTAAATAACTTTAAATAAGTTATAAAATAATTACTATAATCATATTTATCTATAATAATATTTTTATAACCATCCTTAAAGGCGGTGGTGAAAAACAATGTGCGTTGTTCTTAGAGGCGGTGAACCAACCAAATTGTAAACCATATTTTCATTTTATAATCAATTGAGGGAAATAAAAGAGGTTGAATGTTAAATATTAAATTAATTATATATCTGATACTAGATTTATTATTCCATGTTGGAGGTGATTTTTTTGGAGGATGAGGAGGGAGAAAAATTCAAAGAATTGGTTGGGGGAATTACATTTTTCTTTGGATATATCCTCTTGGGATTCCACTTAAGGCACCTTGGAATGGTATTTTTGTGAGACTAGAAGCACTAAGAAGTGTGGGAGATGATAGGGAAGGAATTTGGTAAGAAATTCAGAATGTTAAAAGTCTTATAAGTTGTGAGGAGAAGGGGTTTTGAATGGTGATATTTATAAGGGGAGGAGATGGATGTTTTTGAATATTATATTCATTAGTTTAATATTTTGGATCAAGACTACCAATATTATTGATTCCTATTACTATATAATGTAAATTGATAATTTTAGTTGTAAATAATGGGTTATTACATCATTTATGACTCAAAAATTCATGTATTTAGCTTATAATGTTAAATATTGTGTTCTACTGTATTTCACTATTCACAATAAATTCAACTATTTTTAAAAAATACCAAAAAATAAAACCTAATTTTTTTTATGTTTAGATTCCAAAAATGAAATAAATTTTATGAAAATAATTTTATAAGTATGAAAAATTTAATTTTTAAATGAATCCTCATTTATTTAAAAAATACCAATTTTAATATTATGATCAATTTTTCGACCCTTTGAGAAAGTACTTAAGGCCTAATAAAATTATATTATAATTATAATAAAACATAATATTAATTTATAAACCCATTTTATGAAAATAAACTTTCTATTAAATCATTATATTTGTTATAAAAATAAAAATAATATATATATATATGTGTGTGTTTTACCAAAATACAAACACTTATTTTATCATTTTCAATTCGTTTATTTACATGTATAATGCTATAAATATGCTATAATACGATACCTAAATAATATTTTTCACTTCCATAGGTGGGGATATTATTCTAATGGATAGCTTACTATTCCTAATGGTCAAATTACTATTCCAATAGATAGGTTTCTATTTCAATGGTCAAATTACTAATGGAATGGTCATATTTTCAATAGTCATATGGGATAAATAATTTATATAAATACATCATATTTTATTAATTATTAATTCACTTCTATTTTATCTCTAAGTTATATATATATATTTTCACTTTCAAAATGTATCTTTCATTATTAATATTCTTCTTCATTTCTACAGTCTTGTTCATGAGAGCGATTATTCTCAGGGATCAAGTAAATCTGAATTTTTATATTATTATTATCTTATATTATATTTTCTATCCCCTTGTAATAATTTCAATTCTTAAAGACATATTTATTCTATAAATTTAATTTTGAAATTAATATAATAAAATTTTATTGATTCTATCAGGTGGTGCATGTGAATTATATAATACTATAATACTGAATAAGACATAATTATATATTTATAATGGAAATTAAATTGATTTTTTTTGGATCTTTATAAATACTATGAACTCCTGAGGAAAAAATAACTTTCTTTCTTAATAACTTTATTCAATTTTCGATCATTTTCTTCTTCATTTTTATTTATATATATATATATATATATATATATATATGACATTCATTTTATAAAATCCCCACTATATTTAGGATCAATATTTCATTTTGGTAGTATATTTTAGTTAAATATAGATAGTTACAATAGAACAATGGTATTTGTGAGTGTCCCCCCAAGATATTGACCCTAGGTTGTGCACTATATTGTATTATTAGGTAAATAAGAATTTATTGAAGTAGGATTCATGAAAAATTATTAATATCAATTTGTAATTGTTTCCAAGGAGTCACATAACTATCACACATTATTATTCATTAAAATATTAAAAAATAAAAAAAAATCTAAAAAAAATTGTAAATGGTGAAATTTTTAGATCAATATCTAAAAAACATGTCTTGATATTCCTCTTAAGTAAAGATTTTTTTTGAGAAATACTAACACATCAAAATTTTTTGAGTATGTTGATGAGACAATAATACACATGAAATAGAAGAAATATAAAAAAATAATGGAGTATTTAAAATTGAAACAAACTTACATTGAAGAAATGAAAATGAAAATGGAATAGATGAGCACTATATTCAAGAAAATCAAAGATATAAGGGTGAAAAAAGAACAAAAAAAAAGGAAGAATAAAATCTTGTTCCACCAAAATTAAAATATGATATTCTTGGGGTCAAAAGGAAACTTGAGAACCCTTCATGAGATACCCAGTTTAACTTATTAGAGGATGAATTTTATAAAAATATTTTAGTTGATGTTGTTTTTGGAGATCATGATGATTTTAATGAATATTTATATAAATTTATAGAAACTAAAATGTCAATTGATTCCTCTATCATTGAAAATAAAAACAGAACTTTATATCTCTATACTACCTTGAAAAAAGAAATAATTTAAGTGGTGTAATTTTAAGAAAGGATAGAATAGATATACTATTTACCTCTATCTAGGACAATACGACTCTAATTGGAACTACGAAAAAAGAAGATATTAGAGATGGGTCAATACAAGGAGATAATATTTTCTTAAACTCATTTATATATAATTTTATTAAAAATAAATTGATAATTACCTACAATTAGTTTTAATTTTCATATTTATACAACACATGGATTCTCTTGGAGAATGATAAATAAAAAAAATATACTTTTAGAGAAATAGATAAAGCTTCCCAAATCCATTGAAAATTTATTAAAGGAATTAAATGAAGATTTATCAATGGTATTGCTTGAAGAAGCATTGTTACAAGCTAAAAATATTAAGGGGAAGATTTTAATATTGATTTATAGTGTTTGAATTATTTTTAAATTATGTTATTCATTAACTTTTCCTTAGATGAAAATTTTAATTTACCAGTAATTGAGTAGGCCCTAGAAGTTGAAAAGGATACACAACTAGTGGAAGAAGTAGTAGAGGGACCATACCTTCCCCTTTCCAAGTAAGTTGTATCTCATAATAATGGGTGAGTAATTTCAATACACTATACGTGGGGCTTCCTAAAATATGTTTAAGGATAAACTCACTGGAGCTAAAATATTTTGGTGGTCCTTGAGTAAAAAGCTACATTTTCCATATAATTAGGGATAAACCAAAGACTGTTTATCAATTAAATGAAGTATAATTGAATTTATGTATTGTGGAGTTGATACCAATATGTTTACGCTACATGTTCTATTTTTTATATTAATTTTTTGGAGTGTTTTAAAGAAACCTGAGTTTAATCAACTGATTTAGGAAATTTATATTATCATTTTATTTTTAGAAAACTACTTGATTAGAATATATAAGGATATAATTTATTGCTGAAATTGATTTTATTCTTTTATTTATAATCTTTTTATTTAATGAAGTTTGATAAAATGTGAAACCCATTTTCAGAAATTTTATTTAATGTTTATCTTTCCCAACACGAGAGGTTTCTAAACATTTTCACTACTTCTTTATATTTATATTTTTCTTTAGAATATTGAGTAATGTTATAATATATAGAACTTGCTAAAAAAATTTCAAATATTTTAGAGTTCATGGACTTATATTAAGAATTTTTGGGAAATTATTTCATTGAAATGACCTTTATTTAAAAATAAACTTCTAAATGATCCGGCGTTTACATTTGACAATTGTTTTCCCATAACAGCCTTGAAAGAATTTGTTAGGAATCCATATTACAGGCCTAGAATCTATAACCAACCTTATAAATAATTTACTACTTGATTACGATTGAAATCAAGTGTCGGGTAGGGAAGACTCTATGTTGGGCGCTAGTCTAGAGAAGCTGTTTTGGGCATTGTTTTTTAGATCCAATATCATTTGAAACTATTTGGTATAAAATCTAAAAAAATCATCAAGGATGTAAAAATTAAAGGATTGTTTTCCTAAAAATAGGTCAATGGAGTTCACACAACTAATTAAATTCCAAGGATTCCTCTATATCATTAAATTTAAAAGTCTATATAAAATTTTAAAAAAATGAAAAAGATAATAGCACTGCTAAGGAGGTATATAAAATAAGAAATGGAAGAAAGTTTTTTATTACTATTTAAATTATTATTATATGAACTTTATATGTTAAAGAAAAGTTTTTTGGTGATAAAAATTTGGAAGGGGATTAATTGAGGATACCATTATTGATTTAAAACTTGAAATGATTTATTTTACTTCATTTTAGAGCTAAACCACCTCATTCATCCTCAATTTTTTTTGGTATTTGAAAGTTGCTTACCATTAGATATAAAACAACCCATATCAAGTCCCCATGATTAATGTGTATTTTATGACTACATGAATTAGAGATATTATGAATATAGAAATCCAATGGAAATCATGAACATACATGATAATAATAAAATATCCATTTAATATACCTTGCATGAAGAGAGATATATTTTTAAGGTGGTAGGTAAATGATGTACATAGATATTAATATAATAATGAATGATTTGTTATTATTAATGTGGAATTATGTAATTTAAATCTATGTAGGAAGAATTATATTTTCATGGACGTGATAATTGAAAAGTATTTAAAAGTTTTCCTTTAGAAATCTGATCTCACATTGGTATTAGAAGATTTCCAAGAGTCTTAATAGTTATGCGTGGAGGATTGATATGGAATACATTTTATTTATTTTTAATTTATAATTCAGTGATTTTATTTCTTAAATTTCTATAATATAAGTGTATTTAATAAATTTTTTGTTTATAGAAATAATCTGGACTTTATTGCAAAAAATGGCCAAAATTGTGAAATTATTGTTATTATGTTGTTATTTTTCATGGAAATACATTATTACAATATTTTTAGGACAACAAGAACTTTAGAAGATATAAAAGAAAATATGGAAGAAATATTTTTTGAAAGAAACTATTTGAAGAAATTTTTATTCCTATAAAAGATGTATGTTTCAAAATGTATGCTTCAAAAGCCAAAGGATTAACTTCCAAATGTTTTTTTGAAAATTAAAAAGTGTCAAAAAGATTAATCCTAGAAGTAAACTAACAAGTGGAAATAAGGGAGTAAATTTATGTTAGTAATAGGATAAACTTCTGAAAAATAGATGAAATTGGATTATAATTATAAAAGGACTAAGATACATAACAATCTTGGAAAGATGTAAGATTTTCAAAGTGATATATAACATTTTGGACTCCAAAAACCTTGATCAAGTAGTTATATTGAATTATTGGTGCAGAATATATAAGTTATCATAGGATCTAACAACTTAGTAGTTTTTAATACTAGATAATTACATACATTACATTTAAAAACAATGATACAAAATGAAAATAATGTGAGAACATTATTATACCTTCCATAAAATCTCTAAAATTTACACATAGTTCCTTTCTAGGTCTCCCAAGGAAGGGAAAACAAATAAGGGTGAGATTAGATGCTCAGTAAGGAGTAGAATACAACCAAATCTATCATAACATAAACATGGGATAATTTATATGAAAGGAATAAATAAACAACATTAATCTATAATCAACTAAAAATCAGGGCATCATATATCCATGAAAATAAATAAAAATATGGATAATAATCATCATTGATCTCATACTGATGGAATGAATAATGTCATAAATCAAAAAATGTTATGAAGACCTTATTCCAAGACACTATACTGATAGAAATAGAGGTATACATCAAAACCGAAGTTCATTCATCTCACAATACCTATTAGTGTGTTGAGGAGCTATATAAGTCTGGGCTATGCCCATCACTTGATTAAGTCCAATGCATTCACTATAAGAGTTAATAAGAACTTTCATACAATTATCTAGGTAACCTTTGTATGAATTAGAACATGGCTATCCATATAATGAGAAATAAGGAAAACAAATACTTCTCCATTCAATAGAATAATGTAGATTTCTATGATAATATCCCTTAATCAACTTATAATATGTGGGGTATTATCAAAGTAAAATAAATTACCCTCATCAAAGAAATATAGTGGAAATGGAAATTTCAATGTTATGGGTTATCCGTGGAAGATAGTAACTAGGTTAAATAGTTTTCATTTGTAGGAGGCCAAGGTAATGGTAGGAAAAAACCTTCATCATTGTTCATAAAGCATGTGTAAATATTCCAAAGTATATCCCGCGAGAGTGTCAAGAATAGTGTGCAATCTTAGTCCCACTCATCGTGAATTAGAGGGATGATTGAGTAAATTCTAAAACAACCATTTTTGGGGTTATTTTTCCTAGGTTCATCTATACCACAACACCATCCACTTTCCAGTATCCAGATAGTGATTTATTTTTTAGTAAACTAAACACACTTTAACTTTATCAAAAAATAAGATGTTTTTCCATTATAGAAAACATTGAGTTTTCCAATGATTTTGGTAACCCTTGAATCAAAAGAATATTAGGGAAAGATAAAAATATATATTTTTAAATCCCTTAAATCTCTTGAGTAATATGGTAAAAATTATTCCATGGAAATTTACAGACTTCATAAAATGGAAATAGGTAGCGAATATAACATGAGTCTCAAAGAATGAAAATTGAGACATAAAAACCAACTTATGGATTGGGTAAAAATTTAATAAAAACATCTCTAAATAGTGGGATTAAAATTCATCTTTAAATTCCATTAATAAAGGAATTATATGAAATAAAATCTTAAAATGCTAGTATATACACCACAAAAAGGAAATTAGATGCATAATACAAAACATATCTCAAAGAGATGAATTTGAGATGAATAACCCTTACCTCTTATTCAGAATTCCATGAACATACTTTAACCTCATGTATAACAAACATATATATTTTTATAAATTAATTAATAAAATTAATCATATCCATTTTTATTTATACTCCTCATATATTTTTATTCTGTATATGAAGTCCAATTGGTTTACCTATTTTCCCGCATCGGGTGTTTATAGTTTGATCACATTTACTAGTTTCATAAAAGACATGTTATTTTTTATTGTTATCCCAAAGTTTATAACTCCTATATAATATACGGTACTATAATAGATAACTTTTATTTATTTATAATTTTATTATCTCATTCCATTAGTGTTGTAGTTATGTTGCATGAAAGTGGAAATTGTGTCAGTTGATTTTGATAATTTTAGCCATCAAAGATGATATTTCAATAATAATTTAAATACTTAATATAAACATTAAAAAAACATTAAAAATTTATTATTTTATTATTAAATTTCAATAAAATTAGTATTTAAGTTCCCATATTCATCCATGATGGAGTTATATAGCATTGTTCTAGTAGTTGGTTAAAACAACCCAAATGTGAACATACTATAATTAATGGATTATTATGATAATGAAAATGGTTTATTTTGGAAATAATATCATCAATAAAGAATAATTATTTTATTATTTAGATACTTTAATATTATGATTCATATTTAAATATATTTTAATAAATAAGAAAGAAATTAGGAAAAACTGAGATATGTTACTTTGTGGAGGAGGTAGTCCACACAACACATGATTAACTTTTTTATTTCTTAAAGAATGATAAGTAATTGAGTTATATGAAAATTTTATATTTATAAATCAAATTTATATTTTATATATCATATTTATTCATCAATATAATCACCAAAAACATCCATTATAGGTGGTATGAAAAAAGGAAGATGTTGATTCCTGGAGGTGGTAGTCCGCACACATACAATATTAACGATTTGGTTTTTTTTCTTAATGGATGAAGAGGAACAAGTCATGGTTACTACATTCATATAATAACATATAAATATAATTATTTTATTTATTTAATTATATTATTATGTATATAAGATGGTAATAAAAGGAATATTACCAAGAAAATACTAAGAAGAAGGTAATACTTACATCGTGAGATAGAGTTTTATTTTAGGAATATCATCGAAAATAGAGGCATAAATGTAAATAATAGTGATAAGATCCCTAAGGAAGTGGGAGAGGATTCAATGAGGAAAACATGGAATATTTTCAAGAATAAATTATGATGGATAGCTTTGGTATGAAGTTAAGGAAGTTAGTCCCTTTTATAAGTGAATAAAATGGAAGATTTGTGAATACTAGTTACTTTAAAATGATATCATTACACTTTTCAAAGGTCAATGCCTCATAAAGTTAGAAATAATAGATAATTGGGTGTCATTGGGTTAATAAAGACTCAACCAAAAATTTACACTCATGTTTTAAACATGTTTTTAGGTATTTAGAATTATATTTTTACATTCTATCATTTTGGTTTTTTACCTTGATAACAAGTTTTTAACTAAGTAATTTATATTTCATTATAAATATATGGTAACCAATGTCCAATAATTAATTCCTAAAGCCATGATCCTTGTTATAATAACCCATGGGTCTCCTTTAATACCTTGGTTTCCTTCCTATACTACGACATACTATTATTCAGGGGTTCACTTCTCAGACTAATGACTGTTCCCATAGGCCAACACATGTTCGTTCAATGTAATTTATCCTCAATCACACACATCCTGGGAAAATTACTAGGATATCACCCATCCTGACACTACTCCAAGGCATACATTACTTAACATTGGAGTTTTAATCAGGTAGGATCACAAAAATAACATAGTACCCCATTTACATGGGTATTAACATTTAGTTTTTTAATCCTTTAACTTTATATGGTGTCATATTCTACCATCTATAAAGAAAAACACCCTAATTATGGACCCCAAACCTCAAAAATAGGCAATTCCTCTATACTTATGATTTCATGTTGGATCTGATACCAATTTTCACAAATTTACTTCCTCATTCCATGAAACTAGTCATCTAACTTCTAGGGTCTCCAGTAATTCCATGGTTTTCTTCCCATCACAGTATAGACTATTACCCACTAGGGTCACTTATTAGACTAATGACTCTCCCCAGAGGCCAACACATGTCCTTTTAGTGTGATTTTTACTAACTCACACAAACCATTGGAAACATACCAAGAGTTAAAAAATCCCAAAACTACTCTAATCCAAGCCTAGATTAACTACGAAGTTCTAATCATATAGGATCCCAAAAATAAAGGTGCACCTTATTGACATGGGTAGTGAAGTTTACTATATTAACCCTTTAACTTTCTAGGGTGTTATAATCCATGATACAAAAGTTGGGCATGTTGAACCTAAATTTAGAATCTATTTCATCCAATTCAATTTCTAAATATGATAAAATTAACTTTCAAATTAAAACATATAGTATAATGAAAAATAGTTTTTTTATAAAAAAATGACGTTTTCACAATTATGTGTTCATAATCATACTTATCATTGATTGCTAAATAAATGAGTGTTAGTATATATATATATAAACATGATATTATAATAATTATTGATAAATTATTAATTTATTTTATTAAATAAAAATTACATAATGTCAATAAAAAATCATTCGAAAAAACAAATTTACCTTTATCGTAGTAATTAACATTAATAATCGTAATCTTATTTTTATGTCTAAAAATAAAAATAAAAATTTATCTAATTTGGAAATTATTATCTCAAATATGAAATCCATTTTTTTATATTAGTTTCCTAGAATTTAAAAAATATTAATTTTCAAAATAAGCACATAAAAATATTTTTTTTAGAGTGAAACATTACTTACGTTTCCATAACGACAAGCATTAATTTTATAAATACAAAATAGTTGTTTTAAATTATTTATTTTAATTTATAAATATATATATTTAATATAAAAATATTTTAAAAACATTTAAGTCATTTTTTATTATGTTAACATCATAAAAGTGATGGTTTTAGGAAAATCAAAATTTTTTTACCATCCACATAAAATTCATTTTTTTGGAAAATCCCAAAACTAATTTCTTAAGACAATATCATTATTAAGGATTAAAAAATGAATTTTATTTTCATAAAATAAAATTATAACATTGATAAATTAATCTTTTAAATATAATCATGATTAAAGTAATTTTAGAGTACACATTATGTGATAGCCCAAGATATGGTGTTTAAATGGTACAATACGGTATCTGGTATCCCATTATCACCCCTTAAATAATTTATTCCTCAAAATTGTGTTATATATTAGATATTTAAAAAATATGGATATTACTTTTAGTATAGTTTATTTAGGATATTAGGTTTACTCTTCTAGTTTTTGATTTCTCCAAAGAACATTTACTAGTTGAGTTTTATGATTCCTTAACACACGCTCTCTGGTGTCAAGCATATGGATAAAATATTCATTTAAAGAAAAGTTAGGATCTAAATATATTCCTAAAATTGTCATAAAATTGATTAGATCAGTCATGTATTTTCTCAGCAATGAAACATGTAAAATGGTATGTAATTTAGAAAGGTTTGGAAGTATAGACAATCAGTAAGCTATAACTCCAATTCTCTCTAGTATTTCAAAAAGACCAATGTAACTAGGGATTAAATTCCCATTTTACAAAATCTTACAACTCCATTACATGGTGAAACCTTAAATAATACCTAATCCCTTAATTTAAATTCTATGTGTTTATTTTGATTATCAACATAACTCTTTTTTCTACTATAGGATGCTTTAATATGATCCTGAATAGTCCATACTTTAACATTTATCTCCTTTATAAGCTCTAGGAAAACTAGATTTCGTTCTCCAACTTCTTCCCAATAGGTTATAGTATAAAACCTCTTCCCATAAAATTATTCATAAGTTTCTATATATATGATCAAATAAAAGCTATTATTGTTTGAAAATTACACTAAAGGTAGATACTGATCCCATACATTTTGGAAGTTAAGATAATATGATCTCAATAGGTATTCAAATGTCTAGATAGTATTTCTATATTTCCCATCAGTTTGGATATGATAGGTGGTGCATAAATGTATATCAGTATCAAGATCCCTTTGAATACTCTTCCAGAGTTTTGATGTAAAACAAGGGTCATGATCAGATATAATTGATAGAGGTGTCCCATGAAGCCTTACGATTTCATTGATATAAAGTACCGAAAGGTACTAAAAGTGTATATTTTATCTTGTAAATAAGAAATGAGGTGACTTATTAAGGCTAACTATAATGACTCATATAACATCATTCTTCTTTGGAGTCTTTTCATTTCCAATGAAAATTTCCATTGTAATATTTTCCAACTTACATATAGGTATGGACAGAGGTTCCATGACTCCCTTAGGATGTTATATTTCTTACTTTTACTTATTATCATACTAATAATTAGGAAACATAGTCTATATTTTCTATCTTCATACCATCAAAATATAAATGTTCTATTAGATTCCTATATATATTTATGATTTTAGCATGTATAGATAAATTTGATACATTTTCTTAATCAAACAATTTTCTCTTTTACTCTGGCATGAATAGAACACATAAATTATTCCTAAACATCAAAACTCAATCTCTATAAACAATTTATATCAATTTACCATTATTTACTACTTTAATATTCATCTAAAATCCCTCACCATCTTACTATAACTTCTCTATTTTTTTCTAGTAAGGATGTTTGAAAAAATTCTTAAAACATGAATGAGGGCTCCCCTTGCCTAAAAATCACCATATCCATCTTTATTATATCTCTATATATAGTATCCTTGTTAATACTCATCATGGTAAGAATTATATGGTCCCTCACACTCAATTCATCATCCACCTTTCTTTCCTTCATAGAGTGATAGTGTATCAAACAATCATATTCCTCGAGTAGTTCCAACCATATTTTTTTCCACATGTTAAACTCATTCTAAAATAAGTTACACTTCAAACTCTTGTGTTCCATATAAGGCCTAATCTTAAACATTACATAATATTGAGTTTTATTCAATAATATCAATTTCTTTTACATTGAGTGTCTTTTCAGGTTTATAGTTTTAGAGAATTAGTCCATAATTCATACGTAACAAAACCATAAAATAAAAATGGGCACTTTTGATCAGTATCCAATTTTCCAATAATATAAAACTTTTAAAATAAATAATGAATTATTCTTATAGAAAATATGCATGAATTACAACTTGAATTCTTCCCTTCCCTTACGCACACTTAAATCCTTTGAAAACATTTTAAAAACAAATAATGAGAAAAAAATCTCATTAAAGGATATAAAAATAATGAAAACTATCAGTTTGGTAAAAAAATAAAACATCATATAACATTTACATTCATCTTAAATGTTATTTGAGAATATGAAATAAAATATTTTCAGGTGTACAAATAAAACAAATTTTTCTCAAAGAAAATAATTAAAAACCATATCAAGCAATTAAAACTCCGTTAGGTGACTTAGAAAATCATATTCATTAAACCATTTCAAACGCATTTTAATTGGAATAACCATAAAACCAACTTCAAAAAATTCCACTCTTATAAATGGAATAACCATATGGTCAACTTCCATACGCAATTCATTGGAGATATATCATAGACCCACCCATCCTTTAAGCTATAAATGGCTCACTCAACACTCTCTGGTCCACCCCATGCATAAGCTGTAATGGGATCACCTGATGCTATATAGTCCACCCCATGTATAAGTTGTAATGGGGTCACCCAGAGCTATCTGAGAAACACCACGTATAAGATGTAATGGGTTCACCCATTTCATATAATTATTAAGTAACATATAATTATTAAAAAACATTACTTATAAATCCATTTGAAAAAATATTTTTAAACTCATATTAAAAACAATTTCAGATAAAAATACCCCTCTTTTAAAAACCCCATTTCCAATACCAAAACACCATTTTATTTGAAAAATAAAATTCAATACTAATATTACAAGAAAAATAAAGAGGTTTTTTTCATTTAATAAAACTTTTAATCTTAAAAGGGAATCTATAAATCAAATAAAAGTAACGATGAAATGAAAGTTCATTTTCTTCATACTTTCAAAATGGTACATTTCATTTATTTTTCGTCAAAATGTTCTACTTAAAATGCATAAAATTATTCATTTTGAATTTTTTTAATGAAATTAAAAATAGAAGGAAAAAATTACTTTATAATAATTTATTATCAATATAAATAGAAATAAAAAATAATATTAATAATATTTACATGTAGTAAAATATTTTTATATTAAATATTTAAACATTTTAAAAACATATTTTTAAATCAAAATGTCCCATACCACTTTGAAATATTTGAATCATAAGAAAAATGATGGAATAAAATTTAACAAAACATTAAATAATGTGAGAATAAATAAATTAATGATATGATATTTCAAAGGGTCTTTATATACACCTCATAAAAGAAAGTGGGTGTATCACAACAAGATATGTCTCAATGAAAGGAGATTGAGATGAAATCCATTACCTTGAGTTCAATTTTCCATGTGTGTCCTTATATTATTGAATAATAAGATAATTTTAATTGTTTTAATTTCGTAATAACTTTTTTAAAGTTTATAATTACTTTTATTTTACTTATTACAATTTTTTATACAACTACTTAAATAATTAAGTAACATCGGGTGTTTTGATCATATTCAATTTATGTGTCAAAATAAATATGGTTGGTTGAATATGGTTAAGGTGGTAATTATATAAAAATATAAAACATAATAATAATTACATAATTATCATATTTATAAATCAATTATACTTTTAAAAATAGTCATAAAATATGGTAATGAAAAATGAACCAATGTTATAATCATGGAGACAGTATGTCATACGTACGCATGAGTAACGTTCCCATTTTTCAATGATTATTATGAAAAGAAGGTAAGTAAAATTTATATTTCAAGAATAATAAATATATCATAAATACCATATTATTTATACATATATACTTATACATATAATTCTTGTGATGTAAAAAGAATCACATCGCTTTGAAGAGGCGGTAGTCCGCACGTCCATAAACGATGTTATCATTTTTTAGAGTGTGAAAAGGTTTTAAATACAATTATATATTATATTAATAGAAATTTAATTGTTTCATAAATATCATATAGATTTAATTTATTTAATATATTTTTAATTAAACCTATTGTTAATACATTCCATCTAATTTTTTAATGTATCACATTGGTTTGAGGAGACAGTAGTCCACATGTCCACAAATGATGTTATCATATTCCCAAAAAATATAAATCATGAAGGTATGTGTTATATAATAACTATATAAGTATTAATAAATCATAAATATTATATATATAATATAAAAAATAATTCCATAATTATCACCATCCTTGAGAGGTGGTAATGGAAGAACGAATGACATCGGTTCACGAGGCGATAGTCCTCCGTACACACGAACAATGATTGTTTATCCCATTTGATGTAAGTATGTGTAAGTGTAGGTTTAAAACTTAAAATAAACAATTATTAGTATATTTATGATACTTATGTTATTATATAATCATTTAATAAGAATAATTTAAGTATTTTGATAAACAAATAAAACAAAAGTGATCATTGAAGAATGTTACCTCTTTATCAGGTAACTCATTTTGGTTTACACTAATGGAATTACTTGGATTGATTTATGAAAAAATCGAGGCTTCTAGTTTTATAGGATATATTTTGGGACCTTATTTGGTCAGGTTTTGGACTATCCAAAGAGCTTTAGATTTTTGAATAAGTGGAGAGGGTGAGTGCCTTTTTATAATTGGGGGTTACATTTTTATAAATATAAAAAGGTAAAAACTATTGGGAGTTATACCTTAAAAAAATTTCCTAAAATAATGAAAAAAATTATATAAAATAGGGGATATGGTTTAATCATGTACATAAAATGCGATTTGGACAAATTTTTAGGTTATTTGGACTCTTAAGATTAAAGTTTAACCATTAAGTATACACATTTTTACCTTAATCACTGTAATTAATTTTAATTGATTTCACTAATATTTTTGACCAAAAAATAATTTGACCTTATAATACATTATAAATTATTCTGATTCAAAATATGTAATTAAATTTTCCAAATTCCAATCACATAAGTGATAGAAATTAATTTAAAATTAATCCTGCAAATGGGACGACAAAGTATGTTTTTAAAGTGAATATGTTCAAATGTTTGCTATGTTTTTATATCTAAATTAAATATAAAAATGACTCCAATGACATAAATTGGATAACTATATTTAAAATTTAACTAATTATACTTTAAAACTAATTCAAAATAAAATTTAACTATATAAAAAATTAGAATAAAAAGTAGTTTTCAATTAAAATTTTGTATTATTACCTATTTATCAAAATATGAAACTTATTAGAAAAATACCAAAAATTCACCCAAATTAAATTTTAATATTAATATTTAAAAAATGAAGTTTTTTTGAATAAAATTATAAAATTTACAAAATTTTGTTTTAAAATAGGTGCACTGTTAAGTAGAGGAAAACCTACCTTTTAAAAATATATTGTTTTTATGCAAAAAATTTGATTTATTATTATATTAAACCTATAAAAAATATTATATGAATTTAAAAACATTTTATTAAATATATAGCATATAAATTTAATCATTATATTTAATTAATAGTGATTAATTTAATTTTTTAATATAAAACACCATTCTGGTCATAAAAATAGTTTCATCAAAACACATCTTTTATATTTAATTGGTATTTATTTTCATTTATAAATAATCGATAAGAAATGAATTCATTTTATAAAAATGTTTAAACTATAATTTCATTATTTAGTTAATATCATTCATCCCAACCATTCTAATGGCTAGGTGAAAACTATCATAATAAGATTAATAATATATTATTATCAAGTAATACTCATGCTTGTGTAAAACAGAAGTTATGAAAAGCACTCAATGTTTCATGCAATTCATGATAAAATTGTGTTTTTATGTGGTGAAAAATAAATTATGCTTTTCATGTAACACATTCAATTAAATAATTTAAATTAATTTTAAAAAAATATATTTCATAAAATTTTAGGATATTACATATTACCACTTTAAAATGAATTTAACCCTCAAAATTAATCATGGTTATTAAATGATGAACATTTATAGAGTTCCTTTATTGAAACCCACATTGTATAAAGGGTTAATAAAAAATCCTCTTAAAAAGAGAAATTAGGAAACATAAAGGTCACTAGAAGTTATGCATAACTAGGATTTCACATTGTGTAAAAATTAGTGGGAAATTAAAATATATATTTGGAAGGGAACAATAATTCCCATGGACTAATAGGGAGTGATAGAGAATTTGGTCAAGAGTAAGTCAATGAAGACAAAAAACAATCAAAATTGGTGTGGAAAAGGTCGTTGATATCATCAAAAAATATTTTAATAGGGTAACATTTTATTTTAAGATACTTTTCCTAGAGTTAAAGGATTCCTTCACCATATATACTAAGAGAATAAGGAAATACAATTTATTGATTAGTATATGTTCATTTTTAATATATATCCACCAAATACTCATATCTTTCTTCAAATAATAACTTTCCAAGATTACTTTTCATGCCTAAATCACTCGAGTCAAATTCTGATGTATTACATAATCCTCAAAAAGATAACATCATATTCCTCCAATCTTTATATATTAACCAAAAACAAATTGGTTAGAACATATTAAGATAACTCAAAAATTCATATGGTGATATAATACATTAATATATAACGTACAATAGTAATACCAAAAGTTACAAATAAATCATTCCGTAGATATATAACCCAAATGGTTACCAATACCATTAAAAATTTTCCCTAAAAATTAATGGTATTGTTCTATAAGTAAATTTTAAACATTTACTTAAAACATCTATATAGACTAATGAAATGTATCCTAAGGTATTTATATTATTTAAAAAATTAAAAGAGGGGTTCCAAAGACATCAGGATTATGATCATCCTATGAGAAATATTGAGATTCTTGGAGCTCTCACCAGTTCACTAGATAAACCAACATCAACTGAAGTAGTAACAAAAGATGCTCCCATACTTTAGGTTTCTGATCCTGATGATTTCGACCCTGAGTAAGTAACTTTAGGCACACATTAGCATAATTATCAAACTCATTTAAGCTAAAACATCTCATGATTGAATGGATATCTGTTATCTCAATCTTGGATTGTTTATAACTCTTATATTTATAGTCACAAACCTTGTGAATAGACACACCACACCAATAAAACTTTCCATATCCTAACATACATTCCCCAAAATAAATTTTAATACACTTGGAATAAGTTTAAAGGTTACCTCTATAATTATTAGTTGGTTTATTCTCCATTTCCTGCCACATTGAGCATTTCTTATTCTTGTCATCTCATGGCAGATAAGTGTAACCAAACTTTATTTCATCTTTCTTAGCATAATAAAACACTTCATAATAACTTTTATATTCTGTAGAGGTTACTCTATTAATATAATTGGTTTAAATCATGATTAAAATATATTAATTTTTCTATTAATTTCTCGAATAAAATCCCAAACATACCTATTGAATCTTGTGAAGTTTTCATATTATGGAGACACCATATCTTCATCCTTTCGAGAATTGTTTCTCCATCCAAAGATGAACAATGTTAGGGAAATATTCTTGAAGGAAAATATCCTTAAATATTTCCCATTCTATGGCATCGAGATCATATTTCTCTCTAATATTCTTAACCAAATAACACTATCAATCAACTTCACCTTCAAAATGATAGATAGAAAGAGTTACCTTTTGATGTTCTGAACATCCCATGACCTCAAATATCTTCTCGAGGGAATTTATCCATCCTTCATTTACCACTAGGTTAGATGATCCATTGAATGATGGGGGACGTTTCCTCATGAAATGATCCACTATACACTTGTTCCTTCATAGTAGATCAGGTTCCTCTCTAGCATGGATACCACCACCATTTATAGCTTGTTTAAACTAATCCATCACTGTAAAAAATTGTTTTATTCCAATTTCAACCATCCCAAGATACTAATTTCGAAGGATATTTCCTTCTCTATTCATTCCTAAAATAGCTTTCTTATTTTCTCTATGGAAAACCATTTAAAACAAAAATACTTTAGATGAAGCAACATATAAATCTTAAAATTCTATATCATTTTAACTTAACCATAATGTAAAATATTTTAAGGGCATGGTATTAACACTATCCTAACCTATAAAATTATATAAACATTTACTTTGATATCAACTATAAGGACCGAAACTTAAACATTACATAATACTGAGTTTTATTCAATAATTTTACTTTATTTAAAATTTATCATATTTTTAAGTTTATAGTTTTAGAGAATTATTCCATAATTCATACATAAAAAACCATAAAATACAAAACGGGCACTTCCAACCAGTATCTATTTTTTCTATAATATAAACCTTTTAAAACAAATAATGAATTATTTTAATGGAAAATCTCTATGAATTCCAAATTGACTTCCTCATTTCCCTTACCCATATTTAAACCCTATGAAAACAATTTCAAAACATGGGATGAATAAAACAAATGAGTAAGGGATATAAAAATAAAGGAAATAGTTATTTTGGTAAAAATATGAAAACTCCTAAAACATTTACCTTTTTCTTAAATGTTCATTTAGAATATGATTTTTTTTTCAAATGAATAATAAAACACACATTTTTCTCAAATAAAATCATTAAAACACATATAAAGGATTTCAAACTCCTTTAGTTGAATTAAAAAATTGTATTCATTAAACCCTTTTAATTGGAATAACCATATGACTGAATTCCAAACATGTTACTCTTACAAATGGAATAAACATACGGTCAACTTATATACCCAATGTATTTGAGGGATATCATAGATCCAAAAATACTTTACGATATAATGGGATCACTTGACACTATCATATCCACCCCATTTATAAGACGTAATGAGCTCACCTAGTGCTATTTGGGCCACCCTAGGTATAAGTTGTAACAGGCTCACCTGACACTATCTAGGACACCCCACGTTTAAGATATAACAAGACCAACAATTTTATATAATTATAAAGTTACATATCATTAAGAAAACAATTTAATCATAAATAAATTTTAAAATATCTTTTAAAACTCATATGAAAAACACTTTTGGGTAAAATACCCCTATTTTAAAAACATATTTTCAATACCAAAACATCCTTTACATTGAAAAAAAATTTAAATACCAAAATACCCAAAAAGGAAAGAAGGTATTTAATTTAAAGAAAATGTAAGATTTAAAAGTATGTTATAAATCAACTAAAAGTCATGATGACATGAATAGTCATTTTCACCGTACTTTAAAAATAGAACATTTTAGTTGTTGTTTGTCAAAACATTCCATTTAGACCTGTAAAAATATTCCTTTTGAAACCTTTGAATGAAATTAAAAATAGAAAAAAGTAATTTATAATCCTTTAATATACATATAATAGTTATATAAAATAATATATAGAATATTTACATGGGAAAAAGATTTTGAAATTAAATCTTTAAACATTTTAAAAAGAGATCTTTAAATCAAAGTATCTCGTACTACTTTGAAATATTTGAATCATAAGAACCATGAAGTAATAAAATTTAACAAAACATTAAATAACATTATAATAAATAAATTCATGATATGATATGTCAAAGTGGATGTATATACAATTCATAAAAGAAAGTGTGTGTATAACATCAAGATATGCCTCAATGAAGGGAGATTAAGATGAAATCCCTTACCTTGAGTCCGACTTATCAGGTGTGTATTTATATTATTAAATAATAAAATTATGTTAATTATTTAATTTATTAATAACCTTTTTCATGTTTATCAATAATTTTATCTTAATTTTTTCAATATTTTATACTACTACTTAAACAGTTAAGTCTACGTTAGGTGTTTTGACCATATTCTGTTTATATGTCAAAACGACAAAGGTTGGTTAAATTTTGAAAAGGTGGTAATTATAAAAACATATACATAATAATAATCATGATATAATTATAATATTTATACATAAATTATAATTTTAAAAACACTCATAAAATATGGTAAGGAAAAATTAACCAACATTACAATCATGGAGATAATAGTTTGTACGTATGCATGAGTAATGTTCCCATTTTTCAATGATAAGTATAGAAATAAGGTAAGTAAAATTTATCTTTAAATAATGATCATTAAATAATAAATACCACATTATATTATCATATATAATTATACATATAATTATTGTGATTTAAAAGTAATCACATCGCTTTAAAGAGGTGATAGTCTACACGTCCACAAACGACGTTATCACTTTTTCAGTGTGTGAGAAGGTGTTAAAGAAAATGATATATTATATTTAAAGATATCTAATTATGTAATTAATATCATATATATTTCATCTATGTCACATATGTTTAATTAAAACCATCCTTAATACATTCCATGTAAAGTGTGAACGTATGACATCACTTTGAGGAGGTGGTAGTCCACACACCCACAAACGATGTTATCGTATTCCCAAAAAATAGAAATCACGAAGGTATGTATTATATAATAAATATATAATTATTAAGAAATAATAAATATTATATATATGATATAAAAACACTACCATCATTATTCCCAACCTAGAGAGGCGGTAATGTAAGAACAAACGACATCAGTATGTGAGGCGGTAATCCACCGTACACATGAACAATGATTGCATATCCCATTTGATGGAAGTGTGTGTATGTGTATGTATAAAACTTAACATAAAAACATATAAGAATATTTAGTATAATTATGTTATTATATAATCATGGAATACGAATAATTTAAGTGGTTTGAGAAATGAAGAAAACAAAAGTGATCGTTGAAGAATGTTACCTCTTTTTCGAGTAACTCCTTTTGGTTTACACCAAATGAATTAGGTGGATTAATTTATACCCAAATTAAGGCTTATAATATGATATGGGATATTTTGGGTGATTATTTGGGTATGTTTTTTATGAGAAAAATGGCTTTAGAGGTGTGAATAAGTTGGGAGGGTGAGTGACTTTTTATAGTGGAGGGAGAGTGACATTCTTGTAAATATAAACTGGTAAACACTATTGGGAGGTCTCCCTTACATCATGTGACTCCAATAATTATTAAAATTTTATAAAATATGGTATATGGTTGAATAATTTCCATAAAATGGGTCTTTTACAAGTTTATATTTCATTTGGACTCTTAAGATTAAAGTTTAACCACTAAGTAAACACATTTTTACCTAAATCGCTGTAATTAATTTTAATTGCTTTCACTAATGTTTTTGCTCAAAAACCAAATTTAGCTTATTATAAATTACAAATTATTATTATTAAAAATATTTAATTCATTTTTTCAAATTAAAATTACATAATTTTAAGAAATTAATTTATAATTAATCCCACACATGGGATGAAAAAGTGCGTTTTTAAAGTGAATTTGTTCGAAAGTTTGCTAAGTTTTTATATCTAAATTCAATATAAAAATAATAAAAATGACCTAAATTTGATTAATAGATGTAAAATGGAACTAATTATACTTTAAAACCTATTAAAAATATAAGTTTACAATATAAAAAAATTATATGAAAAATATCAATTAAAATTTTGTATTATTAACTATTCATCAAAATATGAAACTTCTAAGAGGAATACCAAAAATTCACAAAAAAGTTAATTTTTATATTAAAAATTTAAAAATAATTTTATTTTTTGAAATAAAATTATAATAGTGCCGAAAATTTTGTTTTAAAATTGGTGTGCAATTAAAAGGTGGTAAAACTATATTTAAAAAATATACATTTCTTTATGATTAAAATTAGATTTATTCTTATCTTAATACTATAAAACATGTTGTACAAATTTATATTTTTTTATTAAATACATAACTTATAAATTTCATCAATATATTTCACTAATAGAGATTAATTTAATTTATTATGATAAAATTCCACTCTGGTTGTAAAATTAGTTTTTTATAAAAAAAATCCTTTATATTAAATTGGTCTTTATTTTAATTTATATTTAATTGGTAACAAATAAATTAATTTTATAACAATGTGTAAACTATAATTTCATAATTTATTTAATCTCATTCATCCCTTCCATTTCAATTTCCCTGGTGACTTTTTAGGACCACCTCCTAAGAGAGAGAGATAGAATTTACTATCAATATAGTGCATTGAGCTACACCAGTATCCATTCCTCCTTACAGGATAACTATTACTGAGTTGTAGGAGCTTAAGAGACAACTAGAGGATTAATAGACCAAATGTTTTATGTGGACTAGTACTTGTCCTTGGGCTTTAATGGTTCTTTTATTCAGGAAGTTGGATGAAAACCTTAGACTTTGCATGGATTACCATATGTAAAATCAACTAATAATGGGAAATTGGTATCCTTTGACTTTCCTAGAGTATATTTTAGACTAGATCAAAGAAGAGATGGTATTTTTGAAGAAAAACCTAAGATTAATCTATCATCAGGTTCAAGTCGACCTTCATATATTCCATATGTGACTTTCTATATTTGGTATAAATTATATGTGTATATTGTGATGCCTTTTGGTATTATTAACATTCATTCCATATTCATGGCTTTGATGAATAAGGTTTTCCATACCTATCTAGATTTCTTTTTCATGGAATTCGTAGATCAAATCTTGGTGTATTCTTATACCCAAAGCGGCCATGACACTCATATAGAGATCAATTTTAATACACTGAGAGAGAACCAAATATATTCTAAGATCAATAAATGTCAATTTTGGATTGATAGGATACAATTTTTGGGTCACATTATCATAGAGGCATGATTTTCATTTGGCCTAGAGAAGGTGAGAATTGTGGTTGCCTTATAGCATCCCAAGAATGTATTTGACATATGGATTTTTTTAGGGATGGATGGTTACCACATGCATTTTATATAAGAATTATCATGCTTATAATCACCTATTATAGGATTAAATTATAAGGGTGTGAAGTTTGTATGGTTGGAATCCTATGATACATAATTTATGGAGTTTGAAGGGAGATTGACTTCAATGCTGATCCTGATTCAGCCAGAGCTAGGCAGGAGCTATACAATCTATTATGAAAAATCATGTATTGGTCTAGGAGAAGTTTTGATGTATGAAGATAGAGTCATTACATATGGTTCATGACATTTGAGGCCTCATTATAGGAATTACCCAACACACGATCTTGAGTTAGTAGCTATTATACATGCCATGAATTGTTGGAGGAATTACCTGCTAGGAGAGCGTTTTGTGGTGTTCAGGAACCAAAAGAGCCTTAGTTATATTTTTTACACAGTGTGACATAAATCTCAGGCAGTGAAGTTGGGTAGAATATCTACAGTCCTTTAACATCATGCTTTCCTATATACCTAAGAAGGGAAATGATGTTGCCGATTCTCTGAGTAGGAAGACTCAAACAAAGGCAGTACAGGAGGCCTGTAGTTAATAGATGCATATGTACTTATTTTATGATATGAGAATAAAGTTTTAGGGATATATGATAGAGCCCCATTCTCTTGGATCTCCTCTTTACTCCCGAATCTACTTCTCCTCATATGTTATCCATGTCTCTCCTTGACAACAACGAACATCCCTCTCTTCTCTAGTTTCTTCAGTGTTCCTCATCTCTAAATTACTTATTTTCATTTTTTTCCTATTACTGGTGGTTCTTTTTTCCTTTGGTTTTCTTCTTTTCCTTGCTATAGTTTGCTATTTTGGGTTTTCTTCTGCAGATCCTTTTGTCCTCCCATTGAAGGATACTTTATATGGATTCCCTCGGCCTACAAAACCCTAATCTATCCTCACATTCTTCGGCACCTCTTTTTATCAGAGTTGGAGTGGTTGTAATAAAGAGGGTTTGGGTTTTGTGGTTTGAAGGTTGATGTGTTTCTAGCACTCCAAAGTCAGTTTTCTCTTGTTATGTTAGATATTAGTTTTCCTCTTCATCGATAATGCCTGTTCTCAAAGGCCTCATCTAATCAATAAAATTCTCTAGCCTCATGTTCCTATACACTTCTCCTAGATAGATCTAGAGTGGTAGAACTATGCAGTTTTGGGATATGGGTCCATAGATGTTAGTGTTCCAGGTGAGACATGTGTAGATATTCGCTTGTGAAGGTGATTACCAGTTTGTTCGATCTGTTTGATGTTTCTTCCACATTCCACTGATTTTATAACTTGGTGATATTTAAATTTGTGTTTCTAGATACAATTTTTTTATCTAGTGTGGTGTCGATCGTCGACGTTGATGGTGGTGATGGGGGAGAAAAATGATGGTGTGGATGTAATCTGTGATGGATGTTGAGGTGGGATGATATTCAGTGGTATTTTCTCTAGTCACTAGCTTAGATAGTCTCACTGATGGTGGTGTATCGGGCGGTGATGTTAAATGGTGATGGGACCAACTGTCACAGGTGGCCCATGGATCAAGGCCTCTTGGGTTGGATGTCCTTTTTAGTGTTTTAGTTTTTTTATCTATGATATTTTTTGTGTTGGAATGTGTGCATTTAGTTTTTAATTTTTGAATTTTGAAGTTGTGATCACTTAGCCTACAGGGAGGTGGTATTTAGAAACTATGAGGATTCACACTTTATCCTTGAAACTAGTTTCTATAAAAATAAAAAATGATTTGGTAGAGGGCATATAGGTTTAGGAACATTCCGGAAAGTATGTACTTGCTTTGCTATCAATGACCTATTCACTTCTAGAGAATGTGAATATGAGATAGTTTTTAGATCCATTAGGCTTGGTCCTATGCGAGAGCATTGCCGGTGAGGACCCACCTCTTGATTGGATTATCGATGATGATGAAATCCTGTATATACACTGGTTTATCTGGGTTCCCAAATATATGAGAGGAGATGATGTGTTATTAAAATGATTTATAGTGCTATGTACACTGAGGTATCTCCAAGATGTATCCTGATTTGTGCTCACAATATTGGTGGCTAGGGATAGAGCATCAGGTAGCAGGCTTTATCAATAGGGCTCCACCTGTTAGTAGGTGAAGGTGAAGCACCAGTGACCTGCTAAATTATTACATCCATTATTGGTTCTATAATGGAAATGGGAGGTTGTTTCGATGGATTTTATAATCATCTTACTGAGGTCACCTCATGGTAGAAATATAGTCTGGGTAGTCAGGGATCGATTGATAATGGTAGCTCACTTCCTTCTTATCTAGGAGACTTTCCCAGTTGATGAGATGGGATGATTGTATGTCCATAAGATTATATCACTATATGAGGTCTCTCACACTATCATTTCATAGGGATACTCGTTTCACATCGAGGTTTTGGAAGGGGTTGAAAAAGGCTATTGGTATGTTGGTACTTCTGAGTACATCCTTTCAACCTCAGATCGATAGCCAGTAGGAATAGATGATTCAAGTTTTAGAGGAATGCTCCGATCATGCATCCTTGATTTTGGTGGTTCTTGGGAGAATCATATCCCTCTCATCATGTTCTCCAACAATAACCGTTATTAGGATAATATGCAGATGGATCCTTCTGAGGACCTATATGGTAGGCTGTTCCATTCACCTATGTGATGGTTAAAGGAAGGAGAGGAAATGATACTAGTTCTTCATCTCATTAAAGAGACTTCAGAGAAGGTTCAGCTGATATGAAAGCGGATGTCTGCTGCTCGTTCTAGAAAAAATCATATGTCAATCATCGCCAATGACCTACAGAGTTTGAGGTCGGGGATCATGTTTTCTTATGGGTGTCACCCAGACTTGGGAATATATGGATACATAGGAAAGGGAAGATATCACTATTCCTTTTTATGAAGTTTGAGATTTTGGAGTGAGTCAGGACGATAGCCTATAGATTGCATTTAACTCAGAGGTACCATTCCATGCATGACATCTTCCAAGTTTCATAGATTTATCATGATCATGCTGAACCATCTCATAATTTTTATCCCAAGGATGTTGATCTTGATTCTAATTATTCCTTTGATGAGTATCCTATACACATCATTGATCAGAGCATGATGGTACTCTAAGGCCAGTTTTTCCCTCCAGCATGGGTGTTGTGGCAGCACAGCTGAGTACATAATGAGACTTGGGATCAAGAGGCCAATGAACATGCTTAGTGGCTAGTGTATTTCTCAGATAAAGTTTTAATTCCCTTGGAAAGTAAACTCAAGGATGAGTTCTTTTAAGGTGGAATACTATAAATCACCGTTTCTATCTTAGGTACAAATCCTTTTAATTTTTCTATAGGTTTTTATCATGGGACTAATATAGATTCCATTTGTTGTTATAAAGGTTTCAGGGGGTGTCTGGGGCTTGTTTGGAACCTAAAACTGCAGACGATGGGAAAAAAGACTATCCGCACGATTAGGAGAAACCATACGGGGTAGGTAGTATGGTTATCCCTAATAGTGCAGGGCTAGATAGAGGAGAAAGTTGGGAACACTATTTTCCCTAAACATGCACTAGGGGCCACACACCCATACAAAATTTGTATAGTTTTTTGTAGAGGTGGTTTACATAGTTAGTGCTTGGTTTCCCTAATCATGCAGCCTAACCGTGCGGGTTCCCTCCTTAAGCAGTGGGAGGTGCATGGTTGGTGCACGGTATAGTCAACCATGTAGCAAAACCATGTGAACTAGGAATTTTGAGAAAAATTATGAAATTTCCCTTAATGAAATGTTTTAACCTATTATTATCCTTCTTTTCTCATCCCAATAGGAAACCCTTCTCATTTCTCTTATTTGAGCTCCCAAATCCTTCATTCATATTTTTTGATCCCAAGATCTAATATAGTGTATGATTTAGCCACTTTTTTTTCTGGGTAGCCATCGAAAATATATCTATTCTTTTATAACATTTATTTGTTTATCTTTATCTAGACAGAGTTACCAAGGTGCAGGCTCATATGCCCTATATTCAAGGAGTTTGTATATTCTTAAAATTTATTCCAATCTGGGCTATACTAATAGATGATACTGGATGATGGGAGTTGTATGAGTATGAGGTAGTTGGTCTATAATTTATCCATCATGTTTTGATGTTTTATAATATGTGTCATTGTGTCGTATGCTAGTTTCACCATGCATTGCTCATAAATTTCATCTGACTTAAATTGGTTGTTGTCATGACCCAACCCAATGGGTCATGAGCCACGACTCCCTAAGCCTGCCTCCATAGGCCAGGGGTTGTCGACCAACATCGAGTAGGCTGTCACAAACAATGAAGCCTTAGAGTAAATTACCTGTATAAAAGCACCCACAAACACCTCAATGCAACAATGAAAATATATATAAAAACTGAAAATAAATGTATGAATACATATATCCCAAACCAGAGTACAATAAAAGTAAAAAAAGTGAAAATACATGGACCATAAAAAGAAAACTGTAAAAGATTCAAAACTGTTATGAAGAAGGGGATCATTGTCCTGCCACTAAGATCCTCATCCAACCTCTAGTGAATACCCTAGTCATTCCAACTACTATGATCTTCTTACTCCGGGTCCAATTGGGACTCCGTTGAAGGACCTGTGGTCTACAAAAGATACAAGACATGTGCGGGAATATCCCATGAAGGGTGAGTATAATAATACTTAGTAGGTTCCCCTAAGACCCCAAACCAAAGAAGGAGTAAATGATAGACATTAGCTAACTTGAACCAGCCATAGGGAACCCAAACAACAAAGGAACTCCATACCGAGACCATCCTCAACGATACCCAACTAGTCAGCTCGACGTCCCTAGCATTTCAATGAATGAAACATACAATGGGGACTTCCAAAACACAACCAGAAATAATCAGCACCAACACCATGCCTCATCGTTTCGACTATAGACTGTCCATGGTGAACAACTCAAGGTTCCAACACAACAGTCATAATGATCTCATGAGGAACTGATATCATAGACAACAACAAGATCCAAACCATCCCTGATATCTCGCAAAACAAAAGGGATCAAGCATCAAAAACTCAAATTCGATGATCCAACCATACCATCCTAGATGTAACTCTCATGAGAGATACCACTCCATCAGTAAAACAAACAAAAGACTCACCTGGAAAACCCTCGTGATACCTATCCTTGATGTTATTCTCAATGGACAACATCCCAGAAGAAGTCACCTAGTGACTAAACCACCACCAACTCCTCAGGTAGGGGATCTCACCAGGGTCTGCTGGGGGACATTAAAAACCCTAGATTGAACACCAAACATAGAAAGGGGTATTGATCAAATACCCGAATCTAGAACAATTTTTCATAGAGGATCAATGCCCGTGAAGTTTTGGTCACGTCGATACCTAGAACACTTCTAAGGAAAACGTCATGATGTCGATCTGACACCCTGAAGATAATATAACTCTGATAGGGGATCATCTCCAGTGTACTTTCGATCATGAAGATACAACAAACCCCACCTGGTAACTCATGGAATGCACCAAAAAAATATGAAAGAACATATATCGATACACATCTGGAGGGTCAGGTCCTAGGGCTCACTGGGGATCCATCTCCTACTGGAACATCCTGGGTAGGGGATCAATGTCCATGTAAATATTGGTCATATTGATTATGATAACACCACCAGGGAAACATGAATGGATGTGAGGATCATGATGGGCCTTAGGGTGACACATGCTCCAAATAAAACGAGTCTTCTATTGAAGCAAATTGATACAAGTAACTCCAAGAAATGGAAATTCACCAGCACTGCATGTACGCAACGTAGTCAAATAGGGGTCGCATTCTGGTGAAGGGGATGTGATACCAAAAACCCTCATAGTAGATGAAGAGGGTTTATAATCCAATTAAGGGGATGAGATACTGAAACCCTTGTAGCTAAAGGACCAGGGAGACCCACTCAACCCAGCTGATCAAAACATCTCAAACAGGAACCAAGGGGACCCACTCGACCCAACAAGTCGTAATGTCGCCATTTGAAACTAGGGGGAACCACTAAACCTAGACAGTCATAACATCTCTAAGAGACCAGGGGTCCCACAAAACCCTAGTAGTTAGTGTCACTAACTCAAGTGACCCACACAACATCTCCTGCACACCGTGTCTCCTAGACCCAAACTATGACCACCATCGCGTTGTACGTGGAAAAAATGTAGGATAGGCTATTTAATCACAAAAAATGAAAAAATGGTGAAAATTTTCCAATTCACCACAATGGGTCATCATGGGTCCCACATCTTGATCCTAGAACTCATCGAATGGATCATTCCATTGTGATTATCTCTTAAAAACACAGGGGATCGACTACTTATTAGTCTAAAATGGACACCTGGTGAAAAAGAAACATTTCTCCACAAATTCCCTAAACGTGAATCATTGGACCCACACTACAATTTTTATTTAAGAAACCTAAATTGGTATTGAAATTTCCGCCTCAAAATAAGGGTCATAATTCCTATGATGGTGCATTAATCAGACATTGGATGCAGGAGATACATCTGATGCAAGAATCGTCAAATAATAATAATTATATTATACCGACATTTCATGCCACTGAGAATCGATCCCAACATAAAAAGCTAAAAATTGGCCTTAAAAGGCCTGCATATAATAAAGGGTCTCTTGTTCATATACATAAAGTGAAATCAACACCTAGATTGCAATGTATGAGGGTTTAAAGAACCCCCTGACTGAATTGGGCTGGACCGTCCCGCTCTGGCCGGTCCACCCCGCCTGGGCCGGTCTGCTCTGGATGTCCTATCTCACTCAGCCGAACCACAACCCAACCACACCGGCACACACCTGCCACCCAGTCCAAACCACGGACCACAGGCCTGACTCCCACCCGGTCGCCGGCCTCCGCACCGAGAGCACGTTGTATGCCCGCGAGCTCACCTCCACTGCGACCCGCTCCGACAGCAGCCACCGCACTGCTAAAAGGCTTCGCTACTTAAGCCACTACCACCCTAGTTTCTTCCACCCCTGCCGCGGGCTTCCATAATCCGGAAGACCTCCATGAACTATTGGGGTTTCCACTCTGCTCAAAAATTGAATCTTAGACTAGTTCGGAGCTCCTCGCGACGAGATCCTCACAAAAACGGTGGGAAATCGAAAAAAATGTAGCATAAATGGGATCAGGGATTTAAAACTCAAACCACCTACCTAATCGTGGATATCCAAAGCATCAGGTGCAGAACAATGCCTGAAACACGCTGAAGTTAGATCTGCCGATGATTGACATCGAAAACAGCCTCCTACGACACCTTGATTCATCGAAGGAAGAGGGGAGGGTGGTTGTATGCTGTCGGTGGGGGGATATTATTTTTTGTTTTAATCTTTATTAAAATAAATATCATCTTAATACCCCTCCAATGACTCGACTTCGACCCGGCACCCTACGCTAACAAAGATTATGTCGCACCTAGGGTAAACTCGGCATTCTGGACCAAACCGAAATCTCATAAATTCGATCCAAGACTCCATTAAGAAGTTATTTGATCAGGTGTCCAAAATAAATTAATTTAATTTATTTATGAAAATTCACTTGATAAATTTTTCTATAGCAGACCCATGCTTGCAAAGGTTATACCCTGCCTAGGGTAAAAAGCACGCTTCAGACGCAACCATGATATCAAATTTCTGATTTAAGGTACCATTTCAGAGATAATTCTTTTCTTATATGTGAATAGTATAAAAATAATTAATATTTTAATAAAATTTATTCTAGGTACACTGGGACTCAGAATCGCACGCTGTCTCTGCACCTAGCTCTGGAATTATTCATTGTAATATTTCAAAGTCCGACGAAAAAAAGAGTCGCTACATCCTCCCCACCTTAAGACTTTTCATCCCCAAAAAACAAAGGCCTAAGAAAAAGGGAAAGGACCTGAGCTCTCTAATGGGACTCCAATTCCAACAAGCTCACCAAAGATTCTTGTGTTGTAACAAACACACTCCAAGAAGAACCACAACACCAACACACCGGTAAGAAAAATACCACCTCAGCACCCATCGCGCCAAGTGATTGGTACCAATGCCAAACCTTGGAAGGTTGATGCACTCCCCACCTTTAGGAAATTACATCCTCTACTGGATATCCCATCATGGAAGACCTCAAAAAAAAAACTGCAACACTTCAAGGAAAATGTCTCCTCCACCTAGAGAACAAACAGTGTTTCCCAAGTGTACCCACTAGGTCTTACATTCCCTTACAAAACCACCGCTAATGCATGAGACCGACCTCGATCTAATAGGTCGAATGAAATCATCTACCAAACCTCAACACTATCTTCTTTGGGTGTCACTGACTTTCCCCCATGGTTTTTGATCGCACCTCAAGGATTCATCTTAGTGGGGGAAGTGTACATCCTTCCTGTAAATTAAAAAACCACAACGAACCACACAACCTCCTCAAGCGTCCCGCGTATAAGCTGACACCGATCATGCGAGGGAACCAAAGAACAACAAAGGCCTGCCCAGACACCCAAATTGGGACTTAATGGGCCTCCCTCTACCAACACTACCAAGCCTCATGTCCACTAGTAAAAGGGACTCAACCACCACACCTCAATACTATCAGTTTTGGGTGGCCCTAACTCACCCACACAGTTTTCATCGCATCACAAAAAAAGTGTCTCGGTGGGGGAAGGATCCCTCTTCCTCGTATAATCGAAGCTACATAAAACAAAACCAACCCAGGGTCTTGACAATATGTCTCTTCCTCTAATGAATAAATCCCTAACGAAGAATCCTTGAAGTCTATCTTCATGGAGACATATTAAAAAAATTGAAGACGCACCATGGTCAAAGAGTATATCTGGGGAGCCCACTCAAGAAGGATAAGAAAAATCCAAAACCTAGTCCTAGATGATTCATGCAACATTATTCCCTTGTGACCAGTGTCCTAAAGTTCTGATTTGAACTACAGGTTATTAGAGTCCTAGTGTATGGATACATCGACAGCCCGTACCAACACAAGAGTCCTTGGTCCAAAATACAAACTCAAAACATCCTAACACCGAGGCTATGCAACCCAAACCAAGCCCACATATATACCAAATAATCTCGGAGGAAAAAAAGGTGTAACCTCCTCTGATACCACTCTATCATGACCCAACCCAATGAGGCTCGAGCCTCAACTCCCCAAGCCCACCTCCATAGCCCAGGGGCTGGCAACCAGTGCCGAGTAGGATATCACACACAAGGAGGACATAGCCTAAAGTACCTATATGCATGCACCCAAAAACACCTACTTGAAATAGTGAAAAGATATATAATAATTGAAATGAAATGAATGCATACATCTATCCCAAACCAGAGTGTAGTATAAGTAAAAAAAAGAAAAATACATGGCCCACTAAAAGAAAACTCTAAAAGTGTACAACCTGATCTGAAGAAGTGGATCACTGTCAAACTATCACTGGTAAGATCCTCATCCAAACATTTGTGAAAACCTTGGTCAGTCAAAATACTATGCTATGCCCGCTCTGGGTCCAACTAGGAATCCATTGAATGACTTGTGGTCTGAAAAAGACACAAGACATGTGCAGGAAAAGGCCGTACAAGGGTGAGTATAAGAGTACTCAATAGGTACCCCCAAACCCCCCAAAATAAAGAGGGAGTATCTGATAGGAATCATCTAACTAGACCCAGCTAGAGGGAACCCAAATGAGAGAGAAAAACCATATCAAGAACATACTCAACAATACCCAACTAGTTTTCCCAACGTCCCTAGCATGTCAACATAAGACACATACCACTGGGAAGCCCAGAACACACACAGAAATACTCCGCACCAACACCAAGTCTCAAGGTCCAAACCATTGAATGTCCATGGTGGACAACTCAATGTTCCAATATAAAACTCACAACGATCTCATTAGGTACTGACCTCATAGAAAACAATAAGAGTCAAGACATCACTGATAGCTCACAAAATAAAAGGTCACAAGCATTGACAGCTTGAATTTTATGATCCAACCACACAATCCAAGATGACACTCCATCAAGAGATTCCACTCCATTGGTAAAAAAAAGAATGACATGCCCAACCAACCCTTGGGATAACTGTCCATGAGGGAACGCATGACTGAAAATGTCATAGAAGAAGTCACACAATGAATAAACTACCACTAACTCCTCAGGTAGGTGGTCCCACCCAGGGTCTGCTGGGGGACATTAAAAACCCTAGATGGAACACCAAACATAGAAATGGGTATCACGCAACAACCCAAACCTGGAACAACTCATCTCACAGAGGAGCAACGCCCGTGTAGTGTTGGTCATGCCGATACCTAGAACTCTGCCAAGGAAAACATCGCGATCTCTATACAAAACACTGGAGATCATATCACTCAGATAGGGGATCATAGCCCGTGTACTACCAGTAACAAAATTACCACAAACCACACCTAGTAACATGCATAATGCACCACAGAAATCCAAAAGAAAAGATATCGATACACAACTTGAGGGTCAGCTCCCATGGCTCACTGGGGCTCCTTCCCCTACTGAAACATCATGGGTAGAGGATCGATACCCACATAAATATTGGTCACATCGATTCTGAGAACTCCACCAGGGAAACATGAAGGGACGTAAGGATCACGTCGGGAATCTTAAGGTGACACATGATCTAAATCCACTGAGTATGCTATCAAAGCAGATTAGGACAACTCACTCTAGAAAATGGGAATTCGCCCGTACTACACGTACGCAAAGCAGTCGAAGAGGAGTCATAGTCTGGTGAAGGGGACATGATACTGAAAACCCTTGTAGATAAAGGACTAAGGGGACCCACTCAACCCAACTGATCAAAACATTACAAACAAGAACTTGGGGGACCCACTCAACCCAGCTGGTTATAAAGTCACCATTTGAGAATAGGGGGAACCAATCAACCCAACTAATTGTAACATCACCAAGAGACAAGGGGGTCCCATACAACCCTTCCAGTTAGTATTGATAACTCAAATAACTCACAAAACATCGCCTGTACACCACGTCTCCTAGGCCCAAACCATGGCCACCAACGCATTCTATGAGGAAAAACTGCAGGATAAGTTATTCACTCGCCCAAAACAGACAATCGGTGAAAATAGTACTATTCACCATAACAGTTCCTCATGAGGAACATGTATCGATCTTGAAACTCATCGAATGGATCATTCCATTTTGATCCTCTTAAAAAACACATGGGATTGACTACTCATTCGTCCAAAATGGACACCCGGTGAAAAATGAAAATTTGACCGCAAATTCCCTAACTAAGCCTCAGGGGGCTCACACCACAATTTCAATTTAAGAAACAGAAATTTGTCTCGAAACTTCCACCTCAAATTTAGGGTTGTAATGATTTTGAAGGTGGGTTAATTGGACATCAGCTACTAAAGATACATCTGACGCAAGAATCATCAAATAATAATAAATATATTATTATTATTTTAAACAGAAGATTCATGACACCGAGCAAAGAGCTTGACTCAAAATGTTTTCAAAGAGGCCTCAAAAGTTCCACCTCAAATAACGGGTTGTGTGGCCGTAGATGGCTAGTGAAAAATACCCCTAGATTGCAAGTTACGAGGGGTTTAAAGAACCCTCAGACAGAATTGGGTTGGACCGGCCCATTCCTGCCATTCCACCCCACCTAGGCCAGCCCACTCTAGCCAGTTGGCTCACTCATCTAGACTGTGGTTCGCCACGCTCGCCCAGCCAGGTTGGCTTGCACTAGTGGCCTGGTCTGAACTGCGGCCTGCCGACCCACGCTGACCCCGGCCCACCAGACTGCATTGACCCTGGTCTGGCTTCCAACCAATCTCTGGTCTCTACACCGCAAGTGAGCCATGAGATCGCTCTTTCTACAACCACTACACTGCTCAGTAGCTCTGTTTACCAAGTCTTCACCACTCTTCTAGCCACCGCCAACCTCCACGGACCTCCGTGTGCCATCAGACCTTCCACGGACCGCCAGGGTCACCTCGGTGCTCCAAAATGAAATCTGAGACCAGTTACAAGCTCAGTGCGATGAAATATTTATAGAAGCAGTGAAAAATCTGAAAAAAACACATCATAAATGGTAATGGGGATTTAAAACTCAAACCTCCTACCTCATGGTAATCTTCAAGTGTAGAATGATGCCTGCGACACGCTGAAGCTCGATCTGCTGATGATCGATGTCAAAAACGACCTCCTGCGACACATTGATTCGTTAAAGGAAGAGGGGAGGAGGGATGTCTGATGACACTTGTGCACACCCAAGGGGAGGTGGAGATGATTATTTGTTTTAATTTTTATTAAAACAAATATCATCTTAACACCCAACCAATGACTCACCTCCGACCCATCACCCCGCACTAACAAAGATTCTGTCGCACTTACGGTAAACCCAACGTTCCGAACCCAACCACAGTCTCAAAAATTTAATCCAAGAATACTTTAAGAAGTAATTTGATTGGGAATATAAAATAAATTAATTTAATTTATTTATGAAAATTCCCTTGATAACTTTTTATACAGCAGGCTCGTGCCCACAAAGGTTATAACCCACCTAGGGTAAATGACACACTCCAGACACAACCGTGCCCTAAAATTTATGATTTGAGATAATGTTTGAGAGATAAATAGTTTCTGCCATGTTAATAGTATAAAAATACTTAATATTTTTATAATATTTATTCTGGGAACATCAGGCCTCAGAATTGCACGCCGTCTTCGTGCCTAGCTCTGGAATTATTTGTAGTAATATTCCAAATTCTGACAGGGAAAAAACCAAGTCATTGTAGTTTCCATGTTTGGAACCTAATGATCTTATTAGATTCCTTGAGATTGACTAAATAATATGTATCCATCCCTTTGGGTGTTCCCTCCTACATGCATAATTTGACTTTCTGAGAATATGGCCAAAGCACCTGTTGTAGTGTTTGGTTTCACTTTTAAATTACGAGATCATTTTGATTTGAAAAAATGTGGTGACATGGAATGGAAAACACCCATACCAATTATAATGTAGTAAATTGACTAGAGGTGAGAGGTAATACCACGTCACCAAATCGAATTGATCAATGGTTACACCCTTGTTGATATTAAATGATAATGAGAAATGGATTATACTTTGGCTCATATTAAAGCCAATGGTTATAATTAATGAAATGACATGAAGGCATGAAAAACCTTAATAAACAGAATGAATGGGATTGATGAAACATATTCATATATTATACCAAAATGGGAATGATGAACCTTTATAATTTTAATGAATAGGCATGATGACACTTATGCATGTATTATACCAAATGTGAATGAAAAACCTTTATAATTATACAAAATGGGAATGTAAACACTAGTTAGGTCAAAATGGGAATGAAAGACCCTTGGAAATGTTATATTAATATGGGAATGTTAAACCTTATATAAATGTGATACTATACAAGCATGAAATCCCTTATGATACTATATGTGTATGGCATCCCTTATGATACTAGTCATAAAATCCCCTTTCTACTGTGATATTGTGGATGGAATCCCTCTCCTGTGATACTGGGCAAGGTGTTTCTATTCTGTGACATTGGGAAAGGTGTCCGATATACTAATATGATATTTGGAATGGTGTTTCTTATAAATGTGATACTAGTAATTGCGTCCCTTGATACTTATTCAAGGTTATTACAGCATGGGATGAAGCTGGTAGTGTCAACCTAGTTTCTTTTTAGGAACCATAACTGACCCATTTACAGTTGTTATTATTTAATTTCATTATTATACATACAAACTATCATATTGTATACACAAACTGGATATTTATAGACACTATTTATGGTGGAATATTGTTCCATTTATCTCACACACTATCCAGGATACTTATAGAATTTGGGAAGACTATATTCTTTCATGTGTAGATATGGTGAAGCATCCTCTTAAGGATGTGTAACTTCATGGAATGTATTAGGATAGATCTGGTATAAGATGAAATGGATTGATCTCATGATGTTTGGATTGACTTCTGGCCTTTTTTAACGTTAGTTAATTTGGCACAACATGTATTTCTTGATGCCTTGTATCCATGTTTTCCTACTTTCTAGATACATGAAATACATTATCATCCTTCTATATATTATTCAATTTACTACTTTATTATTATTATCAGTTTCTTGGATGTTTATATCTGCTTCTGATGTTTCATCTATTATAATTATCATGATTTACCTGTTATATTACTTATCTATTGTACTAAAACATGATAATGAAGGTATAGTCTCCCTAAGTACCCACCCAAGGTCTTCACTTCTAGTTGTTAGGATTTCGTGTTTTGGGAGATGTGATTGAGACCATGTGGACCACCAGGCTTGGTGCACCTCTGAGTAGAATTCGAGTCTAGGATGTTACAATCACATTCTCAAGGAACTCATGCAACACATATAAATAATTTAATTTATTAAAATTAAACACCTAACCTAAACTGCCCAGGATGATCCAAGCCCCTTAAATGGATTAAACATTTGTAGTGAAACAAGATCATTAACATAAGAATCTCATATGATCAATGAATCAATTAAAATACATACCTTAATTTATTAAAGGGTTCTCTCAGACTACACTCACAGAAGAATATAGAACACACCATTGAAACATCCATAAAATTAAGGCAAAAACTAAGCACCATGTACCTTAGGCCAGTAGGTTGTCACTCATTTGATATCAACCCCTAACTCGAGCTGTAATGAGAGAAATCAATATTTTTGAAGAACACCCTGAAAATTAGAAATACGAGATCACATAGATTTAGTGTTTAGTGTGGTGAGATAAATGAAGAAAAGAATCTAGATAATTAATGGGATTACTGATGAACTTTCAATGAGACCAACACCAATTGAATCAGAGCTCAAATGATGGAGTTGGCTCAAATACTAAGTTTAAGAGAAATGGGAGATCCCCCTATACTATGCACGTGATGTGAAAGAGGAAGGAGGAAAGAAATAAATAAGGGAAGGGGAAGTTTCATATTTTCTCTCTTAAAATGACTAGTACGGTTTGGTTGTATGATTTGGATAACCATGCACCAAACATGTGGTTCTCACTATCCAAGAAGCATACACTCATAGGCTAGGTGAAAGTTTTCCAAACCATATAATGATCATGCATGATCCCTATATTAACAACTTTAGAGGAACCACATAGTCGTGTTCTCCCACCCACACAGTTACCAAAACTTTATCCAGTCCTGTAGGTGGGCCACATAGTTTCTCCTAAGAGTCCACATGAGTTGTCCAAAACTGCGTGCCTCTGTCGATGCTTTCCTAAAATTGATTTTTAGGGTCTGATAAACCCAAAAATCATCCGAAACATCGAGGAACATTCCAAGACTTAAAAACCATATAAAAAGGCCTTGGGTCTAATAGGATCTTAGAATTAAGTTCCAAAGATCAAGAAAAAATGGTTGTCCAACAACAAAATACAAAAAATTCAAAGAAACTGGGGAATTTCTGACCCACTAAAAAATCTGAGATTTTACAGTAACCCCACCATAACATAGCTTGTCCCTAAGCTATATAACATTACTTGGAGATGGTACCAAACATAACCATCTCATTTAAATCAACCTAGTATACCCATGTCATCAGTCACAGGTCAAATCCCCTCAAGGCGCTCCCCACCTTAGGAGTTACCTACTTGGTCACTTCCTAAAACTGACAAATTGTTTTGATGGTCCAAAGACCATCCCTAGACTCAAAAGTCCTTTCATAAGGAATCATAATTCCTACACATCATTAGGTGATCAAATCATGCCCAGGTCATAACCAACAGTCATCGAGTCCCGCATCTCATCAGATGCTCATATTATACTTATTCCATATATGACACTCATCACAAACTGCATCTCATCATATGCCCATAATTCTATATATCAAAAAATGCTCACAAATAATCCCACATCATATATACATATTAAATCTCATAAAAAAATTTGAATTCCTACTCACCTCATACCTAACCAGCATTAGATCGATGCCCATAATAAGTTCTGGTTCCAACACACCTAATATATACATATATATATATAGTGCATGATATCCAATGCTAAACTTTAAACCATCACTTGGTTATTCCAAAAAAATACCCTCACACCTCATGCATTAAAACTGGCCATGCCAACATAAAAGAAAAACCGTTCCCACCCACAGCATACCTCTAACTATTGTTGGATCCCTAAATTTCTCTACACCTAGAAACTTCACTGTGTACCCATAGCCCGAAGATTGATTACCCAAGGCCTAGCCTCCCTATGGAGTTGTACTAGCTAATGGAAACTAACCCCACTACTGGGTCCCATGATATCTACCAAAACCTCTACATGTAGATTAATCTTGGATACCATCTCTTGGTATCACTCCTGATTCTATCTTAGATCCCTGAGTATGACCTGATGCCTGGATCCTAGTATTTTGGGAAGGCTCTCTAAAGAACCTCCCAAAATGACCCATCCATCTACATGTACGAAACTCCATTGGAGGCATCTCACAATGAGTCCAAACATGTCATGGTTACCCTCACTAAAAGAAAACTACTGAAGACCCAATCTATAATGATCTTTCCGAATCTCTGGAATTACTGTCCTACTAAGGTTCCTCACGATCCTGCTTCCTCTTACATAAAGAATCACCGATCATCTCACTAGATGTTTTCACATGGCTTGAATATTACTCATGTTTACCTCAGATATCAGTACCTAATTCATAGCCTCATATAATGATGTCAGCCTAAATATATTCACCTTCACCTTGATTGCATGTCTCAAACCATCCTCAAAATGCAACACCATGGTGATATCCTCGCCCACCATAGAAGGTTAAAAATGAGAAAGCTCTATAAAAGTTTCTTTATAGTCCATGATAGATGTATCCCACTACTATAGATTCATGAACTCATGACCTCTATACTCCCTCAAGGTCTCTTGGAACAAGTGCTCAAAGAACCTAGCCTGGATGTCCTTCTAGGAAAATCAATTGAATTTTCTTTCCTATACTAGTATATCCCACTAGCGCTTTGCTGGACCTCTGGGCATGTACTTTACTAGCTTTACCCTCCAACCTAGAGGTGTCTCGGGTTGTTCAAAAATAGTTTGCGCTGACTCTATCTAGTTATATACTACCTGAGGTCCACTCTCACCCTAAAAAAATGGTGGGTGCTGATACTAAAACTCACGTGTCAGATTCTACATAGATGGATCAACTCATGGAGCTCCACTGTCAATTCCATCTATGACCCGAACCAAGCTCACCTTGAGCTACTCATATAACCATGACTGAAATTCTACCATATGAGGTGGCTATCCCATCTGTACCAATGGACCATGATCAACACTTCATTCCAAGGCCTTATCTAGACCCTCTGTTGTCCCATACTTTCTCATGAAACACTATATCACCTCCCCCATGATGCTCTATTAGAGTCTGTCTAGGTGGAATCCAACTGAATACCTATCATGATGATCAGACAGCCATAATATAATATATATATATATCACAGAGAAGGAAAAATGTATTAGACAACACCTATCACCACCCATACACTCCCCTCTCGCACCCGTGTACCATGCCATTCGGCCTCATTTCCCCTTACCTACCCATTTCAGAGTCTGATATCATATATAATTTCACCTCATGGCCCCCTTACTACCCATATCAAAATTAGACATCACATATAATCCAGCCTCATGGCCCCTTTCATATCAATAATGGAGTCAGGCATCACATATCATATATATATATATATATATATATGGGATAGCTAGGTAAAATTCCATTAAAAAGGATATATAGGAAAACACTCTTTATCTTCTTTGTTGACACTTTAAACAAATCCCCCTTTCATCATCCTTTACCACCCTTATCAGGGCTAGACCCATATATCACATGCATGTAGTGTCTCATAGTATCACATCAGATATCATCAGGAACTAAAAGTATGTGAGGATTGAGTAGAATGCCAATAAAGATACTAAGTAGAAAAACATGGGTTTTCTTCTTTATTGATACTATAAATACCTGAACCCCTCTTAGAGCATTCCAGGATCCCAATAATGATCACAAGAAAAACACACATCATATGAACCTAAGAGCCTATAATGATGCGTAAACAATCCTCCCTTTCCATACTGAGAAAATGGTCAAAAGCCATATAACTGATAAACATTACACGCAAGTGTGCCAATTGAGGTGGAAATAAAATTACATGTAGATTCAAACATCACAACAAAAAATTCCAACCCATGGAATCTTGGTTTGTCCCCCGTGCAAGGGAATGTAGGCACCCAAACATGAGTTCTTTACCTCGATCCAATTACATCCTAGCCTTTTATTTACCATAACCTAAATAGTAAGATAAAAAAGGAAAAGAAATCATTTGATACCATTCATAAATAGACAAACTTGATCGCCATTTAAATACCTAGGCCTTGTGTTGCTGTAAGGAAACATCAACAAGAACCTACCTTGATACTATTTATAGAGCCTCAACCCAATTTACACTCAAACTGTGCTCCCTGATGGTTGTCCTCTGGGCTTCAGGTGAACCTCATCATATGCCAAAGGCTGATGACTAGAAGCGAGGTTCTGATTAGGTGATATTGGGGAGACTATACCCTTAGGTGATGATAATGATAATGGTCCATAAGTATATGAAACAGTAGAAGAGGATCATAACAGAGAACAAACAATAAACTTCGTAGAAGCATATACAAAGAAATAGTAATATATAACCATCCTAATGGATGAATACCATTTGTAGAAAATAAAAAAATGGATTAAGAGGTCCTAATAGGTTATAATGGGTCATAAAAGACAAACAAACAGGGTCACCCATGGGCACTATATCAATAGATACTTATATAAAACATGCACAATCATGAAAGGAAACTCCAGCTGATGCAGAGAAACCACCATGGTTCACTACCATCCATTCCATGTTAAAAAGAATAACAAGATCAGTAAGGTCCATTTCCTGAGCATGATCCATTACTTGATCACAGAGACCTAAAGTCTACATGCATCCCAAAGGGCTAGTGCACTATGGGAAAAATCAATTCTTGCGACAGGCTATTTTTGATGGGTCCATCATCCGTCATAAATAGTCCATACCAGAAAACTATTTGCGACAAGATTCAAATACCATTGAAAAAATATTAAATAAACACTTATTTGTGATGGGAAAAGGTTCCCGTCACAAACACTTTTGGTGCAGCTTTCCACCAAAACACGAGAATGGGTATTTGCAATGGGTATAGGTTCCCATCAAAAATACCCTTCATAATTTATAGTTATTTGTGATGGGAGAAGGTTCCTGTCACTAATAACCTTCATTGTTTATAATTATTTGCAATGTGTATCATCAAAAATAACTTTTAAACTGTCACCTCACTTATTTATGCTGGGTACTATTTGCGACGGGAATCTCATCGCAAATAGTCTTGTTGTTTCTAAACTAACCTATATATACCCACTTGATTTTTTTCAATCATTCTCCATTTGAGCTCTCCTACTCAACTTTATTCATTTTCTCTTCAATTATTCAATTAAACGTTTAAATTTTTACAGGAAAGGAAATTTAATGTTTTGCATCGCTCAAAAGCTTTATTTTCGAGTTATTTATTAATGTTTTTAATTTTAATTTTAATTATTTTATTTTTATTATAATTTAATATTATTAATTAGTAATGATTAGAGTTAATTAGAAGTAATTATTTTTAATTATAAGTAATTATTTATAATTAGAAGTAGTTATTTTAAATTAGAAATGTTTAGTTTTAATTCGCAGTAATGTTTTTAATTAAAATTAAATAGATTTAATTTTCAAGAATTAGTTTTAATTATCAGTAAGTGGGTGTTATTAATAGAAAATAATTATAATTGATAAATAAATAGTATTAATTAATACAACTTAGTAATAATTTATAGATCTTAGTAATAAGTAATATTAATTTTCAATAACTTTTAATAAATAACATTAATTAGTAAAAATGAATGTTAAACCACTATAATTAGTAAAAATTAGCAATAATTAGTAAAAAAATAATGGTAAATCACTATAATTTCTAAAAATTGCCATTATTTGTATAAATTATTAAAAATTAACATTTAGTCACTACAATTAGTAAAAAATAGCATTAATTAGTAATAATTAATGGTAAATCACTATAATTAATAAAAATTAGTGGTAATTAGTAAAGATTAGTAAAAGTGAACATTAAATCACTAAATAAGTAAAAATTAATGGTAATTAGTAAAAATTCGCAACAATTAGAAAAAATTAGTAAAAATTACTGGTAAATTAGTAAAAATTAACATCAAATCACTATAATTCAAGAAAATTAGTTGTAATTAAGAAACATTATCAGTAAATCACTTAAAAATCAGTGGAACTTAGTAAAAATTAGTAAAAATTAGTGGTCTTCAGTAAATATTAGTAAAAATAAACATTAAATCACTATAATTAGTAAAAAGTTATAGTAATTAGTTATAATTAGAGGTAATTAGTAAACATAAGAAATAAATCACTATAATTATCAAAAATTAGTGAAAATTATTTATAATTATAAAAAATTAGTGGCGATTATTAAAAATTAGAAAAAATTACCAGTAAGTCACTATAATTAAGTAAAAATTAGTTGTACTAAGTAAAAAATAATGCTAAATTACTATAATTATTAAAAATTAGTGATAATTAATAAACAATAGTTAAGATTACTGGTAAATTTGTAAAAATTAACATTAAATCTCTATAATTAGTGAAAATTACCAGTAATTAGTAAACATTAATGATAAATTTCAATAATTATTAAAAATTAGCGGTAAATAGTAAAAATTGGTATAAATTACTGGTAATTGGTAAATATTATTAAAAATGAACATTAAATCACTATAATTAGTAAAAATTAAGGAAAATTAGTAAAAATTAGCAGTAATTAAAAAACATTAGTGATAAATCACTATAATTATTAAAAAATAGCAGTGATTAGTATAAATTAATGGTAAATCACTCCAATTAAGTAAAAATTAGTAGTAAATAGTAAATATTAATGGTTAAACACTATAATTATTAAAAACTAACAAAAAATACTAGTAAATTAGTAAAAAATTATGTTAAATTGCTATAATTAGTTATATTTTACAGTAATTATGAAATAATTAATGGTAAATCACTATAATTATTAAAATATAGAGGTAATTATTAATAATTAGTAAATATTACCAATAAATTTGTAAATATTAGTAAAACTTAGCGGTAAATTAGTGAAAATTAACCACAATTGACCACAATTGACCACAATTGACCATAATTAACCAAAATTAGTAATAGAAGGTCGACCAAGGGTTATGAGGGGAGCATGTAGAGAATGGGATGATGAAAAAGATATAGTGAATGAATTTCAATAACCCTGAACCCAACAATGATGAAATTATTTCTGTATGTAGTTGTGTCCTTCCCCTCTACTTCATAATTCCATCACACCCCTTGGTTGGCATCCTATTTCACTTACTAAAATTATCAGTAATTAGAAAAACTTATCAGCACAGAATTAGAAAAAAATAAGTGGTAATTATATAAAATTTATAATATTTACATGTAATTTTTATTTTTTTAATTTTCTAATATTTCTTAGATAAAATTTTATTTATATCTAATTAATCATAAGTAATATTTTTTTTGAGAAAAAATGAACAATATAGAAGGAAAAAATATTTATTATAGGATCACTATTGGATAAATCATAATAGGAATCCGAAAAATTATGGTATAAATTATGTATATATTGAGGGTGTTGAAGATTTTCTATCATTTGAATAATCAAAACCAGAATTTGTTTCATAAGGGAAAATTATATTTCCACGTAATAAATTTGATTTGATGATATTTGAAACATTTGAAAACTTTTGGGGCCATCTATTATGTTTTTGTTTTAAAAAAGAATATATTTTTTGGTATCGACATGGAGAACACAGTTCCAAAGAAGTTACAAAAAATGTGGTTCCAGATCCATCAAGGTTTCAAAATTTAGTACATGATGTGGATGGTATATATTTTTGACAAAATGAAACTCATGATGATATTTATTTAACTCTTGGGTTCGAACTATCTCAACTTTATGATTTGTTGAATTATGTTGAGGATTCCTTATATCTTGGTTTCCAGATAATAAAATTTGAATCCGTTGAAAAATTTATGGATATTAAATTAGATAATGGAATGTAAAATAGCGTTGATGATCAGATATTATATTTGGTTAAATCACTGTTACCTAAAAGAAATGTGTTCTTGAAAATTTCAATGAGAGAATAGGCTGGTTCGTAATTCGGGTCTTGGTTATCATAAGATTCATGCATGTTCAAATGATTTCATCTTATTTTATGCTAAAAAAGAATCTTTAGTTAGTTATTCTATATGTGGAAAATTTATGTACAAGGATGATAAATAATGGAAGGCTGGGTTGGTTCTAGTTAAACAATTGAGGTATTTCTCACTTACACCCAGATTGTAGTGTTTATTTATGTCTCAGAACACAAAGATATTGATTTCATGGAATAAAACCAATATTAAAACCAGTAAAAACATAAATCATTCTTGTGATGGTGATTCATGGAAGAATTTTGACTAGGTACATCCATATTTTTCTCTAGAATCTCATAACGTTCAATCAGGTCATTCTACTGAGTGTTTCTATCCATTTGGTTATTATGATAGTCAATATTAATGTTATCCTATTTTTATAACTCTGTACAACATAAATCCTTATATTTTGATGAATGATCCATATATATTTTTGACATTATTAATTCTAGGAAATACAAAAAAGAATATTGATGTTTATTTGAAGCCATTTATTGATGATCTGAATTTGTTATAGATTAACATGGTTGGTATATATGATATTATTACGAAACAAAACTTTGTAAAAAATGTTGCATTAATGTGGATAGTTACTAACTTCCCAACATATGATCTATTATCTAGATTAAGTAAAAATGGTCCAAAATCTTGTCTATATTATATGAGCGAAAGAGAAGCATTTTTGGTCATCAATGGAATAAATCCTTGTTCATTCTAATTTCATCGAATATTTCCTCCTACCGATCATGGTTTTCAGAGGAACAAATATCATTTTATAAAAGGTAAAACTAAAATATATGGACCTCCAATAATGATATCAGGTATTGAGCAAAATTATCTCTATATTACATACCATTAACTTTGGAACAACTATAAACCAACAAAAAATATACTTCTTTGGGAAAGAACAGAATTGGATAAAACAAATCATTTTTTGGGATCTGCTATATTGGTCTGATTTGTTGTCCTATCACATGTTAGATGTCAAGCATATTGAGAATAAATATTTTGATAAAATATTTTATATAATTTTATACACACCTAGTAAGACCAAAGATAATGTAAATTCATAATTATATCTTGCCCAAATTTTCATGTGATTTGAACTTTATTTGTTTGAAAATTACATATCATAGATGTTAATGAATCCAAAAATTTCTCATAGTGTCCAAATAAAATCATTTATTATTTAGTCAGTGGATTTTAGATTTGAGGCTTCCAAATTTTTATGTTTCTAATTTGGCAAGATGTGTCAGAATTGGTCAAATTACTAGATTAAAAAGGAATAATTATCATCTTATAATGGAACTAATTCAACTGATTGGATTTATAAGTTTTCTGAATTTTATTATTTGGGACGTGATAATAGAAATATCATTTTTTTCAGAGACATTTTACAGTGAAAATAGACTATGAAGCACTCAATAAAATGCAAGTATATATTGTTTTAATTTTATATAAATTAGATTTTTTCCTACTGAATTTCTTTGATTCAATGAAATATTTGATATTAAATTTTCCTTGTGAAGAAAAATGTAGAGGGATGGTTATGTTTCGATCAATGTACCCATATAAGATATGCATATATAAATTGAAGAAAAAGGTACATAAAAAAGCATCGGTTGAGGGATCAATTACAGAAGCTTATTTTCAAGAGGAAATTTTTTTTTTGTACTCTCATTATTTTTAATATGAATATCCCTCAAAACACAAACGAATGGGCCGTAATGAAAGAAATGTTGATAATTAAATGAAAAATCAATTATCAGTTTTTAATCACCCTAAACATGGATATAATGGAGTTAATGAATGATGTATTTCAGATGATAAAAATCACATGGATCATATAAATGTTTTGATCAACTTTGAAGAAATGAAACCATTTCTACAGTGAGTTATTCTATCACTTATTCTATTAAAATTTTTAAAAGAAAATTAATATTATTTTATTTGTAGATTATATGACAATCATATCATGAAATTGTTTCCACAAATTATAGCACCTTCTCTTAAAGAACGTTGACAAAATTAATTTTCCTACAGGTTTCAAAAATTGGTAAAGTAAATTTTTTATGGTTTAACATATAAAATCAATTTATTACTTATTATATTGATAATTTTTTTTAAAATTTTTAGGTATCTCAACATGCTGATAAAATTTATAATCTATTGTGTGTATTGAGTAACCCACCTTCCAAAATGGTTAAATATTATAATGCATATGTGGTTAATGGTTTTCTATTTCATTCATGTGCATATGTTGAATAAAAAGTAGTGATTTTCTTAAGAGTATATCATAATAGATAAAGTTAAGTTGTGTTTTATGGAATGATAGAAAAAATAATTTTACTGTGTCTTTTGGAATATAATTACTTAATGATATTTAAATTTAATTGTTTGGATACTAATAGAGGATTACATGTTCATCTGTTCAATGGAATCGCTGACATTAAATAGAAAAGACTTCATATAGTAAACTATCCATTTTTATTGGCTTATCAGATAAACAAATTTGTTATACAAATTATTGTGCTTCCTTAAGAGATCTAAGTGATTAGTGGAGCATAATAAGCATTAAATGTCATGAAAATAAGTTTACTCAAAGTGAATGTGGTTCATTTGAAGTGAAAGGAATTGAAAATTTTCAAGAGAGAACTCTAAATCCATATTTACCACAAAGAGAAATGAATATCAATGATGAAACAACATAGTTATTGGTTAATAGTGATGATGATGTTATCAATGTAACAATTGAATTTGAAATAGAAAGAGATGATGAAGCTGAAACTTCTATGGAAATTGATGATATTGAGGAGGCATATGAATATATTTACACCGTCATATATGAATATGATGTTGAAGATTAATATTGAAATAATTATTTACCATTTAAATCATATATAATATATATCTACATTTAATACTTGTTTTAAATTATTTACAGACAACAATAATTTCATGTTTCAAATTACCAATGATCATTAATCTAGTCTATTTCATAAGTTGGATGAGGCTACACTACATGGTGATAATCCTGATGCTTCATCATCTAACCCTCAGGCTATTTTCAGTGAGGTTTTAAATCGAAGGTGTTGTTGTCTTTCGAGATTGATGATTTCTGAATCTATCCCAGAGAGACATCCACGTCCTTAGTTCAATCCACACATATAGACGTTTTTTTTGTTTTTGTATTTTAGTTAGTTTTAATTAAATTATTTATATACTAATTGTTTGATTATTTTCTTTGTTTTTTCATATATTTTCAAATATATCTTTTGGACAGGGGAGTTTTATATTACAAAATTATTTTTCAAGAGCATGGTTGACATGGAATTAGATTTCCATTTATGTTCAGCACCAAACATTTGGTATTTGGATGGTATATAAATAAATAATAGTTATTTTGAAAATTATTTATTTATTAACATTCTATTATTTATTATTTATAGAGTTTATGGTATCTAGTTGATGATAGCATGTAGAACTCTATATGTAAGGCTTGGGAGGTCTATTGGTGTGCTCATTTCTGTTAGTTTTTTCACAATTAGAGGAGCGAGAGTCATGAATTTTGACCAGTCTTGCTACAAATATGGATCATATTACATCTCATCCTAGGTTTGGGATAGATTATGTTCATACTATATGGGAGCTCGTTTTAAGAAGAGAGCATCATTATGCCGACATAACTGGGGGAGGCAGGAGGTGGCACTTCTATATGGTAGTCATACATTCTATACACATTGATGACTTATGGTAAGTACATTTTTTAATAATTTATATAACTTTAAATATGAACTATTTAATTTATACTTATATAGGAAGTAAAATATCCCAATATTATTAAGTTATACATTTATAAGAGGATGTACAATGATCCTATCCCTGGATAGGTTATAGGTGGTCTCCAACATCATATTGTGGTCAATATAATTTTATTAATTTTTAAAATTAACTACAAATAATATTTTAACTATTTAAAATTTAAATTGAAATTCAAAGAGTCATATGAGTCCAAAACTTCTCATACATAAGATTAGGGCCAGGCCAAGACTGAGGATCCGAGCACCAGTGTAGTAGGATTTTATAATGCAACATGGATTCTGGAGAATTAGTATGCCTTTGATAAATTTGAAGTTGTTTGTATAATCTATCAATTGATATCGTGGAGTTATTATGTTACCCATGCGATGTAATCATATATATCAAGGGGAGATGAGGAGAGTACTCATCATATATTTCATAGTATGAGGAGCTGCTATCAGCTCAGCATAAGCTTATAGAGACCATGCACAGGGATCGGGAAGAGCTCCATCGATAGTAGTAGTATCAGCAAAAGATGAATTGATTTCAGGACTAAGAGCACGAGTAGACAATATAGTACATGCAATAGCTCAATCAAGGTTTAGGGATGGATTTTCCTCCACCACCTCCTTAAGACGACCCCCCCTTAGTGATTTTTTTATTGGTGTATTTATTTTGATAAAAATTTGAGTGAACATGTTGTTTGTAACATTTTTATTAATTAGTATATTAACAGTTATATATATTTAGTTTTTATATTGTTGCACATATTTTTTTTATATTTTATTATATATTTTTAAAATATTCTTACATTATTTTTGATTGGAAGGTTCACCCATCACAAATAATTATTTGTGATGGGTCAGTTATACCATTGCAATAGATTTTTTTATATACCAAGAGTTTATTTGTTATGAGATACCAACCCATCTCAAATAAATATTTTTTTTTGTGGTTTCCCTTCATAATAAAATATTTTTTCAATAACCCATTGCAAAAAACTATTTTTATGATGGCTCATCATAAATGTCTCGTCACAAATAATTCATTTTATAGTTGTTGTGTATGGTTTGAGCATGAAATTAGTATAGAACCCCCAATGTGTTCCTATATTACATCCATAATTATGAATATTTATTGTAAATATAAATAATATGGAAAGTCACACACACATTTAATAAATAAACTGCTTCCATTGTGTTTAACAACCACAAGGAAGTATTCACCTACTTCGAAAATTTCTAGTATATGTATGAACACATGCCAATATATATATATATATATTCATAGGTGAGGATCCAAAAATTAATTCCCAAGACATCCCCTGATGAAAGATCATCGTTAGGTTCCACCTATAAAATGCCAGTCAACACCTCATGCCATCCAACACCTCCCGTGTCGTAAATTGAGAACCCAGTGTCCAAAAGTCACACTCATAAAGTCCCTAGTCCCTCCAAACTCTTCTTAGAGAATAACCATTGGATCTAAGACCAATGTCATGAGGTTTCATGATATCCTTCCTTCAATATGAATCATTGTCACTCAATAGTCGATGTCTCGAGGAATGATGATATCCATCATCCCATTATTCTTGCCTACTGGTCTCAAATATAAAATTGAGCCTCATCCCCCAATCGATGGTCTCAACACCATTATCTGTTATTCTATCACAATCTATGTGGATTTCTATGGTAAGAACCCCTAGAATATACGATGGTAAACACCATCCCATAAGATACATGATCTACATGGACCTCCACCAACAGTGAGTGGTCAAATCCACCTTAACTGAGTCATATCTATGTGAACGTAACTCCAATAGTGCTTTCGAAAACAATAGATAGAGGAAATAACCAAAGAAACTAATCCACATCATCTGACACATCATGGACCTACAACCATGTCACTAAATCTTGATGGTTAACACCATCTCAAATCACCGAAGCCGTTCCATAATTCTGATAACCTCATCGCCTCAATTTGACGACCATATTGCTCAACCTGGTGATTAACATCACTATAAATATATGTCGGGACATTTCCCCATCTTGATGATCATGTAATCTCATTCCAGATGATGATAATCACCTCAGTCCTCACGCCTATCCTTTCACGTTATCAAGGAACTCATGAAACACATATAACAATTTAATTGATTCAAATTACACACCTGACCTAAACTTCCAAGGTTGGTCTAATGCCATTACCTGAATTAACCATTGGTAGTATATTAAGAGAATTCCCACAAGCATATAATATCTTTAATGAATCAATTAAAATATAGGAATTAATTTATTAGGGGTATCTCTTGGACCACCCCCACAATTGTATATTGAATACACCCTTAAAACACCCATAAAATTAAGGAGAAATCTAGGAATAACCTAACATAGGCTAGTAGGTTATCGCTCGTCTGATATCAACCCCTAACTTGAGTCTAAACAAGATCAGTCAAAATTTTATAAGAATTCCATGTAAATAAGGAAAAAAGAGATTCCAAAGATTTATCATTCTATGTGGTGAGATAAATGAAGAAAATAATATAGAGGATTAATGATCTTAATGATTCTCTTGTAATGATACTGGCAACAATAGAATCTCATCTCTGACGACAGAGTTGGAACCAACCTAAGCTGGAGAAATGGGAGAGCCCTCTTATCTATTCTCATGAATTAAAGGTGGAATAAGAAGGAAAAAATGAAATAGGGTTGGGGTAGTTTCATATTTTCTTTCCTTTAAATTACCCACATTATTTGGATAACCATGCTCCATCCATGTGGTGCTTACTATCCAAGAACCACATGTAATGTAATGCATAAAATAAAAAAAATACCAAAATTAAAACCAGCTCCTTCAACAGAGATACTAACTCAAATTGTCCCTACAAGATAGAAATGGAAATTCGGGTCACTACCTCCATTATATATTTTTTAAAAAACGGGATATCAAAGATAAGGGTAAAAATATAATTATACTTAGAAGGTTCCTCTGTAGAAACTCTCTATAAAATGTGGAATAATTATACTAATGTTATAGTGAAAAAATAGTGGAACCAACTCATTAACTAACTAGGCCATCTACCACCCAACCTCACCCATGATCACTCACCAAATATATGCACAATTATAGTAACATAATAATAAAAATTCAATGAAAAGGTATCCAACACTAACTTACCCACTAAACTAGTCACCCTCATTCCTCAATGACATTTGTTTTACTGCACCTATCTATTTTTTATCAAAATAACCACATACTAAATACCACATAATAAACATAGTCATATAACCACATCCTCATACCACATACCACAACTACATACCATATTCCACAAGCACATATAACATACCACCATATAACCACATCACTACATCACCATCCACTCATCACCAAATCACCACACCACTTCCATATATCACAACCTCATAACATCACAACATATTATATGTCTAGAAGAGAGAGCATGGAAGAGGGAGTAGTAATTTATCTATATCATCCAAATCTAGTATGTTGGGAGTATAACCATAACCTACAACCTCATATAAAAATAAATCACATTACCTAAGTTGAGTGGTGGTGTGTAGGAAATAACATAAACGAAAATGAATAAATAAGAATACACACAATCCCATCATAAGGGTCAACTCTCAAACTTAACACCTCTATAACCACTTACCATCACTATACCATCACTACAATAGTAAATCCAACCACTATTTCCACCACTAGACACATAATATCCAACAACACTGTATTAATACCTCACCAATTCATCTCAACAAAACATCTTCAACGCATTTAGTAATTCATAATTTATCTCATTTTATTATTCAATTACCAACCAACCATTTCCTTAACCACTTAAAGAATCCCAAATAGATTATTCATTATTTTTAGCACATTATTATTCTACCATTGATGATTCTACTTTCATTAGATAATTTTGTTCATTTATTTATTTTTGTATCACTTTGTATCTCTAGATGACTACAACACCAAACACAACAAACTATATATACCATCAAATCAACAACCACAACAAGAGCCCACAACATCCTATTTACCACCTCTACAACAATATTAATCACATTAAATCACATTAGAAAAAAATAATTTTCCTCCAAAGAAGAATATATTATCAAACCTTTCTCAACCACAACAATCCAACCATACTAAAACCCCCTTAACCATAGAAGGAATACAATAACACAATTAGAAATTAACAACAACCATTAAATTCTATAATTGTAGGCACTGTCATTAATTTATAAATCACGATTGAAAATATCACTATTTAATTCCAAATTTCCACTATTTATCCTTTTTACCATCTTAACATTACTTATCCAATTTAAACTTGTTTATAAAATTAAAATAAATAAAAAATCATAATAATATATTACTATAAAAACCTATGAAATAAATAATAAACCAAGAAATAAAATATGGAAATCATGTAAAACAATATTCAACTCCTATCACTTTAATTATTTAATACGAGTTTTTAATATCATGAGGTCAATTGTAACTCTTCACTAAAGAAAATCAGGTAAGCTCAACTTTTATTCAAAAATAAAAGAAGATAGATTCCAAATACCATACCTCGAGTTATGCTTCAATGAATATAATAAATAGACTAGAAGAAAACAATGATTAAATCCAACAAAATATCCTAAGTTAAACCTTAAAAAACCAATGATATATCATCTCCCGTCAAAACATCGACCAAACACCAAAAAAAATGAAGAAAGAACTCTGGTATTGCCTTATGAGATGAAAAAAAAGATAACAACAAGAAATAAAGAAGATAATGGAATATTGTATTACAAGGGATTGATCACACAAAGTTGAGAGATTTAGATCCACTATAGTTATCAATAATCAATAAAAATAAGACCTCAGGGCATCTAGGGTTTAAGAGAGAATAATGAAATCAAACCAATAGGATGGAACAAGTAACTAATCGACATATGATTCCATCTAACCTTACATTAGGTATAGTGACCCATCATTTTCATACATATATACTAAATCTTATTGAGAGAATATTAATTATATATTAGTAAAATCCATGTCATAACAAAAAACTTTTAGTGTATTTGGAAACATTGATACAGAATAAACTTTAACATAATTGATCTACATTAATTTATATTAAGTTATTCACAACTATCGCCCTTCTTAGAAATAATATACTTAAAACCTTTATCCATCACCTAGGAAGGGAAACATAAGAAAGGGAGAGCTCATATGCTTAGTAAGGATAAAAATAATAGATATCAATCAATGATAATAAGTGATAATATGATAAGAATAAGTGTATGAGGATATGTGATTAACATTAGAAAATCATACCCATCAATTGAAAGATCATAATCATGTAACATGATATAAATTTTTATCAATCAAAAGACATAAGACAAAAGAGCGTGGAATCATAATAATCAATAATGATCCATGAGAACATATTATAAGCATAATATATAAGTTTTTTATACACATAATCCTAGAAAATCATTTATTTATCCAAGGATTACTACCAAGATTTTCATAGTGGGCTAGGTTCACTCCCCATTCCATCATTACCTTAGTCAAGGTTCACTCCTAAGACTATATTATTAGAAAAAGTGACTTACTGAACTGGGTTGACTCCCAATTATAGTCCTTATTATATCATGAGATATCCATATTTACCTAATGAATTTAAGGGATATAAAATTCCATTCCCACATATCACATAATGAAAACCATACATAAGTTTTCCACAAGACCATAAAACATTCATCGTATCATCAATTCATAACTCATTAAAAGGATACATGTTTCATAAAAAATTCATCATAATAATTATTAACCATCCAATATAATAATTTAGATGACAACACTGAATAATATCTACAATAACTCATAATAAATATTAAATGATTTTTTCATAGATAAAAATTATTTTAAAACATCACTAAAAAAATTATTGAAGAAAATAAACTTTTCATTTAAAATCACTTATTCAAAATTTGAAAATTTATAATAGAATAATGGGAAAGAATTTATATGAAAATTAAAAGGAAAGTTATAAAGTTATATTTAAATAAAATATTATTTAGAATGGTAGGGAAAGTTATTCTTGTTGTCTGTGTTAAAATGAAACAAATTCCCTTAATTTTTTTTAATAAAAAGTACGAAGTATCTCATTTAGAAAATGAAAAGAAGTTTACATTTTTTTACATAAAGTAAAAAATGGGAAAAATTGAACTTAATGAATATTTATATAATAGTAAAAACATTCTAGAGAGCATTTTAAACAAAATATGGACATGGAAGGAAAGGATTACAGACCGAAGGGAGAAATAATGTTAGTTATATTTAAAAAACTTCTTACTGTATCTTGAGAATTTAAATAGATAAAAAAAAGTAATTTTTTTATATCCATTAATAACCATATAATAAGAAAATAATTATTACATTTTAGATATATATCATATAATTTCATCATTGAAAAATTAAATTACAAATAATATTGGTAAAAAAAGAGATTATATCATAAAACCCTTACCTCATGCTCATATTTTTTTAGGATTGTAACCTCCAATTTAATAATTTTTAATTTATAATAATTTTATAAAAGAACCATAATCATACCTATAATACCATACATAGTTCAATAATAACATATTGTCAACTATTCATCTCATTTCGGTTCTTAACTACTTTGTTTTTCATGTATGTTTTTGATCGGCGGTTATGGTCCTTGTATTTTGGTCATGGTTCCTTTATACAAAAAATGTAAATTATGATATAAATATCTTATAAATTGATAATATACATATTTTTAACTATTCATATAAAGCGATGATGAAAAAATTATTTCATAACTATGTGTAGATAGTAGTCCATAGGTACGCACGAGTGATGTTCCCATTTTTCAATGGATAGAATGAAAGAAAAGTAAATAATAATAACAATTTTAAGAACACTTATTATATTATAAATATCACATATATACATTAAATACTACATAATAGCTGAACAATAAATTTGGGTTTGGAAAATGAATCATATTGCTATGTGGAGGCGGTAGTCCACACAAACACATGAGGAATACTTTCATCTAGAATTTGATAAAGAAAAGGTGGTAAATGGATGTTAAATAATTATAATAAAATATTATTATATTTATTATTATAAATTAATCATGTTATTATAGATAAAAAAAGTTTCTATGAAGTATAATAATATATAATATTGAAATATCTTGATTAAGATCTATACCTCTTCTTTGAGAGGCCTCATCCATCTTACTAATTAAGCCTTGATATATTGTTCTTAGAAGAAAAACAATTATCTATGATTAAGGTAAGGAATCTAGGAAGATTTTGGAGTATTAGTTTTCTAAGTTAGAAGTCACAAATAGTTTGAATAATTTAGGAGAATATATGAACTTTTATAAGTTATGGGTGGGACACACATGAAATTTCTTAAAATATTTCAATAACATAAGGTCACCTTCATGTGAATGTGGCTCCAAATTTTATAGTGTTCCAAGGTAAGATAAGATAATGTTGAAATATATTCAACGAATAATAATTTTATAGGTGAATGTGTAAATACCACACTTATCTTTTTATTGAATCACATGGTAGACCTGTTTAAAAAAAATTATTTCTAAGAAATAAGCATAATTTAATTCCCTTAATTTCCTTGTAAAAAACCATATAAATAATGTTAAAATAATATATTTAATACATAATCTATTAATTAAATTAAAACCACTAATAAATATAGAATAATTTAATTTATCAAGATAAGAAAAAATTGTCACAAGTACAAAAACAAAATTTTAATATCGTTTATTAAAATCGATGTTAACAATATTTATGATGATATTTATCATTAAAATTTAATTATTTTATCATATTTCATGAAATTTATTTAAAAACTGGTGTTAAAAATCATCTCTCACATTAGTTATTTATAAAATTATGTGAAATATATTTGTCATTGTAAAAAAATTCAAGATAATTCATAACTATTTAGAGATTCAAAAACTAAAAACATAATTTCTTAAGATAAAATAATCAGATTGAAATTATAAAACTAACATAATTAAGGATTTTTAATGGTTTAATTATAATGCCAAAAAAATATTAATTATAATTTTATAAAAAACCTGATTAAAAAAATCATTCTATGTATTTTACTGGTATGCAATAACCATTGATAAATCATAATGAACAAACAAATTCTTTCATTGTTTTAGAAATAATTAACATAATTTACCTCATAAAACCCCAAATCTTCATATTCTATATGGATATTAATTTATGATAATAGATATACAAGAAATGAATAAATGGAGAAATAAATTTTTATATAAAATAATGTAGGAATGATATATTTAATAATAGAGGTAGAAGCAAAAGTTTAGGATGAATATTGGGAAAGATTGATCAATTAGATATATTTTTAAGAGAGAATAAACAAAATAAGAGTTTTATGTGTAAAAATAAACTTTTTGTGTTCATTAAGACAAAATTTTAGGCTGAAATGTGAAACTTCATGGGTGAAAAGTGAAAAATTAGAATTTCCTCATTAAAGTAATATTTTTTAACGTCGGTTATTAAAATAACTATTATTAAAGATATTCTTGAACATTTTTAATATTATTTTTTAAATTGACTAACATTAAAAATGTCTTCAAAAATATTTTTAACATGGGTTATTAAATAAATAATTTTAAAAAGGAAATGTTGTAATTACTTTTTTGACCAGTGTGTGTGCATAAAAACGATTTTTAGAAAAATTCGTTTTTAAGCCCAAAAAATGAACTTATAAAAAAATAATATATAATGATTATTACTTTGTAATTAATTATATTACTTATAATTAAAGGAGAATTAGGTTATTTTAATATCAAATTCAAAACCTAAGGATAATTTTAATTGAAAATAAATGATAGTTTTTACAAAAATCATTAATTTTCATTATTCACTGAAAAGTAAATCATTTTAGAAAAATAATAAGAATTTAACCTCACATAATATAGACATGATGATTTAAAACATGATATTAATTTACTAATATTTTTTATAAATGGTAGATGTGAATTATAATTCTTTCATGAAAAAATGTGATAAAATCCATTTTTAAAGAAAACATATTTTTGAAGCATAAAATGATATTACTGAAAAATGAGTATTATTTATAATTGACACATTTTCACTATCTAAAATGTTTCTATTTTTTTAATAATGTGGTTATTACTACTCATACCTATTAATTTAATTCTTAGGTTATAATGCTTTACTATATTGTGTTTTATATAGAATCGAGTTTGCATGTAAGGCAAGCTATTGAATACCTCATGTTTATTTAAAAAAACACATATAAAATCACACGGTGTAACATTATACCCCCTTAAAATGATTTTATCCATAAAAATTACCCTACTCTAGTACAAGAAAAAGAGGATATATTTTCTTCATCATGTCCCAATATTCCCATGTAGCTTCCTCAGATTATTAATTTCTCTAAAGAACTTTAATCAAGTAAGTAACCATATTCTGTATAAATTTATCTCTACAATCCAAGTTTTATACTAGTTTCACTTTATATGAATGATATTTATCTGGTAGTACAATCATATATATTAGTATATATTAAGGATATGCTATGTACATCCACATGAGAGATACATGGAACACATCATGAACTTGAGATAGGTTTGGTGGGAGTGATAAGTGATAAGAAACTATCCCAATATGATAAAGAATATTAAAAGGACCAATATACCTAGGAATTGGATTTCCCTTGTTTTCAGAACTCACAACATAATTTAATGGATAAATTCATAGTAAAACCTTCTCACTGACTTCAAATTTTAGATCTCACCGATGATTGTCAGCATAAATATTTTATCTACACTAAGATATATTGTTATTCTATTAAATGAATCTATCCTTATATTCTATTTACTCATCCAGCTCATGTAAAAATAGATTTGTTTCTCTAAATTTATCGAAATAAGTTAGAGTTCTACACTTCATTCTATAGAGGGGTTCATAAGGAGCCATCTAAATTCTCGAGTGAAAGCTAGTATTGTAATGAAACTAGACCATAAGATGATGTTGATACCAACCAAGTTTTAAATCTAGAGAACATGATCTAAACATATCTTATATGTTTTTAATGGTTCTATCAAAATTAAAATATATATACAAAAGATAAGAAATTCTGAAACACAAATCCATATCCAAAACATGCTAAAGTATGTTCCATAACATTGAGGAAAACCTTAGATCTCGATCAGATATAATAGAACACATTACTCAATGAAACCTTCCCACTTTCTCAATACATTTCATGGAAATATGACCAGGAAGGAAATATTTTCTAATAACCATGATTTTTTCTCAATTCATAAGTCAATCAACTATAAACCAAATAACATTATGGCCTTTAGATGTTTGAGGTGGGGATGGGGGTGTAATGATGAAATCCATATGATGTTTTCTCATATACATTATGGTATGTATAATGGTTGTAACATCCCCTTAGACTTATGTCTCTCAACTTTAACTTTTCGATATACCAAGAATCGAGATACATACCCTATGAAATCTATTTTCATGATGTCACACTAGAAATGATATTTTAGATCTATACACATATTCATACTTATAGGATGATTAAAGAATTATGATCTATGATCTTATTAAAATAATTCCTTCTTCAAGTATGGTATTGATGGGACACATACTTGGTTCCTGAACCTTATCATTCCATGACAATCAATGTTGAACTTAGGAACATTTCTCACCTTATTTTGTAGATCCACGTCCTCTTTCTGCACCACTTTAATCTTCACATGGATAGAAGGTATAATACTCATTTGATAAAGATATGATTCCTCAACTTTCTTTATGATTTAAAGATCCATCATTTTAAAATCCATGAATACGGGATATTTTATTATTCTTATCATAGATAACCTAGAATTATCCTTTTTAATCAAATAATTTTACACCTTGTTTGGTTTACTAGGATGGTAAAGTATTGATAAAGTTATACTATTGATATTTTCCCAACATATCCCATGTAATTTAGGTTTTAATGATATTAAATTCCCTTCATATGTTACATATTTTTTTAAGTGTCCTCATTTGGTTTCATCACTATTTAATACATTTTTTAGTTAGTTCTAAAAATTAATGAAATTTATAGAAATTTTATACTTATGAAACAATTGCTACGTGAGGCATTCAAATATGTGAGGATTCATCCATGCCGAGTAGTCGACTACATGATGGGTTCACCAATGTGAAATGACTACAAAAAGAAAATGAATACACAAAAATAATATATGTTAATGAATTATCTATGTGGGGAATCAACAACATTGATCAAATTAATCTGAAAATTAGTTATAGGGAGTATTCAGTCATGTGGTTTAGATATGTGGTGAAATTAGCTACGTGTTTCTATATGGATATGTGATTTATTCGACCATGTAAAAATTGACTACATGAGTGAGAAGGCTACATGGATAATTCTCACATGTGGAGAATTCCTATGCAATTAATCTATGTGAGGATAATGGATACCTAAATAATGGTTTTGTAGATAAATTTGGTTATGTGAAATAAATAATAGGAATTTGGATATATGGTGATCCAAAATTTTCTACATCATTATATAACCTTATATTTATTACTATTGGTGTAATTTCAATGGAAATTTATGCTTTCATGAATGAATTAAATATTGGATCCTTTTTATGGTAAAATATAATTTGAAACATTTAAAGTATCAAGAAAATAAATAATCACAAGGAAATGTAATTCACGGTACTGCTGGTGAGATATTTTTGAGAAAAGGATATGTAAATTTTAATTCAAAGACTAGATTTTTAACATATTTTATTGTTAAATTTAAATAAAATATTTATAATGTATTTTAATGTGTGGTCAAGAAGATAATTATATAATACTTTTTAAAGAATAGAATAAGCACTTGAACTTTAACTCTCTCTCTCTCAATTCTCTCTAAATGATGATTTGTCTTACGTGAAAAGAATAAGATGCTTCAAGTACTACATTTGTGCTATCAAGATCCTATTTTTCGTTTTATAAGACTCTCATCAAGATTATTTTTATTCTTATCATCTATCTTAGAGATTTATTCTCTTATGTCAGTTTTATCTTACAACTGTGAGCATCATCTACAAACTATCTATTTATTATCCCTCTCACTGTGGAGGTTCTGAGTAAAAGAACCATGAAGGATGGTGTTTTGTAAAACCTTATTGGATCCAAGTAAAAGATCATGGTATTATAGTATGTGTCAATTTCATACAATTATTCATTCAATAATTGGGAAAAGGATTAAAATTCCATCATAAAAGGATCAGTCTAGTGAGCATCACTAAGTACTTGGAGTTGAGAAACTATAGAGCAGTTTATGGGATTTTTATTCCTTGAACCACTACAAATATATGATGTATAATATTTTTTCCTTGTTATTTTATTTTATACTACTTGCATGTTTAATAAGAAAAGATCATAAGTCAATATACCTTAAATTGGGCACTTTAAGCCAGAAAAATTTCAAGAACTCAATTCACCACACTCTTGAGTCTTTATATAGCTAGTCTCAAACCAACAATTGGTATCAAAATAAGTGAATTTTGAGTTCTCATCTTTCAAAGGATGAAGTCTTAATATTATCATGAAAATGGATACTATGAAAGTAAAAAAATAAGGTACATCTATGTTAAGAGATATTTACTTTAATGGTGAGAATTATAATTTTTGTAAGGTAGAAATGATAATATATTTGAAGAACCATGGTATGGAGGTTTATCTAAAAGTCGTGAACCGTTATAAAATTCCTAAGATAGAACCTAAAAAATGGGATGTAGATAATAAAGCTATATTTTACTTAAACTCTAAATCCATGAACACTATAATATGTGGACTAGGTTCAGATGGTTTCAATTGTTTTTCATAGTGTGCCTCATCTCCTGAAATCTGTAATTCTATATCCATAGATTATTGAAGGAAAAAAATGTGAGTTCTTAGATATAATAATTCCAACAATAAGATTGATACTTTCAAAATGATTAAAGTAGAAAGTATTACTAAATTTAATGGAAGATATAATGAGGTTATAAATAATATTATTGCTTTAGGGGAACTTTTTTCTGAACCAGATCAAACATTGAAAATCCTCAGAATTATACCACCTATATGTAGTAGAATATCAGTTTCTATTATATAATCGAAAAATATTATTTATTTTAAAATATAAGATCCTATTCATACACTAATTATGTATAAAGGTAAAATGGAAGCCTAGTCAGGTGATAAAAATCTTGTGAAAGAGGATAATTTTGTATTGAAGGCTTCTACTTATAAAAATGACAAGAATAACAATAATGCACACATTTTTGAATCCTATGGAGAAGAAGTCCACTTAACCAATTTATAATTAAATGATGAACTAATTCAGTTTAATTCAATGTTCAAAAAGTTTTACAACAATAGAATAGGTTTTATAAAACCCTTTAATAAGCACAAGAAGCATGAGGGAAAATATAAAGAAGTTATATTATTCGAGTGTAAGAATATTTGGGACATCAATTCATACTTCCATAACTTGTAAGATAATAATAAATTTGAGAATATTTTTAATGAAGTTTGGATATAAGAATAAATCCAATAAATACATGAAATCAACATAGAGTGATTCTAAATATTCTAGTAATAGTACATATTTAGATTCTGAAGATGAAATTTCTAATTAGTAGGATAATATGTGCTTCATAGAACACATAGACAAGTTAAATTATTGTTATTATTATTATTATTCTTAGCATTAATATGAATTAAAAAAATTTAAGATTCTATTTTAATGAATTAAATGAACAATCTACCATACTTAAGAAAAAGTATGAAATATTAAAAGAGAAAAATAAAACTCTCAAAAAGTCCTCTAAAATTTTTTTACTTGAAAATAGGAGTTAAATAAAAAATTTAGATTTTAAAACAAATTTGGTTTTTTTTGTTTCATGGGATGAATATGATAAAAAAATTAGAATATTTAAAAAATAGGTCCACAAATTTAAAGATTAAACATGTTTTCTTGAAAAAGTTATAAATTAATTGAATCAAAATATGGGAAACAATTATGTTTTGAAAAATAAATTTAAAATATGAATCTAAGGTGAAAAAAAAAATAATTATAAAAAATATTTTGTGCCTAGTTCTAAAAATAAAAACTTTTCCAAAATTACTTGTTTTAACTGTGGAGAATTAATGCACTATGATTATAATTTTAGTTTGATAAATCCCCAATTTTTTGGAGTTAAACATAATTTTCATTTAATTTTTTTTTTCAAAATTTAGTGTTTGATTTTATAGATAACACAAACAGATTTGGGTTCCCAAATTTTTAGTTACAAGTATTACTGGACCCATGAGAATATGGGTACCAAAAACATTTTTTATATGACTTGTATCTATAGAGAAAAATTCCCAAGAGTTTCAATGAGAAATGGTATATGTACAGTGGATTCTCAATACATATGAGTTAATATTAACCTAATTTTAAACCATTACTAAAAATTGACAGAGGCTATGTCACATTAGGTGACAATTACAATGGAAAGATTATGAGAGTTGGAATAATTGTTAATCCACAGTTTATCCACATAAACAAAGTTACTTATATTGAAGTATTTAAGAATAATATGACAAGTATTTCACAACTTTTTGATGAATTTTATTTTGAGTGTTTTTCTAACAATTCATGTTCTATTTTTAAAGATAAAATTTTTAAATCTAAGGTACCTAGAATACAGAATGTCTATAGTCTAGATCTTAAGTCTTTGAGTAGAAAAAAATTGAAATGATTAAATGATGAAATAAATGAATCTTTGATTTGGAATATAAGTATATAACTTTATAATGTCTATTCTTTGAGAAAATGTTCAAAAATACATTTTTTTAGATTTATCTCAACTAAAACTAAACAAAAAGAAACTATGGGATGCATGCCAAATGGGAAATAAAAACAAGTACTATTTTGAACCAATCATAAATGTTATTACTTCTATATTCCTAGAACTTATTCACATGTAATTGTTTACTCCATATATAAATACTAGTCTAAGAGGAAATATTTTTATTATGTTTTAGTTGATGATTTTTAAAGATTTATATAGATTTTCTTTTTGAGTTTTAAGATTGGAGACTATTAGGTATATTTTTTTGGTTAATTGGCTCAAAAATAGATATATTTAAAAATTATTTCTTTTAGAAGTGTCCATGGAGGAGAATTTGAAAACCATGAGTTTAATTAGTATTGTTCGCAATAGAATGGTGTTATTGAGAGGATAAATGGGACTTTGCAATAAATTTCTAGGAAAATGTTATGTGAATATAACCTTCCTACTTCCATTTGGGACAAATCTATTAATATGGAATGTTGTATCATAAAATGTTTTCTAATTAGGTTTATTTTTATGAAAACAATATTTGAGATATGACATAATATAAAACCAACGGTTTGATACTTTTAAGTGATTAAACGTTAGTTTTACATTATAAACACCAAGGATAACCTTGGTAAATTTGATCCAATGGATGATGAAGGAATCTTCCTAGGATATTATACTACTTTCCATGAATAATAAGTTTTTAAAAAAGGGTCAAATATTGTTGAAGAATCAATTCAAGTTACATTTAATGAAATTTATTGTTTTGATCATAAAGAGACTCAATTTGATTAAAAACATATTGTTTTCAAAACAAGAGACAAGACTAACTCCTTTATAAAAAATATGATGAGTTGGAACTTGATTTTGATGAACCAAATCCTAATAGGATAGATACTAGTGAACAATATTGTTTTTTCCTAGGCAAAAAAGAAAATTGAAAAACTATCCCTTAGAAATTGTTATAGGATGTTTTGATGAAGGTATTAAGACAAGAAGTAGTGTAATAAATTTTAAATAATTTTATGCCTTTTAATCTCAACTGAAACCTAAAACTATATAAGAATACTTGGTAGATGAGAGTTGGGTTTTAGTAATTAAAAAATAATAAAACCAGTTTAAGAGGAATAATATATATGAATTAGTAAATAGACACAACGACTATATTTTTATAGGAAAATGAGTTTTTTGGAATAATCAAGATGATCATGGTGTTCCCATTAGAAATTAGGAAAGATATATAACTAAAGGGTATAACCAAAATGAAAATATAGTTTATAAAGAGGCCTTTGTACCTATAGCTAGATTATAATCCATTAATATTATTTTAGCATATTCATCACATATTAATTTAAAATTATATCAGATGGATGTAAAATCTAATTTTTAAAATGGTTTTCTTTAGGATGATTTTTATGTTTAAGAACGTCCTAGTTTTAAAAATCCTCATTTTACAGATTTAGTTTTCAAAATTACCAAAGATATTAATGAAAAAAAGAACCCAGAGTGTGGTATGAATGTTTATGTTCTTTTGTTTGATCAAATGGATTTTCAGTAGGGTGGAAAATCCTTCACTTTTTAAGAAAACTTCATCTTCAGATATTTTTATCATTTAAATACATGATTAAGATGTAATTTTGGATCTACAAATAATAAATTGTGTAATGATTTTTCCAAAATCATGAAAAATTAATTTGAAATGATCATGATGGGTGAGTTAAATTATTTTCCATGTTTTAAAATTTATCAAAATGACTTTGGGAATTTGTTGAATCAAAGAAATACATACTTGAATTACTTAGAACATTTGGGCCCAATAATGGTAAGGTAAATACCACACCAATGAGTATTAATGATAGTCATTACTTGGATGGAGATAAGAAACTTACTAATAGCAAGATATAGAGAGGAATAATTGGAATTATACTGTATTTAACTTTCAATAAACTAGAAATTAGGATTTAATTATGCTCAGGTGCTAGATTTCAAGATAATCCTAAGGAATCACATTAAAAAACTTCCTTATGTATTTTAAGGTATTTAAAAAGAAAAATTTCTCTTTACTAACTTTTACCAAAAATTCCTAATTTTAATTTTACTTCTTATTCAGATGTCAAATTTTATGGTTGTAGAATAGAAAGAAATATTACTTTTGGGACCTTCAATTTTCAATATTTCAAAGAATCTAATAAATCATTCTATATTACAGCATATAGATCTAATGAAACATTTCTTGAGAGATCACTCTCAAAAAATTGATATTACTCTTATGTTTATCTCTACCAATAACCAGTTAGTATATTATTTACTAATTCCCATGCATGTGATCTTTTTGAATTTATTAAAAGAGAATTGGGGTTATTTGAATTTAATTGAGTTTAGTTTGTCTTATTATTTGAATTTAAATTACTACATTAATTATTAATTTATTAGTATTTTAATGCTTAAGGTAAAATTAATTAATTTTTTAATTTTTTATTTATATTCCTAGAATTATTTTTAACGAATTAATTTTTAGAAAATGATTTGGGCATCTTTTTTTATGGAAGGAAAAATTAGTTCTATTTTATTTATCTTGTATTTTATTTTTATTTAATTTATATTAATTTATAATCAACCAAAAATCCCAAATTGACTATGTACCTCTTTTATAAATCATGTATGTGACCTCAAATTCTGAATCAAGCATCGACACTTTTTTCCTTTGACATACATTCCTTCTATCAGAAGCTGAACCATCACCCCTAATTACATTATCCCTCTCTCTCTCAATTCACTCTCAACCTTCTAAAAACCTTATGTTATGGGAACGTCTAAGCATGGAGACAATGGAAGTCCCAGTTCATAGAAGAAATCTATGTTGGGTGGTGTTCCATGTAGGTTACTAGATAGAAAATACATAGATATGGCTTTGATGAAGAGTACCAAGATGTTATTAAAGAAATTACTTTAGTTTCAAGAATGTGATTTATTTTTTGGTGATAAAAAGATAGGTTTATTATTTAAGGAAGAAGTGAATGATTTTATAAGGAATAAAGAGTTCCAATTCAATAAAAAATGGATATCCTATCAGTGAATGTGAATAGTAAATATGTGCATGATTCATTAGTTGAAATGGATGAAGTGTTTCACTTTCATCATGAGGTAGAGTTTAGATTTATCCATAATCTTATTGGTACATGTTTTTTGGGTCCAAAATAGTTTTTTAAGTTCTTATTTTGAACTAATAATTTAAAAAATACGGTTATAAAGGATTTAGAAGATGAATGGAATGTTCTTTATGACTTTGTTTAGACATGTATTTCATAGAGATCCAAAGAAATAGAAAAGGTTTTATTTCAGTACATGTACCTCTTACATGTTCTAATTACTAATTTTATGATGAATTTTGATTGCTATATGATTTGTTTTATTAAAACCTATGATCAAGTAAAAGGAAAATTAAATTATTACCATTATGGAATGATCACCACTATTATGATAAATAAGAAAGAGGTGGATCTCATTGGGGGAGAGGTTGTGAAGTACCACAAAAGTAATTCCATCTATACATTCATCTAAAAAAACTACTAGATACTAATGAAGTGATACTTTAAATTACATAATACCTGTTGGATAGAAAGGTGTAGCTCGGGGGGGGGGGGGGTCCATTCCATAACTTTCTACCTAGAGATGTAGCACTTTTTGGGAAGGTTCTTTCTTTGGATGCACATGAGAAAATATTTGAAAGATCAAAACATCTAGTTCGAAAAAAGACCTATTATAAAATAGATAGTCTAGATCTAGGATTCTAAATTAGTTCAAAATGTTGAGATAGTTTTTGATACAACTAATTTAGCCCATGAAGAAAGACGAATTGATAGAGTGACAAGTGTTCCAATTGTAGTGGAAAAAGATAAACCTAAAGTGGATCACTGTGAATTTGATCCAATTTTCTATAGATCATCTTCTCAGGACATAGATAAAGCTAAGGATGTGGTTATGAATACTACTGATCATTCTCATATACCATTCATTCCATCATGTATTTATTTTCATGAGGATGAACCTTATATAAGTAAGAGATTTGAAAATTTGGATATACATAACTTTTCTTCTACTATAATGAATGAACATGATAATCTCATAAGAGATTATAAGGAGTTGAAGAAGGAGTTGATATAATATATGGATGAGATCAGAAAACTCAAGGCAAGTTTAGTTTTTTTAGATGAATTTGATAGGATAGTTAGGATAATGGTAACCCAAAATGACCTGATTAGAAATATGAAATTAGTACAAAACTTTTTATATAAAGAGATTTATAAAGACCTTAAGAAGATTGTATCTATAGTATATAGAAAGAGAGGAGTCTATGATACGAAGTCTAATATAAATGAGCTTGATGTTCTTATTTCATCTTAAAGGTAAATTATTCAAAATATTCTTATGGTTCAATATGATATGTCCCATGATGTAGTTTATGAGATTTGTACTTTTATGTACGAAATAAAGTAAATGTTACATACTTTGAAAATTATAGTGGTAATACAGTTTGAGTTTCTTAATATATTTCAACCAACTTCCACTTCTATATTTTCACCTTTAGTGGGTCATGAATTTTAGAATCAGTTTCATTAGATATCTTCAGAATTGAAATATGCGTCTTTCCAATTGCAGTCTAATTAGTGTGATATGTTAACCCATTTTCTCATGAAATAATTCAAAAAGTATATTTTTATTGATTTTCAGGACATAATAGAAACTATTAGAATGATTGGTTTTGGGTCTGATTTTTCATTAAATGACAGGGTTGGATATCTTGAAGAATCAGTGAGTAGTAAGTTGAAAGAAATATTTTGAGTATCTCAAGATGTTTAGTGCATGATTTTCATTCGATTGTTCTTGAAATTAGAAATAATCAGTGCTTTACAGATGTGGTGGTGAAGATATATGAGGAATTTGAAGTCCTATACATAGACTTTTCATAAGAATATTCTAGTTTACCAGAGTCTATAACACCTCTATCTATTATAATTACTACTACAGGAAGAGAGTTTGTTGTCAATAAGCCTCTTAGGCCCATACCTTAAGTACAACCAGCTACTATTTCCCCTACCTAATCCAATTACACCAATGCCTATTTTTTATACTACTAGTAATCTATTTCTTCAAGATCCCATAAATAATATTGAGGAAGTAGCTCATGTTTTAGTAAAAAATATATCCAATTTGTAAAATAATCTGATATCTATGGAAGAAAGGATTATCAGTTTTCATGTTTCACAAGAAAAGACTCGAAAAAGTATATATGAATAACCTTCCTTAGTTCCCTCCAGTTATTTTCCTACTAACTTGTTTAGTACACCTCGTATATTTTACTCTGGTAATATTTAATCTTTAAATGGAATTTTGAACAATGTTCTCTCTACTATTTACCAAATTCAAATATGGGCATTCAATACTACCATAAAATTCTGTAAGTTAGATATCATCATGAGGATTAACACGTGTGCCTATGATATGTTTTATAAGAAAGTATAACTCTTGACCATCACCACCAGATACCCTTATAGGAAATAGATAGTTAATATATAATTTTCATGATCCAAACAACATTTATAGGAAATATAAATCCAAGGATGAATTTTCCTTTGTTTATAAAAGGTCTAGAGAAGAAGCTTCAACTTTAGGACCTCCAAAGTTGTTGGACTTTCCCCCTATCAATTCATATTATTTAAGTATAGCCTAAGGGAATCTTAAATTAGTTCTCAACATGCCTTATCAGAATCCAAGAGATAGATCAAAAGTTGGATCTACAGAATATGATACAATATATATTGGAAAATATGTGTTTCCTCTAGTGATGAAACCACATACAAACTCTAGGGCCTATCCTACTTTAAAGATTCCTCCAACAAAACCTCTATCATAGTTTGAACCAATCCATAATCCTAGATCTTTTGACTAATGTTTTTTATATTTAATTTTATGGGTGTTGAGTGGAAGTTTTTTTGTAATAATGTTGATAATTAATTGAAACATTCTTTATCCATTTCTTATGTATTTCTTAGAGATTGTTTTTATTCAATGTTTTATTTATTAGTAATTTTTTCCATTTAATGTGTTTTATAATGATTGTTTTTATTTAATGTTTCATTCCATTATTTATGTGTTATTCTATATTTCACATAATTATATTCTTTCCATAGTTCTTATTCAGTTTTAGCAGTGTTCTTTAAAAGTTCCTCAATCTATGTGATAAATTAAAAGTGCTTTTTCTCTCATTATCTTCCTTTTTAATGACAAAAATGTGGGAGAATCTTAATAAATGGGAGAAGAAATTAATAAGTTAAATAAAATGGATAATAAAATTCTAATTAAGTGGGAGAAGAATAGATAAACCCAAAATTTTACAATCAATATATAAATTACTTATATTTTTCATAGCTTTTCTACAAAATCTTTTAAAACCTTTTATAATTTTATATTTAATGTTTAATGGGGTTTTTATCATAAAAAGGGTAAGATTATTTACCCACTAATGTTTTTTCTAACATATCCCATTTACTATACTATTTGATGATCTCAAATAACCTTCACATGTTACTAATGTTTTTATTTCTAAGTGTGTTCATTAGGTTTTGTCACTATTCAATCCATTCTACTGTTAGTTCTATAAATTATGAATATTTGATGAAATTTTCCTAATTATAGAAAAAAGGATACATGTGGCATTCAAATATGAAAATATTTGGCTATATTTAGCTACCAACTACGTCAATTAGTTATGTGAAGGAGTTTCTTATATGAAATGACTACATCGTGAAAATGCCTTTGTGGAAATTTCCTTTTTAGATGAATCACCTACATGTGTAATCAGATATATCAATCAAATGAATATATAAATTATTAATGGGTAGTATTAGGATATGTGGTTTTGATACATGGTCAAATCATTTACATGGTATAAAATGGTCACACAATTTATCATTCTATGTCCAAATTAGATATGGGTGTTGGGTGGATGTATTGTTTTTAATAATGTTGATAATTAATAGAAACATTCTTTATCCATTTCTTATATATTTATTTGATATTTATTTCATTTGTTATTAATTTTTTTCAATTAATTATTTATTCCTTTACTTATGTGTTATTTTCAATTTTAAAAAATTCCAAAAATTCTATAGTTCTTATTCAGTTTTAGAATTGTTCTTCATTAGTTCATCACTCTATGTGCTAAATTAAAAGTGTTTTTTCTCTAATTACCATCCTTTTTAATGAAACAAAATGGTGAGAATTTTAATAAAATGTAGAAGAACATTCTATGTCTAATAAAATTGAGAATAAATTTTTAATTAAGGAGGTGATGAAGGGATAAAACCAAAATTGTAGAATCAATATATATTACTTATATTTTTCATATCTTTTCTACAAAATCATGAAACAACTTTAAAATTTAATATTTAATGTTTAATGGGGTTTTTTTGATCCTAAAAATGGTGATGCAGTTTACTTGATAATGTTTTTCCAATATATTCGTTTCAATTTAGGTTTTTACAATCTCAAAGATACTTTGTATGTTACTAATGTTTTTGTTTTTAAGTGTGTTTATTAGGTTTTGTAACTATTTACGAAATTCTATAGTATGTTCTATAAATTTTATAATTTTGATGAAATTTTCCTAAGTATGGGAAAAAGGATACACGTGGCATTCAACTATGTGAATATTTGGATATATTGAGGAATCGACTATGTCAATCGTTTATGTGAGGGATTCTCCTACATGAAATGACTACATCATGAAAATGCCTTTTTAGAAATTTCCTATGCTAATGAATTACCTACATGAGTAAACAACTATGTCAATTAAATTAATATATTAATTATTTGTTTGTATTATTTGGCTATGTGTCTTAGACACATTGTTAAATCAGCTATGTGGTTCCAAATGGAAACACCATCCATTCATCTATGTCCAAATCATCTACGTGAGTGATAATGCTACATGAATAATTCACCCATGTGAATAATACCTATGAAATTCGTCTAAGTGAAGAAAATGACTATGTGAAGAATGAATACATGGATCAATTAGGCTGTATTACTTAATATTATTGTATTTTTAGCTACATGGTGATCCATAATTGTCTTTGTCATTTTGAAACTTTCTATTTTTTCCATTTTCATACTCTTAGTGGAAATTAATGATTCCATACATTCATTAAACATTCTATAACCTTTCAATGGTAAAATAGAATATAAAAAGTTGTAAGTACTAGGAAAAGAAATAAGTAAAAGGAAAATTTAATGCTAAATAATGTTTCTGAGTTATTTTCAAGAAAATGAGGTGTGGAATTTAATTCCAAGCCAGAAATTTATGGAACTTTTTCTATGAAATTAAAAGAGAATATTTTGAATATATTTTCAAGTGTGTTGAAGAGGAGATATATAATGAAATTTTTAAAGAATATAAGTAGCACTTTAACTTGAACTCTCTCTCTTAAAGCTCTGCACATGATGCATTGTATTATGTAGAAAGTAGAAGTAGCCTTTTGTTCTATAGCCACACTATCAATATCATCATTTATTTATTTCAGAAGAGTCTCTTAGATATTATTTTCATTCTTATAAAATCTACTAGATATTTCTTCTCTTATGTCAGTTGTATCTATAAAATGTGACTATAATCTATAAAATCTATGTTTATTCTCTCTGTCATTGTAGATATTCCTAGTAAAATAACCTTGAAGGATGGTGTTTTGTTGAGCCTTGATAGAGTACTTTAAAATCACATGGTATTATAAAAAGTTTCTAATACTTTCACTTATTTATTAAATCTCATGGAAAACAACTAGAAATACTTGATAAAAGAATTTCTCAAGTGAAAATATCCAGGCTCTTGGAGTTGAGCATTAGTAGAGTGAACTAAGAGATTTCTATTCTTCAAACCACTATAAATATATAGTGTCTAATTTTTTTCTTTATGATTTAATTTTACGCTGCTTATATAATTTAAGAATAAAATATCAGAAGTCACCACATATTAAAGATGGGTGTTTTCCATATAATAAAATTTCAAGAACTCAATTCACCTCACTATTGTGTCATTGTACAACTAGTCTTTGACCAACAGAGTTATCAAAATATTTAATCAACTGTAAGCATCTTCTCAGGTGAATATTCAACATTTTTTGTGAATATATAATTTAAAATTTTATTATCAATATATATGTCATGCCTTTCCCTATAAAGTTAATTCCTCTATATCATTATTGAATATATTACCGCATCTAACTCCAAAGTATGAGTCATGTAATTTTTTTCATGAACCTTCAAATGGAATTAGGTATAATCAATCACCATATCATTATACAAAAGAACACACTTGAACCCTTTTTTGATACATACTTATAAATCAAAACTCTTCTCCATTGTAGGGTAGTGTAAGAATAGGTGCACTGACCAACCACATCTTTAGTTCCTTGAAATTTTATTCACATTGCTCAGTTTAAAGGAACTCAACTCCCTTCTAAGTTAACTTGGTGAGTGGATTAGATAGTCATGATAAATCCTTTAAAAAGAAATAATAATATCCATAAAATCTAATAAAATTATAGATCTTAGTCCTAATGGTTGGTCTAGGATAATGTTCAATAACTTCCATCTTGGATTGATCCACCAATATACCCTCTCATAAGATTATATGACCCAAAAATGAAACATTTTATAGTAAAAATTCACACTTATTAAATTTTACGTACAACTCATCCTTCCTTAGGTTAATTAGTAAAACCATGAAGTGAAATTCATGATCTTACTTTCTCTTAGAATATATAAGAAAGTCGTCTATAAATACTACCAAAAACTGATCATGGTAATCTCTAAAGACTATACTCATTATATCCGTAAATATAGTGAGGGAACTTATAAGAAAAAATGGAAACAATATAAATTCATAAAGCCCATACCTTGAAGATAAGGCATTATTGGGTATATATTCACTTTTTACCATTAACGAATAATATCCATATCATAGATCAATCTTGAGAAAATATTTAGCTCCACATAATTGATCAAAAAAATAATCAATACAGGGAAAATGATTCTTATTCTCGATCAGGATTTGTTAAGATTCCAAAAATCAATGTAGGTTCACATTGATCCATATTTATTCTTAAAAAAGTATAGGTTCACCCCATGGTGACACACTTGGATGAATGAATACATTATCAATATACTCCTAGAGTTTTTTATTCAACTCCCACAACTCAATTGGGGCCATTCTATATAGAGTATTTGAAATAGGTGTATCATTGAGTTTGAGTTACATTGAAAATTAAACTTCACAATTTAGAGTAAGAATAGATAAATATTCCAGAAATACAAGAAAAAAATCCCACAAAATAGAAATATATTTTAGATGGAGTTTATCCCCAACTATCTGATATAAACACCCCATTGAATAGAAATCAAGACCCCTATAATGGTTCCTATTATACATGCCCAATAGGAATATATTTTTTGTGGAGTTTCTCCCCAACTATCTGATATGTTATGTCTTATGTATTTTGATTGCATTGTCTCTAATATTTATCATTAAAATGGTTTCTTATACTTATATCTATTGATTGAATCCAAAAATTATTGTGTGAGTATCAATAACCATTTTGGGAAATCATATATTTATAAAAATAATTTATAGGATATATAAATTAATATATCTTATTTTTTATCTATGAAACATTAGATTTAAACTATGTCATCCATGTTCATTATCTATATAAATCCTTCATAATAGCTCATAAAGAAAATGTGAGTTATTTTAAGAATATCCACAAGGAGTGTCAAACCAGGTGTATAGAAATGGTCTATTCACTATTCACAGAATTATTCTTGAGATATACTCAACCAACTCTTTTAAGGGCCATTACATCTAGATGCATTTACTCCAAAATCACACCCACTTATAGTATCTAGACATCGATATATTTTATTAAGGGAACCCTACCCCTTTTTCCATATATTAGGATGTTATTCTATATATAGGATAATATTATGGGGTTTCACTAAACTATTCACATCCTAGTTTCCAAACAAGACTAAAACATTCTATGATACCAACTATAGTGACCGACAATTTCCATACCTAAATACTATATCTTATTAATGTAATATTAATTAATACAATTCATACTAGAAATAAAAAGGTTTAGTGTCATTGTAATCTTGGATACATAAAAAATTTGTTAATAAATGATCTATTTCATTACCCATTACATTCCTAACAACTAGCACCCCTTTTAGTTATATCATACTTAAAACCTTTCTCCATAACACGGGGGAGAGAAACATAAGATTGGGTGTTCTAATATGCTCAGTAAGGGTAAAAATAATAGATATATATAAATGATAATAAATGAGAATACGATATGCATACAAGAATGAGAACATGATTTTGACATTAGTAAATAACAGCAACAATTCATAGATCATAATTATAAAACGTGACATAATGTTTTATCAATCACAGGACATAAGACATAAGAGTGTGGAATAACAAATAATCAATATTGAGCCATGAAAAAATATCATAAGTATAATACAAAAGTTTTTTATTAAACATAAACAAATAAAATCATTTACTTTTCTAAGTATCACTAGAAATACTGTCATAGTGAAATGGGTTCACTCCCTGTTCCATCATTTTTTAGTCGAGGTTTACTCCCAAGACCATCTTATTGGGAAAATTCACTTACTAAACTAAGTTTACTCACAATTTAATTCCTTATTATCTCATGAGATATCCATCATTACCCAATTAATTGTAGGTATATATAATTCTGGGTTCAATCATCACAAAATGAAAACCATAAATATTTATTCCACAAAAAGTAAAATATTCATCATATTATGAAATCATAATCCATGGAAAGGATATGAGTTTCAAAAAAATTTCATCATAAAAATCATAAAATATCCAGATAATTCATAAATATGGTATCATTGTATTAAATCCCTAGTACTTCATAAGAAACATCAAAGGGTATTTTTATAGATAAAAATTCCTTTAAAAATCATCATACAATTTCTTGAGGAAAATTCCCTTTTAATATAAAATCACTTATTTAGAATCTAAAAATTTCCAAAAATACTTAGGAACAAATTTTATTTCAAAAGAACTAAGGAATATTATAGAGGAATATTAAAAAAATAGTACTCATGAAGGAATGGAAATCCATTCATGCAGTGTATGTTAAAATGAAAGAAATTCCTTTCATATTTTTATTATAAATTCATAAGTATCTCGTTCAAAAAATGATAGGTTTTTTATTTTAATTTTTTATATAAATTAATACATGTGTAAAATAAATATAATTAATATTTTTATTTTAGTATAAAAACTATTGAAAATATTTTAAATTAAATATAGACATGGAAGGAAAAAATTACTGATCATAGAGAGAAATAATGTTGATTATCATTAAAAAACTCTTGGTTTACATAGAAATTAAAGAGAGGAAAAAGAAATGAAAATAATTAATCCTTATAAATAACCATATTATAATAAAATAAATAAGACTTGGTGGATATATATCATATAATTTCATCATTATAAAATTCAATCATAAACAATCCTGATAAAAATGAGATTGTAACATAAAACCATCACTTTAATCCCATCTTGCTTCGTAAGTGATATAACCTCCTATATAATAAATATAAATTTATTATATTTATATAAAAGAAAAATAATAATACCTATAATACAAAAAATGGTTTACTTATAACATCATTTTACCTATTTATTAATAATCTTTCATTATCACTCTCATTTTGGGTGTTAATTGCATCGTTGTTTATGTATATTTTGGTTCTGTGGTAATGGTATTTGCATATTGATCATGGTTCATTCATCTAATGAATTATAATTAGGATATTAATATAATATATATATTAATTATATACATATTTATAACCATTCATATAAAGTGGTGATGAAAAATGAATGACATCATTATGTGAAGATGATAGTTTGTACGTACGCACGAGTGATATTTTCATTCTTCGATGGATGGAATGAAATAAAGGTAAATAATAATTAAAATTTATAGAACCATTATAATATTATAAATATCATATATATACATTAAATATAACATAATTACCATCCAAGAATGATATGTAAGTAAAATTAATCATTTCTTCACGTGGAGGTGGTAGTCTACACGTACGCACAAGTGATACTTTGATGTCCAATTTTATGGATAAGAAGTGGTAAATGGTTCTTACATCATCATAATAAAATATTAATATATTTATGATACTTTATAAATAATTTTTTGTTGGATACACTAAGTTCAAATGAAGTATATGATGAAATAAAATTGAAAGCGCTTGATTAAGATTTGTAGATATTCTTCGAGGGACCTCCTTTTTCTTACTCATTAAACATTGAAGGATTAGTATTTTAAGAATAAAAAAATTGCTAAGATTAAGGTAAGTAATATAATAATATATTTTATTAGGTATTATTTCAACTAGAAGGATCAAATGGTGCGAATAAGGGAAAGAGAAGTGGTTCTCTTTTATAATTGTGGGGAGGGACAAATATGGAATTTCTTAAAAACTTTCAATGAAATAAGGTAAATTTTATGGGAATGTGTCTAAAAATGGAAAAGGATTAGAATATATTATATTATAAGGTTTAAAAATATGAAAAAAAATACTTTTACAGGTTTTGGTGAAAATAACGTCTTCATGCACTAGTTTAACCCCTGGTAAACCGATTTTGGAAAAATAAATTTTAAAGCATAAAACATAAATTAATTCCATTAAATTCCTTTTGATAACCATAAAATTAATGTTAAAATATTATATTAAACATATAAAAAATAATATTAATTAAAAAAATTAATAAATATATATTAATTTAATTTATAAGATAAAAACACACTATGTGCATAAAAATAGTTTTTAGAAAGATGTGTTTTAAGACAAAAAATGAACTTATACCAAAAATAAAGTATAAGGATGATTCATATATAATTAATTATTTTATTTATAATTAAAGTATACTTAGGTTAATTTAATATCAAATTAAAAACATAATATAAATTTTACTTGAAAATAAATGATGTTTTTTACAAAAAATCAGTATTTTTCACTATTCACAGAAAAATAATTTTTTAAAGACAAAATCGAAAAATTCGCCCTTAACTAATATAGATATACTTATTTTAAAATTGAAAATCATTCACTAAAATAATATTTAAAAAATGGTAGAAATTAATTATAATGTTCATATGAAAAAATGTGATAAAAACATTTTTTAAGAAAACATATTATTTAAGCATAAAATGACATTACTAAAAATTTAGTATTTTTATTTTGAATACATTTGAACTATTTAAAAAATTTATAAATTTTTTTATAATATATTTATTACTCTTCATGCATGCAAGTTTAATGGATAGGTTTTAAAGGTTCACTATATCGTGGTTCATAAGACTTGAGGTTATGTGTAAGGTAAGCTATCAAATAATTCAAATTACTTCAATGGAAATATATATAAATTATTCTGGTGTTACAATAAGACTATTACTTCATAATTACCGAATGGAATTATCAATCCCCCAAGGCTGAAAAATATGGATTTGGAATCATAGATCATGCCTTAGGAATTAATTTTCCATCAAACATCAATATAAATAAATAGCAAAAGGAAAACCATAAACCATACAAAGAATATAAGCACAACTAAACATCTAATAAATGGATACATTGATATATACATAAAGGAGAAAAAAAAGATAAAAATAAAAATAAATCATAAAATACAATGAGAAAAATTACTAATACAAATCCTAAATCTAAAAGAAAATACTTGATCCAACTCTAACAAACCTCCATGGGACCCATGATAACCATCTAAACAGACATATCCCCCAAAATATCAATAGAGGTGAAAAATACTTGAACAAACATATAAATTTAAAAATATAAGCATGGGATAAAGAACCCACTTGGTTTCCACCCACTAAATTCAAGTAGTGTATTTTATATTACATCCTAAAATTCTAATTTAAAATATAGTAGAAAAATATATTTATTTTTCACAAACCCTTACACAAATAAATAAGAAATAAATCTCAATTATGTTAAAACTATTTTTTATTATTTTCATTAAATAAAAATAACCACTTGGAAAATAATTTTCCTTCTCTGAAGCCCATTTTTACCAAAACAATATTTTAAAGTAACACTTTAAAACCATGTCATAATCAAAATTTTAAAATATACATAGAAAAAGTAAAAAATATTTCCAATTTCAAATGGTTTTCAAAAACATATATTAAAACATTTTTTCCATAAAACAAAGTAAGATGGTCTAAAACCATATTTTTAAAACCCACACACACCAGAGTTTCAAATACAAACATTTCCACTTAGAAATATTACTCCAAATATCATTGGATTTTCTTTTTAAAAATTTTAAAGAACACATTTCAAAGTCATTAATAATTTTTTAAAAACACATTACATTAACACTTTCACTCTCCATATTTTAAAAAATTTACACAAGTAAAATTTTAAAATATTAAAAAAGGAAAGACATGAATGAAAGAAGGAGGAATGAATAGAATCATGCACTATTATATCAAAGTCACAAGATAACAAAACAAACAAAAAGTAAAAAAGTGGTAAGAAATAATACCAAAATATGGTAATATAATCAAAATAAATATAATAATCTCCTAAAAAGGATCATAGTGTCATGGGACCTAACCAATGGAATCTGATAAAAGGGATCTTGCATGAATTAAAAATAAAACTATATCCATATAGCACTAAGGATGAATTAAAAATTTGGAATCTATCTTGGTCCCAACCTCTCATGATATCCCTCATTCCAATGGTAAACATTCTACCATAGTCTCTCAAAACCCAGTGGGAAATAAATTAAAAAAAATTAAAAACCTATATCAGATATTCAACTGCCAAAGTCACCTATCCCGATTCCCCATGATCTCATATGATAAGTCAAATGTAGATGATCACAAATAAACCTTCACATAGATCAAATATAGATCAATTAAAATAACTCACCCCTAAACCTCCCACACCCTCACAACAATTATACCCAACTCACATCAAAGCATAAACATCATATAATGATGTATTAATATATGATGCCCCTTCATGGTATCCCAATATTACAATATATAAAAGAATTATATAGGTCTCAAAGAGGGGTTCCAAAAATTTATAAAAAATTATTTATCATATAATTATACATGGGAACCTTTCCAAAACACAATTGAATTTAAAATCCAACTCGAACTATTTCAAACCCTTCCCAATCAACTATTGGTAGTAAATTTGACTAAAACATTTTTGAAACCCAATTGGATACTCACTGTTCCCTTAAAACAACCTTTAAAATCAACCAAAGTTTTAAGAAGGATTCAAATACCAAACATAAGGGTTAAAAACTATATTTCAAATAAAATAAACCATTTAAATTATTTCAAAATCCTTAGACACATAAATAATCAGACAAAAATCAATTAGTTCAAACCTCACATTTAAAAACCTCAAATTGATGCTCATCACCTCTTTTAAACCAAATATATCCCTTAAGATCCATTAATGAGTTTTTAATAAAAAATTCTTAAACATAAATTGATAATTTTTCCCATTTTAAAATCCAAGTTAACAACTTGATTTTCTTTAAAAACACTCACAAGTTACTTTATCACTTTTACAAACACTTGGCGGGGAATCCCAATACATGGAAAGGGTTTAAACCATTTATAAAACATTATCTATCCCTCAAAGACAATCATATAGGCATATATTTAATAAGAAAACACCTTGAAACGAAAATAATTAAAAATTATGTAATATAAATTGAAATAATATAAACATTTTCTTCAATTAAATAGTGATAAATACTAAAGTTCTCACCTATGAGGATAAAAACATCCAAAAACCAAGATATTCCCTCTATAAAACTTACACAAGGAAAGATATATGGTTCTAACTGAACCAAACCCTAAAATAATCCAACACTAATATTACAGTTCATGGGATGAACTAAAAATTTATGTAAAGAGAGAATAAAAAAGGGTAAGTGATTTAGAGGGACTTTCCACAAAGGAAACCACTTGAAACCAAGGGGTAGGACCACCAAAATGGAAGGAGAAGGGAGGATAATCCTAAGTGAGTGTTCCTGGCCTATTCAAATGAGAGGGGCAGGGGGGGTAAAATTTATGAATGGAGTGTTAAAATTAAATATGGGAATTTATAGAAATTAATTTTTTTAATAAGTTTAGATAGGTTACATAGTTTACTTACACGATTAATCAAAATGTGAACCTATCATGCCCAGGTCACTTCCTAGACCAAACCCACTCACATAGTTTATATGAGACTCTACATGGTTAGAAAAACTATGATCCATCTGTTCTAAATGGAATAATAAAATCATGGATTCAACTCTCAAGCTTTTTATATGGTTTACCAAACCATGCGCCAACCATGCATCATCACCCCCACCCCAAAGGAACCTGCCCAATTTTCTCCATGACTTGAATAGTTGTAACTAACTTGTGAACTTCCTATTCTAACAAAATAATAAAAGTTTAAAACATACAATACTTAATGTTAACATGGTTCCACATATTTTTATTTACCTATTTTTTATATACCATGACCTCTAACCATGTTCTAGAATAAAAATCCAAATTTCCACAAGTTTCGGGCAAGATCTTCTTAGAAACCTAAAACACCCTCACACATAGAAAACAACATAAAATAAATATAAAAGTGATATAATGGGTATCAATATTCTCTCCAAAATATCACATTATAATCCTAGAATGTATCAAGTCAATGTAGAGGACAATCAAAGATGAATTTTAAAACAAACTCTCAAGATAAAAGAAAATTCCTTTATTTGTTGATCAAATCCTTAAACATAATCAAACATCATTAATAAAAATGAATCAATAACTAACACAATAGAGTATATAATAAATTAAATACCTATATTTTTAAAGTTAAAACATCAATATAAATGGTGATTTCCCACATATATTTTTAATGATACTCTAATTGGACAATTATACCATGTTGTGGGTTCTGGACCTACTAGTTCCTTGGAATCCAACATTATTTGATTGGGTTACATGAATAAAAATGGTTATTTATGAATAAAAAACTACTATAAATCCCAAATGGTGATTCATGTACTGAAATATTTTCTTATGACCTGTAACATCCTAATATCTAATGCAAGGGTTAGCTTTCAGTTAAATGACATGCCAATTTAACTTTATAAGGTGTATGAATTTTATTAATTATAAAAAGAGACCCATCTAACTGTTCCAATATATATATATATATAAGAGTGAAAACATAAATTAAATTAGACTTTAAAATAAAAAATTCTTACCATTAAATTGGGATTCCAATTGAAAAGTAAAGGGTGTTTTCCTCTATAACATTCAATTGAAACTCCATATATTAGATCCTTTCCTTGTGTTAAGAGACCTGAAACGAACCAAAACATATTATTGGTTAGTTTGGAGTATCTCTTAAATTCATATGTCATGTTATAGTATTTCCTTCTCACCCAGACTTGGCTTTTGAAGTAGGTGTAGATGTGTGAAATTTTCTATAAGAAGGCAGTGTACGTCTCCTATTATCTATCTACAATATTTTTAACTGATAAATTATTTTCTAAGAAATAGATTTGTAATTTTATAATCATGAAACCATGATAGACTCATTTTTATGCTAGAAAGTTAGTGATTACCATTCACCAGAGGAGGTGGGCCCTGGGCCACTGATATTACCTCCCATAGTTCCACCAGAGGGACCACCTTTTTTTCCTAATATGGGAACTGACACCCAGTTTTGGAGAGGGTTTTCTAAATATTATGGATTCTATGCAAGATGTTTCCTAACCTACCCCAACCATGTAAGATCTCACTCAGGAGTTCCAACAGCAACATACCCCCACCTTCTCAGGGGATGACAGACCACATGCTTCTGAGTCATGGATAGAGGATATGCTTTCTCTCTTTAAACATCTGAAGATGCCTATAGAGTGGAGGGTCAAGATCACTAATTATATTCTATGTGATTCTACCAAGAGATAATTAGAATTTATTACCCTGGTTGTAACACCTCAAGCTTCTATGGTACGCTTCTCTTTGAATAATTCAAGAGCGTGTGTTGTACGCAATATCAAGTTCTAACACACACCACAACCGATCAAACTAGCCGTTATGAATAGTAATGCCTACTTTTTAAAATTTCAGAGATTTTATCTCTCAAAATGGACTTCATTTTTGGATTCAGAGTATCAAATTTAGCCTAAGGTGAAATTTTGGTACTTTTTGGATAACTTTAATATTTTGATGAATAGTTAAAATTACTAAATTTTAATTGAAAACAAATTTTTTAATCAAAATAATTAATAGTGATAAATTATGAATTTGAGTGGTTTTAAATTATATTTAGAATATATTTTTACCATTTAATACAATGTTGGTCATTGGACATAATTACACAATTAAACAGAACATAAACAAGTATCAATCTTTTGATAGTTATTATATCTTAAAAACACGCTTTTTGTTTTGATAGCGGGAATTAATTTTAAATTAATTTCTGCCACTTCTGTTTTTTGAATTTGGAAAAATGGATTCCATATTTAGAATCAGGATGTTCAAATTGTGTAAATAGGTAACTTTTATTTTTAGACATTTTGAATAATTACTTCGGTAAATATTTTATTTACCATGGTTAAAGGGTAAATCTGGTAAATAAGGGTTAAAAAATAATATTATAATAATAAAAAATTACCCTAAAATGTGTCCTAACCTTATTGGTTGATACATTTCCGACCATGGGAATCTTTGGGTCGATTTTGGGACCCCATGGTGCCACTTGTAAGTGATAGAGACACTTTATTTTAATTAAATTAAAATGAATACAAAAATGAAACAAGCATATATCTTTTAGATAAACAAATTTTACATAGGGTTATATATGTTGGATTTTAGACTATAAATATTCATTATAAATCTAAAAATAGTTCCTACATAATTTTATTTTATTTATAATTTTTTGACATTAAATAATTTAATTTATTTATGACACAATGGTCATGCAGAAATTACCATAATAGTGAAAAATTAAAATGATTGATATTGTAGATACCCAAATAAATATAATTTGAGACTTTTTATGAATTAAACTAATTTTATAAGTTAATAAGACATGTTAGGAATGATTTACTTAACTCTTATCAAAGTAATAATTCTGTTATGAGTTTTACAAAAATCAATTATTGAATAGTGTCAAAATTGACATAAAATAGTTTTTAAAACAAATATAATATTATTAATTGATATTAAATTCCTAAAAATCTATGTTTCTTCCAAGAGACTTATATAATTATAGGTGTATGATTAATGGACCACTTTGGGATATCTTGGATGTATATAGTAAGTTTATTAACCATATAATATAAAAATACAAAGAGACATTGTAAAAGTGAAACTAATTAACTAAGAGGTAATACTTAATGATAAGGTTAATATAGTAACCCAAACCTATCTAAATTATATTGGTTGAGTGGTTTTAGAACCATACCAACCTTCAAATTTAAATAATACACTTTTGAGACATTAGAAACCAAATATGAATTTATTATAAAATAATATTTCTAGCTTTTCCAATGGTGCCCCTCACCCCTCTTATAAAAGGGAACTCCCCCTTTTCATTAATTCACACCTTCAAAGCCTTTTGGCTCGGCCAAAATCTACCCAAATACTCTCTCAACTTCCCTAACTTCATCCTATAGGCCTTCATTTAGTAATAAAGACATTCTAAGAGCCCTTTTGATCAAATCAAAAGGAAGAACCCTGAGAAAAGGTAATGATTTCACCACCCTTTTCCAAGTTCCTTTCTTCTTCCACTTCTTCCTTCTTTGTTATTACCATTATAAAATAATAACTCCAGTATCTTATATATACTGTGACGTTATTATAAATATTTTACAACCATATTCAGTATTATATCCATCCTTTGAATAACATGTCACCATACATGCGTATGTACGGCTTACCGTCTCTACGTCGTGGTGCATTTGTTATTCAATAAATTATTATTTGGATGGGTATAATAATGATGTGTAACTCATGTAAATAATAAATATAACATCATAATGATTATTTATATATGATATACCATCCAATTATATATTATTTTAATATCAAAATAATGATATTGTCGCTCGTGCGTATGTACGGACTACCGTCTCCACGAACGCGATAAGATTCATTCTCCATCATATCCTTTCAAGTATAATTCTCATTTGATGATTAATAATAGTATCTAAGGACTTGATATAATTCTGGATATGATTAAGATACAACCTATCCATGACAAACACAACTTATGTAACACAACATATAAAAGAAAACGAGTAAGTTAACACCCGAAACAACGATAATACTAAGATATTATTAACAAATCAATGTTAAAAGATCATATATGATATCATATTAATGTATATGATTCTTGTATAATTTAATAACAATTATTTCACCATTATACAAGAGGTTAACCAACCCCAACCAAGGAAAAGTAAAAGTTAAGGGTTTATTTTGCAATCTCTTCATTATCCAAGGTTGTTTATACGTAATAATCTACTGGGATCTTTTTATCATCAACATTCATGTTTCTTAAAAATGTATTTAATTTTTTTTACTATTTATAAGAATATGGGTTAAAGTCATTTATACCCTTGTTTGACTTTTTAGAAGAGTTTTATAAAGGAATATTTCCGTCATTTTCCAAACAAGGTACTTTTTATCCTTTTCGACAGAATTAAGGTAAGAATGTTTTTTTAACTTATACGGTGGGTGCGGCTATTTTCCACTGTTATAAAATCATCGAAGCTTCCCTTACAATCTTATAAGAATATTTTCAAAGAAAATGTTTTTATTTTATAAATATATGACTCTTAAATGATTTCAAAATAGAAAAAGAGATATTTCTATAAAAAGAGTTTTGATTTCATCTATGTCAACATCCTTTGATGGATTTTACGCTTATTTGAATTTGATTTATTATGATACAAAACTTATGTATTGTATTGAAGGTTTTTTGATATGTTTGACTGTGGATGTGTTATTTTTATACCATTTATATTTTATGGATGAATTATTTACATTTCATATGCTAGTTTTAATACGAATTTTTTTGTTATGTTTAAACATTTTCATATGGGAATGCATTAGACTTAATATGTAATGGGTGGAGCCCGTTATAGCTCCTCGATGCATTGGTATGTCTCATGAGACAAACTATTGTCTTGGCACAAGGCCTTGGCAAAATCTTATTTGTAGTCTGGGCACGAGGCCTTGGCTATGTGGTTATGATAGTCTGGCATTATGCATTCCATCATTGTGAAAGTGGTTATTGATATTGCATGTGATTATTCGATTATTATAATATCCATGTGAATAAGTAAATGGAATTATTTCATTTTTTCCATACTATAGAGAAGTTCATGTTTAAAAGGATTTTGTTTTAGTTATACATTTCCTTAAATGTTTATTATTATTTATAAAAGTTTCTTCTATATTGTTATCCTTACTGGGCATTTGAGCTCACCACTTTCAATGTTTTATTTTTCCCAGGATTTGAAGAAGTAATTTATGAATGACCTGTAGGGATAATATGTGGGGATATGAGTGTGGACTATGAAGAAAAGATGTTGTTGTAGTTTTAATTTTTATGATGTAATGTAAGACTTATGAATATATCCAGTGTTTCTAAGGCTACTAAACTAATCAGTCTTTTGAGATTTTATCTTTCTTGTGATCATGAAAATGTTATGTAATAATGCACCGAATCTAGGTAACTGGGGTCGGGGCATTACAGTTGGTATCATAGGAAGTTTAGTACAATCCTTGGAATCTATATTTAGATAAACTCTGATTATAGAACTTAGACCTAAGATGGAATTTAAGGATTAGTATAGAAGAAATTCCTATAATTTTGGTATTGTAGAGATTTTTTGAGTTTTCCGAGCAATACATCTCTGTCTGGATATGAGCAGGTAGAGGCGGCACTGGCACAGATGTACCAAGGGGTAAAACCTGAAAACACCGCTTTGAGCTATACTCGAACGGGAATTGGTGCACGACAATGGGCCTTGCTGCACTCTTGGTTACGACACCCCCGGGGGATATTCTCAGGATAACTCTCATTTTCTTTACAAATCATTATGAAGGGTTTATGAGTATATACTTCCTCAAAGAAAACATTTTTATGATTATGGATTATATCCATAAATAGTTCAATTTATCTTAAGTGTTTTATAAGTATGGAATTATTTATTTTGATACATAAACTGATCTAGTTTATGCCATTGTTTAGAAATGGCACCTAGTGGAAGAAATGAAAACCGTATCAATGCATGAACTCCATATAGGGATTTCCCTCCTGCTCAAGATAATTATAGTGGAGCTGGTGATGCAACTGGTGTCGATCAGCTAATCACCTTACTGGGACAACTCACTCAGGTATTGAATAATAACCTTACCCATATGGATCACCCTGATCCGCAGTGTGGAGGATCAATGTTAGATTGATTCATGAGGAAACAACCATCAATGTTCAATGGGAGTACAAATCCCTTAGTAGTTGAGAAGTGGATAAATTCCCTAGAGAAAATATTTCAGGCTTTGGGGAGTAGTGAAAGGGAAAAAGTTATCATGGAAGTTTACCACCTCACTGGAGACGCTGATCAATGGTGGTCATTGATTCAAAACATGAAGGAAGATGATGAAGTATCAAATATGGAATGGATGGAGTTCAAAGATCTGTTTTTAGAAAAATACTTTCCTCGTGACCATCGAGTAGATATGGAAAGGCAATTTATGAGTCTGAGACAAAAGGAGGATGATAATGTCACAAAGTATGAGGCTAACTTTACAAGGATAGAAAGGTATGCTAGTGATTATATACGTAACCCAAGAAGTAAGATTAATCATTTCTTTGATGGGTTAAAACCATTTCTCCATCGAGCATTAGTCTCACAATCATTTTCGTCGTACGAAGACATTGTCTCATGTGCTATTAAGACAGAAAAGGATTTATCAAAGTCTTATGACTTTAAAGCAAAGAAAGAGAAGAAGAGATTTTCTGATCAATCTAGGAATGGAAATAAGGGGAACAAGGGAAAGGTTGAATATCCATCCTATGGTAAATGTGGGAAGAAACACCCCGTTACTTTCTTGAAGGGAATCTGTGTCTGTTACAAGTGTGGTGAAAAAGGCCACCAAGCTCGTGATTGCAAAGGGAAGAAGGAAGCTACCAATGTTCAGTGCTACAATTGTAGGGAGATGAGACATTATGCAAATGAATGTCCTAATCGTCAGGGGAACTTACCTCAGAAAAGGCCAAGGGATCAAGACCAAGCTTTTGCTATCACTACTGCTGAGGTAGAATCTCCAAAAGACGTGGTGGCAGGTAATTTAATGGTTTCCTCAAGTTTATCAAATGCATTATTTTATTCTGGATCATCACATTATTTCATATCTTCCCAGTTTGTTAAAAAATTAGATATTTCCAATTTTATTTAACAAGGGAGTTGTCAGTTAAAACTCCTAAGGGAAGTATCATTGCAACGAAGTTTTGTGAATCAGTCCCCATTAGAGCACATAATTTTTTTTATCTGATGATCTCATTTTCATACCTATGATTGAGTTTTATATAATCCTCAGTATGGAATGGCTTTTAGACTACAATGTAAAGATTTATTGTAAGAAGAAGGAGGTTACAATTTTTGATGATGATGATAAGGAACACCTTATCATTAGAGCAGAATCGTCACCACCTAATTCTTATCTAGATCCACCCCCAATATCTCAACTAAAGTTAATTATTAGGGAGGAAGAGAATGAAATGACTGTGGGTGAGGAAAGGAATGTTCAAATAGAGGATGTACCTGTTGTGAAAGAATATGTTGATGTATTTCCAGAAGATTTATCTGGACATCCTCTAGAATGAGAAGTTGAGTTTTCCATTGATTTAATTCCTGGATCAAGGCCTATATCGAAGACCCCTTATAGAATGGACATTGTAGAATTAGTTGAACTAAATAAACAACTAGAGGAATTGAGTAATAAGGGATTTATTTACCCTAGTGTTTCTCTATGGGGAGCCCCTATTCTTTTTGTTAAAAAGAAAGATAGATCTATGAGGTTATGTATCGGCTATAGAGAGATCAATGCTATAACAACAAAGAACAAGTATCCCCTACCTTGCAATGATGATTTATTTGACCAACTGCATGGAGCTCAATACTTTTCAAAGAAGTAACTTTGATCTGGATACCATAAGTTGTGTGTAAAGAAAGAAGACATTTCAAAGACAACATTTCGATCTAGGTACGAGCATTATGAGTTTACTGTAATGCCTTTTGGATTGAGTAATTCACCCTCTGTATTCATGGATCTGATGAATAGAGTTTTCATGGAGTATCTCGATGAATTTGTGGCAGTATTTATTGATGATATCTTGGTATACTCTAAAATCTATGAAGATCATGAAAGTCACTTGCGCATTATTCTGAAGACTCTGAAAAGACATGAATTATATGGGAAGTTTAGCAAGTGTGAATTCTGGCTTCATGAGATTTCTTTTCTTGGCCATATTGTCTCTAAATATGGAATCTCTATTGATCCTTCTAAGACCAAGGCAATCCAAGAATGACCAGCACCTACGAGTATAACTGAGGTATGCATTTTTATTGGTTTTGCAGGTTATTATCGACGTTTCGTCCAGAATTTTGCCCGATTGGCTAACCCATTAACGAAGATCACACATAAAGGGGTTAAATTTGTTTGGACAAAAGAGTGTGAAGAATGTTTCGAAGAACTGAAGCGAAGATTAGTCAATACTCCTATATTGACTCTACCATCGGGGAATGATGGGTTCATTATTTATAGTGATTCATCGAAGAAATGAATTGGTTGTGTCCTTATGTAGAATGATAGGATTATTGCCTATGCATCACGACAGTTGAAAATTCATGAGAAAAACTATCCTACACATGATCTCGAGTTAGAAGTTGTGATCTTTTCTTTGAAGATATGGAGGCACTACCTCTATGGTAAAAAATGTGAGATTTATACTGATCACAAGAGTTTGAAGTATATTTTCTCAGAAGAAGTTCTCAACATGAGGCAAAGGAGATGGCTTGAATTACTCAAGGATTATGATTGTACGATACACTACCACCCGGGGTTGGAAAACAAGGTGGAAAATTCTTTGAGTAGAAAAGAACATGGAGTTTTGAACAATATGAGAATTGAAAGGGATCCAATTTTCATGGATCTAGTGAAGATGGACATGGGAATAACCAAGGAAGGTGAAACATCAATTCTTTTTCAAATGGTTGCCAAAAAATCTTTACTAAAAAGGATTAAGATTTCTTAGACCGATGATGAATAATTTCAAAAGAATATTAAAGCCGTGAATGATGGGAGATTGAGAGACTTTGTGTATGAAGATGGAATTTTGAAATTTGGGAAGAGGCTTTGTGTTACCGATATACCTGATCTAAAAAGGGAATTACTGGATGATGCTTATAGTTACAATTTCTATATACACCCTGGGAGCACCAAAATGTATAGAGATTTGAAGGAACCTTTTTGGTGGGACAACATGAAGAGGTAGATTGCTGATTTTGTGTCAAGATGTATGGTTGTCAACAAGTGAAAGTTGGAAGGCAACAGCCTGAAGGAGTCATGCAACCTCTTCCCATACCGGAGTGGAAATGGGAAAATATTATGTTGGACTTTGTCATGGGGATACCAAAGACTCCTAGAAGGAATGATGCAACATGGGTCATTGTTGATCATCTTACCAAGTCAGCACATTTTCTTGCTATAAGAGAAGATCTACCACTGGAACGTCTAGCTAGACTACATATTGATAAAGTAGTGAGACTTCATGGAGTACCCCTATAGATTGTTTCTAATCGTGATCCCCATTTTACTTCAAGATTCTGGAAAAGTCTTCAGAAATCCTTGGATACTGAACTTCATTTGAGCACTTCCTACCACCCTCAAACATATGGACAATCAGAACGAACTATTCAAACCTTAGAAGACATGTTGAGATCTTACTCACTTGACTTTCAGGGTATGTGGGATCAATATTTACCTTTGATAGAATTTTCCTATAACAATAGCTTCCCTTCGAGTATTCATATGGCACCATATGAAGCGTTATATGGAAAGAGATATCGTACACCAACCTATTGGGATGACGTTGGTGAAAGAAAACTTGTAGGCCCAGAACTGGTGGAGGAAACGATGGAAAAGGTGAAGGTAATCCAAAATCACATCAAAGCAGCTCAAAGTAGGCAGAAGAGCTATGCTGATAATTGAAGGAAGGATTTGGAATTCCAAGTCGGTGGTCATGTTTTCTTGAAGGTATCTCCATGGAAGGGAGTCATACATTTTGGTAAGAAATGTAAATTGAGTCCCAGGTACATCCGACCTTTCGAAATTCTAGAACGAATTGGGGCTGTAGCTTACCGATTGGCAATGCCACCAAGTCTCTCCAAAGTTCAAGATGTGTTCCACGTATCTCTATTGAGGAAATACATGCCTGAACCAACGCATGTACTCACCTATGAGGAATTGGAAGTGGAACCCGATATGTCTTATTGAGAAGAGCCCATCAGGATTCTTGATACGAGAGAACAAGTACTGAGAAACCTGACGACGCGTCTGGTAAAAGTTTTGTGGAGAAACCATAAGATGGAAGAGGCAACGTGGGAACCCGAGGAACTTATGATGAAGAACCACCCGAGTCTTTTCATGCGGTAGTATTCTATAAATTTCGAGGATGAAATTATTTTAAGTAGGGGAGAATGTAACACCCCAAGTTTCTACGGTACGCTTCTCTTTGAATAATGCAATAGCATGTGTTGTACACAACATCGAGTTCTAACACACACCACAACCGATCAAACTAGCCGTTATGAATAGTAATACCAAAATTTTAAAATTTTAGAGATTTTATCTCTCAAAATTGACTTTATTTTTGGATTCGGAGTATCGAATTTAGCCTAAGGTGCAATTTTGGTACTTTTCGGATAACTTTAATATTTTGATGAATAGTGAAAATTACTAAATTTTAATTAAAAACAACGTTTTTAATCAAAATAATTAATAGTGATAAATTATGAATTTGAGTGGTTTTAAAGTATATTTAGAATATATTTTTTCCATTTAATTCAATGTTGGTCATTGGACATAATTTCACAATTAAACTGAACATAAACAAGTATCAATCTTTTGATAGTTATTATATCTTAAAAACACGCTTTTTGTTTTGACAACGGGAATTAATTTTAAATTAATTTCTGCCACTTCTGTGTTTTGAATTTGGAAAAATGGATCCCATATTTGGAATCAGGATGTTCAAATTGTGTAAATAGGTAACTTTTATATTTAGACATTTTGAATAATTATTTCGGTAAATATTTTATTTACCATGGTTAAAGGGTAAATCTGGTAAATAAGGGTTAAAAACAATATTATAATAATAACAAATTACCCTAAAACGTGTCCTAACCTTATTGGTTGATACATGTCCGACCATTAGCATCTTTGGGTCGATTTTGGGACTCCATGGTACCACTTGTAAGTGATAGGGACACTTTATTTTAATTAAGTTAAAATGAATACAAAAATGACACAAGCATATATCTTTTAGAAAAAAAATATTTATATAGGGTTATATATGTTGTATTTTAGACTATAAATATTAATTAGAAAGATAAAAATATTTCCTACATAATGGTATTTTATTTATAATTTTTAGACATTAAATAATTTAATTTATTTATGACACAATGGTGATGCAGTAATTACCATAATAGTGAAAAATTAAAATGATTGATATTGTAGATACCCAAATAAATATAATTTGAGACTTTTTATGAATTAAACTAATTTTATAGGTTAATATGACATTCTATGAATTATGTAATTAACGTTTTTCGAAGTAATATTTCTGTTATGATTTTTACAAAAATCAATTATTGAATACTGTCAAAATTGAAATAAAAGAGTTTTTAAAACAAATATTATATTATTAATTGATATTAAATTCCTAAAAATCTAAGGATCGTCCAAGAGACTTATACCATGATATTTGTACCATTAATGGACTACTTCGGGGTCTCTTGGATGTATATAGTAATTTTATTAACCATATAATATAAAAATACAAAGAGACATTGTAAAAGTGAAACTAATTAACTAAGAGTTAATACTTAATGATAGGGTTAATATAGTAACCCAAACCTATCTAAATTCTATTTTTTGATTGGATTTCTACCCATACCCACCTTAAAATTTAAATAATCCACTTTAGAGCCATTAGAAACCGAATATGAATTTATTATAAAATAATATTTCTAGCTTTTCCAAAGGTGCCCCGCACCCCTCTTATAAAAGGGCACTCCCCCTTCTCATTAATTCACACATTAAAATCCTTTTGGATCGGCCAAACTCTGCCCAAATACTCTATAAACTTCCCTCTCTTCGTCCTAGAGTCCTTCCTTTAGTCATAAATCCAACCTAAGAGCCCTTTTGATCAAATCAAAAGGAAGAACCCAAAGAAGAGGTAATGATTTCACCACCCTTTTCCAAGTTCCATTATTCTTCCACTTCATCCTTATTTGTTATTACCATTATAAAATAATAACTCAAGTATCTATTATATAATGTGATTTTATTATAAATATGGTACAACCATATTCAGTATTCTATCAATCCTCTGAATAACATGTCACCATATGTGCGTATGTACGGCTTACCGTCTCCACGTCGTGGTGTAATTGTTATTCAATGAATTATTATTTTGATGGGTATAATAATGATGTGTAACTCATGTAAATAATAAATATAACATGATAATGATTCTGTATATATGATATACCATCCAATTATATATTATTTTAATATCAAAATAATTATATTTTCACTCGTGCGTACGTACGGACTACCGTCTCCATGAACGCGATAAGATTCATTCTCCATCGTATCCATTAAAGTATAATTCTCATTTGATGATTAATAATAGTATTTAAGGACTTGATATAATTCTGTATATGATTAAGATACAACCTATCTATGACAAACACAGCTTACGTAACAAAACATATAAAAGAAAACGAGTAAGTTAACACCCAAAACAACGATAATACTAAGATATTATTAACAAATCAAAGTTAAAAGATCATATATGATATCATATTAATGTATATGATTCTTGTATAATTTAATAAAAATTATTTCACCATTATACAGGAGGTTAACCTACCCCAACCAAGGAAAAGTACAAAGTAAGGGTTTTTTTGCAATGTTTTCATTATCCGAGGTTGTTTATACGTAATAATCTACTGGGATTTCTTTATCATCCACATTCATGTTTCTTAAAAATGTATTTCAAAACATTTTTACTATTTACAAGAATATGGGTTAAAGTCATTTATACCTTTGTTTGACTTTTTATAAGAGTTTTATAAAGGAATCTTTTCGTCGTTTTCCAAACAATGTACTTTTTAACCTTTTCGACCTAATTAATGTAAGAATATTTTTTCTAACTTATACGGTGGGTGCGGCTATTTTCCGCCATTATAAAATCGTCAAAGCTTCCCTTACAAGCTTATAAGAATATTTTCAAAGAAAATTTTTTCATTTTATAAATATATTACTCTTAAATGATTTCAAAATATAAAGAGATATTTCTCTAAAAAGTGTTTTTATTTCATCTATGTCAACATACTTTGATGGATTTTACGCTTATTTGAAGTTGATTTATTATGATACAAAACCTCTGTATTGTATTCAAGTTTTTGTGATATGTTTGAATGTGGATGTGTTATTTTTATACCATTAATAGTTTATGGATGAAGTATTTACATTTCGTATGCTAGTTTTAATACGAATGTTTATGTTATGTTTAAAAATTTTCATATGGGAATGCATTGGACTTAATATGTGATGGATGGAGCCCGCTATAGCTCCTCAATGCATCGGTAGGTCTCATGAGACAAACTAGTGTTTTGGCACAGGGCCTTGGAAAAATATTATTTTTAGTCTTGGCACGAGGCCTTGGATATGTGGTTATGATAGTCTGGCATTATGTATTCCATCATTATGAAAGTGGTTGTTGATATTTCATGTGATTATTCGATTAGTAGAATATCCATGTGAATACGTAAATTGAATTATTTCATTTTTTCCATACTATGTTGAAGTTCAAGTTTAAAAGGCTTTTGTTTTAGTTATACATTGCCTTAAATGTTTATTCTTATTTATGAAAGTTTCCGCTATATTGTTATCCTTACTGGGCATTTGAGCTCACCCCTTTCAATGTTTTATTTTTCCCAGTATGTGAAGAAGTAATTTATGAATGACCTACATGGATAGTATATGGGGATATGAGTGTGGACTATGAATAAAAGATGTTGTTATAGTTTTCATTTTTATGATGTAATGTAAGACTTATGAATATATCTAGTGTTTCCAAGGATACTAAAATAATCGGTCTTTTGAGATTTGATCTTTCTTGTCATCATGAAAATGTTATGTAATAATGCACCGACTCTAGGTAACTCGGGTCAGGGCGTTACATTAGTATACTAACATCATTACACGATTTGGACAGACTTCTATACAATATTCTATGAATACTTATTTCCATAAAAATTTAGGGTTCGCCAAGGTATAGAATTCATGAACTTTCAATAGGGATCCATGTCTATCCTAGAGTATTTATCTTATTTTACTTATCTGCCGTGATTCACTATGTCTCTATCTAGTGATGAACACATGATAGTTAGGCAATTCAATGATGGGCTGGAATATGTCATTTGATCTAAGGTCAATTTTATTTTATTAGCTCTAAAGAGCAAGGGTATTATCAAAGATTGATTTGAGGATTGGCTGTCATCAGGTGACTGTCAGGTATTTAGACATACCTTACATAGATTTATGGATTAGGTATAGACTTTATGAGTATCTAGTTAAGTCACTCAGCCTCATGAATGCGTCAATAGTATTTATGGATTTTATAAACTAGGTTTTTTAAAAGGTTGGGGCCGAAGACTCATTTATAATTAAAGCAAAGAAAAAACCTCTTTTAACTGGGTAGAGGGAGACCCATTACATAGCCCAAAGGCCCGGTGGACATTTAGCCCATTACATGGCCCATAAGACCATATTTTTGGCCCAAGGCCCATTTTATGAATGGAACTACTATAGTACCCGCCTTCTATAGTACCACACAATACCCGCCACTGCTACAGTACCCCTGCTAGGCTGCCACCACTATAGTGTCCTATCACTGATACAGTGCCCATCGCGCTACAGTGCCACCGCTACTATAGTACACTATAGTACTACTACAGGCTGTGCCCAATGGGTTTTGAACCACCATATCTGGATTTATTTGTGGTATTATTTGTGAAAGATATCTCTGTACATTCTCTCACTCAACATGACTTTTCCAAACACATAGATATCATGATGAATACACCAAGAGAGAACCACATTTATGCTAATCTTATAAAATGCAAATTTTTGATAGAAATGTTTTGCTTCTTGTGTCATGTCATCTTGGAGACATAAGAATTACTAAACCTAGAAAAGGTGAGATCTGTTTTTTCTTTATATCATCCCGATAACATCTACAAGATATGAAGCTTTATAGGGATATAAGGTTATTATAGATGCATAATAAATGTTTTATCAATCCTAGAAGTGCCTCTAATAGGTTTTATTAAGATGGGTGTGAAGTTTATTTTTTCAAAAGCTGGTATAGAAACCTTTTAAGAGTTGAAAGGAAAGTTTAATTCATCAATGATCCTGATTATTTAGGATCCATGATGAATCTATACCATATATTATGATGCATCAAGTATCAGACTGGGAATAGTTATGATACAGGATGAGTGATTCATAGCATACAGGTCTCTTCAGTTGAGGCCTCACAAGTGGAATTAACTAAAACAAGATCTCAAGTTTACTAAATTTGTGAAAGATTTACACTACTGGATATATTATCTATTAGAGGAGAATTTGGTGGTATTAAATTATCATAGAAGACTCGAGTATATTTTTACGTAGAGTGATCTGAATATTAGGAATCACAGATAGGTTGAATACTTATAGTCCTTAAATTTGGATATTACCTACATAACCAATAAAGGAAATGTAGTACTCGATGCTTTAATAAAAAATACTCAGACATAAATGGTTCAGGAGACTAGTGGTGAGTGTAATATTCTTGTATTTCCTTCAAAGATGCATGTTGAGGTTCATGAGGATCATGGGTAGAATGTCCTCTCAAATTTAACAGTGACCTCAACCTTTCTGAAATGGGTAAAGATGAGGAAAGTTTCTGATCTCTAGGGATTATTACTAAGGGATAATATTTATGATGAAAAAACATCACCTGGTTGGACATTGGACGAGGATGAGATCTTACACAAAAATGGGAATTTCTGGGTTCTTGTAGACATTTGAGAGAAGTTGATTTGGGAATCTCACACCCCAGTTTGGGAAGTACATATTGGTGTCACCAAGATATATCAAGAATTTCATCTCCAATATTGGTGTCTTGATATAAAATGGGAGATTGAAAAATTTATCACTCGCTGTCCTAGATCTCAGAGATGATGGTAGAACATCAGCGTCTCGAAGGAACTTTATAGCTACTGTCCATTCCCAAGTAGAAATTGGATGATGTCTCTATAGACATTGTGACAGGTTTTTCTAGATCCACTCGAGGTAAAGATATAGTTTGGGTATTCATTGATCATTTTAAAAAAGGTCACACACATTTACTGGATATCAAAACCTAGGGACATACATCAAATTAAAGGGCGAGCATAAGGCCCAGTAAGGGAAACATGGGAAACAATGGAAAAAACTTACTTGTGATCTTGAGGAATATCATTAATAACATGATTCATAATGATAAGGAATGAGAAAGAGGAATATAATAATAATAACATGAATCATAACTTTTAAATGTGGCTAAAACATTTAAATTATACCCTCATAATCATATCACCAAGGTTTGTCACTGAGGTTTCATAAAAATTACCATAGTTATTCACTATGGTATCCTAAGACATATCAAATATAGAGATTAAATTATTTACCCAATTCATTGGAGAACTATTAGGGAACAACCTTCATATTTATTAATTAATGTTAACTAAATATATCATAATAAAACATTTCATAAATAACCTTTGGAGGATAAAATAAATTAGTTTTATATAAAAACCATGGCATTCTAAAAACTGATTAAAGATAAGAACTTTATGTCATTTATAACCCACAGAAAAGGGAATGTGGGTTTTATGTATGTCAATATTGAAATAAAATAAATAAATTTTACACATTGGTTAATACCCATAGAAAATAAAGAGGTTTTTGTATTCGTAAAAATAAAATAAAAGGGAATTTCTTGAGGATAAGAGATATATATTGATAAGTAAAATCCGTAACATAACGAGTATAAAACATGTTTTTAGAAAAGGGTAAAAAGACATGGGATATTGGTGTCCCAATGATAAAACATAATTTGGTAGTAAGGGAATGAATAAAAAGAAAATAATAGAGATTTACAATAACATTCAAAAGATATATACAAAAAATAGATTCTTGAAACGAAGAGAAAAGAAAGATATTTCTCTTACCTTGAAGGGTAACTCCTAAAACTCTAATATTTGGAACTTGAGGTCTTGAGGACACCTTGAGAAGGATATTTTGGTGGAAAAACTATTATAGAATCATGTAGGAATAATTTTTAGTGAATGGAAATTGAAAAATGGGTGAGTATTTATAGAATAAGTAGGGTATTTTTTTTAACTTCTAAATAAAGGCCTAGGCCACCTAGATAGTGGTAAATGAAAAAACATGGGATTGATCATGATATTTTCCCATTGTATTGAACAATTGAGACACCCTATATGTTATTTTAATCCATAAGAGTTGACCATAATTTTATATTACTTATATTGGTAAGAAAAATTAAAGTTTCCACAAGACTACATTTTTAAAGTTAAAATTTTCATTTTTGAAGTTAGAAAGTAAATTATATATTTGGGAATTGATTTAAATCTATTAAAATGAATGATATTAATAAATTAACATATTTTAAGTCATGGGTTGGGTTTAATTATTTATTACATCATTATGAAATAATAATGAAGTCCTTAGACATACAGAAAAACTCAAACAATATTTTTACTATTCCCAAAAATTACAGTATTCTAGAAAATTATTATAAATTTTCCAAATTCATGATTTAAAAAAAGATATTATTTTATCATAATAATTCCCCAAATATGAAAATTTTAACTTTTAAATGTAAAAATCCTTATTTATTAAAAATAATAGCTGATTGAAAATGCATAGTAAAATTTCTGACACTTGAAAAAAATAAAATTATTTTATCAGTTATATTTAAATAAGATTGTTTTTTATAACACTATTTAAATTAAAAGTGTTATTCATAATATCTTAGTTTACTATAAATTTTTATATCTTTAATAAAGAATACAATTTATTTCCCAAAAATCAATTTATCAAATTCCATTTAAATTTTATAATAATAACTATTCTTATAATAGAATTGATAGAATAAAAGTTTTATTTATACAATGGAATTTACACTTTAATTAACTAAGGACTTGACATATAACCTCTTATAATACTTGTGCATGACCAAAGGGTAAGGTGTGTGATGGTGATAGATTCATGGGGAGGCTCAGATAACATCAACTGAGTGGTAATTTCCACTAACTTAAACATCTCTCATAAAAGATTTCATTCAAGATTCACTTGTTAAATCTCATCTTGGGATTGGTCAAGAGTGAAACCGAATGATGTTACCTCCCTCCCAAGATTCCATAAATGAGCTTCATACAACATGAATCTATTGATTGAGACCATCATTTATCCTTTCTTCATTAATCCTCCTTTTTTATTTCTACTTATAAAAAGTTATTATAATGTTAATTTTATTATCTAGAGTATGTTTTACAATAACTGTATTGATCGATTGTCATAATTGACCAATGATGGTATAATGGTCGAAACCTGATTGTCAAATTTCAAAATATACTCACAACATTATTAATGAGATATAGTTTTATTGAGTACAAAATAATATAACACACATTTTATTAAAAAAACAAATTTTATTAAAAAACTAAGGGTTATTACATTATTCCCCCCTTAATAAATTTTATCCCAGAAATTTCTAATCATTATATCAGTTGATAAAATTTGTGGGTACTTATGCCTCACTATCTCCTCTAGTTCTCATGTCGCTTCTTCATATTTGTGGTTCCTCCACAACACTTTGACAATGTGGGTAGTCTTGTTGTGTAGAACCCTATCTCTATGGTCCAAGATCTCCACCGAATGATCCTCATAGGAGAGGTCATGTTCTAGTTGTACCAAATTAGGGTTCTGTACATGTGAAGGGTCAGGTTTTTACTTCCTCAAGAGAGATACATGGAATACAAACTAAACTTGAGCTATATTTGGTGAAAGTTCTTGATGATAGGTCACTTTTCCTATACGATCAAGGATTTTATAGAGCCCAATGTACCTAGGGATAATCTTCCCTTTATTCCAAAAATACATGACTCATTTCCAAGGTGAAATTCAAAGGAAGAAATTATCACCAACACCAAACTCCAAGTCCCTTCGACGGTTATCAGTATAGCTCTTCTGATGACTATAATAATCCTTAATGTGTTTTTGGATGGCATGAACCCGTTCTGTCGTCTTTTTCACTAGATCAGGACCAAAAAGATTTCTCCCACCAACTTCATCTCAACTAGTAGGAGTTATACATCACTTCCCATATAGATCTTCATAGGGTTCCATTTAAATACTAAAATAGAAGATATTTTTGTATCAAAACTCAACTAATGGGAGGTGTTGATTTCACCCACCATTAAATTTCATTGAGAATGTTCTCAACATTCCCTTGATTTTATAAATAGTCCTTTCTTATTTTCAATCAGTTTGGGGGTACTTGGCCATACTGAAATTCACTTCGGTACTTAGATCATATTGAAGACTTCTCCAGAATTTTGATGTGAACCTTGAATCACAATAAAAAATGATAGAGAGTGGTACCCCATGCAGACTTACCTATTTTTTTAGGTATATATTTTCAAGTTTTATAAGAGATAAATCTTTCTAAATATAAATTAAATGGGAAGTTTGGGTGAGACGGTACATTATAACCCATATCCCATTATTTCCTTGGATGTTTTTTAGAGACCAGTGCAAAAGTCCATAGAGATATTGTCACACTTCCATGTTGGTATGGGTAGTGGTTGTAATACCCATTTAATAAGTTGTCTCTCTACCTTCACTTGTTGACACACCAAGCACCTTGTAGTGTATTCAGAAATCAACCTTTTCATGTTATCCCACCATTAATGATCACTAAGGTGCCTATACATTTTAGTACTTCTAGGATGTATAGAGAATGTAGAGTCATGAGCTTCATCCATCTGTTCATCATTTATTTTCTAAAAGGATGAAACACATAGCCTTGTATGAAATTTTTGTACACCTTATTGATTAATATTGAACTTAGGAAACACCCCATTCTTCACAACCTCTCTGTTTTTATATAACAAAGGATCTTCCCTTTGATATTTCTTTATTTTATTTAGTAATGATGGTTGAAAAATAATTTTGGATAGGTTTGATGATGACCCTTCCCTTACAACAGGGTCCATCCTACTTAATGCATTAGAATTGTTTTCTCTTCTAGGGTGAAAATGAATTGAAAAATCATAGTCTATAATAAGTTATATCTATATCCTATATCTCGTGTTTATTTATTTTTTTCATGAAAATATACTTCAAACTTTGGTGGTCTATGCATATATCACATTTCTCTCCATAAATATAGTTTCTCCATATCATCAGAGCAAAAAAAAAACTACATCCATCTCCAGGTCGTATGTATGATAATTATTCTCATGAGGATTTAACTATCAATATTCATTATAAATAACATTTAAATTATTTATGAGTATGTACCCAATCTATTTTAGAGATGAATCACTAAAAATTACGAATCTTTCCTTGATAGAGTCTAGAGTTAACACAAGTGACATAATAAATCTCTTCTTGAGTGCTTGTAAACTTTCTTCACACTCCTTTATCCACATGAACTTAGACCCCTTTAGATTTAACTTGGATAATGGATTATAAATCCATGAAATGGTTTTCAAAAAACTCCTATAATATCCTACTAAACCAAGGAAAATATGAATCTCAATTACTATTGTAGGATGATGCCACTCCCCTACAACATTTTTCTTAGTAGGTCCAACTAAGATTCCTTCATTGGTTATAATGTTCCCCAAGAAAAAAACTTCTTGAAACCAATATTCACATTTTCTAAACATTCTAAACAACCTCCACTTCCTCATTGTTTAAAATATAACCCCTAGAAGCTTCTTATTATCCTACTACTTTTAGAATATATCAAAATATCATCAATAAAATGTAACAAAAAGTTATCAAGGGAGTCCTTAAAGACTCTATTCATAAAATCCATGTATATATTAGGAGAATTATTCAAGCCAATGTGCATAAAAAACTCATAATTCCCATATTTTGAAAGGTATCCTTTTTAATATCTTCTTTCTTCAAACTCAATTGATGATAATCAGATCGAAGATCAGTATTGAAGAATAATTGACTCCCATGAAGCTGGTTAAATAAATCATAAATCCTTGGAATATGGTACTTGTTCCTCACTAGGAACCCATTTAGTTCTATATAATCAATGGATAACCGCATTGATCTATCATTCTTATTCACAAAGAGAATAGGTTCTCACTAATAAGACACACTTTGTTAGATACATTCCTTCTCCAAAAGATATTGGAGTTGTTTATTTAATTTCTTCAGCTACCCATTTTCTATTCTATAACAGGTATTTGATATCAGCTTGGATCAAGGAATGGATTCAAAGGTTAACTCTACCTATCTTTCTAGGGGAGGTCTAGGTAACTCCTTAAGAAATATGGTAATGTATTACTGAATGATGGGGAAATTTTATATTTATATAATTTACTTTAATTCTTCATATCCACTAAACATATCCTTAAAGAAGGCTATGGGAGGTTCTTCTACACAATTATCAGGTTACGATATATGTCCTTTCAGAAAAATGGTAGGTTTTCCATTCAAGAATACTGATATTTACTTGATTCTTTAGTTGATCTTAGTATTATTCATTGAGATCCAATCCATCCCTAGTATAGTATTGAATTCCAACATGTGAATGACTATAAGATTTTTGCTAAGATTGTGCTCGCAAAAGTCAATACTAGAGTTTATTTACACTATTGATACTTCGATAACCCCTACAGGAGTTTTGATTAATGGATCAACTTCTAGTAGTTCATAGATTGATCCTATATTCTTTGAAAACATAGACTAAATAAAGAAATGTATTGAACCAGAATGAAACAAAGTACATTCTAGATTCTTGTGAATAATGAGAGTACCTTCCACCACATCATTTAGAGCTTCAACTTCATATTTTGTGATAAAAATTCACGAACTTGCACCCTTGTCCTATGTTGAGGTTGATGGTGATTCACCCCTACTATATTTGGATTTTTTCAGTGATTATAAATGTTCCCAAGATATCCACACATGAAGAATATGACTTTAGGCTCAAACATCACCATATTCCCTTTTTTGATAGTTTTGAGAAGTTGTGGCTTCACCACACTATGAAAATTTCGAGCAATATGACCATCTCTTCCACATTTTAAAACTTCTCGATCCAGAACAAGAAGTTCCCCAAATGCTTCTTCCCATATTTGTTTCACGTGGAATGTTTCACTTTATTTACTCCTATTACATGATTAAATTTACTCCCTAATAATGGCTATATTGATCTCTTATATTCGTTAAATATATGGGTCCACTGTGTGTCTCTGAACTCCAGTTCAACCTTCATATCATTTTGCACTATCTTCTCATAATTTTCGTAGTCTCGATTGCATAGGTTCATCCACAGATGGGGTATTAATCAACCAAATAATCTACAAAATTTTCCATTAGTATCCATAAAAAATCTATAGGTGTAGTGATAATGTATTGTAAATTTTATCCCCTATATTGTTTTTTCTTTAACTTCATCTCTAGGAATTCCTTCTACATTTTTGTTCTCATCAAACATGTGGGATATTTTTTGAAAAAGGCTCCTATGAAATCTTCCCACTCCATAGATTCAATATCCCTTATTGGTTTAATGTTTTAATTAGTGTCCACCACTATTCAGCTTCACCCTATAAGTGGTACAAGTACAGGGTGACTTTCTCTTGTTCAGAACAATAGAGTACAAAAAAGATATTTTCTATAGAGGTTGTCCATTTTTTAACAATCAGTGGGCTGATATATCTAATGAAAGAAGGTGGTCATTTATGAATAAAGGAATTATTGTAATGTTGTTCCCTTCGAGGTCAGTCTAGTCTCTCATCTTGATTAATGTTATTGATCATAACTCGAGTCACTTTATTAATCATTTACATGAAGTTTTCCATTATGGATTCCATTGGAGGGCCATCAATGCATGGTCCATTGTACTCACCATTTATTTAGTTCCTCTTATTTACCTCCATTATCTAAAAGAATAAAACATTTTTGGGAAATTTATTTCATTTAATAATATTATTATTCTAAAAGAATTTTTATGCCTTAAAACATCATGCTTAAATATGTAATTCTTTAAAAACAATTAAATTTTCTATAAATCCTTTATAATGGTTCATACCAAGCTTTTGATTAACCAAACATATCCCCTGAGAGTGTCAAAATATTAGTGCAGCAAGTCCCTTGGTTTTATACTAGTTCCTATTCGAGTCTAGCTCAAAGCAGTGTTTTTGGGTTTTACCCACACATGCATCTATGTTAGAGACACATCCACTTGTTCATATCCAGACAAGGATTTAATTTCTCAAAAACAAATTACTTAATATTTCACCAAAATACAATGATTTTTTCCTATTTTGAACATTTATATAGTGTTCTTATTAAATTTTTCAAATCCTAATTTCCCCAAATAATTAAACCATCTTATGATACCAACTATGTAAACCTGCCTTTTTATTACATAACTTTTCATTTTTATGGTACAAACCGAGGATATTTTAAAGATTAGATTCATGGAAAAAGGTACATAATACATGAAAACTAAATAAATATTCTAATACACTTTAAGGGATTAATCACAGGTTCTTACAAAGTTATTTAACTACATATCATAACCGGGGGACATACATCAAAGGAAAGGGTGAGCATAAGGCCCAATACGAGATACTAGAGAAATCGTTTACTTGTGATCTTGAGGAATAATAATAAGTACCTGAGTCATAATGATAAGGAATGAGAAAGAGGAATAAAATAATAATAATAACATGAATTATAACATGGAAATGTGACTATAATATTTAAATGAGACATTCATAAGCATATAATCATGGTTTTTCACTGAGGTGTCATAAACATTACTAATGTTATTCACCATTGTATTATAAAACATGTTATCTATAGAGATTGAATTATTTACCCAATGAATTTGATAAATATTATGGAACACCCTTAATATGTTTAAATTAATGTGATACAAATATATCATAATAAAATATTTCATAAATAACCTGTGGAAAATAAAAGAAATGGGTTTCATATAAAAAACATGGCCTTCTAAAAAGTGATTATAGACAAGCTTTTTATGTAATTTATAACCCATGGAAATGGAATGAGGGTTTTATGTATGAAAATAACATTATGAAACAGATCAATTTTACATATTGGTGAGTAACTATATAAAATAAATAGGAATGGGTATTCACATAAATAAAATAATTTGAATTTCTTGAGGAAAAGAGAGAAATTTTGAGAAGTAAAATCGACAGCATAACGAGTATTAAAAAATGTTTTAGAAAAGGGTAAAAAGAGAGGAGGAATAAGTATCCCATTGATTAAAAATAATTTTTTAGTAAGGGAATGAATATAAACAAAATAATATATAGTTACCATTATATTCAGAAGACATATACAGAAAATAGATTCTTGAAACAAAGATAAAAGAAGAAGATTTCTCTTACCCTGAAGAGTAACTCTTAAAACTAGAATATTGAGATTTTGGGGTCCTGAGGACATATTGGGAGGACTCCTTAGAAGGTAAAACTATCATATCATAATAAAGTATGAGTTTTTAGTGAATGTAAATAGATAAATGTGTGTATATTTATATCAAAACTGGAATATTTTTTTTATTAATTATTAAATAAAGGCCTTGGACATGTAGGTAGTGGAAAATTAAAAACCATAGACTTTATCATGGTATTTTACCATGTTATTGTAAAATTGGGACATAATTTATGTTATTTTAATTCATAAGAGTTGACCAACAATTTTATATTAGTTATTTTGGTATGGAAAATTAACTTTTCCACAAAATAATGTTTTTAAAGTTAATGTTTCCATTTTAGAATTTGGAAAGTAAATTATATATTTGGAAAATGATTAGAATATATTAAAATAATTGATAATAATAAAATAATATATTTTATTTTTTGTGTTGTGTTTAATTAATTATTACATCATTATGACATAATTAGGAATTCATTAAACATACTGAAAAATACATACTGTATTTTTATTATTCACAAAAAATTAATGTATTTTAAAAAATTCTCAAAAATTCATCCTAACCTAAATTCAACGTGATAATTTCGAAAAATATATTTATTTTATCATTATAATTATAGAAATATGATAATTTTAAATTTTAAATATAAAAATCATTATTTATTCAAAATAATAACGGATTAAAAATGCATAGTAAAATTTCTAACACTTGAAAAAATAGAATTATTTTATCATTTATATTTAAATAAGAGTGTTTTTTCATAATATTTCTTTAATATAAGTGTTATTAATAATATATTATTTTGTTATAAATATTTATATTTTTACAAGAAAGTATAATTTCTTTCCAAAAAAATCAATTTATCAAATTCCAACTAAATTTTATTATGAAAAAATATTCTTAAAACGAAATTGAAAGAATAACAACTTTATTTATACAAAGGAATTTATACTTTAAGTAAATAAGAACTAAAAAAATAACCTCTTATAACACCTATGAATAACATATGGGTAATTTTTGTGATGTTGATAGATTACTAGGGTGACTCGGCTAACATCACCCGAGTGGTAATTTCCACTAACATAAACTTCCCCCATATGAGATTTCATTCAAGCTTTACCTATTGAAGATCATATGGGGATTGTTCCAGAGAAAATCCTAGTGGGGCTACCTCCCTACCAAGATTCAAAAATTGGGATTCATATGAAATGAATCTACTGGTTGAGGCCATTTTTTCTCCTTTATGCATTAATTATCCTATGTCATTTCTACTTATAAACACTAATTATAACATTAAATTTGTTTATCAAGAGTATTATTTCCAATATTCATATTAACCGATAGTCATAAACGACCAACAGTCATATAACAGTCGAAAAATGATGTTAAAATTTCAAATTATACTCACTTAATTATTAGTGAGATATAGTTTTGTTCAGTAAAAAATAATATGACACACATTTTATCTTGAATTTTTTTATTCAAAATGTCGGGGTAGTTACAAGTACCTAGTGCATATCCTAGATAAGAGCATAAAAAATCTCTCAGTCTGGCCAGTTCCTTTAGAATGGGTTCTATGGTAGCAAGACTATGTATAGGATGAGACCTAGGAGTGGGAAGCTGATGTACATGACCAGTGGAAAGATCTTTTTTAGATGATCCCTCTTTTCCCATCAAAGTCAAACTTGAGGATGAGTTACTCTAAGGAGAAGATGTTGTAATGACCTTACTTTTCAAGAAGGTATGGATAATTTTTCCCCTTTAATTTTTCTACTTCATCTTAGTAAACATTTCATATGTCCTAATGAAGGTTTCTGGAGAATTTGGGTCTTATTGGGAGCTGATATTTCTAGAAATTAGACAAACATTGTAGATCACATGGTTAGTTATAACCACATGAAACAACCATACATGCGACCCAATTTATAGGAGAGACATCACAGTTTGTCTGAAACCATGTAATCTTGGATGCAAACCTTGTGAAGTTTCATACTTTTATTATATTCGATTTTCATATGACATTCAAAAAATTTGAGAAACCATGCTCTTAGCCAGTTTGAAGGGGATCCTTGGAAGGCAGAGGAATCATTTTTGGTGCATTGTTTAGCCTATAGTGTGGCCAAACCATGAGGCCCAATTTTTAATGGTGATTTTATTATATTTACCATAAATTATTTTAAATCCTTTCATTTTTATTTCTTATTCTATAGTGGATAGATCTCACTCATTTCTACTGTGAGAGATCCTCCTCAAGATCTCCACCTAGGATTTCTTATTTCTCCTCCACCGAGTATCCAATTTCATCATCTTCAGTCATGTTGGATCCAAATTGGTATGATCCCTAAACATATTTCTTCATTTTTCATTCATCTTCTCTCATCTTGTGCTATTTTTGTGTGAGCTCATTTTCCTTATTTTATGTAATTTTTATACTTCTACATTTTATTCTGTTCTTCTTTGAATCAAAGTCCAACCAACTACATTGATTTCCACCCCTTTGAGTGTGACAAATAAAATTTCCTCCTTTTATATAGAAGTATAATTTAACAAACACCTTAAAGTGTTTAGATTGATTTGTAAATTGTATTTCATTTTTTTGTAAATAAAATGGATTAATTAAATTGAATAGAAGTGGGTGGGAAATCCACACAACATGTTATATATTTATAAAAGTCAATTATGAAATGTTCACCCTTGGTTAATTATGATAAATGATTATAATTGTTTTAGAGGTCAACCATTATTACTATTATTATTAGTAATCTAGGGTTATTGGATGTTGGATAATGGTTAAGGGTTCTGTTGAGCATGGTGTTTCATACTCCCTTATGTTGGGTGGTGACCATGACGTCTCACACCATTATAATTTTATTCGGTAGATGGGAATGATATTCTACATTTCATTCTTTTGGTTTTAAGCATGATTACTCTCCCCAATGTCTGGTGTGATGTGAAATATGTCTCTTATTCTTATGAAATTGAAGGATTGTATACATGCTGGGGAAATTGGCTAGTTAGACTAGTCATGGATGCTTGAGTTATGATATGGGTCTAGCTAATAGCTAGTATCCATGTATATATATTTAAATGTTCTCATGTATATAGTGTATAAAAATTTATACATATTATATATATATGATTATTATATATATGGTTACTGATCAGACTCATTCCGACCTATGCTGAAATAGGTATAGACAGCTAGATGTCATATAGGAACATGATCCAACCAATATTTATTCTTTGTCATTTCTTGTTATTAATTATACCTTCACACATTCATACTATGTACAGTGGCTAGATTATTCTAGAAACCATTTTTGGTGGCCTACTAAGTTTATCTCACACCCTACCCAGGCCACCTTTGGTACCTGAGTAGACTTCATGACTTTAGGTGTGGATAAGGGAAATTCCCTTATCAGAGAATCTTGATCTAATTTATTTATAGTTTTAAGCATGGGAGTAAAGGACCGAGTGTATGGTTGTGATGCTAGGGAATCTATATTTATGTATTTTTGTATAGCATGTTGTATACGCATGTTCCCAGTATCCCTTGTATCTCCTTTTTTGTATATTAGCATGCCATGAAATCATTTTTATATGACACAACCTATCAATTTTGATTATTATTATATTTTCTTGGATGAATACTTCCATTTCTTATTTATGGAATCTAGTTCCTCTAGGATATCTTTATATCAGGATTCTTCTACTTATTATCTTTGTTTATATCTATTGTTCCACTCTGATATGAGGCTATAGTCTCCCCACTTTACAACCTTAGACCATTTATTCTAGTCAAAACCTTTGGAATATATGGAGGCACACTTGTGGTTATATGACCCATTGACTCAGGGAACCATTTTAGGGGATCCCTGGTCAGAATGTTACAAGTCATATCTCTTAAATCATATCAATAAGTCCGGAAATCATGTGAGGGATAAAAAAATCACACACATTGCTAAAAAAGAAAATATCTTTTAAATAACAGTAATTTTAAAACAACATAACTCACAAAAATGGATCCCAAAACCCATTTTAAATAATATTTCACTATTAAAATTGGGTCTTCTTTAAAAAAAGTTCGAATGGAACCAATTTTAAAATTTTAACCCTATTCTCTAACTTGACTTGGTTAATTTAAAATGATTCCAAAATTAAATTCAATACAAAGACTAACTTGTTTTAAAACTAAAACACCCATATATATTTCAAAATAAAAAATAACCACCTTCCCTTCAAAATAATTCCAAATCACTCACTAATTTTAAAAAACTAAAAGGTCCAAAATTCAAGAAATTTGTAAAATATTATTTTTGAAATAAATGGTTTCCCTTAAAAATAAGAAATAAACCTTTCAAAACATAATGTCCACTTGATTATAAAATCAATTACCCTTAAAAAAATTTCTATGTTTCAAAATTAAACCAACAATTTCAAAAAAAAATCACGAAACAAAGCTCATTTTATAATCAAACTATAAGGCCCTGTTTTAAATTCATAATTTTTTTTTCTGGTGAAATTTTTTTTCACACACAAAACCAATATAACATCACATGAAAAATCAAATAAAAAATGAAATAATACAATCCTTAACTAGATTTTAATAAAAATATATTATCATATCTAAAGACTAACCATGAATCCCTTACCATTTCCCCATCACACTAGGAAATCCATGTGTCACAAGGTCTAAATAGTAAAAAAAACATGGTTGTGAAAACATGCCTATTATGAAAACATGGTTGAAATCTACATTCTAATCACGAATTTCTCCCTAATAAATATCAGGAATCAAGAGTTTGGTTACCACATAGTTTCTCAGTCCCTATAAGACAAAGTCATGCTTAAAATCCCCCTTTTCATTTCCACCCCAAATAAAAAACATGACCTCCTTAGTCAAATCAATCCATACCATTGAGGTTAAAAAAACTATCAACATAAGAATCAAACCATAATACAATGAAACCATTAAAATAAATCTTGAATCAAAATAAAAATTCTAATTTCCCATGTAAACTCAAGACTTACGACAGGAAAGAGATCACAAAAAACTCCCTGTAGCAACCCCATGAGGCTCTACAACCTTATATCCACACTACGAACATTCTAAATAACAAGAGGGAATCCAAAAACTTATGTCCCACTAGTAAACTAAACCTATGATACCATTTTTATGAACCAACTCGGGGTTCCATTTAAAAAATTTCTTAGCCAATCTGATCACTTGGATCAAAGGGAATTCCCAACCCCCATGTGGTAAAAACTTGTGTTTGGGAATCCCATAATATGCCTTGGGGGATTTTTTTACCTTATACATCAATATAAATAAGAAATGGAAAGAAAACCATAAACTAACCAACATGATATAAGCATAACTAAATATCCAACAAAAGGATTCATTGATACAAAAAAATGAAACAATAGAAGAAAATACATATAAAAATGAATAATAAAATACAACCGGTCAACCGATCCATAAAAAACATAAAGATGATATAAAATCCATGAACCATCTCCAATGAGCCTCTACATAACCCAATATAACCATAAAACTAAAAAATAACCTTTAGATTATCAATAGAGGTGAACAAAACTAGAATTAAACTAGACCAATAAAAATATAGGGATGAGATAAATAACCTACTAGGTTTTTACCCACCAAATCTAAGAAATCACTTTCATATTACATACTAAAATGAAACTTTTAAATTAATTAGAAAAATATATTCATTTTTCACATGAAAAAACATATAAAACCCAGAAAAACATCTCAATTATGTTAAAACTATTTTTTTAAATATATTTTTTAAATAAAAAATAACTTGGAAAACTATTTTCTATAGTTGAATCACCATTTTACCAAAACACTATTTCAAAGTCCCACTTTAAAACCATATCATAAACACTTAATTTAAAATACACATGTTAAAAGTATAAAAGGAGTCCAATTTCAAATGGGTTTCCAAAACAACTTTGAAAACCAAATTTTCCAAAAACCAAAGCATGGTGGCCTGAAACCATGTTTCCAAAACTCATACACACTAGAGTTTAAGAAAATCATTTCCACTTCCATATAAATATTTACTCAAAACCTATTTGGAAAACAAATTTTCACATTTTAAATAACACCATTCAAACTCATTCATAAAACAATTTTAAATAACTTTAAAATCACACATTAACTCCTTTTATTTTAAAAAACCTTGACAAAAACCATTTAAAAACATTTAAAAATGAAATCTATAAAGTAATTAAGGATAAAAGAACACAATATTGAAACAATATATTAAATTCATAAAACATGGATTCAAACTAAAAGTTTATAAGTGTCATGAAAAAATTCTATAAATAAGGTATATAATAGAAATAAATATAATAATCCCCTAAATTTATCTTAAAAAGGATCCTAGTATCATGTGCTCTAACCAATGGGATATAATTTAAGGGATCTATAATTATTTAAAATAAAACTAGGTTTACAAGGCACTATGATTGCATAATAAATTTATAAGCTCTCAAAATATTCCCCAGGATATCTCGATCCAAACCTCCCATGAGCTCCATTGATCCTATGGATAACACTCCATGAATAGGATCTGACAAACCTATATGAAATTTTATTTAAAAAATAAACAAAATATGTTTTTGATTTAGATACCTAAGTCCCTTACCCTGATCCACCAATGTCTTCCATGAAATTTCAAATGGAGGTGAACAATATTTAACCATCATTTAGATAAAATATAATGAATTTTAAAGAAATTAACATCACCCCCACAACCTCATAAGAATTATCCCCAAGCTATATAAAATCATAAATAATATACAATGATGAAATAATATATAATTCCCCTTTATGGACTTAATGACCTGAAGGCCTTCATTTTTATCTATTTTTGATAATCTGCTTTTTAAGGGGTGAAGTGGAACCATTATAATTCCCGAAGGCTTAAGAGATTACATGACTTGTAGGTCTTATAGGAATCAAATAGACAAGAGAACTTGGATTTTCCCCTCCCTAGAAAATGTCAAGATATCATCACTCCAACTTTTCAAGGATGTTTAGCTAGCTATCCTTTTCAGAGTTGCATAAGTATTGTCCTGATAGAAATATCACACTCCTTCAATATTCCAATTCCAGTTATCATCACTCTGGTAAATGTGTATGCTCTGAATCGTCATTGGGAACCTTGTCTCTTGTAATCTTGACTAGTTTCGTTTTCACTTTCATGTGTCTCGAAGGCCTTGGGGTGGCTTGATGGCCTTCATGTGGCTGAAAGGCCATGAGAGACAACTATCCTGAAATCCTTGGGTGGCCCAAAGGCCTTATAGAACTTGAGGACCAAAAAGTGGTCCAAAGGCCCAAATAGATGGATAGTTCTGGCTGCTACAGTACCAAACAGTACTTGCTATAGTACTTGCTACAGTACTACTATCGTAACCCATAAATATGTCTCCCCTCATGAAATCACAAGCCTCCATGACATAAAAGAATAAAATAGGGATCAAAGAGGGTTTCACATCATTTTTGAAAATTCATTTCTCATAAAATTCCAAATATAACCCTTTCCAAAACACATTTGAAATACCAAAACCATGCATATTATTTCCAGATTTTCCCAATCATATCTTAGGAATAAATTTCATTAAAACATTTTGGAAACATGATTAGGAACTCAACTTCCCTTAAAACAATATTTAAAGTCAACTAATGTTTTAAAATTGTTTCAAATACCATATATAAGGGTTAATACACTCCCTTTAAGATGAAACAAACTATTTAAATTATTTCAAAATATTTAAACACATGAAATATTCAACTTGAAAATAAATTAATGCAAATATAACATTTAAAATCCTCAAACCGATGCTTGTCACTTCTTTTAATTCCAAAATCATCCCTTAAGAGTCATTAAATATTTTTTTACAAACATTTAGATTTAAAATAAATTGATAAAAAGTTTACATTTATACATTCAAGTCAAAATCAAGATTCTATTTTATGTACACTCACACAATTTAAAATTCCACTTGGAATCTTTTATAAACACTTAGCATGCAATCACATTCCATGAAAAGTGTTAAAACTATTTTTAAAACCTCATTTTCCCTTATGGAAATTCATATCGGCATAGAATTAATAAAGAAACAATTTGAAACCATAAATAATTAAAATTAATGCAATATAATGATAAGAAAATGGAACACCTACCATGGATCAATGATGATCATGTTATAAATCATTACCAATGATGGAAAACACACCCATAAGCTAAGAAATTCCCTATACAACCCCTACAAGAGAAAATCCCCATGATTCAGAACAACGCAAACCCAAAAATTTTCTAACACCAACATTAAGGTTCATGGGAAGAACATAAAATCAAGGGAAATAGATAATAGAATAGAGTAATGGGTTTAGAAGGAATTTTCGAGAAGAAAACCACTTGAAAACAAGGAGTAGGACCACTAAAATAGACTGTTAAGGGAGAAGAATCTAAGGGGTTGTAGTTGGTCTTTTTAAAATGAGTGTGGGAGATAAATGATTGATGGAGTGGTAAAATCTAAAATGAAAATTTATTGAAATTATAACTTTTAATGAATCTGTGAAAGTTTCATGGATTGACTACATGGTTTACCAAATTCTACACCAAATATCCATATGTCACTTCCTAGACCATACCCTCTTTCACGACCTACATGACATTATTAATGGTTTGAAAAACCAAGATCCAACCATTACAAATGAAACTTTAAAATCATAGATCTGAATTTCATGCTTTTCATATGGTTTACCAAACCATGCACAAGATTTTTTCCAATACTCCAAGCCCCAAAAGAATCCACACAGTTTCCCCCAAGACTCACAAAGTTTGAACCAACCTGTGAACATTAAAAATGACCAGGACAGAAGGGTTTTATGTAACCACATAATGGTCTTAACATGGTTTTCCATAAAAATTCATCCCTATCTATACACCAGAATGAAACTCTAAACATCCCCAAGTTTTTTACCAAAACATATTGGTAATATAAAACAACCCTAAAAAACATAATATTCTCTAAGAAAACTGACCCGCACTGGTCCAAAAATAGAAACTACTAGGATATGGATGCTTGGCTTTTCCACATGGTTTATGACCACATGTCAATTGTGAATTGGTCCTTATAAAATATCAAACATAAAGAGTTTGGTTATTTCATGGTTTTTTAGTTTTGAAAAACCAATCCCACACTTCAAATCCACTTCTTTATTTCTATCCCACACAATAAACATGATTCCATAAGGCTACTCAATCCATTATATTAAGGATAAAAAAAACTACCTCCATAGGCATCAAACCATAATCCAACAATTCACTTAAATGAAAATACAAAATAAAAAAATTCTAACTACACATGAAACATAAGTCTCAAGTAAAGAAAGAGATAATCTCTATACACCTTCCTTTAAAGTAACAACAACCTGATAAACACACTACAAATACTTCAAATAATATTAGGGAATCCAAAAAACTTGGTCCCACTAAGAACCTAATACTAAAAAAAGATTTTTTAATGTAACGAACCAGAGTTCAATATGACCTAGATCCTAACCTATCTTATCACAAGCTCGAAGGGAATTCTCAGTCCCTATAGGATAGAAACTAGTTCATTTGAATCAAAAAACATGCATTGGGAATTATTTGGCCCATAGAAATAAATATAGATAATAATTGGAGAAAAAAAATAATCCATTCAATAAGAGATAATAATAAATGAAAATCCATTAAAAGGATACGATGATATATAAATAAAGGAATAATGAAAGAAGATACAAATAAAAATTAATCATAAAATACAATGGGTCAAACAAATAATACAAAACCCAAGATGAAAGAGAATCCCCAAACAAGATCCAACGATCCTCTACATGAACCATGATTATCATCCAAACATAAATATTAATTGGAATATTGATAGAGGTGAAAAAAAGAAGAAAAAACATAGAATTATAAAAATACAAGAGTGAGAAAAAACCCAGTATGTTTCCTCACACTGAATCTAAGTAGTCTCTTTCATATTACATCCTAAAATACTAGGTGTTTATGGTTTTTCATTTCACTAGTTTGCATAGGATGTCCTAGATTCTGTGTAGGTGACAATGGAGATTTTGTTTCGTTGGGAGATATGGAGATTCCAATAATGGCGTGATAGCTTTTGCTGGTGTCATGAACTTCATTCGGTTCCACTAGATTTTTTATGGAACTTCCTTCTAAATTTTCATGTTGGTTCAATGTTTGAGGTTTTCTTGATCAGAGTTTTTTCGATGTGTAAGCTGGTATTGGATGTTTTCAATGAATTAAGATAGTTGTTACAATGATATTAGATATGAAGATAATTACAATAGATTTCTTTGAGAGAATGTGAAGGAATGTAATTATTTATGTTAAGCGATGTGACCTCTGTTGATTTGTGGTGTGTTGGAATAGGGGAATACCTTATCATGTAGCTGTATGTGGTTGTTTGAATTTTTAATTTTATATGAGAGATTTTTAATTTTGAATATGTAAAGCATTTTTGATGGAATTGTTTTTATTTTAGGTATCTATTTTTTTTTACATAACCATAAAGATGATTTTAAAAAAGTATAAAAATATTTATTTGAAAGAAATATTATAGAAAAATATATTCCTTTTTCACAAGATCTTACATTAATAATTAGAAAACACATATCTATTGTGTTAAAACTATTTATATAAAAAAAATTCACTTAGAAAACACTTTTTCTTAGAAAAATATCCCCTTTACCAAGAAACCATTATAAAGTCCCAATATAAAACCATCTCATAAAAACCTCTTTAAAAATAATTATTTCGAAATTCATTTTTTTCCAATTTCAAAAAGTTATCCAAAACATCTTTGTAAACCAACTTTTCTATAAAACTGAGCATGCTGGGTTAAAACCACATTTTTAAAACCCCCACATACTGGTGTTTTAAAACAATCCATTTCCACTTCCTCATTAAAAATTACTCCAAAAATATTTTCATATAAAAATTACCAAATTTATAGAACAACTTTAAGACTCATTAATACAAAAGATTTAAATCATGTTAAAATCACAGTTTCACTCTATTTTAGAAAATTTCCCAAATACCTTTTCAAATTTTCATAAAAGGAAATAAAAAGAAAAGAACAAAATTAGACACCAATATGTTAAATTAAGAAGAAATTAAAAAAACCATAAGTATATAGGTTCCACAAAATAATTCTAGAAGTATTGGATATGATTGAAATAAATTGAACAATACCTTAAAATGATCCTAGTGTCTTGGGATACAACCAATGGGTCTAATAAATATAATCTATAATTAATTAAAATAACACTATGTTCCAAAGTAACTAAGAATACATAACAGATTTGTATGCTCTCTCAGTATTCTTAGGCTCCCTCAATCCCAACTTCCGATGAGATCCCTCGATCCCATGGATAATGTTCTATCCATAGGATCTCATAGCCTAATGGGAAAATTATTTCAGTAATTTAAAAACCTATTTTATGGATTCAAATACATACCTCACCTACCTTGATTCTCTAATATATCTCATTTAAATTCAAATATGGATGATCATAAATAAACGATCACATATATCAAAAATAAATAATTTTAAAAAACTCACTCCTCACCTCCCACACCCTCACTATAATTAGCACCAAACCCCATAAAATCATAAAAAATATATAATGGTGTATCAATATAAGACATCCTCTCATAATATCAGAATCCTAAATGACATAAAATAATACCCACATTGATCAAAGTGGGTTTCACACCATTTATGAAAACTCATTTCTCAAAAATACTAAATGGTCCCTTTTCCAAAACATGCTTAAAATGAAAATCCTAAAACATTTTCGAAACCCTATTGGGAACTCAATATTCCTTTAAAACCACATTTTAAATCAACCATGATTTTAAAAAGTTTTTGAATACCATACAAAAGGGTTAAGAAAACCCATTTAAATTGAAACAAACCATTTAAATTATTTAAAAATATTTCAATAGTAAAAATAATCAACTTGAGAAAAATATGGTGTAAAGAACACATTTAATAACATCAAACTAGTACCTTAGATAAATTTTATAGACAAATAAATCCCTAAATATTCATTAAGATGTTTTTAAAACTTTTGGATTGAAAATAAATTGATACAAAATGATCATTTTGAAATAAAATCTGTCATCATGATATGATTTTAAAAACACACACAAGTTTTAAAAATCCACATGGGATATTTTAAAAAAACTTATCATGGATTTCAATTCCATTTCAAGGGTTAAAACCATTTTTAAATCCCCATTTTCCCTTATAAATAGTCATATATGCGCAACATCAATAAGGAAACACTTTGAAACCAAAAAGAAATAAAATGAATTTAATACAAAGTGATAAAAAGAAACAACTACCTAGGTGAAATGATGATCAAGGTAGATTTTGTTTCCTATGATGATGAACACTCCCACAAGCCAATACATTCCCTCTAAAACCCGTATATGCTAAAATACCCATGATTCCGATTAACCCAAACCCTAAAATTGGACAAAACAAACATTAAGGTTCATGGGAAAAACTAGAAATCAAGGGAAAGAGATAATAAAAGATATAAATGGGTTTAATGGAACTTAATTTGAAGTAAAGAACATGAAAACAAGGGGAGGACCAAAAAAATGGAAGAAGGGAGGATAATCTAAAGGAGGTGGGACTGGTTTATTCAAATTAGAGATGAGGATAAATTTGAGTTGGCATGTTAAAATAAAATGGGGGGATTTATGAAAATTTAAACTTTTAATGAGTCTTGGATGGCTGTGTGGATTTCAAACCTCTATTCGAACCATTTTCAGGTCACTAACAAGACTAAACACACTCACATAGTTTTCTTGGGATTTCATATAGTCAAAATAATTTTTCTCAATCATACCAAAGGGAATGGTCAAATTATAGTTATAATTTTCATACTTGTTGTATGGTTTACCAAAAATTATGAATTTTATGTTCCAATGATCCAATAACCAAAGTAAATTATATAATTATCCCTAGTATTCTCTTGGTTTTATCTAACCTATGCACTGTTTATGAAACCCAAATTATGCACATTCAAAATGAACTACACTTAAGGGTTACCTAATACCATTTAAGATTCTTCACATAGTTTTCACTAAATCATGTTCCCTAACTGTGTGCTAGAAAAAAACCCCAAATTTACCCATGTTTTAGGATGAATCTTCTTAGTAACATAAAATGGCCCTCAAATACATGAAATAACATAAAATCATCATCACAGTGACATGGTGGGTGTCATATGACACCCTGAATTTATAATAAAATCTAGATGGACACCCCATTACATGATGAAGGATTGTATACATCATGGTGGTGATTGGTAAACCTGATTCTAAATACACCATATTTAGAATAGATTAATCCCTCCCAATCCATTGACCTTTTATTCCTTTAAAAACAAATTTTATTACTACTATGGTATAATGGTATCCACCATGACCGTTTCATTCACTTTCCCAAACATTATCTATGGACCACCTAGAAAATAATGTTTCAAATTCACAACATTTTTTCAAGGAACCCATGAAATCATATTGATATAATGTTCTCCTCAGTAAGGAAAAAATACGATACATCCCATGAAATAAAAATTCCGTCCTTCTCTATATCTTATCAGGACTTTAAAAACCTACCTTGACCACAAAAACAATCACCTTGTTTCTATAGGACATGAAAATGACATAACTCTAAACCAAATAAACCATAGATAACTTGATATCCCTAATATAATTAAAATCAATTGTCCACCACACCTACAATCAATCAATGACTACCAATAAACTCTTCCGTGACATAGTGATCACTAGATCAATCCATGGTTCCCTTAAATAAGCCAAAACACATATTTATTTCTTGTAACCTCATATTGATCAAATGATTCACATAATTTAGAATGAAATCCAATACCCAAGAAAAAAACATCCGCAAAACCAAAAATCTCATGACATACCTGTTAAATAGGAATCTGACTATTATAAAACCTCAACACAATGAAAAAGAGGTCAAAATAACTTTAATAATGTCTTTATAAAATCAACCACAACATTACTCCAAAATATGATACAAAAAAATCAAGATATTCAATATAAATATATGAATCATGATACCACTAACAATATATTAAGATATCATGCCTCTACATGACACAAACCAAAGGAATAACACAACCAAAAAACACTATCTCATAGTGATAGAGAATCACAACTGGACACTCCAAAAATGTCACATCACACTTAGTATCCATGTTTCCCAAATCAATAACATGGGGGTGATTTTAAAGATATAAAGGAAGATTCAATATGTGGAAAACATCCTGAACCTGATCCATCTGTAGAGGGTGAGATAACTGATTTACCAATTCACTAGATCATTTTAACACTTTGAGAGGTCCAACAAACACAAGAGAAATCTTACTACCTCGACCAAACCAGTACTAATCATTAAGAGAATAAAAATTTACAAACACATGATCCCCAAATTAAAAATATAGAGGCCTCATACTCTGATAAACATAATAATTATGATGACATTGAATATATTTCATCAATTCATGAATCACCTTCACATTCATTACATTCTCTATATTAAACCCATTCGTAGAATCATTGAATCTCCAACATTGATTTAAAAAAATGGATATATTTAAGGGATCCTATAAATATCCTCAAATAAATCCATACCAATTGATGAGTGATATATATTTTTATAGGAAAACACAACCAATGGAATATTATTTGAATTTGAACTTTAAAAATCAATAACAAATGCATGTTACATATCCTTGAATATCTATATAATTTGCTCTGTCTAGAAATCCTTATGAGGTTAAAAGTTTTTATAAGGCATGTATAAGATCTAGAATCATGGTTTAGACTCTTCCATACCATCAAGGTAAAATAAGGATCTTGAGTAAGGATTTTCATCCTCAAAACCCAATGAAGTTATAATACCTCAACCTAATACAACATTTTTAAATCATTTACTGGCTTCTTAAATCAATCCAAAATCACTGAGATTATGTCACATATACTTAATAATTGTAGTAAACTAGAAACAAAATCCATCAATATATAATCTCATTTCAACTAAGTAACTACCAATAGTAACAAAAAACTATTTATAACTCTCTTATTGGACTTCACCCACTGATATGAAAAACACTAATATAGGAACTCATCTACTAACCTCTTCATCTTTGACCACAAGAAGTGAATCCTAAAAGAATGATACATATTGGATACACCAGGATACACTATTAAAAGTGAGATATGAAACACAAAAAGAACCACCTATTTCATATCCAATGGAAGAAGGAGTTTACCTAAAACAAAACTTGATATTGATCATCATATGAACATCTCTAAGAAGTATCTCCACATATGAAATGATCTCTTTACACTTCCACAACAGGATCTGCCAAATAATATTCTTCCATATACTAAAAAATATATTTCATGGTGCTATGATATAGGAAAACCACATGCCCCACTTCTTCTAAATCAAGATGAAAATCTGCAATCTCTCCCAAATCCTCCATGCCTCTCCAAACTCTTGAACTATATCTCCATGCGATATCTTACTCAGTGCGTAAGCCACTATATTGTCTCTACCTATTATGTAAAAATATATCAAATTCATAATTCTTAATTAAATTCATATTCCAACACTAATATAGGCATAAATATCATTGAAATAAAATATATTATAGGAACTTATAGTCTATGAATACCACAAATCACTCACTAACATGATAATTGTTTCCCAACTTAAAATGAAACAAAAATACTACAAGATCAAGATTATGGGTAGAATAGTTTCATTCACGAGGATTTAAATACAAAGACCCATATGAGATCACATCCCTTCACTAAATCATAGTAAAACCTAGAATAAGAAGAGGAGAATAAAAAAAGACCTCAAATATGACTCCCTCCTTTAGAAACTGAAGGACAAGATCACTTATCATATTCTCCTTATTGTACTCCAATGATGCATAAAACCGATCTCCTAATATGAAGGCCTAAGACTTCCTTATTAAGGATATGAAAGGTTCCATAATTTATGATAAATTGTATATTAAACTCTTATAATTTTTATAAATACCAATGAAACTAAAAATCGTTGCAACATTCTTGGGAGCCACCTAGGAAACAACTTCCTCAATATTTATAGGATAAATAACCACTCTTGTTGTGACTCAATATGTCTATGGAAATACTCCTATCACATCTAGAACATTCACTAGGATATCTTCCTATAAAGATGATTTCATTAAATTAATTCCAAAATATCCATCAAATGCTCAACAATATCTTTATCTAGTATCTAATACATTATAATATTAGTGATGAACACAAGAATAAACTGATTTAGTAACTCCTAAAACATTGAGTTCATTAGTTCCATGAAAATAGTTAGGGTTTCCAAAAAAACAAAGGAAATAACAAAAAACTCTAAGTGTCTGTAATGTCACCTAAAGGTAGATTTCAAGATATATTCCTCCTTCACCGTCATCTAATTATACTCATTCGCAAAATGATCTTCAAGATCCATATATCTCCCTTCAATTGATCGAATAAATCATCAATCCTAGGGGGAATAATTATTCTTCACTGTCACCTAATTATACCGATGTTAAATTATATACAACTACAAACTAATTTCCTCCTTTTTCTAGAATAATACTGGAGCATCCTGAGGTGACACACTGTGCTGGATGAAACCTTCTATAATATATTATTTATCTCAATCCAGAAATCTTGTAACTTTGAAGGTTCCATCGGGAAACGGGGCATAGAAATCGAAGAAAAATTAAGTTCTAATTCTATCGAAAACCTAGCATATAGTCATGTATATGTTTTCACATACTCTTTAGTGAAAAAATTGGGAAAATACTCAACAAATCATAGGAACACTACTACTAGAACTTCTAATGAATCTAAAATAAAATATACCCATTCAAAATGGGGAGGTTTTTTAATTATATGAGTAATACGATGATACCACTAATTAGAGACCACCATATAATCATCAACCATATTATATAAAACAACTCTCATGTGAAGGAAATAAATAAAAACTCACACAAATTAAAACCAAACCACATCAAGTATGACATCTTATGGATGTATTTGAAAAAGGAAGAACACTCCCAACAATTATTATTTCCCCATAATCATCTCACAACTCTAACACACTTTCAATAAGATAGCATGACCTTAAACTCATATAGTCTAGAAATAGGTCACTGGAAGTATCTCCACATTGAACCCCAGATCTTAAGCAAAATAAGGTAGGTGAAAATAAATAATGTGAATAACTTGAATAGAAAAAATTATTGAACATGGTAGATGATAAATTTATGGTTTAAAATATGTTTGGTCTAATATGAGTGGGAAACCCCTTAGAATTCATTTATCCACAGCTTCCTCCCCTACCGCACTCTACCGAATGATGATCACCTTTGTGACTATTCTAAAGACTTCTTCCTTAAGGATGAAGAATATAATTGGGATTTCATTTTCCTACTCCTTCTTCTATCTTCTACTAAAAAGACTAAGGACCTTGTGAGTGATAGTAATTCCAAAAGGAAATTGATTTTGAGGTTGTATATTAAATGGGAAATGTTACTACACTAACCAAAAACATAATATTACCCAATAACATAAAAATATATATACCAATATAAGAAAAGAAAATAACACCAAATATCCTAGTAGAGGCTCAGGATCTACCAACTCTGGATATATAAAAAGAAGAAAGATGACATTGAATCCATGTTGGTCAAAACTTTTACTACCCCAATATACAAAAACCTCTATCCATAGTTCTAATCATCATGAAGTTCTGATGACTTCCATTTTAAGATAAACCACCCTATTATAATATCTTATATATCACCTCAACCATTTTAAACACCTCAAGATATGTTTTCTATGTAAACTGTGTAACCTATAGATATATCTTTAGAAATAACAAAACCTGAAAATTCCACACACTATATTCCTATTTATGAATAAAATCATGGTTATAGTGAAGAAGAATTGTGAACCAGATTCTAATCTCTAACTCACCCAAGCTCTCCTGCCAAAGGGTGAGAAAGTTATACTATTTCACTTTTTCTCATGTTTAATAGACTAAATTATCATGAAACAACATATTTAACTTCTCTCAATATAAATTAGACACCCTATGGATTCAAATAAATAGATTACTCCATTAATGATCCACTCCTTATAATAAGATAATAACTAGATGAATTTAATTCCCTTTCATCATATGGATCAAACTAAGAGAAATATTGAACTTCGACAACCATTTATTTATTTCATAATCATATATAATCTACTTATGCTTTGATAAAATCCAATGATAAAACTTATGTAATTACTTTCTTTATAAATCATCCTTCCCAATATCAACCATGATGTAACCAACCAGAGTATCCCGCTATACTTACCCAACTTAAAACACATGAGTATTCCTTCCACCACCCATCTTTATAAAAGAAATAAGAACCCCCAAGAAGAGGATACATAATCATTTCAAGATAATTTAATTATTTTAATTTAAATTCCTTATCATTTTTCTTATTGAAATACCAGCACAATAAATCATGATTAATTTACCATACCTAGATTTATACACTCCAATAAACATCACCACTCTTTAGTATATTCATTAATCTTAACTTCCATTCATTAGATCACTTAGATCCTATATATATCCTATCCATTATCCTTTAAATATATATTATATTACATTTGATTGATAATATTTCCATACCAACCCAATGTAATCCACACAAGTGCCTAACTATAAACTATATCCTAACTCTCAACAAAATATTTAATTCCACTTTTTCATGATCCATACCCATTATAATCTCTCCTAAGATAAAAATGTATAAATGTCTGACCTACCCAAATCCCCCTCTAATAGGTTGTGGGATGGTGACCAACATTGAGGGTATAAAGCAAACCAATGGGAGGCATTACCCTCATTGATACTATAGAAAAAAAGAAAAAATCCATCAATAAATTCAAATATAAATAAATCAATATCCCATGGGGTATGTAATGTCATACACAAACATAAAATAATAAAAAAATAAAACCATATCCTATGGATATGAATTTCACTCCAATGATCACCACGAGAAAGAAATTTCTAGCCCGACTAACAACTATATCATCAAAATCTATAAAAATATGATATATAAGAGATGGGTGAGAATAAAAGTATACTCAATGCCATACTCTATATAAATTATCAGGTATATGTGGAAGATGCATACTAATGACATAGTCAATAAACTGTAAAACCAACTCATTACCAAACTAGGTTGTCTACCACACATCATCACCAAGGATAAGTCCCTGAATCCATAAAAAATATAGCAAAATAATAATAATAAAATATATAAAAACTTACTGCACCGTGAATTACCAATGAAATTTTCCCCATCAAGCCCCAATAAAATAATTCTTGGAACTCTCATCCCTTCCAAATCCACATAACCACATCCCACATTCCACCTCAAAACCACATCTATATAAAAAATCCCATTACCCAATTACAAGAAAAACACCAAAACCACATACCATATACCAATATATAACCATATAACCTACCCATCTTCCACTAATCACCACATCATCACATGAAAACCACAAATCCAAATCACTTCCACATATCATAACCTCATTCCATCAAAACATATTCTATATCTGGAAGAGAGATTAGAAAAGGGGGAGTATTCAACCATTCATATGACCAACATCTTGGATGTTGGGGGTACACCCATAAATAATGTTACCAAACATGGTTGGTAGTGTATCATAAATAATACAAAAAAAGAATATATTATCCCATGATTGTATAATTTAAAATTTAAATGATTTGTTTGAATCTAACAAATGTTTCATCATATGAAATGTATATAATAAATTATATGCATGAATGGGAGAAAATTAAATGTATACACCAATAACATATTTCAAAAATACCATGCTAATTTTAGCATATTCTAAACACATGTAGCTACATGTATTATGGAAATATTTTACAATATGATATACTTAAGGGAGCGGTGTGATATCACTATATCACACCTAATGATATTACACTCTAAGGAAGAAAATATGATTTGGTTTCATGTACGTCTTAACATATTACATTCTTACATCATTCCATATTATATAGACTAATATTTATCATATTTACTTTTAGATAAAGGACATATCTCCATCAATCTTTCACTTTCAAAAAAGATTAATAAACTATGCACCATTTCACCTTATATAATATCATATAACATAACACTTGAAACCATATCCAAAAATCCTTTTTTATATTTTTAAAACACTTTTTTAATGTTATCATCAATTTCACCACGTATCCTATCATATGTAGAACTTTCTAAATATACATATCAAACTATTTTTGGATAAAACTCCAAAATACATTTAAAGAAGTTCAATAAGTTGTATAGAACATAATAATGATTCAATAAAACACAAAGTATAACCCCATATACCTTTTTATCATTGAAAATAATTATTAATCCTATAATCTTCAAATGCAAGTAATGAAAAATCTTTAGCAAAGCATTAATGCTACTCAATCTATAATGTGGTCTGACATGATCTCCATCAAGCACATGTATCTTCATAAATTTTCCCACATTAAATTTAATATATAGTATGAATTATCATATAATCCCTTTATAAAATACATTGAATAACCGTGGGACACAAAAATATTTCCATCCCATATATCCAACTCATGCATTATCGATTATCTTTGTATCAACTATCTGGATGGATGAAAGCATCACATGTTAATCAACCAAGAAGATAAGTATATAAAATTTCCTTAATCCAAATAGATAATCATATCACATTTACCTTATATAGTTATGTCTATACACTACCCCAATCTATCTTAGTCAAGGGACAAGATGTCAGTGTTCATTATATGAGAAGAAAAATATCATTTTGGTTAAACCTGAACTGATGAATTGATCATCAACATACCCAACCAATCCTGGATTGGATGAGTCTCAAAGATGGAATAAGAATTGTATCATATAATGAAGGTTATTTTTTGAGGAATCTTTTCAACATAAAGTTTATGTTTTTAATACAAAACATACACTAATTAGTATACTAAATACATAGTATTTGACACTCCATCAGGTATACATAGAAAGTCATCCAATAGGGAAAATTTATTTTTGTACCTAATAAAAATTTTAATATTTTCATATGAAAAATAACCCACATTAATCTTTATGTAACACCCTGAGATTTCCTAGAACGTTATTTGTTCAAAGTAATTCAATAACTTGCAATACACGCAACACCGAGTTCAAGAGCACCACGACTTACCAAACTAGCCATTAAAAAGAAGTTATGAATAATATTAACTAAATTTTGAACTTTATAAAATCCTTATATTTTTAGAATACATATTATGGATTTCGTAGACATAATGTAAGAACAAATTCATTTTTTTTTTCAGATAAAAGATGTATTTAAAAAAAATGCAATTTTACTACCTTTCAATGGAGAACCCTTTTTAAATCAAATATTTGAAACTTATATATATTCAATTTGACTAAATAAATTTATTATTTAGAATGGGGAAATAAAAATTTACTTTGTGTAATTTTTTGGAATTTTTCCGATAAAGTTTATTTTTTAATGAATAGTAAAAAATATTGTATTTTAATTCAAAAGTGCCTTTTAATCTAATTTATTTATATGGTTAGATAAAATTTTTAATTGGTTTTAAAGTGAAATTATAATATATTTTTACCATTTAATCCAATGTTGTTCATTGGAATTAATTTCACTTTTAATTTTAACATAAACAAGTGTCAATCTTTTGATATATATTGTTTTGTTAAAAATATGCCTTTTGGTTTTGACAATGGGAATTAATTTTAAATCAATAAATGAAACTTCTATGTTTTAAATTTTATATAATAGACTTCATTTTTGAATTTGTAATATCAAAATAAGCTTAGGGTTAATTTTTGATATTTTTCTGAAAACTTTCAATTTTTGATGAATAGTGAAAAACATTGAGTTATTGTTTAAAACCGACTTTTTTTTAAATAATTATTTATTTTATTTAAATTTATTTTAGTTAAGGATAGATACATAATTCCTATATATGGTCAATGTAATTTATTTCAGTAATTTTGTAATAATATTAGATATAGAAAATTTTATTGAACTATTCACCGTCTTTTACCCACATCTTAGGATAATTTGCAAATTCACATAAAATGTAATTTTACCGCTTCTGTGAGTTGAATTTCTAAAATCCAAGAGACACGGTTAATATCAAGGATTAAAATGTGGTTCAATATGATAAAAATAATTTTTGGTGAATAGTGACTTTTTACTTTTATTTACCGCAGTTAAAGGTAAATAGGGTAATTCAAGGTAAAAATAATATTGTAATAATCCAAAACTATTTTACACATGTACTAACCTTATTGGATGAGTAATAGCCGACCATAGGCATATTTGGGTCTATTTTGGGACCCCATGGAGCCACTTATGAATGATAATGACACGTTAGATTAATTAATTTAATGTAAAGACAAAATTGACATAAAAACAAACCTTTTAGTAATTAATTTTTATATAGTGTTATAAAAGTAATATTTTTGACTATAAATATTCATTGGAAAACTAAAAAGATTTCCTAAATCATGGTATTTTTTTTTATAATTTTTAGACGTTGAATAAATTAAATTATTTATGACATAATAATGATGCATTATTTACCTCATTAATAAATGATTTAAATAAATTAGATTATAAATATTAAAATAATATCCAAAAAATGTCCAATTCCTATTAGATGATTTTATTTCGACCATGAGTCATCTTATATTCGACTCTAATTATTTGGGACCTTCAAAAACCGAATATTATTATAGAATAAAAAAATATTTTCACACTTTCCTATAGAGCCCCTCCTCTCCCTTATAAAAGGAGACCACTTCCAACCAATTCGCCACACCTCTCAAGCCTTTAGGCTCATCCAAACTCTGACAAATTAAGCTCCATACATCCCTCTCCTCCTCCTAGAAGCCTTAATTTAGGGAGAAGGCACTTTAAGAAGTCCTTTTGGTTCAAACCAAAGGAAGTTACCCAAATTAAAGGTAATAGTTTCTCTTAAATTCTTTTATTTTATTTTACTTCTCCAACCCCTAAACTCTTTTTATTAATTTATTTTATAAAAAAAGTATCCTAAATATACTAGTATGTTGTTATGAGAAGTATTCAAATTACACTTACACACACCTCCATCTAATGGTTGAAGAACATAATGTTTTTGTGGATGGAAAACTAATGCCTCACGAAAAGATGATTGTTCAATTACCTCCTACCGCCTCTCATGGTGTCCATTATGATGACACTGTATTTATATATGATATATATTATGTTTATGTTTTTTTCATGCTTCTGTACTTTTCTTTTATATCATACCTTAATGGTTTCCATTATGGGTAAACGCGATAATTTCATTTGAGGAAGTGCGGGCCACCACCCCCTCAAAGTGATATGACTCATTAATACCATATGTGGGATGTATAAAGGATATATTTAATGATATTATATATGATATTATACTGTAATTATAATATAACTATGTATCATTATGTTTTAAGTCCATTAAAATAATAAATAGAAATGAAAGTAGCGTTTTTTGCGTACGTACGATTTACCGTCTCCATGAACGGTGCATTTCATTCTTACCCCAAAATGATATGTACTGTTCTAAATACATGTATATACTGAATATATATGATATATATGATATCTAAATCATGAATATCATTCTGGATATGATGATATTTTGACCATGTGAATAACTTGTAACTATAAGTTGTTCTTTTTTTACTGAAGTTCCAAATATCGATAAAACGAACGTTATTAACATAAATGATTACATAATATTTATAACATGGTAATAAGTGATATAAAAGGATTAATAAACTTGAAAAAGGTTCTTAAGCAAGTATAAATTAACTTCATTTTATTATTTAGGATATTAAAGAACGAACGGGTCAAGTCGGACATGAGGTAAGGGGTTTCTTATCTCACTTTTAATTCCATGAGATTTCCATTATTCACCACTTATTTATTGAATGTGGTGTATTTTTTAATACCATTTGATATATATTATCATGATTCTCTTTATATTCATGATATATTGTGATTCATTTGGTGATTATTGACTATTGTTCATACGACTTGATTGATTACAACGAGGTAAGGGTTTATTTCACAATCTCTTCATTATCCAAGGTTGTTTATATGTAATTATCTACTGTGACCTTTTTATCATCCACATCCATGTTTTTTAAAAATTTATTTCAAAACATTATTACTATTTACTAGAAAATGGGTTAAAGTCATTTATACCCTAATGTGTTTTAAAAGTAATCTTTCCATCATTTTCCAAACAAGGTACTTTTGGACCTTTTCGACAAAAATTAAGGTAAGAATGTTTTTTAACTTATACGGTGGGTGCAGCTATTTTCCACTGTTATAACATTATTCAAGCTTCTCTTACAAGCTTATAAGAATATTGTCAAAGTAAATTTTTTCTTTATAATTATGTGACTCTTAAATGATTTCAAAATAGAAAGAGATATTTTTCTAAAAAGGGTTTTGATTTCATCTATGTCAACATCCTTTATATTGTATTGAAGGTTTTGTGATATGTTTGACTATGGATGTGATATTTTTATACCATTCATGGTTTATGGTTAAAGTATTGACATTTCATATGCTAGTTTTAATATGAATGTTTATGATATGTTTAATCCTTTTAATATGAGGATTGTATTGGACTTAGTAAGTGACAGGTGGAGCCCGCTATAGCTCCTCGATGCATCGGTAGGTCTCATGAGACAACTAGATGTGGAATTGGCCGAGGCCTTTCCCAATTTGATATATGGTTTTGGATGAGGCCTTAATCATTTTTTTACGTCTTGGCCGAGTCCTTGACGAAATGTTTCAGAATTTCCGACATTATACATTCCCTCATTATGAAAATAATATTGATGGTTCATGTGTTCATTTGACTAGTAGAAAACCCATTATTATGTTTTATTATGGAATTATTTACTTATCTCATATTACTTCCATAAAACTATTCATGTTTATTATTGGTAAAGGCATGTCGTTTCAATTATTCACCATGCTTAATATTTGTGTTATCTTCCACTGTATTGCTTACCCTTACTGAGCGTTTGAGCTTACCCCTTTCTATGTTTTATTTTTCCCAGGATTCCAAGAAGTGTATTGTGATTGATATGCAGAGTTATGCTAAGGGAATAATGGCGTTTATAAAATATTATTTATGTTGTGTTGTGTGTTATAAATTATAATGAAACATTCACATATGTAATCTATTTTCCAAGACTGCTAAACCGATCGGTCCTTCGGGACATGATTCCTTATAATCATGCCAATGTTATGTAACAATGCACCAACTCCGGGTAACTGGGGTCGGGGCATTATAGTTGGTCTTAGAGGATGTTTAGCAATAACATTGGAAACTAGATTTACATAAAATCTGATTAGAGCATATTACCTTAAGATAGACTTTGAGGATTAATATAGAATAACATCCTAGAATTTTGGTACTGTAGATATTTTGTTAGTTTTCCAAGAAATACATCCCATTCTGGATACGATCAGGTAGAGGTGGCTCTGTCACAAACGTACCTAGTGGTAAAACCTAAAAACAATTCTTTGAGCTAGACTTGAACGGGAACTGGTGCATGACAACGGGCCTTGCTGCACTCTTGGTTATGAAACTCCCAAGGGATATTCTTAGTATAATTTTTGTTTTGTTTACAAACCACTATGAAGGGTTTATGAGTATATATCTCCTCAACGAAAACATTTTTGTGATTATGGATTATATCCATAAACTGCTTAATTTTTGTTAGGTATTTTACATGTTTGGAATTATGAATTGCGATTCATAAACTGACCTATTGTATGCCATTTTTTAGAAGTGGGGACTAGTAAACTTTAGGGGAAAAATATTTTTATTATGGCTCCGCATCCTGAACAAGAGAACGCGCTGCACGCACGACCTCGTTTTCAAAATCTCCCACCCGTTACGTCCTCCTCCACCGGGTCTCCGCTGTTCTTTCTGGCCTTGGTGGCTACTGCCCTAGGTTCGCTGCTCGCCTCTTCCTCACAGGTCCCTCCTCTCAGATCAGGGGATCCCGACCCCAGGTCGGTGCCGGCTCCAGCTCTCCCGGGTTGTGTTTCCTCTAATTCACCGCTGCTCATGGCTTCCAATTCGGCCTCCCCAGTAGCAGCCGATACTAATGGTCCTTCTCTTCCCCTTATCCCTCCCTTCCCCTCATTCAAGGACGTCCTATGCGGTTCTCCCTACCCGCCCCCTTGTTTCCCGGCTATTTCGGTGCAGGCTCAGTCGTCTCAGGAGGGCCGGCGGGTATGTCTATAATTCCCTGCGACGGCTTTCGAGGGGGCGAAGGCTTGTTTGCGCTGGACCTTAGTCGGTCGGTTTGGTGCCTCTAAGCCACCACTGGCTGTCTTCCAGCGTTTTGTCCATTCCTGGGGGCTCGGTCCGCAAATTCAGATTTCGCAGCTTCACAGACACTCCTTCTGCCTGGTGGTCCCTTCGGAGGAGGCTTTCATTCATGCTTTGTGTAAGGCCCCGCGTTCCTTCGGGCATTAGAGCTTCAGTTTATCCCGCTGGTCTATGGAGGCCCACAGAGGTAAAGGGAGTCTAGGTGCTGCAGTCTGGATCTGCCTCCCTGGGTTGCCCCTGCCCTTTCAGAATGAAGGCTTCCTAAAGGCTATTGGGGAGTCTCTCGGGGGCTACCTCTGTTCAGATTCAAATACAAGGAGTGGATCATCTACCTTGGCATCTCGGCTCTGCGTGGAACTCGACCTTTCTTGCCCAGTACTCGACCAGCTTGAACTCAAAGTGGCGGACTCGCCCAGTTGGCTCTAGGATATCTCTTACCTAGTCTTCCCCAGTTACTTCCAGCACTGCCTTCAACAGGGTCACTCATTGCAGATCTGTCACCGCTGGAGGCAAGGTGGGAGGAGTGGGACTTCGATGGAGGAGAGGGTTCGGTCCTGTCCGCCCTCATCATCCCTTCCTACTGCAGTGGTCCCTAAGGTGGATCTACTCTGTAGTGCTTTCCATGCGTCCCCTCCTCTAGTGACAGATCCAATAGTCTCCCCAGGCCCTCCGGTTAGGAATCAACCAGCGGTTTGCCGGATCTTAGGCCCTTGTGTTCCAAGGTGTTTTGCCCCTACCCAGGTTTTTTCTATCAATCAGTTTGTCTTTCTCTTCATGTTATCCCCTGAAGCAGGCCAACAGATAGTGGTGCAATCTTTGGACCCTCGTTCCTTGGGTCCCCTGGCTTTATCTTTCCCTGCCGCAGCGCTCCCTGGTAGCGATCTCGGCGCCAATGAGAGGGCTCTAGTCCCAGCTTCTAGACCTCCGAGCTCTCCCCGGATTCATCCTCCCCCTACCTCGATCCCTCCCTTGGGGATGGTTTCCCCTCCTCCACAAGAGGTTCCCTCTAGTTGGAAAGGTGGCTTATCCCGCCCAGGCATTCGGAGGGAAGGCAGCGACTTACATCCTGAGAGCCCATCTTCTCCAGCAGGTGGTTCGGCCAATGCTTATTGAGTGTGCACAAGATCCAAATCAAGGAATCGGAAATAGAGCTCTTCTTATCACTTTGTCAAGGCTATGAGTTCTGGAGCCAAACCCAGGACACTCTTCCATAAATGATTTCCCTCCTTATATGGAATTCTCAGGGGGTTGGTGCCCAGGTTATGTTCGACTTCTTGGCATCAGCAATTTCCAAGCACAAAGTCGTTGTCGTCGCCATTCTTGAACACAAGCAGCATACTCAAAGGATTGGGGAGTTCTCCAGGAAGCTTATGATGCACGGGTACATGCACGCTGACCCTGTTAATCGTCATATCTGGATTTTCTGGAACAGGAACTATCAGGTGGACTTGATCTAGGCCAGAGACCAGCTCATCACTACCAAGGTGTCTTGCGACCAGTACTCTTTTTTTGTTTCCTTTGTTTACAGGATCTGCGACAATGTTCGAAGAGAGGTCATGTGGAATGATCTCAACAATTTTGATCCTGGTCCAGATGCGTGGATAGTAGGAGGTGATTTTAATGTAGTTGCAGATCCAGCGGAGCGGCATGGCAGGGGTCTGTTTCACAGAAAGTCCAGCCTTGACTTTAACACCTTCATGGCGGGAAAGGTCCTCTCAGACCTCGGCTACGTGGGGGACCGGTTCACCTGGTGTAACAAACAAAGGGGGAACCATCGCTTGTGGAGATGTTTGGATAGATGTATGGGCAACTTGTAGGCCATATCCATATTCTCCAGCTCAAAGGTGGAGCATTTGGTACGTGGAATTTCGGATCACTCCCCTCTCCTGATCTCTCTGGATCTTGTGAAAATCTACAATGAATGCTTCCTCTTTAGCCAACTCTGGACCAGTACTTAGGGATACCAGGACCTAGTTCGCAACACTTGGAATATGCCCATCCAGGGGAACACATGGACAACGTTTCACAACAAACTGAGGAGGTTAAAATCAAGTCTTCAGACTTGGTCGAAAGACATTCAACCCTTGGATGGTGAATTGGAGTCCATCTCAAGGGCATTTGAAGACCTGGAGAGGGGTCTGGAGGACGTGTGGGATGACTGTGTCTTTGAGGAGCTCCTGGGGAAAAAGGACTTTCTAGCGGGCATGCTTCTGAAACAAGAATGTTTGGATAGAGAGGGGGCGAGGATTAAATGGCTCAAAGAGGGGGATAAAAATACTGCCTTCTTTCAAGATTGTATTAAGGAAAGAATATGGTTGATCAAACCAAATATTCTCATGGAGGATGACTCATATACAGATGACAGGGATATGGTGGGAGGCCTGGCCAGCTCCTTTTTCACCAATATGCTCGCTGGCCCAAACGACCGCATGCCAAATGGCTACCCTATAGAGGATACTGATCTATTCGATGTCATTCCTTTTGTAGTCTCTGCTTGGGAAAATGAAGGCTTGGGTGCAATCCCAATGGAGGAAGAGATCCAAGCCTCCATAATGCATTTGAACCCTGAGAGTGCGGCGGGTCCAGATGGTTTTCCAGGTTCTTTCTATATATCTTCTTGGGACATAGTGAAGAAGGATCTAGTGAAGTCCATACAAGATTTCTTCCGAGGAGGGAACTTTCCTCGAGTTTCCAGCGCCACCAAAATGGTACTTCTCCCTAAATCAAAGAACCCCTCCTCTATTATGCATTATAGACCGATAATCATGTGTAACTTTCCCTATAAAATACTGGCTAGCATCATTAACTTCAGGTTGACCACACATTTTCCTCGATGGGTTTCATTGGAGCAACATGGATTTATCAAGGGGCGCTCAATTCAAGAAGCCATTGCTCTGGCTCAATAAATGTTTCGCGATATTAACTTCAAAGCCCGGAGGTCAAATATCGCTATCAAACTTGACATGAACAAAGCATATGATCGTGTTGAGTGGATCTTCATCAACAAGGTTCTCACAGGTATGGGTTTTTCTCATGGGAACATTGATATCTTCTTTGGATGTTTCAGCTCCTCCTGGATATCAGTTACATTCATGGGGAAATACTACGGTTTCTTTAAGGCTTCCTGCAGCTTAAGGCCGGGGGATCCGCTCTCTCTGAGTCTGTTCATTCTAGTCCAAGATGTTCGTAGCCATCTCATCCATCGGAGTATCAACAATGGTGTGATTCTTTCGTATCGTAGAAAATGAAGCCTCCCTGTGGTGTCTCACCTTATGTTTGCGGACGATACCATCATTTTCACGAAAGCCTCGAGTAGATCCCTGTGTGGCCTGGGAAAGGTGCTGGAGGAGTATAGTCACTGGAGTGGGCAGGTCATTAACAACAACAAGAGAAACTTCTATATTTCGAACAACTGCTCCTCCATGCGAGTTTCCTCAGTGAGCCACAAACTAGACTTACAGAGAGGATATCTCCCCATGGAATACCTGGGCGCCCCCATTTCATCAGGTAGACTTCGTATCTGTGACTTCAACTATATTCTCACCAAGATCACCGACCGGGTGCTAAACTGGAAGAACAAATACCTCTCTTTTGGGGGACGGATCACACTGGTCAACAGTGTACTCCTGGAAACCCCGGTGCATTCTCTCTCATCTGTTAAAGTCCCGAAAGGGGTAATTAAAAACATCAACATGATCCTCGTTAATTTCATTTGGGATCCCTTCTCCGTAGGCTAAAGGCACTGGGCCTCCTGGAGCAAGATGGCGAGGCCAGTCAGTGAAGGAGGAATTAACGTCTGCAGCCTGGAAGACACCTTATACTGCATGCATGGTAGAATAGCATGGGGTGTTCTGGAGAAACACACTTTGCGGGGGAAGACCATCCATAACTACTCTACTGGAAGCCGGGCTCCAGCGGAGGGCCACACATTGTCTATCTGATCGACGATTAGTCCCCTTATTTCTATTCTCCGTTGGAAATCCCGTTGGCTAGTGGGAATAGGGGATTTTTCCTTTTGGAACCAAAACTGGTGCGGATCCATAATCGGTTTTCCAGGATGCCCTGCCACAAATATCACCTTCTGAGAGGCCAGCCTCTTCCTGACCTTCATCAGGGCGGTTCTAGATAGGGATCAACAGGCTCTCTTCAACCTCATCGAACTGAATTCCGATCCGGATATATGTGCCTTCACCCCTTCCCCCTCCGAGTCTTTCATGTCAAAGGACTTTTGGCAGATCACCAGGGAGCAGGTCCAAGCAAATGCGGACATATGGAATGAGATTTTGTGGGTTAAAGATATTCCGACCAAGTTTAATTTTCTCACATAGAGAATCCGAAACAAAGCTATCTCGACTGATGAGAGCGTCAAGAGGTGTGGGGTTAGCATGGTTTCAAGATGTGTGTGTTGCAAGATGTATAGCGAGGACAGCATAGATCATTTGTTTTTTGAAAGTGAATGGGCACGCGTTGTATGGACCAGTTTTAGGGGGTTTACCGCGGTCTTCAATTCTAGTATGGAAGGGATTTCTTTCATGGATAGTTGGTACCACAGTGTGGGAGGCAGTGGCCCAGAAAGAAAGGCTCGAACAGTGGTGTTGCATGCAGGCCTCTGGTGCCTCTGGATGGCGAGAAACAAGGTGAGACATGAAGGGGTGGCCATGACGGCTCGCCTTATTATTGTAAGGATAAAAAACCTCTTAAGAGACTTGGCCAGGGTTGTCCGCAACTAGAGGGAAGCTCCATCTCTCATCGGGTTCCAAGAAAGGGGCCATGAGGGGCCCCAGGCCAGTAGGACTAAAGGAAATTGGGTCTGCTGAAGCCCTCCAGATAAAGGGTTAAAACTTAATAAAGATGGCTCTTATGCCCTGGGTCTTATGCGCGGAGGGGGGGGGGGGGGTGGTGCGCGACGCCAGTGGTTCGGTGTTCATGGGCTTCACAGTCAGGTTGGGCCAAGGTTCCTCCCTACAGGAAGAGGCCCTGGCGATGCTCTTTGGTCTCACCCTTTGTGCTCAGAGGGATTTGGTCATCACTAAAGTGGAAACAGATTCCATTCTGGTGTACAAGTCCCTACTAGATCAGGGCACGCCTCCCTGGTCGATCACCTATGCAATCAGGAAAAGCCGTTGTTTACTTGGAAAAAACATTAAAGTGGTTCACACATGGAGGGAAGGTAACAAGGTTCCTGATCACCTGGATGCACAAGATATCTCAGGCCTAGATGACATATTCTTTCATACTATGGCTAGATTGAAACCCGAGTGGGTCAACTTGATCAGAGGGGATGCCCTCAGCCTTCACTATTTCAGGCCTCCATAGCTCCCAACTCAGGGGGCAGGGACGGGGGCAGGGGCGGGGTGAGGGGGTGGGGGTGCTTTGGTGTTCTTATGTGTGTTTTTCCTATATTCTCTTAATAAAAATTTAAATTTAAATAAATGGAAGTGGTTCCTAGTAGAAGGTATGAGAACTCTAACAATACGTATGATCCAAAGAGTAAGAAGGGTCAAATCATTCATGGTATTAAGCCAACATTTAGAAGGGAAATAGTCTCCCATGTATTCTCAAATTATGAATAAAATAATATTATGTGTTAGTAAGATAAGTAAAGAATTCTCTATGTCCTATGGCTTTGAAGGAAAGCAAGAAAAGAAAAGGATGGTAGAGAGAAATATGGATAAAGGGAATAGGAGAAAGAATGATTTACTCATATGTGATAAATGTGGAAATCATCACATTGGTAAATTATTGAAGGAAATGGGAGTTTTTTATAAGTTTGGAGAAAAAAGACACCAATTACGTGATTGTAAGGGTACGAAAAAGTTTTCAAATGGAAAATGCTTCATCTGCAAGGTGTTGAGACACTACGCGAATCAATGTCCCAGTCATAAAAGTATACCACAAATGATGTTATTGGATAATAATCAAGTTATGATACTACCTCAGATGAAGATGAATGACCAGTGTTCTTATGTTGTTATTATATAATTATTTCATTTGAGTGTGGTATCTACAATATACTGGTTATATGAATTATGAAGATAAGTTAGGATTGTACTGCAATACTATTTTATTGAGGATTTGAGATTATATGGTTCTAAGAAAATAGAATTAATAGTAAGCTAAAATTTTTGGTAAAATACATGGTTGAAGGAGATGTAATACTTAATATGGTCCTAATAAAGAGGTAGTGATTTTGGAATAAGATATGGTCGATTTGGATAAATTATATTTGATATTCTTGACTACCTTAAAACTGATTAATGATTTGTATATTCCATCACTGTTGGAGGTTACAAAATATTTGGATAAAAGGAGTATATCCAGTATTCTATAAGGAATAAGGGAGCACGAATGTAATCAATAAGTTTTTATGGTAATTCAGGATGTTGCAGTGTTTTAAAATAATACATGATGAAGGTGTTCACATGTTATTACGTGGAAAAAAGGATCTTCATTGTGTCTACCTTTCTTATAAATTTTGGACTATGAGTTTGGGCAGAAGTATTTTGGATAAGTCTAAAGGTTGGTATGGATTATGTTTGAAATTGGATACTATTGTTAAGGTTGTTTTTGAATTTTTATAAAAACGACAACACGCAGACCGTGTGATAACCTGTCGCGTCGGACAAAGCTGTGAGAATCAAACCCACAACCATAGTGCGATTGGGATTTATCACCTACCACTGGACTACGTGAATTCTCTGGATTGTAAAATATAGTTTCTTTTTAAGGGTTTGATAGGTGAATTATAAATTAATATTTTTTTTAACCTTATACGAATCAGATAAATTGAATATTTTTTAGTTCTACTATCTTTTAGAGTGAAAGACGAGTTTGTGGTAGAAATTAGTTAAAGGATGGTACTCTACTTGTGACGTATATTTTTTTCTTCTCTTATTCTATGAATAAATTAATTCTTAAAAATTAGGTAAGGGATGTTAAAACTAAAAATGTGTTATCCTAATACCTTGGGTTTTGTTGAACTGATGATATTTTAAATCATCATAGATTGATGGCTTTGAGGCCCTCAATTCTAAAATTGTTTGTGAGTGATGACCCCAATCACTCCCTATAAATATTTACGTTTTTCATCCAATTATGTGTCTTTAATTTCCACCAATGTTATCTTAATTGAGATCATAATTTGGTGGTGACTTTTTCATACCCCTTTTCCTCTTATTAAGACTAAATCTTGTTAACCCAATTTTCGATGTGGGTTTTCCCACACATGAATTTTCTATTTTAAACCTTTTATTTTCGAAGAATAATTTTAAATTGAAAGGAAACAATTTATTGATTGAGAGAGAAATGTAACACCCCAATATTTCCTAGTATGTTATTTCTTCAACGTAATTCAATAACTTTCAATACACGCAACACCGAGTTCAAGCGCACCACAACTTACCAAACTAGTCGTTCAAAAGCAGTTATGAATAGTATTAACTAAATTTTGAACTTTATATAATCTTTATAATTTTAGAATCCATATTATGGGTTTCTTAGACATAATGTAAGAACAAATTCATTTTTTTCAGATAAAAGATGTATTTTTAAAAAAAAATGCAATTTTACCGCCTTTTAATGGAGAACCCTTTTTAAATAAAATATTTTTAACTTATATGTATTAAATTTGAATAAATAAATTTATTATCTAGAATGGGGACATCAAAATTTACTTTGTGCAAATTTGTGGATTTTTTCCGATAAAGTTAATTTTTAATGAATAGTGAAAAATATTGTATTTTAATTCAAAAGTGCCTTTGAATCTAATTTATTTATATGGTTAGATTATCCTTTTAATTGGTTTTAAATTGTAATTAGAATATATTCTTACCATTTAATCCAATGTTGTTTATTGGAATTATTTTCACTTTGAAGTTGGACATAAACAATTGTCAATCTTTTGATAAACATTGTTTCTTAAAAATACTCCTTTTGGTTTTGACAACGAGAATTAATTTTAAATTAATAAATGCAACTTATATGTTTTTAATTTGGTAAAATAGACTTCATTTTTGAATTCAGAATATCAAAATTATCTTAGGGTGAATTTTTGATATTATTCTGACAACATTCAATTTTTGATGAATAGTGAAAAACACTAAGTTATTGTTTAAAACCAACTTTTTATTTAAATAATTTTTTATTTTATTTAAATTTATTTTAGGTCAGAATAGAATCATAATACCTATATATGTTCAATGTAATTCATTGAATTCATTTTGTAATAATAGTAGATATATAAAATTTTGTTGAACTATTCGTCGTCTTTTACCCACATCATAGGAGAATTTGCAAATTCACATAAAACTTAATTTTACCGCATCTGTGAGTTGAATTTCAAAAATCCGAGAGACAAGTTAATATCAAGGAGTAAAATGTGGTTTAATAAGATAAACATAAATATTGGTGAATAGTAACTTTTTACTTTTATTTGCCGCGGTTAAAGGTAAATAGGGTAATTCAGGGTAAAAATAATATTGTAATAATCCAAAATTACCTTAAAACATGTCTTAACCTTATTGTATGATTAATGGCCGACCATGGGCATATGTGGGTCGATTTTGGGACCCCATGGAGCCACTTATGAATGATAATTACACTTTAAATTAATTAATTTAATGTAAAGGAAAAATTGAAATAATATTTATATGACTCATTAATACCATATGTGGGATGTATAAAGGATGGATTTAATGATATTATACTGGAATTATAATATAACTATGTATAATTATGTTTCAATTCCATTAAAATAAGAAATAGAAATGAAAGTAGCATTAATGTGTACGTACGACTTACCATCTCCATGAACGGTGCATTTCATTCTTACCCCAAAATGGTATGTACTATTATAAATATATGTATATACTGGATATATATGATATATATGATATCTAAATCGTGAATATAATTCTAGATATAATTATCTTTTGACCATGTGAACAACTTGTATCTATAAGTTGTTCATTTTTGACTCAAGTGCCAAATATCGACAAAACGAACGTTATTAACTTAAATGATTACATAATGTTTATAAAATGGTAATAAGTGATATAAAAGGAATAATAAACATGAAAAGGGTTCTTAAGAAATTATAAATTAACTTTAGTTAATTATTCTGGATATTAAAGAATGAACGGGTCAAGTCGGGCACGAGATAAGGGGTTTCTTATCTCACTTTTAATTCTGTGATATTTCCATTGTTCACCACTTATTTATTGCATGTGGTGTATTTTGTACTTCCATTTGATATATATTATCAAGATTCTATTTATATTAATGATATTCTGTGATTCATTTGGTGGTTATTTACTATTGTTCATACGACTTGATTGATTACAATGAGGTAATGGTTTATTTCACAATCTCTTCATTATCCGAGGTTGTTTAAACGTAATTATCTACTAGGACCTCATAATCATCCACATCCATGTTTCATAAAAATGTATTTCAAAACATTTTTACTATTTACTAGAAAATGGGTTAAAGTCATTTATACCTTTACGTGTTTTAAAAGTAATCTTTCCATTTTTTTTCAAACAAGGTACATTTTTACCTTTTTGACAAATTTAAGGTAAGAATGTTTTTCTAACTTATACGGTGGGTGTGGATATTTTCCGCCATTATTACATCATCCAAGATTCCCTTACAAACTTATAAGAATATTTTAAAAGTAAATTTTTTCTTTATAAATATGTGACTCTTAAATTATTTCCAAATAGAAAGAGATATTTTTCTAAAAAGGGTTTTGATTTCATATATGTCAACATCCTTTGACGGATTTTATGTTTATTTGAAGTTGATTTATTATGATACAAAACTTCCATATTTTATTGATGGTTTTGTGATATTTTTGACTGTGGATGTGCTATTTTTATACCATTAATGGTTTATGGTTAAAGTATTGACATTTCTTATGCTAGTTTTAATACGAATTTTTATGATATGTTTAAACCTTTTCATATGAGGAATGTATTGGATTTAGTAAGTGACGGGTGGAGCCCGCTATATCTCCTCGATGCATCGGTAGGTATCAAGAGACAACTAGATGTGGAATTGGCTGAGGTCTTTCCCAATATGATATATGGTTTTGGCCGAGGCCTTAATCATTTTTAGACTTCTTGGATGAGGCCTTGGAAAATTGTTTCGGAATGTCCAACATTACAAATTCCCTCATTATGAAAATAATATTGATGGTTCATGTGGTCATTTGACTAGTAGAATACCCTTGATTATTTTTTATTATGGAATTATTTACTCAGCTCATATTCCTACCATAAACGTATTCGTGTTTATTATTGGTAAAGGCATGTAGTTTCAATTATTCACCATGATTAATATTTATCTTATCTTCCACTGTATTGCTTACCCTTACTGAGCGTTTGATCTCACCCCTTATGTTTTATTTTTACAATGATTCCAAGAAGTGTATTGTGATTGATATGCAGGGTTAATATAAGGGAATAATGGCATTCATAAAGGATTATTTATGTTGTTTTGTATGTTATAAAGTGTAAAGTAACATTCATGTATGTAATCTATTTTCCAAGACTGCTAAACTGATCGTTCCTTCAGGACATGATTCCTTGTAATCATGCCAATGTTATGTAATAATTCACTGAATCTGGGTAATTGAGGTCAGGGCATTACACTTTACATATTATCACAACCTATAATAATCCAAGATTACCATTAATTAGGGGTAACTCAAAGTCATACATTGAGTGTTCACTTATCATTTCACTTATAAAACTAACATGAAATAATGATAACATAGAGATTTAACTTTTTATATCATGATAACTTATACATTATTAAATATTAACAAAAAATAGATAATCACCCATATAATCATATCCCATATGATAGACCACTAGATATTTTTTATAATCTTAGGTTTTTGTTAAACTCATTAAATCTATATATAATTCTTTCCATATATTTTTGTGGCCATATGATAAAAACTACAACTAAAAAATTTAATGGGTAACATATATGAAGAAATGATTCTTTAATAATGATGATATTGGACTCAAAAACCCGATTTTAACATTTTTAAACATATTTTTCAAACTTATTTACTTCACAACATCAAATGTAGTGATGTTAATAACTTTTATTTTCATGTAAGAATTATTTCTAAGATCCTCATCATCATCTTTTAATATATTTTTTTTTTCAAATCATGTGGTAAAAAATTTAAATGCAACTCTTTTTATTGAGATCATTCTTCACTATCTTACCCTAAACAAGTTTAGGATATAAAATGAATTTTAGTTTGAATCAGACTGGTATAATCCATATTTGATACATTTTATAATTGTCAAAGCACAAACATAATCTCATTATCTTATTAGAAAATATATTTTATCTCAAATATAATTCAAATATACAAACTTATTTGTGTTAAGAAATAACACTTATTTCATTTTTGGGAGTATTTAACAAATAAACTGTTAACACTCATATCTTATATATAATTCCATGTGTTGGATATATTATTTTGAAAATAAATATTTTATTCTTTTAAATATGTTATTATAATGTGGTGGGAAATTTATACCTCATATTTTAACAAATATCTTGACTAAATGCCTTCATGCTGGATAAATTTATTTATCCTTATATTATTTTCAGTTATGTCATATAATGGATCAAATAATAACCCATGTGTATTAAAAATATCATCCCTTTTATTGATAAAAAAATCGTTTATAATAAAAACACAATCACAAAATAAGGTAAATAAGATGAAAAACTCATCATTTATTCTAATCCACTAGAACTTTGAAAAAATATAACAAGTCAAAATCCTCTTTGAATAAACCCTATAGTTCGTTATACGAATCCATAATTTAAACTCAAACCATCAAAACTTATTGAACTTTTAACTCCTATACATTTTCAAAATAATTAGTTAATGTATAATTAGTATCACATATCATTAAAAAATACAAGAATTTATTTTTTATCACATTAATACTTAGAAAGGAATCTCCATAGTGTTTCTTACACCCCTTCAGGTATTCTGGACAACATTATCTCTAATTTTCAGACATTACATATTGAGAACACTACCATTCCTTAAAATACCCCTTCATTAGTTTAGAAGGTGGTGATAACTCTCCCCAACCCATATTCTTCTCCTTCATGCCATTAATTTTACACATTCTTTCTATACACTAATCAAATAAAATGATTTTTGATCTCATTTTCAATGCTAAAAAATCCTCATCATATTTAGGAGTTCAAGTAAAATTTTATTCAACTCATTCACATCATTGTTCATAATAAAATTTTAAAACCATTTTGAAAAAAGATTATAGAATGTATTTTTCCATGTCCTTCTACCCTAGACTATTGATCGGTGCCTGAATTTTCGATTTCTATTATACCTCAGGCACACCTCCCATTATTCCATAGGCAGAATACTATAAGTAGGGGTTTAAGATGGTACTTTGGGGAGACTGTAACCCCTATATCAGAGTGAATAATAATGAAATATATAAACAAGTATCATGTATCACAAAAAAACAAAAGAAGAAGAAGATAAATATGCATAGGGTGATAATAAATGAAATATAGTAAGGCCTAACAACCATGACACACATACAACAATGGTATCCCCCTGGGATGACCCTATATAAAAAATTGAATAAAAAGGTAAATATGATAGATACATGAAATCCCCAAGAAAAATCCTCATTCTAACTCCATATACTCACCTGATCCATCCTTCTTGATCAACACCTAGACTCATCCCAACCTGTGTCTGAAACAAGTGATCATTTGGTAAGGTACACAAGTGCAATGGTGGCCTGAGAAAGGTGTGATTACATTTCTTAGTAGGGTACCACCAACATAGTCTCATATAATAATATTCAATGATATGTATATGGGACATGCTTAAATGAAATAAAAATAATAATTTTTGAAACATAAATAAATTCTACCTACTTTGGCCCAATGTCAGAGTGTCTCAGCACATCGAGATGACTATACCAATATATTTACTCGTTTAAATCCCTAGGTCTGAGGCATTGATCAACTAAACCTACCTTAAACAATGTTGGGGTGTCTTTGAGAATGTCACGATGACTATTCCCACCAATATGAACCTCCAGACAATTTCTAAGAGATCATGGGTGATCCCATAAAGTCATGTATATCTGGGGGAAACATATTCTTCCCCAGATCACTTAAATAGTACAAGAAAATGAATATAATATACCCATACACATAACACGTGGTCTCACCCAACTTGTGGTAATATACCCATCACCATGGTGTAATTAGAAACAAGGGGTAATATAAAAATCCTCAGGACATCAAGAGATAACATACCAACTGAGGTATTATACCTATCCCCATGATACATGGGCTCAACCAACTATAGGTAATATACTCATTCTCATGTAATAGTCTATAAATAGAGGCAATATAAAAATCTTTGGTCTATGAAAATAATATATGCCAATGGGGATAATATACCCATCCCTGGGTCATATGGGCTCATACTAATATGGGTAATATACCCATCCCCATAGAATAGATCAATAAAACCTACCTTGGATAGTTACTAATGGAATTCCACTCCACGAGTGTGTACCAGACCCAAAACATCACAACCACCCCTACGGTGTAATCTAAGCTTCACTAAAAAGTAAGTAAAATAAAGTTCGACCACATACTTGGCCCTCCTTGGACATAATGACCTCCTTAGTTCATAATGAGACTGGGGTTCTAAGGTGACACCCACATTCATCTCTACCCATATCTATAGACACCCTCTCAGGGTCAATCAACAATGGGTAAACATAGGTGTACGCAAGGTCTCAATATAGTATATGTTCCCTCACATGGGTCTTTGGCCTCATCTTGGTCTTAAGTCCACACCTAATTCTCTAAGAACATTTATTTCCATGAAATCTTGAAAATGGTAACACAACCATTCCAACTACTCAGGGTCCCACCAAAATTGTAACAACCAAGAGACAAACCACAACCTATCTTGATCCTCAAGGTTGCTCTTGGTCAGTCCAATCACCCAACCTAGTCTCAATATCACTACGTTTTACCAACCTAGGCCTAGTCACATTGGATGGGAGATGACTACTTTTCCCACCCTCATCTAAATGAGCTCAAATAGCTCAAAGTCCAAAAAGGGTCTCCTCCAATGTTGGAATGGACTTTGATATCTAAGTCCATCCTCAACTCTGGATTGGAAGTATCTAAAGACCCTGTGTATGGGATAATGGGTATCATTTGATTGGGTGAACCTCCCCAGAGGTCTAAAGGACACCTAGAATCTCATTGTCCCAACCTCATCCATTAGCGGCCAAGGAATCAAGCTAGAACTCATGGGGTTTTCATGACCTTTGGTTCTCATTCATTTAAATTATACATTTTAAATGAATTAAAAACAAGATTTATTAAATTTAACTTGGTATTTTCCATCAGTTTCGTGCTTGAGCATCCAAATACAACATAAATAATGAATATAAGATGCATATAAAGCATGTGAGACCACCTTTATTAGCCGATAATCTTTCCACTTTTCCCCCAAGGGTTGGAAGCAGCTTCCAAAGCTCATCCAAATAATTCCATGATCTACTAAGCCTATCTTAGTGACCTGAGCTCCTAAATCAATCCAACCATCAAAAATTAATTAATTATAACATTTAAAAATAATTATTAACTCAAATAAACATTGATATATTTAGAGAAAACTCATCAGGTCATCATGTCACACCATAACTAAATCCAAATGCTTACTAAAGGTACACTGGGAACTCTTGATACAATTCTCAATAAAAAAAATAAAAAATCGATGAAAAAAAATAATTTAGTTAATTTTATGATTAAATGAATGGAAAAATCACCAAGGTGACTTAAATCACTGGAAAAAAACATGGTGAAGTTTATATCTCATCTCTGGAATTTCTCTATGTATCTATAATGAAATAACCTTGATTCTCATATGATTCCACCACGATTTGGTGGAATAGTTATCAAATTCTTAAAATAGGAAACTGAAATTAAATTGGAATGGAGGAGGAGAAGAGTACAGCAAAATATAGTTGGAGACACACCTTAAATAACTAAATAACAACTTAAAAATCTTCCTTAAATCAAATAGGAAGAGGGAGACAAGGGGTGATGGTCGAATGGGTCGCACATGAGCTATAATATGGTAAAGAGGGGGATACCTTATTAAAATAGATAGGGGAGAAATATTCAAAACCACCTTTTAAAGGGTCATATATTTTTTCAAATCATGTGCCTACTATGAAGATAACATTTCATAAATCCCTACACCTCACATGGTTTACCAAAATATGTGCTGACCATGAAAGTGTATCTATAACCCCTATATAACTCTATCATGGTTTCCCCATAACCATTCTTCCTTGAAAAAATATTCTAAAACTATAGAAACATAATCTAAATCCATAGATTCTCACCCAAACACCAAAGGTACCCTCATAACCTCATCCCACATCTAAAAATATACCAGTAAGAAATAATAACTCCTAGAATTACAATGTAAATATATTATTAAAATTTGACCCATCTATTAATCAAAAATCAAAATTCTCTCTAAAATTAGAACTCTCAAATGAACATAATGTTTTACACATAGAGATTCATAGTTTGACACTTCCTTCACAACATGAGTTCCTCATTTCATAGAACAAGGTTCATATTATTCCTCAACTCATATCGATTCAAAAAAATCTCTATCATGATATTTTTTTCTATTAAGAATAATTCTTGTGTAATCTAATTTTAGCTATAGAATCACATATTCAGAATCCATCATTCTCTAAAATATTATAAAAAGGATATAATCATTGAAAAAAATCTTTGTATTGGAGTTCCCATTGAAGTATAATGGATCTTATGATTTTATCTACAATTCCACGGATTTTCCTTTTTTCACTCGAAAGAATTTTTTTAAGAGTAAAATGAATCTTATAAAAACATCAGAAATCTTATAAAATACATCATGAATCTTATGAAATTTATAGATGAAGCTTAAGGTGTATCAGATTACCCTTACAGTTCTACATATGAACCCTATGAATAAGAAAATGACCCTTATAAAATTTCTATGAACCTTACAAGATGTCAATGACCATTAAAAAATATGAAATGAAATTTATGATTTTTAATGAAATTTATAATTATCTATTTCATAGTTAAAATGTATATTATGATGTCAAAATGATTCTTCTAAAAAATTGCATAGAAAATTTTCATCATAAATCTACAATACAAAATAAATACAAAAATTCCTCAAAACATTATGAAAACTATTCCAACCTATTCAGGTATTCTAAAAAACTCTGTAAACCTCATAAGAACATTGTCAAAATTTTCCTATGATTTCCATATATGGTTGAAAATAAATAAAACACTTAAAAAATGTCACTGGGTTGTTAATAAATGATATGTTTGGGGTGGGATTGGGTTAAATATAATTTTTAGTATTCCTTAATGTCATGCATAGTTTAGGAATCCATGTTTTAACATTGTGGTTGTTACAATACATAACCCAAGCTTCACAATTTAGCTGAATTTTTTGTTAAAATATATTCCAACCATATGAATCCCACTCCCTATAAATTCACCAAGGTTGAATAGTTACTGTATGGTTTACACAAAAAATTCACCTACCTAGAGACCCCCATTTCTTTATTCAAAGTTACATAATATTTTACATGGTTTCCCCTAACTATACACCTAGCATACATCATTAAATAACGTTCTAAACCATAAAAATCCCTCTAAAAATTCCTAAAACCAACCCCAAACTCTTTATAGATTAAAAAGACATAAAAAAACATATAAATTACTCAAACCAGAAGTGTTAAAATTATGTTTTAAATAATTTACACTGAGAACACTTCTCTATAATAGAAACCATTCAAAAAATTACAACTTCAACGAATAATAGATCTCAAAATGATATTAATGTTTCATGTTATTACCTATAAAAAAACATATATTTAGATGTATATCATGTTTTATATCATTTAAATATGGCCTTTTATTTAATATACTCTCTCTAAAAATTAAGGTCTCATCAAACATTATATTTTAACGATACAATATCCATAATTTACAATATTAAGATTCTTTTTTGAATTCCATTCATCAGATAGCTACTTAGGTAGACAATCATGTAAATTATATCATACTCAATTCTTGGATTATTGAGTGTATAACCCCCCACTGTGGAATTCATTTTCTAACCTATTTATTTTGGTACACAAACAAGTAAATAATATAATATATGATATCAATGTAGTTGAGTGTATAATCCTTTACCCAAATTTATCAGATATTTAAACTAAAATCTAAACCTCATGTATAAAAACCCATATAATTTTCAAGCTAAGCACAAATAAATGGTCACATTGGTACATGTTTACATATCTCTTAGTGTAATTAACATACACTATGTCATAAAAATGATAATCTAAAGGATCTTCAAATTAGAAAAACCCATGCCTTTGGATTATCATGTTCTTAATATGTGTTTTCTTTGGAAGAAATCTCACACTTTGTATTTAAGGGATTTTCATTAAATATCATCAGTTAAATTTTTATCATACTCATATCATATGTTACTATTTCATCTAATTTAATCGTTATATCTCATGTAATTAAATCATATAATAATTATTCTAATATTTTATGTTTTATTTATTTTTTATTCAACTGAATTATTATCTTCCACATATATATTTACATGTAACACCTTATACAACTAATAATTTGTGTTAGTTACTATAAAATAAAGTCAAATTATATCCATACATTTCCAAATTCATCTCACACATAAGGTACATAAAACACTTTCATATGAAGTTATATAATCCTATTAAATCAAAATCCTCATAAGAAAAATCGTGGTCTAGTGGGTATTCAACCAACACTTTTTAAGAGATAACCAAAGATCATAGATTAGTGAGAATTTTTAATTAAATCCCTATTATCCATATATTAATATTCAAGAGTGCATATTTAATGAATTATATTATCCTTGGTTTTGAAAATTCACTATACACTTTAATAATGATTTAGTTTTCAGTTATGTTGGGTGTTTCATTTTTTGTTTCAGTACATATTAGTTGATTAAATGTATCATGTATGAAGAACTAATTAAATAAACTTCATATCTGATATGTTGTGAAGCTTTATAGAACTTAATTTAATATAAAATGGTTTATTGTGATGGCATGAAAATATGAATTCATTTAATGAGGTATTCTAAGAGTACATCAATCAGATGATGGAATGATGAATTCGATGTCATTTTAATTGAACCTAATTAACTTAAAATCCATCAATTGAATTTTATTACTTGGTCATATAAAAATATGACACGAGGCATTGAGGATTATAAGAAAATGTGATCAGAACATATCTGGAATGATTTATTGCGATTATGTTGAAGTTTGAAACTTCTTGCTTCCTACAGTACTATATATTGTATTTTACTTTCTAAGTGTTTTTCTAAATATATTGGTCTAATTTTTATTTTATTGTAAAGATATTATAATTTATCCATTGTATTCATTTTTTAATCCATTGCGATCAAATATATTTAGACTGGGAGGTGGTTTTTCCAATATAGTAGATTGACGGATTCATAGGATAATAAAACAGTACCCTTCTAATGGGGTTATAATCGATAAATATTAGGGGGATTGATCCAGTGTCTTATTAGTATGATTGGGGGCTTCCTGTATTGGAAGAAAAAGTTTTTTCCAATAATTTTTCACAAAAAACTTCTTGGTGTGAAAGTGGGATACTTAGGATTAGGTTAAAGATCTTCCCCCCACGTTGGATGAAAGCAAAGGAATCCTATGGATTCAAAGTTTTTAATAATAAATATTATTTAAGGATTTTAAAAATTTTATCTGATACTCCATACATTTTGTTAATGTTGCATTATTTTTAATTTTCACTATTCATATTACATTCATTAGAAACTGGTTATTTTTTGACAACTTTACTATTTGTGGTGTTTACAACATTATATCGATTATTATATTAAATTATAATAGACTTAATATTTGTTTCTTTAAGTTTTATGATTTAATATCTACTCTGATTTACTTTCATTTTATCAAACAATGTAACTTTGTTAAATTCCCAATTTAGTGGGAAAAATATATATATCTTTTAACTATAATTACACGTATCATGTCTTCCTTAGTGGGGCCAACACTTTCTATCAATTATAGTCCCATTAATTTTTATGGTACATTTTATATCAGTACATTATTATAATTTTCTCTATATTTTAGTTCTTATTAATTATTGACCTATTTTATTTTATTTTTATTTTATTAAAACAAGAAATAGTTTCTATAGGGACCCTAATATTTATACATTAATGTTACATAATTTTAATGATAAAAAACATAAAAACAATAAAAAATGAGGATCCAAAGGTTTAGTGTCTTGAAAAAAACAGGACCATATATAAAATTTATAATATAAAACATAGATATTTATTCAATTACTTCTTCTCTATCTTCTTATTGTCCCTTGTGTACTCCTTAGTACATGTAGTCACCTAAGGATATACATCAAAAATGGGTGATATAAAAGACTAGTAAGAGGATAGATAACAATAAAAATCAATATAACTTGGGGTGAGCATAATCATTATCATCATAACATAGGCATAAGATCATAATCATGAGAGGAATCATTAAGAGAAGATTTCGAATGTGGGAATGCATAAAAAATGAAACATCATGTCTTAATGGTCAGCTACCACACATAGTTGTGAACAAAGACAACATAATGTTCATGAGTATTTAACTTTTACTCATGCGATTCATCACATTTCCACATGCATTGGAGCACTATATAATTCCGGGTGCACCCATCACATCATAACATCAACATTGTGCTATATGATTCCAGGCACACCCGACACATCATTCCGTTAACATGATCCTTCATGCCACATAGAAATTATTGTAATCTTTTTCATAAATAACAGATATAATAGAATTGGTTTCATTTCATATATCATACAGTCATAATCTTTGGGTTCTAAATGAAACGGAGAATAACATACATGATACAAGAACTATCAAACTCGAGTGAGAACTAAAAGGATTGTTTTTGAATGACAAGTTATTTTGGAAATAATTGTGTTTGAAATAAAATCTAGTGGAAATCATGTATATCCCATAAAAGGTATGATAATGATGAATAGATTATTTTTAAGTAAAAACCATAGTAAAAATGGAGTGAAAGAGGGAAAACCCAAAGAAATAGAGTTGGGTTCAAGAATTCCCCTTACTTTGTGTTCGAACACATTATTCACATTAATGTCATGTATAATCACATTAGATTCATTAATTAATAGTTAAAAAACCTTTTATACATTTAATTGTTTCATTATGAATTTATTAAGTTCTTTTATGGACCTTTGGATGAGTTATAGAGTTTAAATTCATTGTTTGGGAGTGTTCTTTTTCTTAGATTTCATTAACGGTTCACTTGTACACATGAATGGAAGTTCATTTAGAACATGGATAAACATAAAGAATTTCTATTACACGTTATTAATGATATTTTATGAGTTTATATGATCTTATAATGAATTATTTTATATACATTGATAATGAACCATTAGATAAAATTTAACACTGATCATTTTAGGTTAATTTGGGTGATTTTTGGATCACAATAAAAAGGTTTTGTTTTATCATTTAGTATTATATATAAAAGTTTTTTATAGAACATAAAAGGGGTTAAAAATCCATATTAAAATCCGTTTTAAACCATTTAATGGTTTTATTGATAGCCTTGAAGGCGTTGAAGGAAAGTGGAAGTGCGTCGCCCACGATGTTGGGAAATTAACACATCACGAGCCAAAATTTCATTTTTATAAAAAGAGAGGGAAGAGTATAATGAATAATATTGAATTAACATGATAAAATACTACTATATCAATCATACTAGAGTTATCATTACATTTGGATTAAATAATATGAGGATAAGAGAAGAAATGAAATGAAATTTGAAAGGAAGTTGAAAGAAAAGAGGGAGAGAAATTACCTATTGAATATATCTTCCATAAGAGCCTCTTTACGGAATAGGTTTTGGTATTTTTATGAGAAAAAGGGCTAATGTACGCAAGGAAAGAGTTATGGAAGAGGTGTTTGCATAATTTTGAGTAGGTACAATGCTTGACTGGTGTGAGGAGATGAGGTTGTGAGGGGTGGTATTTATAGTGGAGGGGAGAGGGGTTTTCTCAATATTATAATCATTAATTTATTATTTCTCCATAAGAGAAGAAATAACGATGATTACATGACTAAATAAAATAACATGAGCATTGGAGTTCGAACCAATACTAATGACTTACAAAAATAGCAACACTCTAATACTTTCACTTATCAGATGCATAAATTTTATATATACAATAATTAGTAAGGTTACTAATCATTTGGCCAATTTACTATTCATAAGGGTTATATTAATATTCATGAGGGTAACATTACTATTCATAAGGGTATGTTACTATTCAAAAAAATTTACTTCGACCTATCATACTCCAAACATTGTACTGATTGCAACCGTGTATACCATATTTTTGAAATTCAAATCACAATAGTGGAAAAATAATGCTTAAAGGTCACATAGAATTTAGTAGTTCATTTAGTAAGGATGTTTAATTTTTTTCCTTATGTGATTTTATGTTATTCTACTATATGAAATTACCATAATAAGGGAGAAATTTCATTGATAAAAGTTTGGGTCATTACATTGTTTCCCCTTTTGAAATTTCTCCCTTGAAATTTCATTTTACATAACCTGGTGAGGGTACTTCTCCTTCATCACATCCTTCGATTCCCAAGTTTCTTATTAATAAATATGGTTCCTCCACAACACTTTGACAAGGTGGGTTGTCTTTTTGTGTATAACCTTATCTCTCCAGTTTAGAATCTTTACTAGTTTCTCCTCAAAATAGAGATCATCTTCCAGCTATACCACCTATGAGTTCAGTACATATGAGGGATCCGGTATGTACTTCCTCAAAGGTGATATATGAAACACATCATGAACTTGAGCCATATTTAGTGGAAGTAAAATATGATTGGACATGAATCCAATACGGTCTAAGATCTCAAAGGGGATAATGTACCTTGAGATTAGCTTCCCATTCTTTCCAAACTACATGACTCTTTCCATAGTGATATTCGAAGGAAGACTCTATCTCCAGCGTTGATCTCCAAGTCCCTTCAATGGTTGTCAGCATAGAACTTTTGTATACTCTGAGTGCTTTGATATATTTATGGATGGATTAAACCTTTTTTGTCATCTATTGCACAATATCAGGTCCAAGTAGGTTTCTTTAAAAAACATCATCTCAACAGGTTGGAGTTCTACATCACTGTCCATATAGTATTTCATATAGATCCATCTGAATACTTGAGTGGAATATATTGTTGTATGAGAACTCAACCAATGGGATATTATGATCACATCCCCCTTTGAATTATAGTGAGAAGGCTATAAGAATATATTTGAGTGTCTGAGTAGTTCTTTCAGACTGGCCATCAGCTTGGGGGATATAGGCTATGTTGAAATTAAATTTAGTACTGGAAATATGTTGAAGACTCCACCAGAATTTAGATATGAATCTGGGATAAGGATCTGAGACAATAGGGAGTGGAACCCCATTATTTCTCACCACTTCCTTCACATATATTTTTGGATGTTCTTCAAGTGAGATATCTTCCTGAATAATGATAAAGTGGGTAATCTTGGTGAGTCACCCCACCATAGACCATATCACATTATTTCCTTTGTATGTATTCGGGAGTCCCATGAAAATTTTCATAGTGACATTCTCCCACTTTCACAAGGTTATAGGAAATGGTTGCATCATCCTTTTTTACTTCTATCACTTTACCTTAACTTGCTAATATATCAAGCACCCTGAGATATACTCAACAATCTACTCCCTCATATTATCCCACCAAAAGTGTTCTAAGAGATCACAATACATATTGGTACTCCCAGGATGGATTAAGATAGGTGAGATACGTGCATGATAAAATTCACCCTTCTTTATCTATGGTGATGAAGGTATAAAAATCCTTATTCAAACAGAATCACACCATCATCGTCAATATGGAACTCTTGTAACTTCCATTCCTTTGCCACATTCACCATATTTTGTAACTATGGTTCATACCTTTGTGCCTACTTAATCTTATCTTGGATATATGGTTGCATAATAATTTAGTCAAGATATGATTTATTACTTTCCCTTATGATTTTAAAATCCATACTTTTCATATCCATGAAGAGAGGGTCTTTCTGAATCAGCAACATGGATAACGTAACAGGTTCTTTTCAGCTTAGAGCATCAACTACCTTGTTTTTCTTGCCAATATGATAGTGAATAGAGAAATCATAGTCTTTGATTAGATCTAAACATCTCCTTTGACACATGTTGATCTATTTTTCTATGAATATATACTTTAGGTTCTTCTAATGAGTATATATGTCACACTTATCTCTATATAGTTAGTACCACCATATTTTAAAAGAAAAAAATCACATATTCTAGCTCCAGATCATGCGTCGAGAAGTTCTACTTGTGGATCTTTAACTGCCGTGAGGCATAGGCTATCAAATTATCATTTTTTCATTAGTAAAAAACTCAATACTTTCATTTAACCATCATTGTTTGTCAAAAAAAAAATCCACTCTTCAGTAATGTGAGTATAGGTGCAATGATAAACCTCCTATTTAGCTCCATGAATATTTCCTAACATTCTTCCATCCACACATAATTCACCCCTTTCCTTGTTAACTTATCTAGAAGGCTTGATAATCATGAGAAATTTCTCAAAAAAATTTGGTAGTACCTAACTAATCCAAGAAAACTATATATTTCTATGAAACTAGAGGGTCTATGCCATTCCTCAATCACATTTGTTTTTGAAGGGTCTAAAAAAAATTCCTCACTTTTGATCAGATGTCCCAAGAATGTGACTTGCTTTATCCAAAATTCACAATTTCTAAACTTGGAGTACAACTTATCCTTTCTCAATGTCTCCAACAGAAGCCCTAGATATTCTTCAGGTTCCTCCTTTCTCTTGGAGTAGATGAGAATATCATTGATAAACATTACCAAATATTTTTATAGGTAATGTTTAAAGACTCTATTCATTAAATCCATGAAGATTATATGGGAATTAGTAAGTCCAAAGGGAATCACCAAAAACCCATAGTTCCCATACCTTGTATGGAAAGCATCCTTATGAATATCATCATTCATCACATTTAGCTGATGATATCCAGAACATAGATGCACCATTGAGAATTACTGAGCTCCTCTCAACTGATCAAACAAGTCCTCAATCCTAAAAGGAGGATACTTGTTATTTATGGTCATCTTGTTGAGTTCTTGACAATCGATACACAACCACATCGATCCATTTTTCTTCTTCCCAAAGATCACTGGTGCACCCCAAGGTGATGCACTAGTGCATATGAACCCTTTTTCCAAATGCTGTTACAAATTCTTCTTTAACTCCTCTAGTATGATAGGATCCATCCTATAGGGAAACATTGAGATAGGAGTATATCCAAGTATAAGTTCTATTAAGAAATCTACCTCATGATCTGGGGGATGTCTGGGTAACTCTTTTGGAAATACATCACTATATTCCCTCATGATGGGAATTTTTTCTAGGTTGACACTTTCCTTTGAATCAAATATTTGAGAAAGTTATTCTTTTTCACAGGGAACCAAAACCCACACAGTTGAAGAATATTCTAACGGAGATTCATGATCTTCCTTGAATTTTTAGAGGATCATGAGATGGTTCAGAATATGAAAATACATTTACTTTTCTTGAAAATTGATAAGTTCACTATTTAAATAGAGCCAAACCATCCCTAGTATAACATCAAATTCCACCAAGGAAAGTATTACAAGTTTCACTGGAGGAATCTTACAACATAACCCAACATGAGAAGAGTCCAACAATTGGGATGCAATGATTACACCACTTGGTGTTTTTACAAATATCTATACTTCAAGGATTCAGGGTTTCGATTCAATAGTTCTTGAAAACTTTCATAATATAAAGGAATGTGTAGAACCAGAATAAAATAATACTTTTTTCATTAATGAGTGAATAGGAAGTGTACCTTGTACAACATCATTTTCTTACTCCACTTCCATAGTAGTGATGGAATAATACTTACCATGTTCTTTTGGATTTGGTGGCTGTTGGCGCTGATTACCCTCGTGGACTCGAGGTTTAGTGCACCGGCTTGCATAGTTTTCTTTCTCCCTACAGTTGTAGCATCGGGCCATGGGTGGTGCCCTTCTTTGTTCTACCACATTATCTTACCTTCTCAGGTATTTCTGTCACTATTGAGCTCAGTGGACTTCACTCCCACTCATAAAACATTTCCTTGTCCCTTTAAGGTAGTTCCCATGATGCTTCTTCCAACATTTTTGACATGTGAGTGGTTGAGTTTTCTTTACTCCATTCTCATTATATCCTCTGGCATGAAAATTAATATTTATTTTCTTATCACCATAGCCACGAGGACTATTCTCTAAACTACATATCCACTTTGAGATAACATAAAAAAACTTTTTCATAACTCCCAAAATCTTGAATTGAAATATCCTTTTAAAGGTGAATTTTTAATCCACTAAATAATCTATCAATTTATCTATCATTATTGATAACAAATCCTAAATAATACCTTGCAAGACTTGTGAAATTTAATTCATAAGCTGTGACAGATTATCCATACTTTTTCTTTAGCTTTATGAATTTTATATCCATCTTCATATGAAGAGTTTATGAGAAATACTTGTTAAGAAGCATTATCTTAAAGTGTTCTCACTCCATCTCTTCAATTTTGTCTCTCAGCTAGGTTTTCTAAATCAAATCCCACCATTAGTCGACCTCTCCATCGAGATGATAAATGGACAGATTCACCTTCTCTATCTTAGAATAGTGAATCCCAGAAAAGATATTCTTCATTGACTTGACCCACTATTCTGCAATAAGTGGATTGTAAGATCCACTAAGCATCGATGGTCATTGCTTCATAAAACACTCGAAAAACAATTTCTCCAACTTAGGTGAAGGAGGATGTTCCACATTATTCAGGTTATTATTCATAACCTAAGAAAACTGGGTAATAATCACCATGATGTTTTGAACTACGCATCCCAAAGCATTGAAGATGTCATTCGAGCAATCCCTGCATTTTCCCTTGCATGGGTTATTAGCCCAGTTTCTTCTAGTTTCCACCATTTTCTAAAATAGAAAAGGTTAGAAGAAAACATAAGTCAAAAATTCATAAATAAATAATTTATTCCTTTGTTCAATTAACACTAAAAGAATATCTTATGGGATCCCTATGTTTAGGAAATCTTTTTATGTGTATACAAATAATTAGTCTCATACTAGGGTTTTTCCTTAAGGTTATATAATCCTAATTCCCAAATTAACTAATCCATGCCTCTGATACTAACTATAGTGACCCTGTTTTCTTACATTATTTTTATGTAATTTTAATGATTAAAAACATAAAAAAATTAAAAAATGAGGATCCAAAGGTTTAGTTTCATGGGAAAAATAGGACCATACACAAAATTTAATACAAAAAACAGAAACCTTTTTATTTAATTCCTTCTTCTCTAGCTTCTTATTGACCCTTGTGTACTCCTTAGTACGTGTAGTCACCTAAGGATATACATCAAAAAAGGGGTGAACTAAAATAACAATAAGTGGATAGATAAGAACATGAAACAATATAACATGGGGTGATAATCATCATCATCATCATAACATAGGCATTGGATCATAATCATTGTAACACCCTGACCCCAATTACCCATTGTAGGTTCATTATTTTAATACATTGGCATTATTATAAATAATCATTTCCCAAAGGACTGATTGGTTTAACAGTCTTGGAAAATAGAATATATACATGAATGTTACATTACACTTTCTAATATACAACATAGCATAAATAATCCTTTGAGAACACCATTATTCTCTTAGCTTAACCCTGTATATCAATTACAATACACTTCTTGGAATCCTGGGAAAATAAAACATAAGGGGTGAGCTCAGGTGCTCAGTAAGGGTAAATAATTTAGTGGAAGCTATAAACTTTTATGGAAAGATGTGTAATAAAAAAATACTTTTAAACATAAACATGAACATAATAAGGAAAAAATAAATCAAACATTACCATATAAACATGCAAATGGATATTATGCTAGTCGAATAATCATATCTAATAACAAATTTCATAACGAGGGAATGCATAATGCCAGACATCATAACCACATAGTCAATGCCTCATGCCAAGACTACAAATAATTTTTTTTCAAGGCCTTATGCCAGGACACTAAATTTTCTCATGAGACCTACCGATGCATCAAGGGGTTATAGTGGGGCCCACCTGTCACTTACTATGTCCAATGCATTCCTCATATGAAAAGGGTGAAAAATAACAAAACAATTCGTATTAAAACTAGTATAAAAAATTTTAATACTTTAACCATAAAACATGAATGATATAAAAATATAACATACATAGTAAAAAAATATCATAACTCATTCAATACAATATATAATATTGTATTATAATAAATAAACCTCAATCATGAATAATATTCAATAAAGGATGTTGGCATAGTTGAAAATGACCAATAAAACTATTTGAGAGGAATATAACTTTTTCATGAAATCATTTAAAAGTCACACAATTTAGAAAGGAAGAAATTTAAATGAAGTTTTGGAATCAAAGTTTCCCATACAACTTTTAATCTTTTGAAAGTAATTAACATTTTAAAAAATTCTGGTCCATATAAATAAATCTTTAAAACCATTTTGAAAACATGTACATTAATGAGAATGATTTAGAATAATAAATATTTAAACCATTTAAAATGATTTTTTAGTTAAATATTAATTTAAAAAGAATCCTTTAAAAAAATATTTTATGAAACATGGATATGGATAATAAATATTTCCTTGTAAAAACATAAACATAAACAATCATGGATAATAATGAGATTAATGAATTAAACCTTACCTTATACTTTCCTTTGGTAGAGGGTACATTTAACCTATTGTATAATGGAAATAGTATGTTATTAATTATACCAGAACCATATTAATATTTATGATATCATATATGATTCATTTATTACTTTATATTACTCATTTAATAGTAATTTCCATGATAAAGTAACATTTTTGGTAATAATCCATTTCTTTATCATACATGTTCAAACTAGTTATTATTGATCGTATCACTTAGATCCTGATTTAAATACTTCCATAATATTAAACATGATTTATATATCATGTATATTCAGAATATAAATATTTATAATAGATAGATATATGAAATGGAAGCACTGTTCATGGAGATGGTAGTCCGTACGTACGCATGGACGTCATTTCTGTTTTCTTATCTTAGTATTGAAGTATGTAAACAAAATATATTTATCTACAAAAATATATATTATTATATTAGAAATATTATTTCATATATATCATACTTAATAAATAAATATATTTTTATGAAAATTCTTGAATTGTGATCGTTGAAGATGAATCTCATCACGTCGTCGAGATGGTAAGCCGTACGTATACACGAGCGACAATATCATTATATCGATGGTAAAACAGTGTTTAATTGGTTGGTATATTATATATAAAAATAATTACCATGTTATATTAATTATTTAAATTAATATACTCATTATTATACCCATCCATATAATGTAGTGTTGAATAACAAACTACACCACAACGTGGAGACGGTAAGCCATACGTATGCACGTATGGTAAATTTGTCATTCATTGGATGGATAGAATAATGAATATGGTTGTAACATATTTATAATAACATCACAGTATTTATAAGGTACTAGATTTATTATTTTATAATGGAAATAATAAATAAAGAGGAAGTGGAATAAGAAAAGAACTTTTAAAGAGGTGATGAAACAATTACCTCTTTTTGATTGCTTCCTTTTGATTTGAACAAAAGGGATCCTTTGGTTGGATTTCTGATAAAACAAATTCCTCTAGGATGGAGTAAAGGTAGTTGGGAGGATATTTGAGTAGGTTTTGGATGATCCAAATGGCTTTGGATGTGTGAATTTAAGATAAGGGGAAGTACCCTTTTATAAGAGAGTTGAGGGGCACTTTAGGGAAAACTTGAAATATTATTTTATTATAAATTTATTTTTGGTTTCTAATGGCTCAAAATGGATTTATTTCGAGTATAAGGTTGGAATGTGTCTAAATAATCTCAACCAGTAGGTTTTAGACAAATTTTAGTCACCATATTAACCTTATTTTTAGATTTAAGACTTAATTAAATACTTTAACTCTTACCACGTCTTCTTGTATTTTTACACAATATGGTTAATAAAATTAATATAAAATGACAATAGAACCACAAGTGGTTCATTAATGACATATATAACATTATTTAAGGCTTTTTTAAGAAACTTAGTTTTTTAGGGATATTATATAATTTAATAAAATAGTATTTTTTTTAAACTCATTTTTTTTCAATTTTGACACTATTTCTTATTTGGTAATTGTGAAAGTCATAAGAATCATATTTATTATAAAACAACATCGAATTAACCCTAACAAGTCATATTAACCTATAAAATTCTTGTAATGTATCAAAAGTCTCAATTTACATTTATTTTAATTTTTATAATATCCATTATTTAAATCTCTCATTAATAAGGTAATTACTACATTATCATTGTGCCATAAGTAAATTTAATTATTAAATTTTTAAAAATTATAAATAAAATATAATGATATATGAAATATTTTTATCTTTATAATGAATATTTATATTCAAATATATATTATGTATAACTCTATATTAAAAAAGTTTTAGTTATTAAAATTTGAATTTAACACTTTAAACTCCTTTTTAAATAAAATATAACAAATGTCCTAATCTAATACAAGTGGATAAAAAAGGATCATATTTTTTCATATGGTTGATTTTGGTCAAAATACACTTATCCAATAGAATTAGAAAATTAGTTAGGGTAATTATAATATCTTTTTTACCATTAATTACCCTATTTACTTTTAACCGTTGTAAATAAAATTTAAAAATGTCTATTCACAAAAAATTATTTTCATTTTATTGAACCGCATTTTATTTACTGATTTAAAATGTGACTCTTGGATTTTTGAATTTCAATTCATAGAAGTTGTAAAATTACATTTTATGCAAATTGAAATGTTCCTTGAGGTGGGTAGAAGACGGTAAAAAGATCAATAAATTTTTTTATATCTATTCTTATTACAAAATGAATTCAATGAATTAAATTGGAATAATATAGGTAATATGTATCTATTTTGACAATAAAATAAATTTATATTAAAATAATAATTATTTAAATAAAAAGTTCGTTTTAAACAATAACGCCGTGTTTCTCACTATTTATCAAAAATTGAATGTTTTCAGAAAAATACCAAAAATTCACCCTAATATAATTTTGATAGTCTAAATTCAAAAATAATTTCAATTTTATCAAATTAAAAACATATAAGTTGAATTAATTAATTTAAAATTAATTCTCGTTGTCAAAACCAGAAAGAGGATTTTTAAGAAGTAAAAACTATTAAAAGATTAATATGTGTTTATGTACAATTTAAATGTGAAATTATATCCAGTGAATTAAATTATATTAAATGATAAAAATATAATCTAATTATACTTTAAAACCACTCAAATGTATAATTTAACACTATAAATTATTTCAATGAAAAAAGTTGTTTTTAATTAAAATTTAGTATTTTTCACCATTCATCAACATATGAAAGTTATCAGAAAAGTACCAAATTTTTTTCCAAACTAACTTTTTATCTCCCTATTCTAAATAATAATTTAATTTCATTAAATTTAAAATATTAAAGTTTCATATATTTTATTTAAAAAGGGTTCGCCATTAAAAGGCGGAAAAGTGGCATTTTTTTGGAAAAATAGTTCTTTTATCTGAAAAATTGAATTTGTCCTTATATTATTTATAAGAAAAAAATATTACTATTAAAATTATATAGGATATATATAAAAGTCATAATTTGGTTAATAATATTCATAACCACTTTTTAAATGGCTACTTTGATAGGTCGTGATGCGCTTGAACTCGGTGTTGCGTGTAGCGCAAGATATTGAATTAATTTAAAGAGATAGCGTACTATGAAATATTGGGGTGTTACATTCTACCCTCCATCAAAAAATTGAATCCTTGCAATTTTGAATTTTTCTTCTAAAATAAAAGTTTGAAAATAGAAAATACCTTTGTGGAAAACCCACATCAGAAATTGGGTTAATAAAATTTAGTCTTAATAAGAGGGAAATGGAAATGAAAAAGTCACCACCAAATTAGGGTTTCTAATAAGAGAACATTGGTGGAAATTATAGAATCATAATTGAAAAAAATGTAAATATTTATAGGGAGTGATTGAGGTCATCAATCACAAACAGGTGAACAATAAATGGAAAATTGAGGGCCTCAAAGACTTAAATCAATGATGATTTAAAATATCATCGGTTAAACAAAACCTAAGATATTAGAATAACACATTTTTGGTTTTGAGATACTTTCCCAAATTTTTAATAATTAATTTATTTGTAGAATAAGAAAAAAATACTTGATAAGTAGAGTTCCATCCATTAACTAATTTCTACCACAAACTCATCATTCTCTCCAAAAGATAATAGAACTAAAAATATTTTATTAAAACTAATTGTATAGGGTTTCAAAAAAATGAATTTATAATTCATCTGTCATTCCATTTAAAAAAATACGACATTATACAAACCAGGAAATCATGTAGGCTAGTGGTAGGTGATGTACACTTTCCACCCTTCGGTTGTGGGTTCAAGTCTCACGACCTTGCTGGACGTGACGGGTTGTCGCCCAAATTCCTGACTGTCCTTTTTATAATAATAAAAAAATAATCTTAATAAATGCTTTAAACTTATTAACTAGTTTCCAATGTAAAAAATAACTCATTCTAACCTTTAGAATTATCCAAAATACTTATGGCTAAACTCACAACCGAAAATTTATAAGAAGGTAAATTTATTGAAGATCTCTTTTTCCATATAATAACATGTGAAAACCTTCATTATGTATTCTCTTAAAACATGGTAACAACCTTAATTATCATAAAACATTATTGATTACATTAATTCTCCCTTATACCTTATAGAATACATGATATACTTCTTATATCCAAAGATGTTGTAAACTCAAAAAATGATGGATTAAGAAAACAATTAATTAGTTTCAAGGTAGTCAAGAATATCAAATATAATTTGTCCAAATCAGTCATATATTATTCCAAAATCATTATGTCTATTCCAGAAACATATTAAGGGTTATATTTCCCCCAATCATATATTTTCTAATTTTTTAACTTGAAATGGTGTCACTTTACTTGCTTCCATAAAATCTCAAATCCTTAAATAAAACGTACTAAAATACAATAATTATATACTTTATAATTATTATAACTTGTAAAGAATTAATATAATACTCAAATGACACAATTATTTAATAATATCTTAAGAAAAATAATCATTAATATTTATCTGTGATAGAATCATAAATTTATTATTACCCAATAGAATCATTTGAAGTATACTCTGATGATTGGGACATAGATTCGCGCAGTGTCACAACTCCTTGCAGATGAAGAATTGTACATTTGAAACCTTTTTTTTACCGTTACAATCATGTAATTGGTGTCCTTTTTTCCCACACTTATAACAAACTCCCATTCCTTTAAATCACTTCTCAGGGTGATTATTTCCATAATTATCACATATGGGAAAATCCTTCATTCCCTTCTTCTCTTTATCAATCTTTCTCTCTTCCAACCTCTTATTTCCCATCTTCCCTTCAAAGCCATACGACTCATAAAATTCTTTATATATCTTATTAACACATGATACTATTTCTTTATATGATGAGAATACATGGGTGACTATTTCCCTTCTAAATTTTGGCTTAATAACCTGAAAGATATGATCCTTCTTACTCTTTGGATCATGTGTATTTCTGGAGTTCTCATTACCTCTACTGGGCACCATTTCTAAATGAAGAAATACACTAGGTTAGATCATAACATAATGTATAATCCAAAAAATAGAAAAATTATCAACATTAATTGAATAATTATACACATCTAGTCTCATAAAAATGGTTTATTTTAGGACATATTTACTCATAAATCCTTCATAATGGTTTGTAAAGAAAATGTGAATTATCCTAAGTATATCCCCTGGGAGTTTCATACCAGGTGCTCAATAAGGCCCATTTTCATGTACCAGGATACCCTAGGTCAAGCCCGAAACTCCTTGTTGGAGTTTTCACTCCTAGGTAAATATGTTCCAGAACTACATCTACTTGTAGTATCCGGACAGGGATGTATTTCTTAGAAAACTCACAAAATCCCTAATTTACCAATATTCTTTGGGGTTCTTCTATTGTTGGGAAAAAATCCCTCAAGGTAACATTGAAGTATTTTGGGGTTGATTGTGTTTGTTGACAAAGAAGATTTTCATTGATATTTGTCGAGTTCTCAAGAAGTTGTTAACAATACTTGTTGACAAAGAACAATGACAAAGGAATGGACGATCTAGAGGCGGTAAAAAAAGAGTAGTACAAGGTGGCGCCGTTTCCCAGTGTTTTCCAAATTTTTGGGGTCCAAAATTTGGAATTTGGTGAACATCGCGAAAATAGGATTTCCATGAAGAGCATAATTTAATATGGAAAAGGCATGAATTTCACGAAGATAGGATGCATGGTTTGGAAATTGCGAAGACTAGAAGAATGGAGGCGGTGATGCTTTGCGATTACGTCAAGCTTCGGAAACGGCAGAGGTTGAAGCACATCGCGGTGGTGAAGGGCTTTGTGAGGGAGCTTTACGTCGAAGGTGCAAAGGAATGTTGGGCTTCGCGAGGGAGCTTCGTGGCGAAGTCGCGAAGGTATGTTGACGGTGATTCTTTACGACTACGTCAAGCTTCACGAACGGAAAAGTGCCATAGTGCTTTGCGATTTGGACATAATTCCGGCGGAATCTTTGGAGTTTTGCGATTTGAGATGACATGACGTTGACTTCGCGTGGAAGGGAAGAGGGTCGGTTGAATTTCCTATAAATAGAGGCCGACCCCCTCGAGAGAAGTAGAGAGAATTTTCAGAGAAAATCCATTACTCTCGGTTCGCAGAGGTGGTTCGCGAAGGCAGTGTGCTTCACAAAAGGGGAGCTTCGTGGCAGCTATTGTAGCTCTGCGAAAGTTGTGTGCTCCGCGTTGGCTCAGTGAGCTTCACGAGAGAAGTTGCGTTGCAACGAGTTGAGGTTCGCGAGATTTTTTCGTGAGAGAGCTTCGCGAAAGAGCGTCGCGAAAAGGCAGGAGCTTCGCGAAGGCTTGTTTGAGCTTCGCAAAATTGGGAGCCTAGCGAAGTTGAGTGCTTTGCGAAGGTGTTTCCAAAAGGAATTGCCCAGTGTTTAGAGGAAAAGAGGTATTCATCAGTGGATGAAATTTGGACATTAACAGAGAATCCATCATCAGTTAAGGATGCATGTATTCATGAAAATGAAGAGACCTACAGGTCTATAAACTGTGAGTGACTCCCTTCACAGAGCAGTGAGCTTAGGAAGAGGAAGAAGGTGATCCTCTCCACCGGTAGTGAGCCAGAGAGAGAGAAACAGGGAGTGACCCTTGGGAAAGTAGTGAGCTGACCCTAAACATTGTAAAGGCAGTGAGCCTGGGCATAGAAGTGATCTAGCCCGAACATTGTAATCCGCAACTAGTTAAGTTTAGTGGAATTGGTACGACCGACAACTTGTCGGCGTATGCTCCTTGGACGCAGCCCTTTGCGGTGAACCAAGTAAAATTGCTGTGTCCTGTGCATGCTTTACTTTCGGTTTAATTTGTGCAACAGGAAAGAGAGAGAAGAGTGGTTTTCTTAACAGCAAAACAAGATCAGAATGGGAGTTAATTTTTAATTAGTCATACCCTGATTTACCCCCCCTCTCAGGGTATTCAGCCCTGTGGACCTAACATCTATTCCTATCTATAAACTCTATCTTAGAGTTATGATCCATAATCTAACTGTTCTAAATCTATTTACAAGGATGTTTCTAAACTTCTACTGATACCAATAGTAACACCCTGACCCTAGTTACCCAGAGTCGGTGCATTATTTTAATAAATTTTTATTATTACGAGAAACCAAGTCTCGAATGACCTATCAGTTTAGCAGTCTTGGAAAATAGATTCCATTAATTAATGTTACATTACAATTTCTAACAATAAAAAAATAATAAATAATCCTTTGATAACTCCATTATCCCCTTAGCTTAACCCTTCATATCAATTATAATATACTTCTTGGAATCCTGGGAAAATAAAACATAAGAAAGGGGTGAGCTCTTGTGCTCAATAAGGGTAAATAATTTAGCGGAAGCTATACATTAATAAGGAAAGATGTGTAATAAAAACAAAAGCCTTTTAAACATAAAATTGAGTATAATAAGGGTAAAATAAATAAAAAGTTACCATATAAACATGCACATGGATATTCTACTAGTCGAATAATCACATGTAATAACTAATTTCCTAATGAGGGAATGCATAATGCCGGACATCATAACCACATAGTCAAGGCCTCGTGGCAAGACTACAAATAATTTTTTTTTCAAGGCCTTGTCCCGAGACACTAAATTGTCTCATGAGACCTACCGATGCATCAACGAGTTATTGTGGTCCCCTCCCGTCACTTAATATGTTCAATGCATTCCTCATATGAAAAGGGTGAAACATAACATAAAAATCCGTATTAAAACTAGAATAAAAAATGTTAATACTTTAACCATAAACAATAAATGGTATAAAAATATCACATCCACAGTAAAATATATCATAACTCATTCAATATAATATAGAAAATTTTATTATAATAAATAAACCTCAATCATGAATAATATCCAGTAAAGGATGTTGATATAGTTAAAAAATGATCAGTAAAACTCTTGGAGAGAAATATCCCTTTCTAATGAAATCATCTAAAAGTCATAAAATTTATAAAGGAAGACATTTAATAGACATTTTTGAATCAATGTGTCCCATACCACTTGGAAACTTTTTAAAGGAATTGACATTTTAAAACATTCATGGCCATATAAATAAATCCTTAAAACTGTTTTGTAAACATGGACATTAATGAGAATTATTTAGAAGAATAAATATTTAAACCATTTAAAATGATGTTTTAGTTAAGGAATCCAGGAAAAAGAATCTTTTTGAATGCAATTTTATGAAACATTGACAGGGATAATAAATATGTCCCAGTAAAACACTAAACATAAACAATCTCAGATAATAATGAGATTAAGGAATTGAACCTTACCTTGTACTTTACTTTGGTCATGGGTACACTTAACCTCCTGTATAATGACCATAGTATGTTATTAAATTATACTAGAACCATATTAATATTTATGATATCATATATGATTCATTTATGACTTTATACTACCCTTTTAATATTAATTTCCATGTTAATGTAACATTTCAGGTAATAATCGATTTCTTTATCGTATGTGTTCAAACTTGTTATTATTGATCATATCACTTAGATCATGATTTAAATACTTCCATAATATTAAAAAAGATTGATATATCATATATATTCAGAATATAAATATTTATAAAAGATAGATATATGAAATGGAAACACCGTTTATGGAGACGGTAGTCCGTACGTACGCATAAACGTCGTTTCTGTTTTCTTATCATAGTATGGAAGTATGTAAACGAAATATATTTATCTACTTAAATATATATTATTCTATTAGAAATATTATTTCATATATCTCATACTACATCAATATATATGGAATAATTACCTCTTCTTCATGTGCTTCCTTTTGATTTGAACAAAAGGGATCCTTAGGTTGATTTTTTGATAAAAGTAAGGCCTCTAGGATGAAGTGAGGTTAGTTTGGAGGAGATTTGAATAGGGGTTGGCCAAGATTTGGAGGTGGGAATTTAATCGAAGGGGAAGCACCCTTTTATAAAAGAGGTGTGGGGCACTTTAGGAGACTATTGAAATATTATTTTATTATAAATTAACTTTGGGTTTCTAATGGCTCTAAATGGATTTATCTTGAGGATAAGGTGAGTAAGGGTCGAAATAATATAAACCAATAGGTTTTAGACAAGTTTTGGTAACCATATTAACCTTATCTTTTAGATTTAACCCTTAGTTAAATAGTTTAACTCTTACCATGTCTTCTTGTATTCTTACACTATATGGTTAATAAACTTACTATAAAATGACAAGATAACCTCAAGTGGTTCATTAATGACATATATAACATTATTTAATTATTTTGGCCAAACCTTGGTTTTTTAGGACTATTATATAATTTAATAAAAGAGTATTTGTTTTAAAAACCCATTTATGACAATTTTGACATTATTATTATTTGGTTTTTGTGAAAGTCATAACGATCTGATTTATTCGAAAAAATTACATTTAATTAACTCTAACATGTCATATTAACATATAAAATTCTTGGAATGCATCAAAAGTCTCAATTTTCATTTTTTTTAAAATTTATAATGTCAATTATTTTAATCTTTCATTAATAAGGTAACTACTTCATCATCATTAAGTCATAAATAAGTTTAATTATTTAATGTATAAAAATTATAAATAAAATATAATGATGAAGGAAATAATTTTAACATTATAATGAATATTTATAGTCGAATTTATCTTATGTATATCCCTATATTAAAAATAATTTAATTGTTAAAATTTGAATTTAACACTTTTAAATCTTCTTTAAATAAATTATAATAAATGTCTTAATCTAACCCAAATGATTAAAAAAGGATCATATTTTTTTATAAGGTTTATTTTGGTATAAATAAACTTATCCAACAGAATTAAGACATGTGTTAGGGTAATTATAATATCATTTTTTCCTTTAATTACCCTATTTACTTTTAACTGTGGTAAATAAAATTCAAAAGTTACTATTCATTGAAATTTATTTTCATCTTATTAAACCAAATTTTACATAATAATTTCAAACGTGTCTCTCAGATTTTTTAATTTCAATTCATAGAAGTAGTAAAATTATGTTTTATGAAAATTTAAATGTGCCGAGAAGGTGGGTAAAAGACGGTAAAAAGTTCAATAAAATCTTATATATCCGTTCTTAATATAAAATGAATTCAAAAAATTACATTGGAATAATATAAGTAATATATATATAATTTTAATTTAAAAAAAATTAAATAAAAATAATAATTATTTAAAAAAAAGTCGATTTTAAATAATAACGCAGTATTTTTCACTATTTATCAAAAATTGAAATTTTTCAGAAAAATTACAAAAATTCACCCTAAGATAATTTTGATATTACAAATTCAAATATGATTTCAATTTTACCAAATTAATACCATAGAAGTTTCATTAATTAATTTAAAATTAATTCCCGTTATCAAAACCAGAAAGAAGGTTTTTAAGAAGTAAAAACTATCGAAAGATTGACATGTGTTTATGTATAATTTAATTGTGAAATTACATACAATGACCTAAATTGTATTAAATGATAAAATTATAATCTAATGATACTTAAAAACAACTCAAATGTATAATTTAACCCTATAAATTAATTTGATTAAAAAAGTTGTTTTAAATTAAAATTTATTATTTTTTCACTATTCATCAAAATATGAATGTTATCAGAAAAGTACCAAAAATTTATCCAAACTAATTTTTTATTTCCTGCTTCTAAAGAAGAATTTAATTAAATTAAATTGAATATATAAAAGTTTCAAATATTGGATTTAAAAAGGGTTCACCATTGGAAGGTGGAAAAATGTCATTTTTTTGAAAAAATAATTCTTTTATCTGAAAAATTAAAATTTTCCTTATATTATGTCTAAGAAACACAAAAGATGAATGTTAAAATTATATAGTATATATATAAAATAAAAAATGTGGTTAATTCTATTCATAAATGCTTTTTAAACTACTAGTTTGATTGGTCATGATGTGCTTGAACTTGGTGTTGTGTGTAGCGCAAGTTATTGAATTAATTTAAAGAGATAACATACTATGAAATATTTTAGTGTTACAATCATAATAATCATCATCATAATTGTATTATTTTTATTCAAGAAATAGTACAATCCAAAGGGCCTCTGGGACCTAAGGAGGCATGAAGTAGTACATGCCGAGGGAATCCTCTCTAATTAGATTCACCCCCTCGGGTTTAAAACAAGATATGTTGTGGATACATGTGACCTCAAATGCTTGACCTTCTTGAGAAGCAAGGTGATCTACTACTTTATTCCCCTATCACCAGGTGTGGGTGACTTTAATATTGTTGTTTATGAGAGACATACACTTCCTGATGATGTAAGATATCAGCCAGGGTGTGAACCCTCTCCCAAGCAAGGAGTCATGTGTGATCATTGAGTCAGTCTCGACCTGGGAGAGGCTAACCTGATTTTTCATGCAAAGGGTGAGCCCGGTTCAGATCACATTGGACTTTAATTGTAAAGATTTTTCAATCCCATTGTGAGCCATGAAGGCTAGGAAATTACTTCCTGTGTAGCCCCTCAATACACCACCTCCTCGTATGAAACCCAAAGAGTAAGAACCGTATGTATTCAACTTGAAGACGTCCTTTGGGGGCACCCAACGAACCCAATTTCATTGCAACATGGGATGAATCATCCGGGATGTACCGTGCATAAGCTGAAGCAAGGGTGCATCTCTCCAGTTGCTGATGTGGGTCACCTAGTTGGCCAACAGGCTCCTTGTGCGTGCAATGAGGGCTCTCCCAATTGAATTAGTCCCCTCGTATCTCACCTCATTCCAAGATTTCCATAAACTCCAACACCCTGTATTGAGGATGATGGTTCTCACCATCGTTTCCAGTCATGCATTGTCTGTCCCCCTTTACCAGCACTCTAAAAAAGGTTCATATTAAATGTGCTAGTCTTGATACACTGTAAAAGTACCGAACAAGATCCACAGTTCATGTTCCCATCCTCTGTTGAATAAGAGGTGTTTCATGGTATCCTTGTGGTTTTTTCTGCGACAGTGGCATCTTGAGGACATATTGATTCCCAATTTGCTTATGTTGTCATCCATCAAGAGGGCTTGGTTTCTTATCCTTCATATTAGGAAGTCATATTTTTTGGGTATTTTAGTGCACCATACAACCACATTCCAACTATCGCTTTGGGACTGGGGGACGACTATCTGTCAAAAGTCTTTCATGGTGAAGCTTCCTGAAGTTGAACAGGTGAACACGAACTTATCTACCTCTGAGTTGAGGGTAATTAGGCTAAATACCTCATGCTGTTTTTTTATCCAGAACCATTCTAATGAACTATGGGTGAAGGCTTGCCTCTTTGAAGCTGATGTTGGGAGTGGTGTATCCTGGGTAGGTGATCACATCGCCGACCCAGTTGTTGTGCCAGAACTGAATGTTAACCTCTCCAACGATCCACAACAAGTTCTGGTGGAGGCTCAATATGAGGCTACTGATTGAGAACCAGAGGGGGGAGCCATGCATGGGTAAAATTTCCCTGTTCCCACTGAGGCTATGTGACATAGTCCTTCCCCATAATGTGTTCTCCTCAATCACAGCCCATGCCAGTTTCGTGTGCATTCTTTGGAAGGTTTCTGCCAAACTCTTCACGCCGATTCCTCGATCCTGGATAGGTCTTGACATCCCCTCCCAAGCGACCCAACTTCTTTTCTATTCTGAGGTAGAATCCCAAATAAATATAGATATCATATTATTGAAGGATTTGATGACCATTTAGGTATTTTGGAGGGTTCCAATGCATGAATAGATATTGTCGATAAGACTCTGTTAGCTAGTGTAATCTGACATTTGAAGAAGATAAAGTGGTATTTCTAGTTGAGAACTCGCCCCATGATATTACTTACCACATGATCAAAGTCCCGAATCCACTCCTTTCCTGAGGATACTGGTGTGCCAAGATAATCCATGGGAAAAGAGCCACACTGCATGCCCAACCTGCTACTCAAATGCGTAGCCCTCCTATTGTTGCAAGTATTTGAGATATAAAAATGAATTTTTTCCTAGTTAATAGTCTGTCCACTCCAGTGGAAGTATGTCTTTAGAATCCTGATAATCCCCCACATCAAATTCTTTCCAGCATTGGAGAACTGTATAATTCTAAACACACCCATCACATCATAACATTAACATTGCACTATATAATTATGGGCACACCTGTCACATCATTCCATTAACATTATCATGCATGCCACATAAAAAATATATCAACATTGGTCATAAATAACCCATGGAAATGAATGGGTTTCATTTTATAAATCAAACATTCATAAATGTTGGGTTCCCAAATGAAAGAGGGAATAACATAATTAATACAAGAACCATCAACCTTGAGTGATAAGTAAAAGGTGTATTTTTAAAAGATGAGTTATTTTGGAAAACATTATGTTTGGCATAAACTCTAGTGAAAAATATTTATATCCAAAAAAGGTAAGATAATGATTAATATACAATTTTTTAAGGAATAAACTTATTGAAAATGGATTATAAGAGGGAACCCCCAAAGAAAGAGAGTTAGGTTCATGAATTCCCCTTACCTTGTGTCCAAATGATTTCTTCACTTTAATTTCCTTTATAATCACATTTGATTCATTAATTAACACATAAAGAAACTTTTATACATGTACTTGATTCATTTTGTATTTATTAATTTCTTTTATGTGCCTTTGGATTATTTATATTGTTTAAATTCATTGTTCGGGAGTGTTCTTTTCTATGTTTTTAGGAACGGTTCACTTGTGCACATGAATGGAAGTTCATGAAGAACATGGATAAACATATAGAATTTATATTACATGATATTAATGATCTTAAAGGATTTTAAATTATATTATAATAAATTTTGTTATATACCAGTAGGATGAATCATTAGATAAAATTTAATGTGATTGTTTTAGGTTCATTTGGGCGGTTTTTTTATCACAAGGAACAAGTTTTGTTTTATAATTTATTATTATGTATAAAAGATGTTTCCAAAACATAAAAGGGGTTAAAAAATAAATTATAAAATATTTTTTAAACCACTTAATGGTTTTATTGATATCCTTGATGTATTTTAAGGAAAATGGAAGTGCATCGCCCACGATGTCGGTAAATTAACAATCACGGGCAATGATTTCTTTTTTATAAAAAAAGAGAAAAATAGAGAAGTATACTAAATAATCTTCCATTATCATGATAGAATACCATTATATCAATAATACTAGAGTTATCATGGAATTTTGATTATAGAATATGAGGATAATAGATGAAATGAAATGAAATTTGAAATGAAATTCAAATAAAAGAGAGAGAGAAATTACCTCTTTAATATATCTTCCTTGAGAGTCTCTTTAGGGGAGATGTTTTTGTCTTTATATGTGACCAAGGGATGATGGAATTGGGTTAGGAGCTAGGGAAGATTCTTGGATAGAATTTGGAGTAGGCACAAGGATTGATAGGTGTGAGGAAATGAGTGTGTGAGGGGTAGTATTTATAGTGGATAAGAGATGGGTTTTCTCATTATTATAATCATTAATTTATTATTTCTCCACAAGACAAGAAATTGTGATAACACCATGAGTAAATATAGTAAAATGATCATGTGTGTTAAACCTAATGCATATTACATCATTATAACATCATCCATGATTATATAATTAATGTATTTAGCATTTATCATAAATTACCGTATTTTACTATTCACAAAATTCAAGTATTTCAGAAAAACCTCAAAAATTCACCCTAATAATTTTTTTGATGTGTATAATTTAAAAAAGAACATAATTTTATGAAAATAAATTTTAAAATATGATTAATTTAAATTCTAAATAAAATCATTATTTACTAAAAAAATACAAATATTAAAATTAAAACTACTTTTCTAACACTTTGATAAATTAATTAAGGTCTCATAAAAAAATCATATAATTATAAGACATAAAAATAATTCTTTATGAATACGTTTTAGGAAAATATATTTTCTTTTAAGTTATTAAATTAATCATTAAATATTCATGACTTACAAAAATATCAACACTATATTATAATTATATTATATTGTCACTTATAGGATGGATAAATTTTATTTATACTATAATTGGTAAGGTTCCTATTCATGTGGAAAATTTAATAATCATAAGGGCCATATTACTATCCATAAGGGTAATATTACTATTCATAAGGGTATGTTACTATTTTCCAAAAATTATGTTTGTCCTATCATACTCCAAAAATCTTACAGATCACAACCATGTATGTCAGATTTTCGAAATTCAAATCACAAAAGTGGAAAAAATAATGTTTAAAGGTCACGTAGAATTTAGTAGTTAATTTAATAATGATGTGACATTGTGCTTCCTAATGTGATTTTATTTGATTATACTATATAACATTACCATAATAAGGGATAAATTTCATTGATAAAAGTTTTGGTCAGTACAATTTCTTTACACTAACATGTAGAAGAGTAAAGATCACTTTTTTTGATATGGTAAAACTTCTTTTTGTATCCTTAAAGAATGTTAGATCTTTCTAACAATCGATCATCGATCATGAAAACAATAAATATTAGCATCATAATATAAAGTCTTCTGTTATCATCATGAGATTTGATGATTTACTTATGATGATCATAATTTGTAGAATTCCAAATAAAGATTTATATTTTTTTATTATTGATGAAATACTGGAGTATCAATCCAATTATAAATTCTAGAATTCTTTTCTTTTTTAAATTACTAAAAATATATAAAATCAAAATTTGTCTTGGGATACTACTATTGGAATATAGATGGCATTGGATATAAATCACAATGGAACTTCCCGTGTTCATTTCACTCAAATATTTATGCTGAGAGATGAATACCAAGTTTTTATATATTAAGTGTAGAATAAATATCATATATGAAAAACTTATTTATGACTATTTTTAACATACTTTAATCTTTGGGAGTTAAGTAAATAACTATTGAAAAAATTATAGAGAAGTTTATTTATATATAACCCAAGGAATGGTAATATAAGAGGATGACTATAGATGACCCCAAACATCTAAATAAACCATGTCTTCATGATCTCATTATAAATTTAATTCAATATAATAATTAGTTAAAAAGATATATTTTTAAGAAGAATAGAAATAATGGTGCCTCTTTTACTTCTAACTCTGATGTTTTAATGTACGAATATAAAAAATCTAAGTCTAATGTTATGAAGAAGAAATATAAAGATCAATTCAATTAGAGTAACTCTGGAGAGAGTTAAAGAGAATTAACTCAACTTTTTAAGAGATTTAATAATATTATAAAAAAAATAACTTATAGTGTAATAACTAGAAGAAGAGAAATTATAATATGAAGACACAGAGACTATATACACCATATCTTGGGAGTAATAAATAAAAACACATTAGATCATATTGATTGAAATTAAGGGGGAGAAATAAGGATGGTAAATCATTTAATAGGAAGAAAAGAATTGATTTGAATGATATGAATGATATGTGGAGCATTAGTGAGGATCCATTTTCAAAAATAAGTAGTGATTTAGAGGACAATTAATGAAAGATAGTTGGTTTCTATTATAATATCATCAAAATAATCTATGCTTGATGGGATTGGTAAATCCTAATACATGTTCTTAATTATCTATTGATTAAAATGTTTCTTACTCATATAATGGTGATAATTCAACTTTATCATAACAGGAATATGATATTTTATCTATTGATTAATGACTAGTTATATGACATGTATTAAAAATGAGATTAAAAAATTAACTAAATACAAAAATTCTTCAAAGTAAGATGTTTCTAAAGGGGAATGTAATATTTTTAGAATTTCATATGATATTTTCTAAATGTTTTTTTAGGATTAATAATAAATATATTGAAATCTTGGAAAAAAATAAATAAGAGAGTAAAATATTTAATGAGTTAATTGAATATATAATGTAAATATCTATGTTAAGTAATAAATTGAAAATCAATGTAGTTTATATGATTCAATCATACGGTAGAAGAAAAATACTAAATATTATGTCAGATATTGATATTTTGAAGAAACATTTGAATAACTTTAAAAATAAGAAAAATTCATCTGTTTTTTTTAAAAAATTGATTCCCAAAGGAACATTATTTTTTTTTTCATAAAACCCCCAAAAAATTTATTGAAACAATTAATTTTTATCTAGTAATGAACCCTTCTATATTAAATGTCAAAGATGAGGACATTAGATAATACAATATTCTTTTATAGGAGGAAGTGTAACCTTTACAGATAATACATATAGTCAAATCAATGGTATGGGTAATTTTATTCTTCTTAGTTAGACATTAATTTCTAATATCCTTTATTATAATATTTAAGTACAACCTCATTAACATTATCCAACCATGAGATGAAGGTTACTCTATGAAAATTGGTGTTGATTCTTTCCAAATGAAAATTGGAAAATTATATCAAAAAATACTCAAAGAATGAGTATCATTTTTTCACAACAGGAAAATATGAAATGAAGACTGTATGGGGGTGAATTTTATTGCTTATATGATCACATTACCCTTTCAGAGACTCATTATCACATAAATCTTGAACCATTGTAAAGACAACCATAAAATTTTTTCCATGATAAGTTTTTAATTCCAACACATAAAATATGGATGATCACATGATTCCCCTTAGATCCATGTGATTAATTCCAAGACAATTAGGTCATAAAAAGGGGATATACAATTCTTTTTATTGGTTCATTGATCATGAGAAGGACTTTGGAGTCATCGTTATAATCATGAAAATTCCCTTTATCATGTTGTCTTGATCATGTGAAAGACCTTTAACATGACATGAAAAAGACCTTAGTCATGTATTCTTGATCACATGAAGGCCCTCAGAAATGTCAACCATATCATGTGAAGATCCTCAGACATGTCCAAATCAATCATGTGATTCCTTGGGGGAAAAATCTTGAAAACCACTATGGGATTCATATAATAAAGTATATAAATGTTGGGATATTTACATAACATAAGTTATGTTTTTCTTCATGTGAAGGGGTTATGTGATTTGTGTGATCAACTCATTAATCATGTGGGGGCCCTCATACATGTTGTCCAGATTACACGATGGCCCTCATAGATGTATACTTGATCATGTGAAGGCCATTGGAAATGTCGATATAATCATAAAATGCCCCTTGTCATGTTATCTTGATCACACAAAGGGACTTGGACACGTCAAATTGATCATTAAAGGGACCATTTTCATGTCATCCTAATCATGCGAAGGTACTTTTTCATGTCATCCTGATCACATGAGAGACCTCATACTTGTTTTACTCATCACATGAAGATCCTTAGACATATCATCCTAATCACGCGAAGTCCCTTTGTCAGGTCAGACAAATTACATGAATTCCCTTGATCATGTGGTCATGATAACACAAACAACCTTGGATATAATGGTCAGATCACAAAAATTCACTAGGGCATACTGACCTGATCATGAAAAGGACCGGGGACATGTCAGACTGATCACTCCAAGGAACTGGGACTTGTTAGCGTGACCATGAAAATGCCTATTTTCACATTGTATTGATCATGAAAATTCACTTTGATATGTCATTAAAAGGATCTTTATCATGTCATCTTGATCATGAAAAGGCCCTTGGACACATTGACCTAATCACATGAACTCCTCCAAACATGTTGAATTTATTACACAGAGTCCCTTTGACTCGACACATGAAATCACTTTTTAATGTTGGACTAATAAAACGAACACCCTTGGTCATATCATCTTGATCACACAAAGTACCTAAGACGTGTATATAATTAATGTCATGAGATGATGACATGCGGTCTTGAACATGAAACTTGAACCCCTGACCATGCAAACTTTTTCATACATGAGACCTCAAACATGTCTTGTTTTCAAATAGGTTAGTAATGATAGAACAATAATGTGATCATTTTTAATCACATAATGAATGGAGGATATCACTGATGTCATGTGGCTTAATGATCTGTAGTGTATGAGATGTTTCTGAATTATGCTGGTAGTCCTTTCATTGACTTAAGTCAAGGTATATGGCTTGATTATCGTATAGATTATCATTGATATAGGGTAAGTGATGCCTATAAACCCCCACATTGGAAAATAACAGATAGTTTACACATAATAGTGAACATTCCAGAGTGAAGGGATCACACGATCACAAGAGCATTCCACTTGAAAAAGATTAGTGAGTAACTTAAGGGAAAAAAGGATAATGAGCTACACAAGTGTCCATTACAATACATCCTTTTGGTGATGAAACCAAGTAGTTAGGTTACCTTCCCCCTATCAGTCACGTGATCACATTCCGTCACATCCTTGCCCATTTTCATCACTCAAAAGGTATTGCATGAATTGAGAGACCAATTTCCCTTCATGCGAAGCCCATGACTACCCCAACTTTAGACAATTTTATACCCTATTCCTTGGTATATCTACATGGATATAAAACCTTCACATAGTTCACATATCCTCACACCCTTTCAAATTCATGTGACTTAAAAGATATCATAAAAACCCCATTACCCTAAAAGGATCATGTGAAGTGCATGAACACCCTTCTTTCACATGGGTCACATGACCATATGACACCAATTTGACCGAATGATTCCCCCAGGGTGTCACTTAGGATCTCTTAAGTACTTATCCTTGCATAAAGGTCATATTTACATAAATATTCTCTAACAATCCCTAAATTATTGGTCCAAGATGTCATAAAACAAACCATGATTCCTTTCTCATCAATGGGAAAAGGACCTATTGAACTACAAGAACTATGAAAACCATTATAAGAAGAATATATATGATTCCTTTATAAGTACCTAAATCCATAAAAAAATAAAAATAACGTCTTTCCTTGTGACTACATATGCTATGGGGACTCCAAGTCAAATATTTGTGCAACTTCAAGGTTTAATCCTTGCTCAAATATCAAGGTAGCTTAGGTGAGTATGTCCCAATAAATATAACCTTACACTTTCATAAAATGTTTCCAATATTCCTATACCTTTTTTTTCAAATCAAGCATGAATTACATAGGTTTAGATATTGTTGATATTTGTTCAATTAGTATGAGGATAATTCCACAATATGAGATCCATTTAGGTATAAGTTCAATTAGAACTTCTCTTCACTAATAGGATCATACTCCTGATGAGGTAGCTTAGCAGAAACCTTATATGCATAAGTCCATCTCAAAACTCTTTCACCCCACCCTTTACAATTCAGATGCCATTAATAACTGAAAGGTGTAAACTATTATTCTTATTGTAAATAGGATATGTAGGAAACTATCCTAAGTCCCATGATACATATCTAATTTTTAAATGAACTCAAATACATCCTTTCGGTATGACATCATACTTCATGACATAGTCCTATATGAACTATGTGGGTATTGATTTATATTTTTCATAGGATATATAGGATGCCTTCTGGAGGTTTAATCCTAATTATAAAATTCAAATATTACCCTTGGAAGATAGTAAAATCCATTGTTCCTATTCATTCAGCTTGAAAGTACAAGAAGTCCCTCATTATTAATAAATAATGGGTAATAGGTTGGATAATATCTGATACATACATATGGTGCCATTGATAGGACACCCTTCTACATGCACAAGGATTTAACACCCGATCATTTTGTAAGGGTAACTATTTACATATTAGGATCTTGGAAATAATCAAGAACATATCTTAAATCTAAAAGGGATTCTTAATGTAGTAAATAATTCCATCTAAAAGGATGTGATGATCCCAACCTCCCATGAACTTAACCAATGTGATTTTATAAGTGTTGTTGGTAAGAAACCCTTATGATCTCCAACCAATGGAATGTAGTCATGTAGCTCATTAAATATGTGGGATCCATTGGGTGTTTTCAAATACAATCCCTAGAAACACGATCTATTGTGAAACCATATTCAACCACACATAATCAATCATTAGGATATACCAATATAGTTGAAAGAAAAATAGTGAACCCAACATGAATATTTCAATAATTAAATTTAATTTGGTAATCTATGGAATAAACCATTTAATTTTAATTATTACATGCAATTAAAATGAAAAAATAGTAATGAAAATAAAAAAATAGATTCACCATGCATATAGAATTATGAATGTTTCTCACTTGAGACACTATACTAATCAATGTCCTTTTTTATTGTTTTCTTTGTGATTATAGATACCATACTCACAAAATTCACCTTGATATGAATCAATGTCATCATCATGATTTTTTGGAACCTAAACTATGGAAATGACCTCTCAGATTTGGAAATAACATCAACCACCTGATTCCTTCAACATTGGATAACACATGAAATGGTTTGGGAGTACCACTAACATGGTATGATCCAAAAAATGAATTCTACATGCAGTGGTCTCTAGGAAATGAAGATCACAACCTCACATCACTCAAGGAAGTCTATAATGAAGCCCACAATGACTTTCAATACTTCTTAACAACTTTGGGATCTAATCCCCTGAGCGTAACAATAAATGTCTTCATTACCTTAGGAATGAGGATAAAGGAGTCAACTATGGAATCATCTTAATTTTAAAACTGACCAGTATGGATCTTGTCAACGACTGCCACCAGTGTTACCCAAATATTCCCCTAATTCACCTATTTATAGCACTACCTAATAGGTTTCTACCCTGTATGTTCATATCCATTTCCAAGAAGATCTAACTAGGTGTAAAAAGATGCATAACAAAGGGAGTGACCAAGTATCCCCAAATCCAACGATGAATCCTGTCATTATATTTTGGAAGCATCCTTTGAGGATGATCATATCCCAACATTACTAGACCAAGTCTTCCTACATATCCCAACAACAAGCATATGGAGGCACATATCCCCACCCATATGCATGAAGACCATTAATATATTTTGATGGAATATAGAGGATAAGAGTGGGAATATATCCAACTTCAATTGAATACATATACCAAAATGCCTTTTTTATTAATAATGTACATGCCTATGTACTTGCATACTCCCTTCTGAAATTCCAATGCATTCTAGAGGTGATGGAGGAAATTCACCGACATATTAGGTAAATGATATATGGATAGGCACATATTCTTATCCCCATAGCCAGAGTACAATTTCTGCATGATAAATATGAATATATGACCACTCTAAAGATATTACATATATTTTCTCACATTAAAGAGGATTATAAACATATTATAATAAAGGAAGAGGCATAGGACTAGGCTCATATTCATGTTCTGACTGGTGGTCATCAACCTAGTTTGGGGATCACCTCAGGAGAAGTGCATACACTTTTAAACGAATTCAGTAGTATATTCCAAAGTAAATATAGGATTGGGATCATATCCTCACTCCAATTAAGTCCTATAAACATAGATTTAAAATTACATTAGAACAAAATCATATCCCTATCTGAAAAAATTATTTACATTTTTGATCATCTTATTGGATCCATGTGTGTATTCATACTCTTGCTAAAGAAAGAATAAACTGATATATTTAATAGGATATAATAAAGGAGGACTATAGTCCATATCCTAATATAGAGGTTTCATGACATATTCGAATAGGGAATACATATTAGAACTGGGATCATACCTCTACTTCGACCAAGGTAGACCAAAATACTATGGAAACCACCCATAGGCAGGATCAAATTCAAACTAAAAATATAGAAGTTCATTAGAATACCCCGCAACTTCTTGATAGTGAGATCATATTTCTATAACAACTGACAATCATTAGAATATTATGGTGACCACCGCACAACATGATCATATTCCTACTCAACTAAAAATATACATGTTGGAATATTTTGACTGTAACATAGGTTGAGGCTCATATTCATCCTCTACTCAATGTTAGTGTCCTAAATAAAATACAATAAATATTAACAATGACTCAAGGGTCGTTTGAATCTTCATCCAAATCAAGAGGAAATAAATATTGTGATAGTCCTCATTGTGGTACTATAGAGATGGATTATGGGGATCATATCCTTAACATCTATCATGGATGTCCTCCCCATGGTGAAATCTCACCCCAATATAGAAATACTATCCTTATCAAGACACTTTCATATAAAGAGGTACTCAAAAAACCGGTTTAACCATATATAGTACTCCATCATCCACCAAAAACACCTCACCTCAGTTAGTAGGTGACCAGGAGAAACAACCTCTATGGTCTGACCAAGTGGATAGATATTCCATTGATGAAGAAGAGGCTGACATGAATATATGGAAGGAGTTATCTGAAAAAACATCCAAAATATATTTTTTCCCATCACTACATCCATTTATAATTTCCTTGGTGAGATAACGGAGGAGTTCATGCCTTAATTATGTTAGAACGTGTGGTACCAATTTCAATGATTAATGGATAAACACCTTATTTATCAATGATTTTATGGTCACCTATAGGCTATAAACACACTCTACTATCATATAAACCTGTACATTTTTTCCATGGCCTGGGATCTGATATTAGAAAGGTACAATAAAATCCTATGACACACTTTCCTCTACATCATAATGACTCTTTGACAATTAATTTCCAAAGTCCCACTATACATCTATATCTGAGGATGGGGAAAGTATAGAGAATATCAATTTACCCCATCCCTAAAGAAAAAAGGTCCCCGGAAACAACATTATATAATTTTAGATCCATTATAGAGATCTTGGGACCAAATAACACACATTTCATTTGATCAATATAATGAATATCTCCTATTTAAAAAATTTAAAAGCATCAATAGAGAAGGGAGAGGGACACTAACAAGATTATATGACAGGACTTTTGAAAAAAAGGAACACATATCAAATATGGAATATTACACCCCAAATGTCCTAATGGTTCCTCATGGAAAGGGAGTCCAATAAAATGTACAAACTGTACCTAGACCATGCATGAATGAATTTGTACCCAATAAGAAAGATCCTAATATAAGATTCCATGAAAAATATCTTAGAAAAAACCTAGCCCATGTGGTTGGGAGAATTTTTACAACTACCTCTACCCCCAAGGTTGTAAAAAACCTAAGAGGGTCTTGATAAATTCAGTGGAAGCTCCAAATCAATCCCATCCCATAGGTATGGGGTAATTTTTATCTCATCTTCCAACATAATAATCATCAAACCCTCAATGATAGGATCATAATGTAACAATTATGAAACTTAATCAACCCTATACCAAAGGGTTAGGGGACTTTTTATCATCTCCTTGAGGATATCAGTTTTATCTAAGTTGGGTAGTGACTACCAATGACTGACACTCTAGATGTTCCTCCCATTGCTTGATGTACCCATGAAATTTGGGGCTCACTTGGAATATACTATTGGTGACTCCCTCAAGGTCTATATTTTAAAAAAATTACTAAGGGAGAATCTAAAAAATAAAAAAAACCATTAAGGTAATAATTAAAGATGGACCTACAACAAAAAGGGGCCAAACTAAGGACCCTCATATAACCCTTGGAGGAGGAGAAGGTGGCACAAAACTTCTCTATTTCTTGGAGAGTGATAGGGTAACCACTATTTCCCGGTATGATTCAATAAACATCATAAAAATCTGTCTAGAAAATGATACAAACTAAAACAAGGATGCCAAGGGTCACAACACAAAAGCAATACCTAAAGAGGTGGTGACTTTTATGCACAAAATGAGGTTTCATGCACATGATATTGGAGGAGGAACTAGAACCTGACACACCATAGTGATGAGTTTCCACCTTCTCAGTGACATTCCACCAAGGAAAAAGGGAAAGGCATCACTACATCCCACGCACTACCTAAAAGGGATGAAATTATCTCAATGGAAGAATTACTATAACAATAAAAGAGTGATAATTAAAACCACAGATGACCCAATGTTGAATTAATTAGAGGAAATATTCCCATGGGAACCACCTTTAGGAGGAAATTTATATCACTTATCCCACCCATCATGGGGTAACTAACCCACCTAAAAGGGTTGAACCTGAGCATCAGGCTAGTTGTGGATCCAGATATCTGGTTTACATAAATATAGAAATTGAAAAAGACCATGATTTTAACCAATTATGAATATGAAATCCCTGTTATCATAGTGATCATCTAGTTTCAAAATCAATTTAAAATCAATAATATATTATAGTAGGGAAACAGTGTGATACCTCACCCACCCCCATGCATAGAAGGAGGTCTAAACGGTGGTACCTTTAAATATCCTCAACACCATCTAGTTCATAGGTTCCTGAATGGAATCCATAGAGAGGTGGTACACCTACGTACAACCAAAGAGGATACCATACCCTAAATGGTTGGATGAAATTTAACCCCCACTCAATTTAAAAAAAACTATATTTTCAACATTCGATGGCATGGGGGATCTGGAATAGTATCTCATTCACTTAGTCTCCACATGTGAAGCTATGAAGGGCCCATGAGACCAGAAATATGTGAAAAACTGAGATTATTTGTATATAATTTGGTGGGGTTAGCTTTCATTTTCTATAACCTCCTTCCAAAAGGTTCCATCACCGGTTATAGAGAACTTAGTTTCCAATTCCTCTATAAATTCAACTCTACACTATACAAAAAAATAATCATCAACCTCACAAATTGAAAACAATAAAAAAATGAGAGGGTATCTGAATTTATCTCCATATGGAAGGGTCTAATAGTCTCACTCAAAATCACTATATCGTACGAGTAGTTATAAAGGATTTTCACTGAGAACCTCTATGACAAGTTACAAACACATTTGATCCTAATAAAATACGTAGGTGGATTTAAAGAGTTTGTAGAAATGAAAAAAAGCCTAGAGGATTCCATTTGGTGATATAGGACAAAATATATACCCACACCAATGAAATGAGGAAAAATATTTGGAAAATTAGAATCATTCTACTATCGCACTGAAACTAGAAACATTGACCACCAAAACACTTAAGTAGGCCCCGAATGACCTAGAACCATCATCTAAGTGATAATAGTAGAAAAAACACCCTCAACAGGATAGAAAGAAAAATCAAGTCCACCCATGATTTTATTAATAGAAAAAGTTATATTCCTTCTAAAATTATTAGGTTTATAATTATTTACTCACATCGATAGAAAATAATCTCCTAAATCAATCAAAGCCTAAAAACCTCGTGGGTTTGGGATTAGTGACCACTCTAAATATTTCCCTTTTCATAGGAATCTATGTGATATCATCCACGACTAATTTTTATTCAAATACATATTTTAGGTTATGTTTGATTTTATAAAGGTGATACTTTGAAAATTCTTAGTGAAAGTGACCTATGTGAACACCTTCCTACTAGAAGATGAGGGTGACAATAATTTTTTTTGACGATTTGTAAACTAAATATTGATAACTGGATAACCCAAAAGACAGTTAACCGAGTTCATGATACCCTTAGAGAACAAATTCATTAAGAGGTCTTGACTCCAATACAAAATGGGATTCTATTGAACCCACCTTATAGAGGTAGGTGTAATAATCAAAAGTAGGAAAAGGGGAAAGGATAAGAGTCTCATCAAACAATCACACTGTCTTTGAATATTACATAGTTTTTTACTTCATTATCTGGGTCATGCATACCACCCCACCAATGAAAACCCTCATCATATGTGGGGCTTAGTTTTTGATATGTTAACAATATTCACATAGGAGACCTTTCTATGATGGTTAATATACTCATGAATACGAGTTCCCTATATCAGATTAGGTAGATAAAGGTTGAGGCCACAAAACATGAAGGATTAGGGGATGACACAGTCATGGAAGCACCTAATAGTCAGACACATCCACACTGAGGCCATATATGTAGCCAAAATCGGTGAGAAACCACTTCAAAGAGCCCAATCAGAGTGTAAATTCCACAGATTCTTCCAGTTGGTGACTGTACACCATTTTAGTCATCCCAAACAAAGGGGTAAACTAAAATGACCCATGACATTAACAAAAGATGCACCCTCAACCCCTATTTAAACATCATGCCCTTCTAGCTCAAGCACTTCATTTCTTAAGACACATACCAAGGAGAAAACTTGTACTGGGAAACAATATCATATATTATAGAAACATTACATTTTAAAACAATTAGAAGATGTCCCATCCAAACTATAAATATTGGATTCTCTCCATTTTTCGAAATATCTTATGGAGGCATTTATCAAGGCCCTTTAGAGTCCCTCAGAGTTTGAGACATATTTAACTGCAAACAGGGTTTATCAGGTGGAAAGTACTTTAGTGGAATGTCATAACACCATATCATTAATAGATAAAGATAGAGAAGAAGCTATTAAGGGACTTATCATGCCATTGTAGGTTTCATACACGCTTTAAAATTTCAACATGTAAAGGAACATGGTTGATAATAATTTGGGATAAACCCAATCCTGGTTTGAACCCTTTGATGTTTGGGATACAATGAGTATGATTTGTATCCAGAAAATATTATCGTTCAATGATATGAAAAAAGTGAAAAAATTCCCCTCAGAAAGATCAATCTCACATTCCAATTTTTGACCTCATGTGTATTGTCAAGTTCATGGGTATCGAATAATACATGACATACAATGTCATACTCAAAAGGCCTTGTCTTCTTAACCACATGACAGTACCATCAAATTTTTTACAATATTTGAAATAAAACATCAATATAAAGGTTTTGATACTATATGGTTATAGTTCACCTATTAAATCTTGTGAATACTAATACACCAATGTGTGTTTCTACAATAAGTAAGGAAAAACATGATGATTGAGGGTGGAATTTAGGTTTCTACTATTATGGATTGGGAACCACCCCTGAAAAAACACTAGAGTTTACTTAGTAGTGATTATGTTCTATCCATAAACATTATTATGGTAGTATACTCTACCCCAAAAAGATATAATAAACCAAAAACATTAATATCCCATGCATATTAAATAACATTCATACTAGCTTACATATTCCCATCAAAAGAAAGTTGGACAAAAAACTTTCCTAGTTATATCAATAGAAATTAAGAATTTCCCAATGACATCCCCAATTAATCGATATGTCTATACCTATCATTCCCTTGATAGTAGTATAAATGAAATAAAATATATCCAAAGTACTCCAACAATTCCCTTAGTAGTTCATGATGCCAATGTTTCATCTAGTACTCTCTAATAATTATTTAAGGATGGAGGAATCCCTATTTTATCCACCATGCTTGAGAATAATTATGTAAAAGATAAAATAGAAGAGGATGGGGACGAACTTATGGATTCCCCTATAATATTTACGGAAGGTGTATCCACCACCATCAATAAGCTCAGATATGAAATTTTGGAATAGAAGAAGGGCTCTGACCCATGTTAGTCAGTGTCGTTGTGCCTCTCAAAGAGAAATAGATATATATTTCATTTCTAAATTAGCATCAATAATTGTTTCATTTTAATTATATAAAAAATAAAAGACGGATCCCTAATTTGGAAACTTCTCATGTGGGATTTCTAGAAAACCATCAAGGATTCAAACAAGCATCCGAGAGAATTCACCCCTCTCATGCTACCAAAGGTAGAATCCAATGTTGAAAAATTGATCAAATAAATATTTATCCAAGATGTGTAATACAAAAAATAGATTTGAAAACATCATTCCCATTAAAAAAAGATTGGGTAGATCAGGGTATTAATTTATATTAGGGACCTTAATCTACACTAAAACACTATTATTTCCCATTATCAATAATATAACATTTGATCAATTAATCTTCTAGCTTCCAAGCCCTTTATTTTGTGGATTTGTATTCAGTTTAAGAACAGATAAATATGACCCATAATAACTAAGATTCAACTTCCTCTAGATATCCTCAAGGAATATGTTTCTACAAATCCATTACCTATATATTAAAGAAAACTAGTGATAATTATCAATGTGTCATGCCTCATATGTTTAAACTATACTTGTGACGAATTGTGGAGTGCTAAGTTGATGACCTGGTGGTTAAATCTCGATATTGTTGTGATCACGTCACTGATCTTAAAACAATCTTTAAAAAATTACAGTAGCATAGTTTGAATATGAAACCTATAAAGTGTGATTTTGGAGTAAGATTAGTGGAATTACTTGGATTTATAGTATAAAACTATGGCATCAATGTTGATATATAAAATACTAGCATAATTATGGAGATTCCACCTCATCATAATCTTAAATAATTGAGATGGATCCAAGTTCACCTCACTTATATCTATCATTTCATATAAAACCTAGATAGAATATGTGTAGCATTCACTATTTTTATGAAGAAGGGAGTCACCTACTAGTAGGATGAGGGATTCTTTGATGCTTTTGAGAACCTCAAGTAGTAACTGTTGCATCGACCAATCTTGAGGCCACTGGAAAAAAGAAATTGAGTCATCCTATATGTGGCCACTACAGAATGATCACACGGTGCCCACATCACATTGGAAAATGATTAGGGAAACAAAAAAAGGTTTCTATTATCATAGATAAATAAGTCTTGATATTGAGACTTGATATTTGATATTGAGAATAACATCCTCACACTCATTTTTACAATGACAAATATTAGAAATTACATGAAACATCATGAAGTCCACTTGATCTCTTTTATCAACCTAATCAAGTATATTCTTTTCCTATCTATGCTATCTATTTGTTTGTCTTGATTCTCGACTATAATTAAATAGTATGAAATTAAATTTGTGTCACAGAAGCCCTTAAAAGGGTATGCACTGGTTTATTTCCTTGCAGAACAAACTTCCCCATAAAACACACCATTGAACACATAACTCCTAGATTAATAATTTTTCTATACCCATGACACCCCTATAATGTGCGATATATATTTTAATACGGATTAAAAATGTCTGATTAGAAAGAAAATGAAAACCCAAATATCAAATAGGTTAGTCTAGTAATTTTATTTGTTTCCCCAGACAAGGGAATATTTCTATACTCGTTCTTGTTGTATGAAGGCTACATCAATAATGAGGTAGAATACCAAGCTCTTATTGTAGGCCTAAAGAAATACCTGTAGCTACAGATATCTTATCTTAAAGTCAAATGCGACTCAGAGCTAGTGATAAAAAATGAACCATGAGTATTCCATTAAAAAATAATAATAATCCCCTCTCATTGGTTATATGAGAGAAATGCTGGTGGAATTCCCTTATGAAACTGTGTTGCATCATGTACCTTGATCACATAATGACTATTAAAATGAAATGGCTAATAAAACCATATTACTAGCCGATCTAAATCAATATGAGGTAGTCTCTTGAATTACACATTAAAGATAAATGTCACCAATCATCATCTACAACATAGAGCAAATCAATGAGTTTAACACTGCTCGAGGGGATTATGATACAATATTCATTATAGGAAGGATGAGTACCATAATGTATTACCAAAAAAATGGAGTCCTCATATTATATTGATCCAAAATGTATTGAATTCAACACTGGGCATCAAGCATCACCCATTAAGATTAGTTGAATGAACATAAATCTCTCTATAAATGAGTCTTTGATGGAGTTCTCCTTAGAAGAATTGCAGAAGGAGATACCCCCACAATTATGAAGGAATTCCAAGTAGGATCTTGTGAAACCTAAAAATATCGATCCAGGCTCTGAAACCCAATTAGATGGCTTGGTTACTTCTAGAGAATGATGATACCAGATTGTGAGAAGTTCACTGTTATATCCATAAAAACATCATCCATTGAACCCTTGATTTTCTACATATAACTAGGTATTCCTAGCTATTTTCTATTTGATGAATGGATTTTTTGGGGATATATCCACCAAATACATGTATGTAGTTCAAGTACACCATTACTACTACCAATTTATTTTCTATATGGACCAAATCTACACCCATTAAAAAATTCAAGACAAAGTGTGTCATAAACTTCATGAAGTCTAATATCATCACCAAATTTGGTGTCACTCACACGATATTAATGAAGAAAAACACGAACATATATTATTATTAGTTGAAAATAATATATCTGGAGTATTATATTAAGTACAAAAATTCTTCTCACTATCATATAACAAAAAAATAGATAGATAAAGGCCTTTAATAAGTCTCTATCGAATATATTCAATAAAATGATTGAAAAATACTAGTGGTGTTGGCTAGAAAAGCTCATAAAAGCTTTTTTATCCTACCATATCACAACCTATACTACCATAAAAGTGAACCCAAACTCACTAGTCTATGTAATATAGGTAGTATTACCCATTAAAGTCCAGTTTCCGTCACATTGAACTACTATATATAAAAAAATCTGTAATGATAAAAAATCCCAGAAGTTACTAGATGAGATGGATCAAATTTATGAGAAATGTTTATGTATGGTACATAATCTCTATGTCCATCAGAATCATATTCCATGACCCTTAAACAAAAATGTTTGTCTCTGACCATTCATATAAAAAGAAATGGTATTAGTTCTCAGAACCCCGATGATACTTTGGAAGAAACTTCCTAATCATAAAACCAAGTTGGAAGGTTCTTACATCACACATAAGTTATATTCCAATAGATCATAATCATTTTCTATGATGGATATGTAACACATCACCCCCCACTAATTTTAGGTTTCTTAAGAAATAGTTTTCATAATTATCACCATGAGAACAAGTCTTGGTAGTAAGACCTTAAACTGCACAACATCTACACATCCTTTTTGCATGATGTTAAACTTCATAGAACATATCATAGTCACATGATTTTAAATAGTGAAACCTTTTAAATCCTTGGTTATTTAATGGAAACAACATAGTGGTCCTTATTGCAAGACCTTAAACTTAATGACAGGTGGTCATCTAGTAGGACCTACCTCCTCTTCAAACAAAGGATCCAAATCTCTACAAAACATATCATGGGTACAAGTTCACCAACTCATGTTGAATTTTATTAAAAAATATTTTATGAAGAAAACTTAGTCTCCAATTATTCTTAGAACCAAACCCTCATCCACATCAAGTTTCCTTTTTTCTCAATCCAGGATACCTCTTAAAAAAAAATTGTTGTACATGATCTAGATCTATACAAATAACGTAGTTTCCCCATCCCCATATAGGAGTTAGATCTACATATGGGATTATATATAATAACTACATGTGGATTGATTTTTATTGACGTAGGATACATACTAATCTCAAATATCAAATCCATGGCCTGGGTACAATGTAAAAAAATGACCTCTCCATACATATTGGTTAGAACTATGCAATGAATTTTTTCTACAAGATCTACGTGTGTATTGACTCATGTATATCAAGGATACATAGTGATTATTTGATCCTATAATCTCATACCCATCCAAAACACTAAGATAAAATAAAATTCCCCATCCATATGTGAGAGTCAGGTCTATATGGGAACTATACATAAGAACCATGTGTCGATTGAGTCTCATCCCTATGGGATATGTAATGACCACAAGATCTTACATTTTAGTCCTATCAAAAAATTCTCATCACTCCCAAGTATACCCCTCCACAAGAGTTTGATCCTTTTAGAGATTCCAATCCACATTAAAATGTAAATTCCCTCATATCTATTCATATCATACACTCTCATGTAGTTTAATCAACATTCCCAACATCACTTGTTTCTCATGCTGAGTATGACTCATGTGACTTTAGAGAAAATGTAGATCCTCTTCATATAACATGATCGGGACACAACTTATTAAAAAGTGGGAAACCACATCAATATTGCATGATTTTAAATAGAACAATATGAGTTTTTTTTTGTAAATAATAATTCATCCCCTCTAATGGTTGTGTACTTGGGAATCTCTTGTTTTATCCTTTTCCCCCAAAAAATGTGTTTAATGCATGTTGGATTATACTTTAGAGTAATCTTAACCTCCTTGAATATTGTTTTCTCAATGAACCAAATTTATACCTTCCATATTTGAGTTAATACCAACCAATTCCTTAAGTTGATACACTTCTCCTAAAACCCAATAGTCCTTGAGACCATGTACTCCTGGTTCTACCATGTACCATACTGGTAATAGGGATTAGCTATTACAATGGGACCCCACTAGGATTCATTAGTGAATAACGAAATACCTAAGTGATTATGCCTAAGGGTTATTCTTTACCAAGAGGAAAGGACTCCCTTAATTTTAGGAGCTATTATCTTGACTATGTGTGATATGGGATCCCTCCATTATTAATGAATGACCAGTACCCATCGATCTTTACCTCCTATAGACTAAGATATTCTAGGGTTATTATTTACACTTCCCATAATCATATAACCTATATGCTAATCTTATATTTATCAAACTCACTATCAAAGAAAGATTATGAAATCATTTTCTAGTAGCCTTTAATTTTTTAGGATGCTCCTCCTGTGAAGATCAAAATTCCATGATTTAGTCATTCCTCTAGATAATCCCATTTTCTCTATCCTGTATGACCTACAACTTCTTAGGGATTGACATCCCTTGATACCACTACCAAATTGAGATCATGATCCATGAAAGTATACGTGGACCCTATCTATATGTATGTGATAATATTGAATGTTTCATCCCCATACATAAATAGGATAAGGAAATTTACTTTCTCTATGTATGAACATGATCTATCTAGAGGAACCTTTATCTAACTATGATGTCAAAAATCACCAAGATAAGATGAAAATCCCTCCCCCCTCTGCATACTAAATAGACGTATATAGGGAGTCACTATAAGAACTATGAATGTACTGATTCATGTTAGCACAAGATATGTAGTGACACCCAAATACTCTATTAAGGTTCTAAAAAAATATTTAAAATAATAATTAACCCCATCTATGTACATAAGATCGATCTATATAGGGAACTATCTTTTATAGGAACTATTTATGGTTTGATTCATGACCTATTTGGATATTTAATGATACTTGGGTACATTATCCTAGGCCCAAACTCAAGTTTAACACTATCAAAACCATTCATTATTCTTGATTCATATAGAAAGATATGAACCTTGTGTGTACATGAGACTATAAAGATTCCCCCACTTGTGAAATACTCTAAAAAAATGAGATCTATTCACCTTAATGGTATCATTTATTATTAGAGATTATATATGGATGCTAGTTGGTGAAATTTCTTTCAAATAAAAAATCCCTCTCCCCATGAATTTGAGTTAGATCCATGTAGGGGAATCGTTATATTATTTACAACTATGCATGGATTTATTACTATCCCTATAAGATATGTAGTGATGCTTAGATCACCCATCATTGATACCATAATTTTTTTAAAATATCCCTCCTACCTTGGTGTCTGAAACTTTATACTGATACTTCACTTCCCTAATGGATCTGTACTAATGTAGGGATTAATTGTTCTTTCTTATATATGATATGGATCTATATAGAGGGGACCTAAGAAATATTATTTATGGCCTAATAAAAATTACCCCTATCTACATAAAAGTTCAATCTTTGTGGGGATCCGCGTAAGAACTATGTGTGGACTGATTACTACTATCATAGGTTATGTAGTGATGCTTAGATCCTTCAAACCTAGGCCTAGATATAAAATAAAATGAAAATAACCTCTCAAAAATTTCATACAATATAGATTTATGTAGAGGGATCTCTTTGAAAGAGCCATCTTTGACCTAATTAATACCCTTATGAAATAAATAGGGAAAACCAGGGACAGATCAGCCATAGAAATTTCTTATGCCCTTAGTTTTGGTCCAAATCTCAAGGACATAAACATCTTAATAATTATGGATTCATATGAACTCATTTATCCTATATATGAGTAAGATCATTGTATGGATTACTTTTTCACGAGTCAAATCCATATAAAAGGTGGCCTATAAAAGGATGAAGATTCCTCCCACATCGGAATCTCCCTAACCAATATAGGGTGTATTGAATGATACAATTTCGTAATTTCAAATTTATTACCATTTCCTTAACAGACAAAATGAAACTAAAAGGAATAAATCTTGTTCATATGACATTAAAATTCATGATAATTACATCCTAGTCTCATGATGTAAAATTGCATGGAAGGTGTTACCCCGCCGTATGAAGTCAAACTATAAAGACTATCATACATCATACATACTTATTAAAGGACCACAACAACCTAACCATGGTAAAGATTATATTGTTATTCTTATATAATATTTCTATATACCAAACCCATAAATCACACTTCATTCATTGGGCACCTTGGATTACCAAAAATATTCCATAACCCTTGGATAAGATAAAAGACCCCTCTTACTTACCATGTATTAGTTAAATATATATAAGGGAATTATACCCATTAACTAGAGGCATATTGTCCTTAAATAAAAGAACCTCTAATACTTGTGACCCCTGACAATACCATAGTGGAACTTGTCACCTTAGGGTGATTTTTGATCATCCTCAAAATAACTATCCAGTAGGATTAGTTATGGTCTAATAACCTTGAACCCGGATTTAACTTATCTTCATCCTCTTCTCAAAAGGGTGTTGGAGTACTCTTGACCTCTAGAATCTTAATTATGATAGTTTAACACTCTCCCAATACCAAGCACATGTAACATGACCTTAAAATATGTTCACTTTGGTCAATGATACAAAACCTTAAACTATACCCAACTGTCCAAATTAGAAGACCCTAAACTAAAAGTGAAATATACACTAAACTTTTCATACTAAAGACTCCAAAAGGGTGGTTTGAGAAAAATTCACATCTCCACTCAATAATATCTTCATCAACAGAGTTTAGGTAAATGTTATAGAATAAATAAAAAAGGAATAAAGATTATAGGGACCATCTTTTGGCCCTAGTAAAAGATAATCTATGCTCTCTAGACTCCTCCAGTCTTGAAAAAATCTTCAGAAATTATTTTTCATGTCACTTCACCAAAATAACATGTTTGGTATATAGGGGAATTACTTTTATGTTTCTCAAACCTTTCAAAAATATTATCTTTTCCATAAATCATGTTTATTTATTTTAATTATGAGTGTATACCCACCAATTACTTGAGTTGTTCTACTTCTCCAAGAATCCCATAACCTTATTCCATTTCTATCGTTTATTTCATATAGTTTATTGGTAATAGGGGAGGATTACTTAGAAAGTACATAACTAGGTTTCACTAGTGAATAACACAACTCCTTTGATCTTGACCCTATTGGATGTTTTATTTCTAGAGGAATGGTCCTACTTAAATCCCTGAGCTATTTCCCTGGCTGTACACGATACTAGTTTTGAATTATACCCACCAATGTACATTCCTTGTTGATTTATATATACCTAGGTCTTGATTTACCAATCCCGTAACTGAACTATTCAAGTGTATTCGACATCTTCAAGATTATGTTACAATGAAATTTAACCATTCTCAAAATATGTATGTGGTACTTCATCCCTAAACATTTTAGTTGTCTCTATCACATGATCCTAAACCACATGTTATAGGACCCAAGCTTCATAAAAATAAACTGGACTACCATATAGAGTGATAAAACCCCTCGAATATTATTTATTCTATACACTACTTCACTATCTATGTGTTTGAAGATTCATAAATCTTCCATATCCCTCATAAAGAAGAAAAGACCCATCTTCTTGACCATGTAAGAGTTGGATCTACATAAGGCCTTCAACCCATCAACTAGAGGTATATTAGACCTACAAGAAGGGACCTATGATCCTAGTAAGCCCTATAAACATCATAGCGGAAATTTTCACCTCTAGTTGTATTTTGATCATCGCTGGTGTGTATGCCCCGTTTCATTATCTTAAATTCAAAATCTTTGAGGTGGGATTTAAAAAGTCCATAATCCAAAAATTTGAGAGGATATGACATACTTAAATTTACATCACCATATACTGAATCCATTTTAAATAGGTATGTGGGGTTCTTGAACCCATCATGAATATTCATTCATGATAATCTTCGGTAAGGATGCAATCTAGCTGAACCGGTCATAAATATTCATCCTTCATGTCTTAATTATCTGAATTCATATAAGGTTTTAACTATAAGACTTTAAATTAAAATAAAAATATGTTTTGAGATATAATACATTAAATTACATCAAAATAAGGTCCAAGATATATGAACCTAAACTACAATAGAAGAAAGTTTGAGCTATAAGTCCTTAAAATACAACAAAAAGAAGTTTTGATCTATACAACCCTAAACTAGAGTAAAAGTAGGTCAATTTAACATGAAATTGAATTAATGTAATATATAATCCATATTGTTCAATCTGTAACATAAATTATATTGGTATGGATTATAAGACCTTAAAAATCTAATTGAAATAGATACAACACTCATCAGGGTGAAAACCCTCAAAGGGAACCTTGGAAAAAATTCACATCTCTACTCACTAGACACACACCCAATTTTATCTAGGTAAAATTTAGCACTTATTAAATGAAAAATTCATAAAAAATTTCAGGCTAAAAACTGATAAAGGGGGCTTGATAAAAATCCATGACCATTCCCAACAAGTCTCTTTTTAAATGGCTTAGGAAAAAGTTAGGGTAAAAAAAGATATACAAAGAATGTAGAGACCATTATCTGGCCCTAGAAAAAATCAACCTATTCTCTATTTTTCCATTGACATAGAAAAAACCATATAACTCCCTCTATCTCTCTCTAATACACATCTACCTTATGGGATCCCTTAAAACTAGATGATTCCAAGAGGGTTGACCCAAAATATCAATAATGGTCTTTGTGCAATTTGTCATTTGTGATCCATTATTGAAAGAAGTCCGTTATGATTTAATAATTTGAGTTCATATTGGGGGTTTTCTTATAATTGTAGAAATGTTGATGAGTTTGGTGATCCATATAACATCAAGTCATAAATATTTTATGCACAATAAAAAATTAAATGACGAATTCATCAACACTTGGAATTTGAAATTTTTTTATTGACAATTCAAAATAAGAGGGAGAGGAGGAATATACATAGTTTAGAGTCTCTCCCAAGTGTCAACAGAGGAAATAAAACAAGATCATAGTAAAATCTGGTTTACTTAGTTCTCCATATCGACTATAGTCTAGTGGGAGGAATCAATTAAATACTAAATTATCACTCACTCCATTTACTCTACTATCACTAGTGTATGAATATAATTGATCAACAAAGATATCCATGAATCAAACTTTGAGTTCCCTTTAGTTAAGTGGATTCCGTTGAGAATTCAACCTTAAATGATATATGAGAACTTCATGTTTTGATATCTATAAGATGATGTGTCTTATATGATCATTCAACTAGGAGGCTATATGATGTTTTTAGTTTAATTTCTATGATGTATCCGTTGTCGATTGGAGAACAAAATTTTTATTCTCAAAGTCACATAACTCTCTCTCTCTCATGGCCAAATTTTTTCATCATGACAAAATGATCTAGAGTGTGATTTTTTATAATATCCAAAAATTGAAGCTACTTACCACTAGGTTATGGAAAAGATGATATAGGCACTCCACTTGACCAATTTTTTCTAAGTAAATATTGATAATTAAGGTATGAATCAAGTGATAAATCAATATTTGTATTTTCTTGCTCTCAGAAGTAGTTTCAAAGGTGGTGTTAGTATGAGGAAAAATGGTTAGAATACATTCAGGTATAAAATCCATTAAAGGATGTCCCAACCCAACTAATGAAGAAATAAATAGATTATCATGAATTAATCTACCTTCGATAATGACATACTCTGACCATCCTCTAATTATCACATTAGTATCCATCGGTACCGAGGGGTTAATTTCCCTAAAAGATCTACATTTTCATTAGAGGAATATTGTTCATGATGATGGTGTTTGTTCAAAGAGACTCTTTAGTCATGAAATTTTTTCATTATGGCCACAAGTATTGGTTTTTTAGGGGCACATGGTTTATCTACTCATCAAACTGGCTGGATTATTACATGAGCCAGGTAAGATTCTTTTCAAGATTTGAGATAGTACTAAGAAATATAAGTAGGATAATTAGAAAATAAATGGTTAATATTGGAATTTTTATCCTCATGTGTTAGCATCATCCATAATTTAAGAATAATCTTAGGATTTTCCCCTCACACACTCGTAAAAGGTAGAGATGAAACTTCCTAAGTTTAGGGGAATAGTCAAGAAAACCTATAATGGGTGTGTGACTGAAAAATGACTAGTTCATATAAATGAGGTATAAGAACCCCATTTTAAAATTTGACAATATATGAACTCTCATAAGGGGAACTAATTACATTATAATTGATTAACACAAAAGTTGTGGGTGTGGTACAAAATTAAAATAGCTATTCTTTCTCAATATGTTGAAAACCTCATGGATGTTTAAGAACATTGCCTCAATCATGGAGAAATTCTATTGTATAGGGAGGAATATGGAATGGAGGGTATCAATTTTATTTGGACACATGTTACACTAGAATTTTTCTCCTATATAGGAAACTAGAAACTAGAAGGGACCATTGATCTGGTAAGGGGTATTACCCTATTGAATGAGGCCAAGAAGCTAATTAATATAGGAAAGTGTTTGAAAAACTTGTTTTAGGGGATTCCATTCTACTATTTGATTCACTATAACCAACATGCCAATTCGGATTCCTAGGATTGTGTCCTTGGATAAGAAAATCCATCCGTTTAGAAGCATAAAAAGAAATACCACGAGTCAAAGTCTTGGAGAGATGTGTATATTCACATTATAGCCCCAGGAAGTGAAATCCTCAACCTCTATAAAATAACATTAAGATCCATCTCTAGATTGAACCTATGAATAAGGGTAGTGATGAGGATGTACTATAGTTTTATGATCCCCTATTTTAAAAATAAATATTCTTATCCAATATTTTATGGAAATGATTGAGCATAGGTTCAACTCATTCCCTAGCTTCTCTCTCACAATATTGAGAATATACAAAGGTAAAGTGGGACTATATCAAGGGTTATCATAATAATTTAAAACAAGGAGGAATTAATCAAATGTCTCCACAATAGAAATTATTCCTCAAAGATCATGGATGTCAAATAGGTTTATTATTACTTCTCTTGGGTCAATTGAAAAGATTCGGTGCTAGGAAACCAATGAATAATCAGTTATATAAGAAAAACTAATAGATGGTACATGATGAATTGAGAAATTCACATCACCTCATATAGTTGGGTGACATGATGTTTACTGGAAAATTCTTCATATATTTTTTATCATAGAATGGCCATTACCATTCATAAAAAAAGTTTCCTCCAAGGCTCATATCCCATTTTGAACTCAATTCACCATTTCTATTATTCAAATAGAATATGAGTATAATTGAGTAACTCTAGAAATAGGTTGATGAGTGAGATTAAAATTCTTTGGGATCATATGGTAGTTATTTAGTGTGTAATAAGACTCATCAAATCATGCAATTATTAGTTGTCTATACTCAGAGACAGTTGCTTGGATACAGTCGAGGGAGAATGAAAACTAGAAAACTAAAATATTATGGCTGGGTGAAGGGTTGACATTATCATCAAAAAGATAAAAGTAATATAGATGATGTTTTTGAGATAGAGGATAATTATAAATATTGATAATAAGAAGTCCCATTATAATCTCATTGATAAAAAAATATTGATAGTTCAGAACAACATTGAGGTTCCTAGTGATCATATCCCTCCAGCCGACCACATTGGATAAAGTATATGATATCAAATCTATATAGACAACGAAATAAAAAGAATGTAATATAACGAAGTTATAACTTGAAAAGGGGTATACTGAATAAAGAGGTGAATGACTTGGATGACATAACATGGAGCATGTGAATTGTTCTAAGTCATATGACCATGTGATCCTGAGAAGATTATGAAGATCATGAGAAAATGGGAAGATCACATAGATTTCATGACCATGAAAAGTTTATACAAATTTCATAAAATTTTATGTGATGTTGAGACACCCATATACATCATAGGAATAACCTTATGACCATGGATGCACAAAAAGCATTTAAATAAATTTATATTGTTGATTTAGTTGCTTTTTTGTATGTTTCAACAAAACAATCTAGTTATGAAACAAATTCATGCAATTAGAACACACTATGGGTTCTCAAGATGGTTTTTAAATATACAATCTCCCAAAACAAAAACATGAAAGAGAAAATTTGGGATCTATCCAAAATATCCAAGTCATAAGTGAAAACGGAGACCCTTTTCACTCTCATATATAAGGAATCACTTGAAATAAAAAAGTTATCTCGAAAGATGGATATACACTCATAAGTGCTACCATCAATATCCCAAGGGACTCAAGTGGGAATTTACTTTCTCAAAACCGTGTCCTTGTAGATTAATTCAAACTTTTATTTTGAGGGGGGGGGGATTTGTTGATGTCCTCTAATTGAGAAATGGAAAACTAGAGCTAAAAATACACAATTAATGGGTATAGTTTTCCCACAAATGGTAAATAAGGAAGAAAGACTATATTGGGATCAAGTGCGTAGTTTATGTGATTTTAGGACCATTTAATAGAATCATGATAATATAACCCTTGAATCATCATGTCATTCCATTAGAAAAACCATATATGTTTTTCCATGATGTGGTTTTCACACTAACACATGAACCGTGGATGATCATGTGACACCCCCTTGGAATTATGTGATTGATGCCCTGAAAATCTGCTCATGTGAAGGGTTTAAGTTGTTTACAAGATTGGTTAATTGATCACTTGAATTACCGTAGACATGTTATTCTGATCATGAGAAATTATTTTTTACTTTGGCTTGATCATGTGAATATCCTTTTACATGTCACACGAAGGCCCCTGATCATGCCATATTGATCATATAAAGGCCCTCAAACATGTTTTCCTGATGATTCAGAGGACCTTAAACATGTCTTAATTGATCATTTGATTCCATGGTGAAAATATTATTGACAACCACAATGGGATTAATGTGATAAAGGCTATAAAAGTTGTAATCTATATGTTTTGGAAGTTATGTTGTTCTTCCAATGAAGGGATTACGAAATTGATTTGATCAATTCATTGATCACACAAAATCACTTTTAGACATCAACATAATCATTTTAAGGGCCTCATACATGTTGAATTGATCATGTGATGGCCCTGGGATTTGATTTCCTAGTCACATGAAGTCCCTTTGTTATGTTATCATGATCACACAAAGGCCCACAGACATGTCGACTTGATCATTAAAGGGACCTTTTCATGTCTGTCTAGTCATGAAAATGCCTATTTTATGTCGGCCTGATCATGTGAAGGACTTTGGAAATGAAGTCCTTACTATAAAAATCCCCTAAGATATATTGACCTAATCACACAAAGGGCATTTTTCATATTTACCTGATCACATGAGGATGCATTTTCATGTCATCACGATCACACGAACGCACTAGTACATATTGCCCTGATCTTGTGAAGGACCTTTTATATGTTGGATTAATCATAGGAAGTCCACTGGACATGTTGACATGATCACTTGAAGGCCGTTGTACATGTATTATTTATCACAAAAGGCCTTTTTTCAGGTTGGATTGATCACACAAAGGCCCTTTGTCCTTTCAGCTTGATCAAGTGAATTCCCTTGGACATGTTGTCTTGCTCATTTAAAGGCCTTATGAAATTTTATCTTGATCACTAAAAGGCCCTTTGAAATGTATCTCTAAGTCCATCTATTCTTATTTCTTGATCACATGAACTCCCTTGTAATCTTCATCTTGATCACATGAAGGACCTTTAATGTGTCCGTCCTGAACATCATGCGATACCTACATATGTTCTTGGACATAACACTTGAACAACTGGTCATGAACCCTTTTTCATACATGAGGCCCCAAACAAGTCATGGGTTCATAGATGATGTTAATGAATAAATTATCACATAATTTTTGTTTATAATGAAATATAGGGAGGATTTCATGGATTAAATGAAACTTGATCACACAAAGGTCATGATATATTGTTGAATTATGTGGAAAATTATTCCACTAATTTAGGATAAGGTAAGTGTATTTATCACCACGTAGATAAAAATAAATATATCATTGGTGATTCCAATAAAAACACCTATTAGAGAAAACATTGGAAACATATGAGAGAAAATGTTCTGATGTGGAGGGATCACCCAATCACAAGAGACTTCCACTTGAAAAATCTAGGTGAGTAACTTAAGAATAATAAAAGAGAATAAGCTACATGAGGGACTATATAAAGAGATACTTTCGAACATGAGAATAGGAAAAGTGGTTACCTAGACATCTAATTAGTCATGTGATCACATGCCCTCACATCCTTACCCATTCACATGAATTCAAAGGGATTATGTGAAGCATGAGACCGACTTTCCTTCATGTGAAGCACATGAATACCATGCATTTTTTTAATTTCATACCCTATACATTGGTGTGTGAAAATGGCTTCAAAAATTCATGAAAGGTTCATGTCCTCACACCCTTACCTATTCACATGACACAAAAGAGATCATGTGAAGCACATGACCCCAAACAGATCATGTGATATGCCTGACCACACATATTTCACATAGAGCACATGACTGAATGATACCCACATGATTGCATGATTCCTTTGGTGTGTCCCTTAGGATTTTCATGAAATTAACCCCCATAAAGTATATATTCCTTTAAATATCGTCCTACACTTATAAACTAACATGTCTATGAAATCTATAATCCCAACCAACATTCATTTCTCATCAGTGACAAAAGTTCCTATTGAACTATTAAAAATCTAATTCATGTTATACACATGATACATATGACACATTTATATGGATCAATATCCATATCAAGAATTAACACCATGTGTTTTATTATGAATCCATATCCTCTATGGGGGTACTAATAAAACATTGGAGAAACCTATGTGTGTTATCCCTATTCAAATATCAAGGAAACCACAATGTGTAAGCACCGATCAATTAAACCTTATTATTTTATGAAGCTTTTCGAATCTTCCAATACCTCATTCTTATCACACCGAGCATGAATCATGTGGCCTTAGAGATCAATGATGATTATGCCATTAGCATGCAAATTATACTCGATATGGGCCTCCGTTAATGTTTAAGTTCAATTAAATACTATATTTACTCAAATTTCTATACTACAAAAGAGGAATCTCAAGAAAACCTTATATGCATAAGTCTCACTCTAACCTCTTTAATCACATCACTTATCATATAGATTCTAGTAACAACTGAACTATGAGAACATTGATTCCTTTTATAAAATAGAAAAATAAGAATCCTTCCTAAGGCCAAAAACTCCTATAAAATGATTAAATTCCCACATATACAACTTTTCTACATAAAGTTTAACTGAAAACAAGGTCATTTCTGAACTACATGAATTTTGATTCATGTTTTTCACATGATACGTAGTGTGCCTCAGGGAGGTTCAATGACAATTCAGAAACACCAATCACATCCCTAGATGGCAGTAAATTATAGAATACCCAGTCAATTGGCTTCAAAGTACCAGAAAACTCCCATTGTTAAGTAATAATGTGTAACAAGAAGAAAAAAATCTGATTCATATAGGTGATATCATTAATAGAACACGCTACTATATATATAGGGATCCAACACATGATCCTTTTGCTAGGATAACTAGTCCAGTATTTGGACTTGGGACTGATTTAAAAAGATATATTGAATCTATAAGAGATTAAAGAATCAAGAAATAAATCACCCCAGAGGTTTTGAGCAGCCTCAAATCCCATACTATAAACTAATTCGAGTTTCTAAGGGTCGTTGGTAAGAAACCCCAATGATTTCATGCCTTTAGAAGCTTTTCCCATAGATCATTACAAATGTGGGAGTTATTCGATGTTTCCACGGATAAACCCTATCGATTTATCAATTTAAAACCATATTAAACCACCCATAATAAATTATAGGACCATAAAAATAAAGTTAAAACAATTTTAAATGATAAATGTACCATTATAATTTTAAACATATTACACTCTTTATCTATTGAAATACGTGATAATTTTTACACACTAAATTTAAAAGAAAATTGTAATCATAATTTACCTTTTATTAATACAGTAAAAAATTATTTTCTACATTATCATAGAATATTATGACATTGTAATGTCTGGACCCTAGTTAAGCTATCTAGGGAGGGATTAGTTAAGGATCTATTAGAACAAAAATTTAATTTTCCAAAGGTTTGTAAACCTTTCTAATATGGTAAGTAACATATTTAAAGATAAAAAATACATTGGTGAATTCTCAATAAAAATTGATAGTATATTTATGAAACATGGATATTTTTGGTCCTATATAAACTAAATGTATTGTAAAAAAACATTACATGTATATCTTATTAAATGATTAGAATAGATATACTTGGACTTATTTTTTATTTCTTAAATAAGAAGCACTGTTTATTTATTAATGTTTTTTTTCTCATGTTAAAAAAATGAAAACATATTTCTAGTCACTATTTGAAGTGATAGAGATAGTGATTTTATAAATTTTGGTTTTGAATCTTTTCGTATTGAAAAAGTCATACCTTATATTTTTTTCAGCTACAACTCCATAAAAGAATGCAGTAGTAGGTTAAAGAAATAAAACCATTTAAGAAATTACCCTAAAAATGTTGTGTGAATATTAAATAGTTATGTTTTTTGGAAGAATACATTAATATATCATGATACACTATAAATAATGTTTTATTTCTTCTAGTGTTTGAAAAAAACTTTTATGAATTATATACTAGAAGAAAAAAAACTGTGTTAGTTTATTTTTTTTGGAAGGAAAGTGTTAATTTAGAATAATAAATATAATCTTAATAAATCTAATCTAAAGTATGAAGATGGAATATTTATTGATTATTCCAACACTATAAAGGTACAAAATGTTGTAAGAAATAAAGTACAAACCATTAATGAAGCCGTGAATGTAATGTTTAAAAAAAATAATCCCTATTAAAATCCAAATTTACATAAAGGTACACATTGTAATTTTGAAACCCTTTCAGTCATAGTTTAATCTATTTTATTCCATAAATTTGAAATTCATATATTGAAAAATATAATAAAGAAATAAAAAATTCTAGTTTCCATATTAATAGATAATAATCCATCTGTAGATGATAATCAAAATTCATCTTTATCTAGAAATCATATAGTCTTAAGGAATCATCTGATTGAGAATATCATTTTGGATTTAAGATAGTTTGTTAAAATGAAACATTATTTACAATATCAATATGATCATCATGAATTATTATCTAAACTAGAACCTAAATCATAAGATAAATCCCTTGGAGTTGGATGTTGAATAATTTCCATACAAGAATAGATTTATCATTTTGAAATGAATAATATTTATACCTTGGTTTAGCGTATGAAATATTTCCATGTTATATGTTAATAATGGGTTTTAATAAATAAATGTAAAGAAAATAGTATTATTGGAAATGATATATTAATATTAGTTTCTAAGGGTTATTCTCAATAATAGTTCATATATTATGAAGATACATTACCTTACATATCTATGCTTGAATCCATCCATATACTTCTGGCGATTAAAAAATATCTTAATTTTATTCCATTTAAAATGGATATTAGGGGTTCATTCCTTGAAATATATTTTTAAGAGGAATTTTATATTGAAAACCCCTTGTTTTGAATTGACTAATTCACTAGACAAGTTTTTAAACTTATGAACAATTTTATAGACTTAAACAAGTTCTAAGACCCTGGTATGATTAATTGTATGATTTCCATATTCACATAAATATGTTAAAGGAAAGTATTGTGATACTATTTTTTTCAAGATTAATTTTAAAGAAATTATCATTTTTAAAATTTATGACATTGAAATTTTATTTGGATCAACTCAAAAAAAATCATGGATAATTTCTTATATTTTATGAAGAGTGAGTTCAAGATGATCAGAATGGGAGAACAAAATTTCCTTCATGGCCTCCAAATAATTCCAAAACATAATGGAATAATTTTAAATCAATATAAGTATATAAGAGATATACATAAATATTTTTTTTAAATTCCTCTTATATAAGTACACCGGTGAGAACCTATTAAAAATTAGATCTTGATGATTCTGAGAAACTTGCCGATGTAAAATTATTCCAAGGGATGATCAAAAGACTATTATAATTGATGAATTATTGAAAAAACATTATATATTCTATATTATTAAGTGTGATATTCAATAATCCAAAGGAACCACATTTTAAGGAAATGTAGTATATTTTTCGATATCTTAAAGGATCCCTAGAACATGGTTTATTATATTCTTTTGAAAATGAATTTTGACGAAAACTTTATTCTAATTATTTATTTATTGAATGTAATTTCAATGAAAAGATAACTTCTAGGAAATTTCATTTATTTGTCGATTCCTTAGTTTCATGGTCTAACATGAAACAATAATCTGTTGTAATTTCCATAGATAATGTTGAATATTTGGTAGTTGGAATTTATTTTTCATAACTATTGTGGACATAACACTCATAAAATTTGGTTGGATTTTGACTCAAAGTTTGATTCTTTATTATATCATGAGCACTAGTTATTTTTATAGGAACCCAAAAAATCATAAATTTTTGAATCATATAGACATAAAATGACACTTCCTTTAGGACCAAACATAGATGATTTTATTATTCTAGATTTTATTGAGATTGAAAATCATACTTATAATATTTTCACTAAACCATCATATTAAAATATATTTAAATATATCAAACATAAGTTAGGTATGATCAATGAAAAGTGATCATAATTTCATCTTATAGTATTAATTATCTCTTTATAATGAAATAATACTCATGAAAATGGGAGGAAATTATATGTTTTAGAGTTTTACTAACTTTTTCAGGTACTTTTTATCATCTGTAAAATTGTATACAAGAACCACACTTGTTGGAAGCTAATTTTTCTGTTGTGTTAAATAAAATATAACATATATAGGGTAAAATATAATTAATAGTGACATTTAATTTCATTAAAATAATCATATGCTATGATAATTGGTATTATATATTTTCATACTCTATTATTCTAATGTTTAATTTTCACTGATTTGATTCCCTTGTGGTTTAAAAAAAATTAATAGTGAAATTGTTGTAAATTTTTTTACTTTAATTTATTTAAAAACTAGTTTGAATATATTATATATATCATGATACTCTTATGTTCTAATATTTTAGAACTCATATTTATTATTTATTAATCTTAGGTAACACTCATACTAAATTATAATAAAGGGTGAATTTTTTTCTTCATTCTATAAAATGATTCTATCATTACATTTATAGAATATTATGAAATCAACATTGAACATTCTACAAAACTACATTATTTGGAAAAATATCATCCATAGGTATTAGAAGATACATTTTAAATGGTTTTTTCTTTTTAATATTATTTCCACTGATTATATATTCTTTTTATGAACTTTCTCATTAGTTTATCTTATCTATATACATTCATTGTACATCTCATGAAAATTATAGGTTTTCCACTTTTTTATTAATTTTTTTAATACCATAAAGGGGGAAAAATTTAATGCAGTTTTTAATTTATATTTAAAAGGGGAAGTATTTTTTACTTTATTCCAGGGGGGATTTAATGGAGTCTATTTTATATTTTAAATGAAGAAGTTATTTATTCTTTTTGTAAGGGGGGAATTTATAAATTTTCAGTTTTGATGTTTTTTGAAGGAGTTGAAATTTATCATTTATTTAAAAAGGTGGTAAATTTAATAATATTCATAAAATATAAAAATTTGATACTAGGGTTACATTTAATATAAAATATAATGTTTTAAATCATGTCAACATAGATCACTATTTTTATTCTTATCATATACCATAAGAACAACTAAAATAGATATAGCTCCAATATGATGAAATCTTCAGTTTTGAGTCCTTTAACTTGTGTAAAAATTTCATTCCAATTTGAATATATATGAAAAAATCATGGGTTGAACATTGGAGTAAAATAAAAATTAATGAATCTAGTCCAACATTGAATTCTGAACCTATGTTATCTATTAAAATTAATGATCCATATTAATTTATTCATATCAAATATATATCCCAACTCATGTAAAATTCAATATAAAAATTTCAATTTGAAAATCTATACCTAGAATATTTTATGATAAAAATTCTTGAGCATAGTTGAATGGTGAAAAATAGCTTCCATTCAAATTTTAAATTCATTATTGAATTAAAATTTCACATTAAATCAACACTTAAAACTCAATGTATGGAAATTAAATTATTTCATACCAAAAAAATATTCAATAAAATAATTTTTTATCAATAATATATATTGTTACATATTAGTGTTTTGAATCGATGACCACTAATTAGACACTAAAAGAGGCTAATATTCATTGTTTATATTATTATTTTCATGTTTTTAATTGTCTAGAAATACCAGAATTATTTTATTTTACAATTTGAAATTATTTTCACACTATGTTTATAATTCCTTCATAAATTACACTAATAATTGACACACTTTTCAACAACTTTTAAAACACCAAATGTTCATTTTTTTGATATTATAGGATCATGTTATTAACGTTTTATAAAGATATTATTTTTCCTTGAGAACGTTGTGATTTATATTGGAAGACACACATCATGTGCCTTGAATCCATAAAAGTATATTTTAAGTGAGATAAAAATTAACCCTGTAAAATGAATGTATAATCTATGATCAATGTCCAATTAAGCTAAAATTTTAATTTTTGGTATAAGAAATCACGAGGAACATTTTATTTTATGGTGTAAATAAATAATTTAGAGTTTTCATGGGTGATCTAGGAATCCTAAGTGGATGATTGAATTATAGACCATATTTGATGACCCAGAATAACAACCCACTATTTTGATCATCACTCAAATATTATGAGTCCAAATTGGTTTAAATTTTGAAGTTTTTTATAATAAATTTTAATAAAAAAATTCATCTTCATATACCCACTTAGATTCGTCTATATATAATCATTTATTGTCATGTTTATTAGAGGTATGAAAGACGAATCCTATTTTGGGTCAATGGTATAAAAGACTATTTCCTCAAAATATTCCAACACCTTATCACTACACCATTAAAAATTATACCTATACATATGGGAGGACTAAATAAGAATCCAAAAATTCTAATTTATGTCAGTGGTGCTGAAGAAGCTGAGAAAAATTCATTTGAGCATATGAAGTTTTTTTTATTTTGTTTTTTTTATCTTCTTCAACTTCTAACATTTCGAGTCTAATTCCATATTCTATTGAGATATTTTCGTCAATAGAGGCTTAAAAACATTATGGTTTGATAAAAGGAATTAAAAATGGGATTTAGTGGATGTTATTTCTCATTATATCAAGGTTTTAAGAATCTAATTTATTTAATATTTTCATGTTATGATTTAGTTTATCCTTTATCTATAACGACCCAAACTTTCATTAATGGAAATCCCACTTGATCCAATTAAATGTCTCTTTGTGTAAAACTTTTATATAAAATGTCAACTTCTTTTGTTTTATGTTTTCGTATTTTAAAATACTGTTAATAATTTTGACCGTTTCTAATATAGCCGTTGAAAATTGATCACGTAATTAGTATAAATATAGGGCTTCAACAAATCCAATTTACTCTGACAAAGAAGTGATGGCCCCATCCAGTAGACGTGCCCCATATGAAGCCCATTTTTCAGAGCTCGGAAATTAGGTTGAATATTTGGGATTCACTATTGACTAAACCCAAACCGAGCTTCAATATGTTAAGCTCTAGCAGGACCGCCTATGAGAGAAGTGAAAGTTGATAGAGATTACCACCCGAGCAATGTTATCCGAGCCACCCTAAGAGTCTGTCACCATCGCACACCTTAATCTTTGGTCTTATGCATGTGTTATAAGGGGTTTTCTAAAAATACCCTAATACTATGGTTATGTACATTATTTTTGTATATAATAATGAATATACTTTCATTTTATTATTGTTACCTTGTAAACAGTTTTTAAAGTACAAATAGTATTTTTGTAGTTAATGTTCATCTAAGAAATATATTTTGATGAATTAATGGATTTTTGAATGAAATAATATTTTAATAAAATATTATTATTATTATTAAATTATTTTTTATGAAATATAAATGATCATATAATTTTATGAATGCAATTGTAATTTTTATTAAAGTTTGAAAGCCATTTTTGTCAAAACCCATGAATTTTCGATAAATGTCTGTTTTTATTTTAAAAGTGAAAATAAACATATTTAGAAAATTATTTAGATAAAATGAATATTATTTCTTGAATCAGGATGTCAAAATTATCCATTGGTGAATTTTTCATAATTTTCTGAGACAGTCAATTTTTTGGGTAAAAATTAAACACTGTTTAAATATATAATGTGTTTTTTGACATCATAATGATCCAATAGTGATGTAATAAAATACTATAAACATTATGTTTGGAAAATATTTGTTTTACCATTAAAATAATGTTATTTTTGGTTTGTTTGATTTATTTTACAAAGCTTTAGTGGACCCTTGAAGACTTATTAAACATTTTGTCTTTTTAAATTGTTTTCCTTGGGAGTGTGACTCACCTTCACATAAGCAACCCCAATATTTTAAGAAGTTCAGAAATTTTACTTATAAAATATATTTTTTTACTTCCCTTAACCATGGGAAAAACCCATGGGATGGTTTGTGGTTTGGATTAGTTTAATGTGAGGTGTCCCAAACCTAAATAATAAAGAATTCCCTCACCATTCCTATATAAACCCACACAAGCTCCCACTTCCTCCTCACTAAAAGTCTTTGTAGTTTGTCCAAACTCTACTTTCCTATATCTATAATCCTCCCAAGGTTCCCATAGCTCCCAAGAATCCTCTCTCAAGCCTTTGGAATCACACTTCCAAGTAAGGGTTTTTTCTTTCTTTCTCATTTTTGTCCAATATTATTTAAATTGTTATGACCTTTTAATTTCAATTATAAATGTTTGGGTATGGTTTATAACCTCCACCATACTTCCCTATTTATGTTTTAATTATGAGATACCCCTTTATCTCTCAATAAATGCCTCCCATGTACACCCGTTACTATACCAAAATTCCAAAAGGAATTTATCTCTCCTCACTTACATTCAAGCAATTCTTTTGTATCATGAATCTATAGTGAATTAAAACTATTGAGAAATGTATATATATGACCCAATTACTGTCCATTTCATGTACATATGATTATACACCCATTTCTTTCTCATCAACTAATTTTATTAATTCTTACGTCACGCCGTTACGTTGCTGAAATTGCATCGATTTTCCAAGACAACGTCATTGTGTAGTGAATACAATGCCCTTTTCTCTATCAAAGGAATTCAAGTTTATGAACATTTACTTATTGATTATAATGTTTCATTTATTAATTCCACATTACTTTATCGAGGAATAAATGATGATGTTTTATGAATCCTTGTTATATAATCCATGTGGCACACTTATGCATGAAATGAAATGTTTAAGAAGGGTGCACCCTGACAGCGCTCCAATGCATTGGGTAAAGTATAGTATCATGATACATCATGTTAAATGGATGTTTACTCATGATAATTCAAGTGCAACTAGGTTTTACTTGTACTTCATGTCCAATTATGGTTTACTAATGCTTTATATGCAATGAGCCTTAGCTCATGTTAATTCCATGTTAAGTGTTATTGTAACATTTTCATTTTATGATTATTATGCTTTATCATGCATTTATGTTTGTTCTTTTCTTGTTATCTATTGGTATTCCTATTGTTTAACATGTACTGAATTCCTCATTTTATTCCATGATTATTCCCTTACTGGGCTTTATTTCTCACCCTTTTCTTATGCATGTCCTCAGGTTATCCCATGCAATGAAAAGTATGAGGGAATGTAGTAGTCATGTAAAGGAAGTTTTCAATAAAGATGTTGTATTTCATGTTTTAAGTTGGTATGTAATGATCCTAATCCCAAAAGACACTAGACCTCTCTATCTTCTATGTTGTATCAAATGAAGTTTATGTAAAAAATTGTGTTTAATTGTGTAATAAAAGATTAGGGTTGTCATAGTTGGTATCAGAGGATAGGTTTAGTTATTTTTGGGATTAGTATTAGAAAACCCAAGTGAAGAATTAAAGACAAGAATAAGTATAATAAAAACATCCCTAAGTATTGGTGAGTATTTTGTAATTGGTTTATCGAGAAAATACATCCCTGTCTGGATACAAGCAGGTAGAGGCGGCTCTGGAACAGATGTATCCTAGGGGTAAAACCCAAAAACACCACTTTGAGCTAGACTCGAAGGGGAACTAGTGCACGACAACGGGCCTCACTTCACTCTTGATTACGATACTCCCAGGGGATATGCTTGGTAAATTCAAAAGCTTAGTATGAATCATTATTAAGTGGAAAAAATGCCCGAAGAATATATGTTAGAAAGCAGATCATGGATAACATACACTGAAGACAATAGATTCATATATTAAAGAAATAAGAGTTATTTATAAGTCATCAGTTTTGTCCTTGGATTAACCTTTATGTATTACCCCTAACTTTCCTTTTATTCCAACCAATGGCTGATAATAGGAGGACTCAGGCTAACAACTGAGGTGAAGATCAATGTGATGACTATACTAATGAGATGACCAATCCAATGGGAGTAGGAATCATGAACTTTTTCATGCTTCTCTCTCAGCTAACTCATTATTTGAATAGAAACATGGTTCAAGAGGAATGTTTAACCCCCCCTTAATAAAGAACAAGTCATTATCGAGAGCTTCATGAGACAAAGGCCTCCTACATTTAATGTATAATATGATCTCTCAATCACCGAACAAAGGATAAACTCTATTGAAAAGATATTATCCATCCTTCAATGTTCTGGAAAAGATAAGGTTCTCCTAGATGCTTATCATATGGAGGATGAAGCTGATCAATGGTGGATGTTAATAAAAAATACAAAGCCTGTAGAGAGATCAAGATGTTGGAATGGAAGGATTTCTAGAATATGTTTTTCGATAAATAATTTCCATGCACCCTTCGACTTAATATGGAAAAGGGACTTCCTTGACCTCAAGAAAAAAGATGATGAATATGTCAGAGCGTATGATGAAAAATTCACAAGGATTGAACGATACACTTCTGGATTTTTTGTTACCCCTGAATAGAAGGTTGACCTCTACTTTGGTGGGCTGAAACCTCGCCTTCGGAAAGCGCTAGAGATCCTTGACTTTAACAGCTATGAGGAAATTTTCCGATGTGACCTCAAGGTTGAAATAGGGATCAGAGAATTTCAGTGGTATCATGGGGATCAGAAGCGTAAGGTAGAATTCAATGCTGGTGGTTTGATTGATAAATTCAATGGTGCTAAGAAGATCCAACACCCCACTTTCCAAAGGTGTGGAAATAAGCACCCTGGAAACTGCCTAAAGGGGACGAGGAAATGCTTTAGGTGTGGAAGAGAAGGTCACCTGAATATGAACTATTGGAATAAAGGACCCGTAGCTACGATGGAGGAGAGGAATAATCCATTCTAACCTCAATGCGTTGTTCATTGCTACAACTAAAAAGAACAAGGGCATCTTGAAAACCAATGCCCTAAGACAAGGGTTTTCAGAGGCAACCAACAACCTCCAAGGAAGAAAGGGAGAGCTTTTTCCATCACTACTGCCAAAGTGAACCCCAAAAACGAATTGGTGATAGAAATTCTAGTTATTAATTCAAGAATAGAGAGCATACTTTTTCATCCAGGTTATACACATTCTTTTATATCTCAAAATTTTAGTAGAACAATCTTACCACCACCACAAATCATGGAAGTAAAGATGTCTATGAGTACAGAAAATGGTTTCAATCATTGCATCCCATGAATATAACTCCCCTTGTCATAATTTGTGGATTAAACTTCCCGGAGAACCTCGTCATACTTCCTCTGGTGGAATTTTATTCAATTCGTGGCATGGATTGGATTTCCTTATATACAGCCAACATAAATTTCCATGAGAGGGAAATCACTCTCCATGTGGAGAATCAACCCCCGATTCTTTACAAGTGAAGGGAAGAAGATGAATCTTCTTTAGCTCCATCATATCAAGCATAGATATTACTTCCCTATGAGCACGTGTGTCTGGATCAGATAATTGATTCTAAGGAGGCAACCATCCTATAAGACATGCCTATTATGAGAGAATTAGTTGAAGTGTTTCCCAAAAAATTTCTTGGTCATCCTCCTAGAAGATAATTTAAATTATCAATTGATCTTATAACTGAGGAGTTGCCAATATCCAAGACTCCATATAGAATGACTGTTGTGGAGCTTGAGGAGCCAAAGAAACAACTACAAGAGACTCTATATAAAGTGTTTACATGCCCAAGTGTTTCACCATGGGGTGCACCAGTCCTCTTCGTCAAGAAGAAGGATTGGTCAATGTAGCTTTGCATCGATTATCGCGAGCTTAAGAAAATCACGATAAAGAACAAGTATCCTATCCCACGAATTGATGACCTGTTCGATCAGCTTCATAGAGCAAAATACTTCTCCATGGTGGATTTGCGGTCAGGATATTATCAACTAAGGGTGAAGAAGGAATATATCCTAAAGACTGCTTTTCGTACAAAACACGGGAACTATGAATTCATAGTAATGCCTTTCGGACTCACTAATTCCCCAACAATCTTCATGGACTTGATGAATAGTGTCTTTAGAGATTACCTCGAATTTTTTTTGTTAGTCTTTATAGATGATATTCTGATATACTCCAAAACCATGGAGGATCATGAGGAGTATATAAGAAGTGTACTAGATACCTTGCAGAAGGAGAAGCTCTATGAAAATTACTGCAAGTGTGAGTTTTGGTTGAAGGTGGTCTCATTATTAGGCCATATCATCACAAGAAATGGGATATCTGTGGATCCCTCCAAAACAGATGCAATTGTGGAATGGTCAAGGCCAACATCGGTAAAAATATCCTTAGCTTCTTGGGGTTAGCTGGATATTATCGATGATTTGTGAGAAATTTATCATGGTTTTCCAACCCTCTTACCAAGCTAACTCGAAAGGGAGTAAAGTTTTTTTGGAGTGTTGAATGTGAAGAAAGCTTCAAGGAGTTAAAAAGGAGGCTTACCACTATGCTCGTGCTCACTTTAACCACAAGTGGAGAACTTTTTTTGGTATTCAGTGATGCTTTGAAGTAGGGCCTGGGATGTTTGTTGATGCAAAATGAAGAATTCATTGCTTATCCTTCAAGGTAATTGAATGTTAATGAGAAAAATTATCCAACACATGATTTAGAGTTGGCTGTGGTGATCTTCGCTTTAACAATTTGGTGGAATTATCTCTTTTGGGAGAAGTGTGAAATATATACGGACCACAAAAGCCTCAAGTATATATTCACACAGAAAGGGTTGAACATGCGCCAACGAAGATTGTTATAGCTAATCAAAGACTATGACTTCTCAATCCATTACCACCCTGGGAAAGCGAACAAGGTGGCAGATGACCTAAGTAGAAAAAACCCAACAATTCTATCATTTATGAGAATTTAAAAGGACCCAATCTTCTTAGATTTGATGAATATGTAATTTGAATCATAAAGAAGTTAACATCATCAATCCTTTCACAAATTATTGATCAACCCTCACTTTTGTAAAGGTTAAATGATGCTCAAAAAGATGTTGTGGGAATTCTGGAAAAAGTGAAAGCTATTGGAAAAGGGAAATCCTCAAAGATTACTGTTAATGAAGAAGGAATTTTCAGATTTGGGAAAATAATATGTGTGTCATTAAGTCCAAAACTGAAGAAGGAACTTTTGGATGATGCACATTGTTCAAATTACTCTATTCACCAAGGAAACACAAAGATGTATCAATATCTCCAAGAGAATTATTGGTGGGATAATATGAAGAAAGAGATTGCTAAATATACGTCAAATTTCCTGGTGTGTCAGAAAGTGATGGTATATAGACAAAAGTCTAAGAGGATGATGTAACCATTGCCCATACCAGAATGGAAATCGGAGAACATCACCATGGACATTGTCACCAGAGTTCTGAAGACATCCAAAGGGAACAATGAAATATGGGTTGTTATGGATAGTCTTACAAAGGCTTCACACTTCATTTCTATTCAAGATGATTTCTCATTGGATCAGCTGTCATGAATATATATCAGGGAAGTGATAAGGCTTTATGGAGTACCACTATCTATTATGTCTGATCGAGATCCAAGATTCACGTCTATATTTTGGAAGAGTATTCAATATGCTCTGAATACTGAACTGAACTTCAGTACATCCTATCATCCTTAGAATAATGGCCAATCCGAGCTAACTATCCAAACACTTGAGGACATGTTGAGAGCATGCTCAATTTACTTTAAAGGAGGATAGGGTCAACATCTTCCTCTGGTTGAGTTTTCTTATAAAAATAGTTTCCACTCAAGCATCCAAATGGCACCATATGAAGCCCTTTATGGGAAAAGATGCATAACACCAGCATGTTGGGATGGGGTCGGTGAGTGTAAGCTGCTTGGACAAGAAATAATCGAAAAAATGGTGGAGAAGGTGAAAACCATTTATCATTATATTAAGGCAGACCAAAGTCGACATGAGAGTTATGTTGATAACCGTCGATGAGACCTTGAGTTTAAAGTTGGAGACATGGTATTTCTACGCATATCTCCATGGAATAAGGTCATGAGTTTTGGATGGAAATGGAATTTAAGTCCAAGGTACATCGACCCCTTCGAGATTCTTGATCATGTCGGGGCTGTGGCCTATCGACTAGAACATCCACTTATCATTACCAAAGTACATGATTTCTTTCATCTATCACTCTTAAGTAATTACATACTAGAACCTTCACATGTACTCTTTTCAGAGGTGGTATAGTTAGAGGATGATATTTCTTATGTGGAGAAACCAGTGAAGATCTTAGATCATAGAGAAAAAGTTCTACAAAATAAGACAATTCCACTTGTCAAGGTGTTATGGCGAAACAAAAAGTTTGAAGAAACGACATGGGAATCATAGGAAATTATGAAGCAGTGTTACCCAAATCTGTTTTAGTGTGGGAAAAGGAAATTTTGAGGGAGAAATTTCTAAAGGGGGGAATATTGTAATAACCCAAACTTTCATTAATGGAAATCCCTCTTGATCCAGTTAAATGTCTTTTTAAGTAAAATGTTTATATAAAATTTCAACTTCTTTGGTTTTATGTTTTTGGATTTTGAAATACTGTTAAGAATTGTGACCATTGATAATATATCCATTGAACATTGATCACATGATTAGTATAAATATATGGATTTAACAAATCCAATTTACTCAGACAAAGGAAGCGATGACCTCATCCAGTACACATGCCCCATACGAATCCCATTTTCTAGAGCTTGGAAAGGAGGTTGCATATTTGGGATTTGCCCTTGACTTAGCCCAAGCTGAGCTTAAATATGATAAGCTCGAGCAGGACCAACGACGAGATAAGTGGAAGTCGATAGAGATTACCACCTGAGCAATGTTATCCGAGCCACCCAAGATTCTGTCACCATCGCACACCTTACTCTATGGTCTTATGCGGGTGTTATAAGGGGTTATGTAACAAGAACCCAGTAATATGGTTATGTACATTATTTTATTATATAACAATGAATATACTTTCATTTTATTATTGTTACCTTATAAATAATTTTTAAAGCACAAATAGTATTTTTTAGTTAATGTTCAACTAATAAATATATTTTGATGAAGTAATGGATTTTTGAATTAAATAAAATTTTAATAAAATATTATTATTATTAAATTTATTTTTATTAAATATAAATGACCATATAATTTTATGAATGCAGTTGTAATTTTTATTAAGGTTTGAAAGCCATTTTTCTCAAATCCCATGAATTTTCGATAAATGTAGGTTTTTATTTTAAAATTGAAAATTAACATCTTTAGAAAATTATTTAGATAAAATTAATATTATTTCTGGAGTCAGGATATTGAAATTATCTAATGGTGAAATTTTCATAATTTTCTAAGACAGTCAAATTTTTGGGTAAAAATTAAATACCTTTAAATATATAATGTGTTTTATGACATCATAATGACCTAATAGTTATGTAATAAAATACTATAAACTATATTTTCTGCCAATATATGTATTAAAATTAAAATAATGTAATTTTGGGTTTGTTTGATTTATTTTACAAAGCATTATTGGACCCTTCAATACTTACAAAACATTTTGTCTTTTTAAATTGTTTTCCTTGGGAGTGTGACTCCCCTCCGCATAAACAACCACATTATTTTATTAAGTTCGGACTTTGGCCTTATAAAATATTGTTTTCCACTTCCATTTTCCAAAAACCATGGGATGGTTTGTTATTTGGATTAGTTTATTGTGACCTGTCCCAAACCTAAATAATAAATAATTCCCTCACCTTTCCTATATAAACCCTCATAATCTCCCACTTCCACATCACTCAAAGCCTTAGGAGTTCATACAAACTCTTATATACTCTCTCTAGAATACTCCCAAGGTTCCCCAAGCTCCCAAGAATCCTCTCTCAAGCCTCTCTCATGCCTTTGGAAGCACACTTCCATGTAAGGGTTTTTCTTCCTTTCTCATTTTTGTCCAATATTCTTTAAATTATTATTCCATTTTAATTTCAATTATAAATGTTGGGGTATGTTTTATCACCTCCCCCATACTTACTTATTTATGTTTTAATTATTAGAGACCCCTTTATCTCTAAATAAATTCCTCCCATGTACACCCGTTCCTATGTCAAAATTCCGAAAGGGATTTATCTCTCGTCACTTACATTCAAGAAATTATTTTGTACCATGAATCTAAAATCCATTAAAACTATTGGTACATGTTTCTATATGACCACCTTAATTTACATTTCATGTACATATGATGATACACCCCTTTCTATCTCATCAACAATTTTTATTAATTCTTACGTCACGCTGTTATGCTGCCAAAATTGCACTGATTTTCAAAGCCAACATCATTGTGTAGTCAATACCATGCCCATTTCTCTATCAAGGGTATTCACCATTATACACATTTAATTATTGATTATAAAGTTTCATGTATGAATTACACCTTCCTTTACCATGGAATAAATGATGTCGTTTTATGAATCCATGTTATATGATCCATGTGGCACACTTTTGCATGAAATGAAATGTTTAAGAAGGATGTGCCCTTATAGCACTCCAATGCACTGGGTAAAGTATAGTATCATGATACGTCAAGTGAAATAGGTGTTTAATCATTATAATTCAAGTGCAATGAGGGTTTACTCATGCTTCATGTGTAATGAGGGTTTACTCATGCTTCATGTTCAATGAGCCTAGGCTCATGCTAATTCCATGTTAAGTGATGTTTCCACATTTCCATGTTATGATTATCATGCTTTATCATTCCTTTATGTTTATGATTCTCTTGTTCTCTATCTATATGCCTATTTTTTAACTTTTATTGTATTACTAATGTTATTCCATGATAAATCCCTTACCGGGCTTTATAGCCCACCCTTTTCTTATGCATGCCCTCAGGTTATCCCATGTAATGCTATGTAAAAGGAAATGTAGTGGTCATGTAAAAGAAGTTTTCAATAAAGATATTTTATTTCATGTTTTAAGTTATTATATAATGATACTAAGCCCCAAATACACTAGACCTCTCAATCTTCTATGTTGTATCAAATTATGTTTATGTAATAAATTATGTTTAATTGTGTAATAAAATATCTGGGTTGTTTTATTATCCTCACAAATTTCATGTCTTCACATTATATAGGCTAAAAAAATCCTTAATTATAGGGAGTTCATGATAATTATTCTCTAATTTTATAGGTGACCATCTTTTGATAACTTCTGTCATTGATGAATCCACTGATATACCCTTTCTTCAGATTATATAACCAAAAAATGAAACAATTTGAGGCTAAAATTAATAATTAGTAAATTTTTCATACAATTGATCTTTCCTTGGGGTATTTAGTACAATACACAAGTTATATTATTACTCTTCATTTATCTTGGAATATATATGAATATTTTATATAAAGTCTACCACAAACTTGTCAAGGTAATATGTAAGAATCTTTTCATTAAATCAATAAAATATAATAATATAATTAGTAATAAAAATGTAATCACTATAAATTCATAGTGTCCATACCTTGTATAGAATGCTATATGGGGAATGTATTCACTTTTGACCCTAAATTAATAGTATCTAGATTGAAGATAAATCTTGGGAAAACATTGAGATCCTCATAATTGGTCAAAAATATCATTAATACAGGGTAGAAGATATTTATTTTATATTATGATCATGATATTTTGTTGATAATCAATACAGAGTCCTATTGATCCCTATTTTTTCTTAAAAATTGAATAGGTGCACCACATGATGACACACCTGGCTGAATAAATCCTTTATCAAGATTATCCTATTATTTTTTCTTTAATTAATAATACTTAATAGGGGACATTCTATATAGAGTCTTTGAAATAGTTGTAGTATCACGTAAGAGTTCTAATAAAAAAAATCAACTTGATGATTTAGAGGAATACTAGGAAACTATTATAGAAAGTTTTTTAAAACTCCCATAAAATATGAATATCATTGAAGTTGAGTTTCTCCCCCATCCATTTAGGAAAAATTCCCCTATGAATAGGAATCAAGACCGATACAATGGATGTAATTTCTATTCGATGTTCATATTTATCCTCACATAGATAAATAATCATAATTTGGTTAAGAATATAAAATGTGACTTATATTAATTGGAAATTAATATATGATCTATATAAATAAATCTAATCCATTACCAAAATAAAATAAAATTCAACTAGATGGAGAACAAAAGTATTTACAGGAAGCACATTTCCAAAAACTTCAATTTGATAAGAATCATATACTTGAGATGTGATCATTATAGCATTAATAGTTTTCTTTTATAATTTAACATTTAATCATAGATGTGGTAATGATATAACTTTATAAAATTATTTAGATATAAAATATTGGGTATATATAGAATAAAATAAGAGATTATCAGTTCTTTAGTGAGTAATAGGTGTATCTTTCACCACTTAATTATCATACACTAAATTGGCCATAATGATCGCAGAGATTTACCTTTGTCTCTGGTATTAAGAGGTTTCCATCTTCAATAATTATCAATAACCATCATATTCAGACACTATATAACATAATTACCATCCAAAAATATTTTGAAACACTAATGTGTGAGTGGTTTATTCTATGGACCTTTATCTCCACCTGTATCATTATCTATATTCTTCCCATAACTTCATCATTCGATTTCCCAATGAAATTTCTTTATATACCTATAGAATTTACTAATACACCTAAGATAATTTCATCCATGTTTGTTTCTGCACTTCTAGTGTAAATGAAGACTCATCTTCTTCCCTCTATAGTTTTTATTATTTTATTTCCCTATGTATACCATATTTATTTTCTTATAAAAACCATGAGATTTATGGATGACTCTGATATCCTATTCTACTTTTAGGTAACACTGAATTATTTATTTATATCTAAAAAATTATCTTACAAATAAATCCCTTTAGAGACTTGGTTTTATGCCACTAAAGTATCAATCAATCATTCTTTTAGGTTAGATTAAAATACCAGAAATATACCTTGATAGACTTGTAAAACTTTCCATATAGGTAATAATAGATACATCATGCTTTTACTATATCTCATGAAATCCCAAATACATTTTTATATGAATAATATGAGTAAGTTACTTATTTAAAAGACCTTATAAACTCATCCCACTCCCTATTGTAAACTTATTCATGTTTATTTGTATTCTTGATAGGATTCCACCATTGATAAGAGTTTTTTTCTAAATGATAAATATACAAAAATAACTTTTTCATTCTATAAACACTGGATAAAAGAAAATATATTTTTAGTGGAAATAATCCATTTCATAAAATAATATGGATGTTTCCTTGTGAAAAACTTAATGGATCATTTTCACATCATTTTCTTGTTTGTAAGATCAATACGATTAATGTCTTGAGAATGTTGTGTAAGTATAAAAATGCGTTTTTTAATTCTATCTCACAGTACATTAAGTTTATAAGGAGGATTATCATTTTTTTTCATGACATTCAGTGATAACATGATTACTTATATTTTCAACCATTTAATACAAAAAAAATAATAGTTTGAGAAATGATAATCATAGTGAGAAACAATATAATCATGAAAATCATTTATTGTATGTCTAAATTAGGACACCTTGTATTCAATATATGAAACCATATACTTAACCAAGGCCATCCATGGCTATAATCTATTAAATTCTTTCATAATGGTTCATAAATAAAATTTTAATTAAACCAATAATATCCTCTATAGTTTCTATCTAGGTGTGCAGTCTTAGCCCCACTCCTGGTGATAATTGAGTTGATACCCAATCTTCCCCTTTTAAAGTTATTACCATTAGGTATATCTATACCAAAACCACATCCACATTTCAGTATCTAGACATAGGTGTATTTACTAAGAAAACCAGACTTATTTATTTACCAAAATTTATGATTTTCCAATATACAAAGTTTTATCATAGGGGTTCTCACTAATTTTTCCTCATCATAGTTCCAAAAAATAACTAAACCTTTCTCTTATACCAACTAAGGTTACCAAAGCATTTCATACATAAATATTAAATTTTATTATATATATTTTCATTATATATCACGATTATACACACTAAAACCATAAGGGTTTATTGTATTTGGAAACTTGGATGCACAAAAAAATTATACATAAAATATCTATATCATCTCCCACTAAGTTCTTCCCAACTAGTATCCTTCTTAGAGAAATCATACATAAGAAAATTATTTATATCATAGAGAAAATGAAACATAATAAATGGTGATATAAAAATAACATCCATGGAAAACAAGGTATATATCATGGAATAATAATTTTTAAGAATAACATGAGTATAAGGGTTTGAGAGAAAAATATTAACATTTGAAAATCATACCCAATAATTCATAGATCATAATCACAAGTCATGGAATAATTCATGGTAGCTAATGCATCCTGAATCATTAAATAATAAAAAACATAATACATGGGAGCATAATATTGACATAAGATCATGTCATAAAATAATGAAATAAATTTTTAAATAACCATAATTATATAAATATTATGTTAAGGATACCCACTAAGACATTCATTTCATGTTATGCATGGGCTAACAACCCGTGTACCTACTTTGGGCTCGAGGTAACCTCTCATGTACCCTTTTTAGAATTTGGATAACCTTTAATGTACTATTTTATCTCATAAAAAAATAATCTTTACATAATTAATTGAAGGGATATAAGGGACCCAACCATCACATAATCATTATATATTTATATGTATTTGACAATATCATGAAAACATTTATCATTTCAGCATAAATTAACCCATGTAAAAGAAAATAGTTTTCATCAATATTTCATCATCATAATCACAAACCATATATATAAATAATAAAAAATTTATTGTTGGATCATATAACTAGTGAAAAAAACAAACATAAATGGATTTTTTCATATTTGAAAATACCTTTAAAAGAATTACTAGAACATTTCTTGAGGAAAATAATCCTTTCTTATTGAATAACTTATTTGAAATCTAAAACTATCCAGAATATAAGGGAAAATTTTTATTTGAAAATAACCACATAAACTTCTATAGGATGATTAAATGTAAAGATTCTTCACGATGGGAGGAAATTCCATTTATCCAGCATATGTTTAAACAAAGTTTCTATTTACACCTTTGGTAAAAAACACCTTGTTCATAAAATGATAAGAACATTAATTTTAAACAATTTTATATAAATTTAAACATAGGTATAAATAAAATAAATTAATCATTATATAAGAGAAAAAATTATTTAATTTTTTTTAAAAATATATGGACTTTGGAGAAAATAATTCTAAAAAAAATAGAGAAACAAATTTGGTTTTCATTAAAGTTATTATTTCAAAATGTTGAGTAGTTAGAGAGAGGAAAATGAAAGTTATACTTGTAATATCTATAAATAAACAAATTACTAAAAACATTAATATTTTGAGAGATATATCATAATATTTATTCATCATAAATTTCAGCATAAAAATCATGGTAAAAAGTGAGATTGTAAAATAAAATCCTTACCTCAAGTTTGAATTTATTTATAAGTGATCTAAATTCATATTTTTGAAATTTATATTTTTTTATAATTATATAATATATCCATATTCATACTTATAATACCATAAATCATTTACCTATAACATTTTATAACCCATTCATTAAAAATTATTTATCAAAATTATTGTTTAGGGTAATAACATTTTAATTTTTCAAGTATGTTTCGATTCAGCTGTTACGGTTCCTGTATATCGATCATAGTTACATAATTGATATAATGTTAATAATGATATAAATAAATTATATATTAATTATATAAATATATTATAACTTTCCATAAATAGTAGGGATTGAAAAATGAATTACACCATTTATGGAGATGGTAGTTATTATATACACAAGAACATTGTTTTTATTTTAGAATTAGAATAAATAAATAAATATAAATAATATTTTATCATTAATAAATAATAATTATATCATAAATATCATATATTTTTAATAAATCCATAATTATATCCATCAATGTGAGATATTTATGAAAAATGAATTATATTAGTATGTATAGGTGGTACTTCACATGTACGCTAGAAGGATACTTTTATTTACTATTTAATTAAAATGAGGTGGAAAGTGTTTGAGAAAAAATAATAATAACTACTCAATATATTAATGATATTGGATTAATCATGTTACAAAATATAAAAATGGGTTATATAAGGAGGAAGAAGAAATAAAATTTGAATATCTCAGTAAATATTCATACCTCTTCTTTGAGAGACCACATTTGGCTCCCACCTTATGCATTGAAATATTTGTCTTAGGAAAAGAATAAAGACTCTATGATGAAGAAAAGGAATAAAGGATGGTTTTGGGAATGGTTTTTCCCCATATATAAGGGAAAAAATTCATGAATTATGGAGTAGAGGTGGTGACCTTTTATAAGTGAGGGAGAGGACACACATGAAATTACTAACAAGATTTAAATAATATAAAGTAATTCTCTTTAGAAAATGAAACCAAATAAAAAAGGATTAAATGTTTAGATAATATAAGGTCAAAATATTTTCATTAAATAATAATTATAAAAGTTTATGTGCCATTATTACCCTTGTCTCTTAGTTTAAACCTTGGTAAAACCGTTTTAATCCCAACTGTGGAAACAAAATTTTATTATTTTTACTATTCATTATGACAAAATATTAAAGCAGTTTCATTAAAAATTCTGTAAATGATGATGAAAAACATGTAATCCATTTTATAAAAATAAATTTATATAATTGGGAAAATTAATTCTAAAATAAGTGTGATGAATGCAAAAAAACCCGTGTTTAGAAAAATACATTTTTAAGCATTAAAATGAATTTACATTCAATATTTTCATTGTAAAAACTATCAAATGAATGTTAATTTTTTTTATTAAACATATAATAAATAAATTTAATTAAATATATTAATAAATGATTATTTATTTAATATATTAAGATAGAAAACCTTTCACATAGAAAAATAATAATATAAGAAAAACACTTTTTACCTTTAAATGATTTTATCTTCATTTATAGCATTAAATAACTAATGTATTAATGGTTATTAATTATATTAAATAAATTATAAATATATTTTATTAAAATATTTTTCTAATAGTGATCAATATACATTATTTTGATAAAAATTAATAACATGTTGAAAAATAAATTTCAATAAAAAATAGGTCTTTAATCATTAAATGAATTCATTAAAATTGAGTGCTTATCAAAATTTTTACAATTTTTCATGTATTTAATAATTTTTTTAATCATATTCATACCCAATAATCAAATTTCTAGGTTATAAAGGTATATTATATCATGGGTTAATTTATATGTAGGGTTGCATGTAATGAAAGATATAAAATACCTCAATTCTGTTTCAACCGATGTAAATATAAAATATTATGGTGTTACGCTAACTATACCCTAAAATCACTCTCTAAGATGGATAGTTGCATGATTACTAATAACAATTATCCAACCATGTTCTCTAGTATATTTATCTAAAAACTGAGGTTCTTAACCTCTAAATCAAATAATAAATAAATAAATATTAAATCTAGACATAACATTAACCCCATGGGTGTCAATAATTATCCCAACCATGACACTTTCTTCCCTCAGAATGACCTAAAAGATCCATAAAATAAATCATGTGAGGCCATTTCTCCCCCACGAAAACATCCTACTCTCAAGTATAATGGATATCACTACCACACTACCAAAGAACATGGTCTATTAATATTGACATACTATGGATAACATTGTTATGATAATACAAGATATGAATAGGAAACACCACAAAAATAATGCCAGCACCCATATATAAATATTCACACTCTATCACATGACATGTAACTATATGATAATTATGAAATTCAGATATTTGGAAAACATCATGGATCAAGGTTAGCTATGGTGGAATGTCCAACCAATAAGATTCCTTCCAAGATTCTCTACAATTTGAAATAGGCCTAAATAACACGACATAAACATCCCCTACTGTCCCAAGAGATGATTTACCAGTCCAATGAATACTTTAAGAAACACCGACCCACCATCCTCAAACACTATTATGTTATGATAATGATCATAATATAATATATGTTAACTCTTAGTAGTTTATAAAATCTTTTGGATCAACTGAACATTCTCAGTTGTCTCCCAGATGAGATTCATCCCTAACATGGATTTCTAACCCAAATAATCCCAACACAATGGGTACTAACACAGATGCACATACAATTCCATAAAATGGGCTATCTTGATTGAGCCAAAGTAATTTTTTTATGAAAACTCAATCAATGATAGATACCTCTCCCAAAAAACCCTATAGTCAAGCAGACATGCATATAGAATATCCTAGGGAACCCAGATGCTCTCCCATTTTAACCATCCTTCTATGGTTTATAAGTAATTATCAACATCAATAGGGTTTTCATGGACTCCTGAATAATTTTTGAAAACCTATAAGTAAAATGGGTATCTTGGTTAGAAACTATCATTGAGGGTATACCATGAAGCGCACAGATCTCTTGATCATATAGGTGTTTGAGCTCTTCTACCTTCATCAACCCCTAATGAGAAGAAAATAGGCTTAATTAGTCAACCTATATATAATAAAAAAATATAGTATCTTTACCATTTGTATTATGAGGAAAACAAATCAAAATTTCCACGTAAGTCTCACACCACTTTCATACCATAATGGGAAGAGGATTAAACAACTCAGCTATCGTCTAATTCTTAGCTTTGATCCCATGGCTGGTAAAACCACATGATAATAAATATGTAATAATGATAGTCTAGAACTAAATGCCTAGTAATTAAATTAATTAAAAGAAATATGTTATTACAATACAATCCTAAGACCATTTATGTTTATAGTTTCATAGAATTTAGAAAAAAACATTAACTAACAATTCCTATGTTCTTTGTATCAATTTGATAGATTTACCATTATATTCAAAACAACTTAATCTATAATGAGGATTAAATGTCACCCAAAAATCACTAAATAATGTAATCATATAGATATTTCATACATTTACTATCTTTATAACCCAAGTAAATGGAATAATAAGAAAAGGGTGATCTCATTTTATCAGTAAGAGTAAACATAAGCGATGAAAATCAATGATCATAAGTAAACATACGATGAGAATATCTGTATAATAAAGATAAATAAGAAAATAATACCTAATAAAAATTTCATTATAAATGATTTAATAAATGTTGTAAAAAAATAATACATGAATCAAAATATTGATTCAATAAACATGATCCAGGAGGTAATAAAATATTCATGAGAATAAGCATAAAACTGTAAAACATCTTCCAAATAAGAAACTTACATTAGTATCGGGAACATAAATCTCATGATAAAAATCATTTATGAAAATTATTATAAGAAACTACAACTTACCTATGAATTCTTATATTATGAAATATAAACATTAACAAACACATTGGAGGGCGATATAGGACCCCACCCATCAAAATACCAATATATGTGTGCCACATAAAACAAGTCACCATATCATAAAAAACCATATGATGTAAAATGAGTTTCATATCCTTTTCAAATGGGGTCATATAAATAAAACATTAAAAATTACAATAAAAATCATAACCTGGTTAAACAAGGGATAATAAATGGGTATCCCATGACATCAAGTAACATTCTAGGAAAATACAATTCAATCACGATAATAAAGAATATGGTATTTACAACATATTGATAAAGGTTATATGATTAAGATAATAATTTCACTTTTAAATAAATTTATAAAATATATGTGAACAACCTTAAATCAATTGAATCAAAAATAGGGTATTCATAGAGGGAAGGTGTTAGAAGACAAATTCAGTTTATAAACCTTTAATGACTTGGTAAGACAAAGGAAGTGGTAAATCATTCACATGATATAAAAGAACATTTTTAACACATACTAAGAAAGAAGGTGGATGGAAATATTTTAAAAATATCTAATAATTATTGATAATCTAAATCATAGTATAATGGATTAGATGAAAAACGTTTTTAGAGTCATAAAAAACCTCTTAGGAAATAAGAAATGTCCTTGATCTTTTGAAAGCATTTTAAAAGAGATAATTAATAAAACTAGGAAGAAAATTATTTCTTCTATAAAATATGAAAACATATAGTTAATTTTGTGTATAAAATTATGTATTTAGTGAAAATATTCATTCACATAGAAGAGAAATTAAAAAATATTATTTAAAAAATATTTTTAATATTACTGTTAAAAGAAGAATTTATATTTCACTTTAAATGTTATATTTTTTTTGGTGAAGTGATTTTTTTAAAAACATATTACATTGGAAAATAAAATCAAATAATATATTATTTAAATACAAAAATGTTAAAGGAATATGGAATTGAAAATAAAACATTTTGTTTTTAATGGATGGAAAACCTTTTTTTATTTTAGTCTTTTTGAAATACCATTGTTTAAAAATTCACATCATAAAGAGTGTATTAAATATTACATTTGAAAATGGGAAAATATAATTATGAGAATTATAGAAAATAATCCATATTAACATTTATAAAAATAGATGGATATTATTTATGGGATACATATTATAGACATGGAAGAAATAATTCATTGGTATTAATGTGAGTTTTCCTTACAAATTTTACGGCTTTATTTAAATAAATATTTTATCAATGAAGTATTTATTGTTGATGATAAGTAATTTCCTTAGAGAAGAAATGTAAATAACATTTAAAATAGAGTAATGGAGGGATATATTAAATATTTAAAGGTATATTCAAGAAAGAAATACCATTGACCAATAAATAATTAATCTACTCAATGAAACACTTACATAATTGGTAACATAAGAATCAATGGATAATGTGATACAGATCATAAAATGGAATATTTTTTCATATATGAAGGAAATTAAGGAAATAAATACATTATATAAATGAAATTATTGTGCACAATATAAAAAATGTCCCATAAAGTTAAAAATGAGACAAAGAAATACCTACAACTTGAGGAAAATTTTAATCAAAACCTATTAAAAGAGACAGATTTTAATTGAACTTTAATTACCACGAATTAAATGTATTTAATTATATAATAACTCAATTAGGTATCATGTACACCATATAAAATAAATTTGATGCATAATATAAAATATATCTCAAAGAGAGTAATTTGAGATGAAAATCAATTCCCATGACCATCTATGTAAGGTGATTATAAAAAGAAAATTTAAAATCAATCATCCCATGGAGGCAATAGTCCACACTAATGCATGACTGCGGATTTTGTTTTTTCATAGAATGAGAGAAAATAAATATTTTGTTTTATCATTTAGGAATCTAAAATATGTTATAAATAACATATTTATTTAATAATTTAAAAATTAAGAACATCTTTTTAATGCGGTTAAGGAAAATGAAACACGATATTTTTTAGAGGCGGTAGTTTGTGCACAAACAAACGTCATTTTTTCTTTTTTCAGGGGAAAGGGAAGGGTGGTTAAATATTGTACCATAATTAAAAGAAAATAATAGTATAATAATGATATATATTTAATAATATTTTGATTTTGAATTTTTTTTGGAGAAGGATGACATTCAAAAATGGAAAAAGAAAAGATGATGAAGTGATTAGAAGTCTATACCTCACTATTTGAGTTATCTCTTTTATGAAGGGGGATAAACCTTAGAAGGATGGAATTTTGATAAGAGTAGAAACAATATAAGGTGTATATGAGTGGTTAAGAGTTGATTGGGTAGGGTTTTAAGCAAAATAAGGGGGTTGTTTTTGTGAGGGGAAGTGAGGAGAGGAGAGCCCCTTTATATATACAAAAGAGTTTCAATTTTGTAAATACCCAAAAAATTTCAATAATGGAAAGTGAATATCAAGAAAAATGGATTTGAAATTGGTAAATAATTAAAATTAAAATAGATAAGGTCAAAAAAACCTTAACAAACTCTTTTAAATATTTTTTTAACATATTGACCCCTTTACCTCTTAGGTTACTCATTTTTACCATTTTGGTTTTCACTATGGTGACTAGTTTTTACCTATGCAATTTATCTTTTATACCAAAAATAAAATTTTACTTACTATATAATTTAGGCCAAGTGATTTAAAATTTAAAATACACTTTTTGAATTCAAATTTTAATAGTGAAAAAAAATTAATTTTAAAAAAATTAATTTATAATGTATTTTTTTGAAAAGTGTGAAATAAATTCTAAAATGTCAAATATGTGTTTATAGGCTAATTTTTTTTGAAAGTATAAATTAATTAAAAAATATATATTTTTCCTTATAAAAAGGATTTATAAATTTACAGTTCATTCTTATACACTATTATTTTCATAAAAGTACTGTAATTTTAAAAAACTGTATTGTGCACTATTAACCTAAAAATCGAACATTTTTGAAAAATAAAAAATAAAAATATTAAAATAATATTTACATGTTTAATAAAAAATTAAGTTATTTTAATCAAATTAAAATTCTAATATTTTTAAATTATCTTTCAAAGTTTAATATAATATATATAAAACTGCTTTAATTAAAAAAAATACCTTTTTAAACCATAAGTGTTTTTAATATTATTCCATATATATTTATAAATAATTTAATATTAATATAAAATTTTATAAATATAAATAATAAATATTATTTATTTTTTTAAATTGTAATTAATTTAATTTATTAAGGTAAAATACAATAACCTTTTTCTAAATGGTTCCTCGAAAGACATTATTTATTTTAAAATATATTTTAAAGAAAAGTAATAATATATAAATATTTTAATTTATTATTATACTTTTATCTACTAATTATTATTTTCTTAACGAAATGTTAATATTTGTTTTGGGTTTTTAGTCAATTATTTCATCCATTCGGTGTTGTGTTTGATAGAATCTATCAAAGATAATATCAAATTAAAAGGTCCAAAATATCAGATCATTAAATTATACCCCCTTAAATAAATTAAATCCCCATACTTTTAATTTTTACTCCCTGAAGAAAGTAGTAGAGCGTAATCATAACTTATACATTATTCAATATATAACTTCTAATATGGAATATACCTTACTCTCTTTGGCTATACAAATTTACTTATATTTCTTCAAACAACATTAATCATTCATATGATCATATATTCAAATATTTATATACACTAACCATATATTTTCTATTAGACCCCATTCTAAAATCCATTAAAATCTCCAATACATTTTACCATAGGTAACTAACATATTCCTTCAAAATTTAACTCCATTTTAACCCTAAAATGTATTAATTACTAGTTGATAAAGTCACAAACTAAAATATTTCATAATCATATAAATTAGATAAAAATTTCCAATATATAATGGATCACTTTTTCATTAAATCAATAATAAATTCCAAGGATATTAATACTGTCTAACTAATTTTTCTCTAAAATCAATCATTCCATTATTAACTCAATGTTAAGTATATAATAAACCTAATTTTTTTATACCTCAATATCTTGTTCTCCAACAGTTAACTCCAAAATATAACATTTTCATAAAATAACTTTTCTAGGTGATTGATACAATTCAATATATGTTTCTAATCCTTTAATGGAATATTTTTTTTGGAGAAAAATTCATAGATATTTCAAATAATTCTCATAACCTTTATAATATACCATAAAACCCTTAATAAATATCACTCAATAATTAAAATAGATAAGAGTGTCTTGAATTTATTTTTATTAAAATATCATCATGACTACTATAGGAAAGACTAATATAGTCACCTTTTTTATTATAATAAAAAATTCAACAATTCTAAACCATTAAAGTATAACACCTTATTTGATTATAAGACATAGTGGAATCTAGATATAAACCTTTCTCAGATTCATTTTCATGATCATATTTCAAATAAATACTAAAAACCAAAATTATTATGAATAAAGTAAATCTAAAAAATCATAAGAATTTGAAAACTCAAAACTAATATGTATTCTCTAATTAAACCTTCATTTCATTATTTGATACATTTAGTTCCATGTACATTGATTTATGTTTGGTTCCATTGTAATTCTCAACCTAATTCCTTAAAGTAATTAGGATAATAAATCCTTCATATTAGGTTGTAAGGTAATGTGACTGAACAAATAATATCCATTAACAATTTCAAACCATGCGTGTAGTTATGTCTTTTTTTTGAAGCATTAGGTTGTAATTTACATAATACCCAATATGATTATTAGGGTTTTTACCCCTTGGCACATCTATAGTAGATCTACACTACTTGTATTATCAAAATATTGATGTAATTTCTTAGAAAAGAACAAATTCTGTAATTCACCAAACTTTTAGTATCTTATCCAACACTTTGAATATATTTTAGAATCATACATAGGGTGTTTTATAAATTTATCTTATCATAATCCTCATCATATTCAATATTACCTAAATAAACATGAAGGCTTTTCTATACCTTTGAAATTATGATCAACCACATCTTATCAATCTTTGATAAAAGTCACAACTCTTAAGTTATTCTCCACTAATAACGTCCCAATATCCAATGTTATCTAAACCCCACCTTAATAAAAACTATTATAGCATAGACCTAACCATTCTATTATTATATCTCTTAAATAAAATATTTCATGAAAATAAATTGCCATGAATTTTTAGGACTGGAGTTTTAGATAATTAGGAAAAAAATTAACTAACAATTCTCATGTTCTTTGTAAAAATATGACGTTTTACCATTATATTAAAATATACATAATCCAAAATGAGTCTTAATCATCACCAACAAATTTTCTATATAAGTTTCTTTTGCCAATGTTTCATACGTGAACATAATATGCGAATATGATTATAATTTAGATACATAAGAAAATCACACCAAAAAAATATTAGGTCATAAATCATAGAATAAAAGTTGATATAAAATAAGACTTTAATATAAATAATGGTTCACAAAACATGTGCCATGAGAGAATAAAATAGTCTTGAGAATAATCATAAAGCTATGATACATCTTTAAAATATGACACTAACACTAATATGGGGAACATAACTTTCATGAGAAACACCATTTATTCCCATTATTACAAGAAACTAAAATGTAATCATGAGATATAAACCTAAACCAATGAATTGAAGTGTAATATATAATACTACCCATCAACATCCATACATATGTGTTGCATATAAAATAAGTCCCCAAATAAAAAAGAACCCACAAAATTAAAGTGGTTTTCATATTATTTTCAAATGAAATAACATATGGAAAATATTAATAATTCCATTAATAATAATAACATGATAAACCCATGGATAATAAATGTGTATCCAATGACAACAAGTAAATTTATAGGTAAATACCATTCAATCAATATAATAAAGAATATGGTATTTACGCTATATGAATAAATGTTTTACTATTAAGAAAATAATTTTTCCAATCGATCGATGTATGGAATCTAGGTGACCAACCTTAAATCAAAAGAATAAATACTAAGGTCTTCATAAAGGGAAGGCATTGAAATAAAAATTAGGAGTGAAAGCATTCATTAAAAATAAGTAACAAAGCCAATAATGGATAATTTTCATAATAGAAATGAACATTAATAATATATATTATGAAAGAATAAAGATGGTAATATTTGAAAAATATTATCAAATCAAGCATGATATGTATAAAAGATAATAGATTAGGTGGAAAACACTTTTTAAGAGTTTTATAAATGAACTTAATATTTTGAAATAATTTTAAAATAAATATTTTTAAAAAATAGTAGATAAATAATTTCTTTAAGAATCCATGAAAATGTAGAGGGGAGTTTCATATAAAATTACATATTATGTTAAATATTTTTTGAACAAATAATACAACTTAAAAATATTTTTCACAAATTATATTTAATATTAACATAAAAAATATGTTCTAGGTCACTTTAAAAATTTATATTTTGAAAGGTGATGTGAAAAATTTGAAAAAAATTACCTTTAAAAAATAATCCCTAATAATAGATACTTTAATAGGAAAAATATTTATAAAAAGGAATTGAAAATAAATCACATTATTTTAATAAATGGAAAACCATTTTTATATAAAACACTTTGAGATATTTTTGTTTGAAAATTCAAATCTAAAGAGAGTATTAAATTGTAATTTTGAAATGGGGTATAAAGAATTATGAGAATTTTTTTTAAAATATTCTATGTTAGCTTTATGAAAAATATAGGCAAACATTTATGGGAAAGATATTATGAACATGGAAGAAAATAGTCATTGGTATGAATGAGAGTTATTTGTACCAATGTTACACTTTTATTTCATATTTTTTTTGGTGAATTAGTTTGTTATTATGATAAGTAATTTCCCAAAATAAAAAAGGGAAAAACCATATAAAATAAGGGAATTTTAGGATCAATTAAATCTTCGAGGGTATATTCAATTAAGAAATACTATGCCCCAATGAATAATAAATGGAGTCGCTGAAACTCTTAGGAAATTGGTAATGTGAGAATCGATGGTAAATAAGAGGAAAATAGTTAAATATAAATTAAAATATAATAAATGGAATATATTTTAACATGTGAAATAAATTATGTTTTGAATAAACCATATAAAATAAATCATGGTGTACAATTTCAAATATGTCACATGAAGTAGATAATGTCAAAAATAAACACTTACAACTTAAGGAGAAGTTAAATAAACATGTATTGAAAGAGAGAGATTTAAATTTGGATTAAGTTACCATGAATTAAATTTATTTCATGAATTAATAAAATAATTAGGCATCATACACACCACAAAAAATAAATTAGGTATATAATATAAAATATATTTCAAAGAGAGGAATTAGGGAAGAAAAATCATACCTTAGTCGTGATTCAGTTTGAACTTTCACCAAACATCCTTAATAATTAAATTATTTTTATTAATTACATAACCAATAAAATCCTTAATAATTATAACCATTTATACTCCTCATTTATAATCATTATATATATATATATATAAATTAGTTTTTTTCCTATTTTCAATATCGGGGTTAAGTAATCTCTATCAATTTGAAATAGTTTATTAAAAGTGGTATTGGTATTTATTATTTTTCCATAATAATATCATTATTATGTTTTATAATTTTCAGTAATATATTTTTTATGATAGTTTAAAAATCAGATGTCTTTTTTCAAGGAAATTTTGGTTATGATCGATGAGGTTGAAATCAGTGAAGAGCTTGTTTCTGTGATTTTTATTGAATGAACATTGATTTCATAACTAATGATTTATATATATAGAACCTTAAAAAAACCAAAATATAATAATTATATAATATTTTTACCAATTTATATCAATAATTATGTTCTCATAGTCATCCTTGATTAAGTTCATATCATTGTTCAAGTAGGTGGTCAATCTGGCCAAATATGAATATACCATGATTAATTAATGATTATGAGGCAGTTTAGTTTTAATTTCATTATAACAGAACAATAATTATATAATTTATCTTATATTATTATGTTATATAAAAAATATCAATTATTTTTTATAATAAGCAATGGACAAGAAAATATTATATAATTTGAATATAAAAGTTTCCTCTTAGTCCACTTGTTTTAAACAATTAAATTGATGATACTTGTTTATTGATCATATATTTCATAGTTTATCCAATTTTTCATACTAGAGTTTTAATGATATCAAAAAAAATATTAACTAACCCCATTCTAATGACTATGCATTTAAGAAGGTGATGAAAATTAAAGTGTGAATCAATTGTACCATGTCGGTGGTAATCCACACATATACATGGTTGGCGATTTTATTATTCATCAAAATTGAGAAATTAATATTTTTTTATGACTTAAAAATTTAAAATAGGTTATGAATAACATAATTATTGATTAATTAAAACATTTAGACCATCCATGTAAGGTGGTTATAGAAAATGACACATGATGTTTTGTGGAGGGGGTAGTTCGCGCATGCACATATGCAATTTTTCATTTTGTTAGGAAAAACTGATGGGTGGTTAAATATTACATCTTAATTATAATAAAATACTTGTATTTTAAGGATACTTATCATTTTTAGATAGTGAATATAAATATTTGAAAGAATAAATTCACATAAGGAAAAAGATGGGAGAATGAAGTTGTTAGAAATCCATACCTCACTACATAGGGTATTTTCTGGGTAAAGAGGGTTAAACCTTTGATGGATGCTCAATTGAGAAGAAAAAATCCACCTCAATTTGGTTAATATTTTTGAAGGGATGTTTAGTAATATTTTTTTCAAAACTAAGGGGGTTTTTTTGTGAGTGGAAGTGATGAGAGGAGAGACCATTTTATAAGTGAAAGGAAGTGAAATTTTGGTAAATACCCAAAAATTTCAATAATGGAAAGTCACACACAAAGTAAAGGGATAAAAAATTTATAAATAATACATAATAGAATGTATAATTTTTAACCACACCACAAATAATCAATTAAATAATTTTTTAATATTTTTCCTTTACATCTTAGGTTGCCCATTTTTATTATTTTAGTTTTCACCACGACAACTAGTTTTTACCTAGGTAATTTATCATTTATGAAAAAGACATAAAATGGTACATATTATATAATTGTTAAATAATGATTAAAAATTTTAAACAAATTTTTATCCTGCTTTTAAAAGTGATAAAAATAAATTTAAAATATAAAATTTATAATGCATTAAAAAAAATTTTCCTAAAAAATATAACGTAAATTATAAAAAGTAAAATAAGGGTTTATAATTTCTTATTAAATTAAATAGTAAATTGTAAAATAACTAATTTATTTTAGAATATGTTTTCATTACTTTATAATTCATACTTATATAATAAAAATTCATTAAAAGTAATGTTATTTGTAACAACAGTAATTTAAACTATTCACCTAAGTAATCAATATTTTAAGAAAAATACAAAAAACCATACTAGGATTATATTTAAATATTTAATATAAAAATAAATTTATTTTTTGTGTAATTAAAATTCTAAAATATAAAAATATATTATACAATAAAATGGAATATATAAAAAACAGATTTTATTAAAAAAATAACATTTTCAAACTTCAAGTTCATTTAACATTATTATATATAGATTTATAAATAATTTAATATTGATATATTAGTTGATAAATATAAATATAACCTATTATAACAAACTTATAGCTATTATCAATTTAATTTAATACGGTAAAATAAAATACACATTTTTCTAAATGGTTCCTGAAAAAGTATTATTTTTAATAAAATATTAATCAAGGATAAAAAATAATATGAAATTACCTTAATTGATTAATATACTTATTTTTAATAATGATTATTTTCTTCATGTAATTTTAATATGTTTTGGTTTTTAATCCGGTGTTGTGTTAGTGTAGTGATTTGTGTGATGCATGCTATGAAAGATAATACCAATTATAAGGGTCTAAAATCATGGGTCATTACAGAAGCTGGCAACCTCATCTCAGTTCATCATTGTGTACTCCTTAGAGTATAAAACATCTTTTTCACCCTCAAGTGAATAGAACAACTATAATAATTCCACTCATGCATCACCTCCTGCCTCAAGTTCAAAGGAACCACCAACCTCTTTCCAAAGAAGAGGGTACCATCGAGAGACTGAGACCAACTACCCACGGTCTCCACATAATATAAAACTCTTATAATATCTGGGAAGTTAGGGTTATATTATTTCTCACACTTATCCCGATCAATAATATGTTGTTTATTGGTGCAACAGAATCTCGTTGGATGGGTAAATACCATATATTATTATGTAGGATTCAATTGAACATTCATATATTGAACAATATGAAAACATCATGAAAAATTAAATTTTTTCAAAGAATGTTGACAAATAAAGTCATTAGAACCAAATGAAGATATTTTCACTATAAATTTATTATTAATTTAAAATATTGGAAGATATAATAATTTATTCGTGATATCTTTCTTCAATGAATATTTTGATCATTCAACTTGATCATCGTAACATCATTGTGTTGTGAGGATTCAAAATAGATCCCCTCAAGTGGTCATCCAAACATGTTCCTTTGATATATGAATAACACTGATGAATCATCAGGTACTAGCATGACTAATTTATTATCTTTAGTTATTTACCTTTGTTCACTTCATGATTCATTAGAATTGAAAGAAATTCTCTTATTCTTATGATTCTCAAGTGGATGAGAGGAAGATGTGAATATTGAGAGGAATATCTTGTGAACAATGATTAAACTTCTCTAGAATGTCATAACCATATATTTATCGACCTTGGGCTAGGGTATAATATTTAATTAATTGAAAAATAGTCACTTAATATAATATTAAATCCCAATAAATCTCAATCTATGTAATACAAATAATTATATAATATAATCGTATAAATATCATTGAATATTATCTAACTGTATAATTTTTTATGTATATCATCATTGAATTTGAAGGTTCTCATCATAACACGGAACTATTATGCACTTTTCATGTGACAAATACTCTGAGACATTATTGAATTAAATTCATATAGAACTATTAATGATATGTAATAATATATTTTAATTAATATTAACTTCTTAGAAAATAATTTCAATATGAAGTAAAAATAGTTGGTTCTAGGACACCAAATCCAAAAAAAGGTATGGAATGGCATGAATTATGGTCAAAAACACATTCTATTCATCCTTTTACACCTCTAATATCAGATAAACAAACAAAATTCTGAGACACCACTCATCCATAAATTCTTTAAATTCAATGATATGTAACTTTTTTTGTCACGGTATCAGAAACCACATTCCTGTTGTTAGGGATATAAGTGACATCGAAATGAAAGGTTTGAAGAATATCCATCTAGTATCTCTTTTTTAGGATTAGGTCCCTCTTGGTGAATATGTACTTTAGGATCTTATAATTTTTTTAAACTATAAATATCTCTATAAATAAACTAATTCTTAAACACATTCATCATAACTGAAAACCCTAGGTCATAGTTGGGGTTAGTCCTCTCATTTGGGAATAACTAACAAGAGCCATAAGATAACACATGATCACCCTACATCAACATACACCGCAACCCCACACCTGAGGAATTATTATACAACACATATCATCTCCTTATATCTCAAAGACACAAAACTTGAGCTGATGTAAAAAAAACTCACAACTCCTTAAAATAACACTGTAACATCTCACTCCATTAAAATTTAACCCCTTTTCAAGTCAACATTCTCAAGGGAGAAGCTATCCTGGAGAAGTCCCAAAAAAATTACCTATAATATATAACCATGCCAAAATATATTCGAATCTAAAACATGTTATTGAGATTATACCAATACATAACGACTTGGATCTTCATAGGTTATTCTGAAACACCTATCTTAAAAATCAATTTAACTAGAAACTTTATCTCATAGATTCATAATCGGAATTTTCCTAATTTGGAACATAGGTGAAACTCCTTTGGGGTCTCTAAAACAACCTCCAAATAGTTTCCATGGTTTTCCAATATCATGGTATATATCAAAATATCATCAATAAGAATGATCATGTAGGGATTCAAAAATAAGTGAATTGTCCGATTTATTAAATCCACAAATACTGTAAGAGATTTGGTAAGGGCAAACAGTATAACTAGATAAAAAAATTCCCATACTATATCCTAATGGTGGTTTTAGGATGTTCCTCCAAATAGACCCTCAATTGGTGAGTTCCCAAACTTGGTTTAATTTTTGAATACCACTGGGTTCCCCCAAGTTGATCAAAAATTTAATCTATTCAAGGAAAAAACTATCTATTCTTAATGATCACCTGATTAAGCTTATGATACTCTAAAAAAATTTAGTGACTTCCATCTGATTTCATTGAAAAAATCAATGGTGAAAAAAACATTGACATTATAGGACAAATAAAATCAGTCTATTAAAGGTCCTCTGGCTAAATATTTTACTCCTTAAAATTTCAAGGATCCATATTACATGGTGGTAAAGAGTTTGGGGTTATTTGAGAAAGAAAATCGATAGTAATATTGACCTGTCACTTGAGAGAAAACCCAAAAAAATCATCAAAAAACACATTGGGGTACTAGTACAAAAAATACAAAAAGAAAACCATCTAAACCATACTCCACAAATTAAATGAACAACCTATATAGACAACATGAAATCAACCCCAAATCTAGATCAATGGGAATTTCCCTCCCCAACATTGGATAAAAATTACCCCAGAAGTTATGAGTATTCCTGTTACGAGATAGATAATGTACTCTTTGTTGATAATTTTCAATATGTACTTTGAAAATAATCATCTAATCTATTCTGATATTGAGATAAAAAATTAATAGGTCTGACATAAATAATTACCACACAACATCCATGTTAGTGACTTGAATATGGTAATTTGGGCACTTAAAACCTTGCTCCATCCTCTTACTAATGGTAGAAGTAGATCAATCATAAATGAAATAAACAATACTCACATAACCAAATAATCAAGAAGTATTGACAAGATAAAGGAATATGAATCACCAGTATCAAATAAGGTTATCACCATATAAGAAGAAATAAACATTATACCTCTCATGGTGGCTAACTCAGAATATGAATCCTCATGTGACATATCTTTTTAATATAAATTCACTAACCTAGGTCAACCCTGTGACTTTTTATCATGTTGATAATCCCTTCTGAACTGAATGTGAGATATCAAACCCCTAAAATAATCTGATCACATTATTAAAACATAGATAAATAAGAACCAAATCCACTCCCTTGAAGAGAATTCATATAGAAGCACTAAAAATTACATTGATACCCACTTCTGTTTCATGTCCTTGGGATCTCTAGTAAATGAATTCTAGTATGGATAGACTTTCTACACTGGTAATAAATTGTTATCATAGTCTAAAAATAAACCACTGGCTCCCAATATGATGACAACTAATAATCCTTTCTACTACCTTGGTGATGCTATTCATGACCCAAACTCTAAAACCCATCCAACGAGGCTTAGAATCATAACATTACAAGATCCGAAGGTTATTCTCGATCCCCATGGGCTGATAAATTGTACACAAACATCCAACAAATACTATAGGGAATGGGTTTTACAAAAAAAACAAGTGACATGGAATATATATATATATATATACAGAAATAAATAAACCATAAAAGAAATATTCTACAACTAAAGAGTTATAATGGCCGTGATACAACCCAAGGTAGAAAGATAAAAACCAAGGCACATGTCCTAAAAACTACCAAAAAAAGTACACCCAAACTAAAACTACTTCTCTATGTGACATGTTAGAAAAATCACGTCTTCTTCCCACTAGTTTCCCATACCCAGCTAACAAAATCTACACCATCTCACCATTGAACCTTTACATCTCCTACATCAGATAAAACATGGTCTACACCTCTAAAGGAATGTGTTGGGTGTGATCTAAATAGGTTTAGTAGGATAAAACCCATTTTTTCCATAAATGTTTTCTATATAATAATTCCAATATTCTCAATTTAATGAAAAAATGGAATGACAAGAAATTATATAGTTTTATATCAAAACCATAGTAAACTATTCACCCTTTTTGAAATCTTCAACAAATCAGTTGAAACAGTTTTAATGCATAATTTATATAAAAATATTATATCTATCAAGTAATTAAAATATAATATCAAATCTAATATAATATAAATCCAAATCGTAATGCTAACAACCCCTAGGATAACATTGGTCGGGACAACCAGGTCATTTCTACCTCAATAACAAATCATTGTCTACCTTGCACTCAAGTCCCTAGAGTAAATTCATCCATAAAATAGGGATGGTGGAAAAAACTATAAATTGAACCCCATAAAATGTTAATCAAGTTCCTAGAGCCAACATGACTACAATATTAGAATTATAGAACATCCTTGAAATAGAACTTCTTTGTAATTTTAATAAACATGGCCCAATAATAAACCCTTCAACTTAGTAACCATAGATCCCATGTGTGACATATATAAAATCAATTTCAAAAGGCATGTCACATTTCATAAGAAATTAAATAAACAATTTTCATAAAAAAATGTTTTGAAATCCCATTTCACAATCCATTTCAAAATTCCTTGAAAAACATTTCTTTTACCAAAATGAGTTAAAAAATTATTTTCCATAAAATCTTTTACACACACAAGTCAATCAATTTAAGTATCATTCTAATTCATTTATAAAATAATTTATAAAACCATTATAATTAATAGTTCATAAGAAATCGTATATAGCTGAAACCACATACATTAAACTCAATTTACCCACCAACCATGATGATATCCACAAAAAAAGGGAATTCAAAAACAAAGAGAGAATGTCCTAAAAATGATTACCACAATATAAAATCATGATTATATAAACAAAAAGGTTAGAAAAGATGATAAAATAATAAATACCTCAATGAAAACATGTATCAGACCAAAATTAACATGTGATTTAGACTTCAGAATATAAACACATGATTAATATATAATGGATCAAGAGAGTTCACAACATTATAAAATGATTCAGAAAACACATCCCATTTCCATTTAAAAAAAAAAAGATATCAAAAAGTACTATAATTGATTCAATAAAACATATTTACTTGATGAAAACCTATCAAATTAGGATTGAAATACCAAGAGAAGGATTTCAAAGAGAGATGGATCAACCAACATCTCTTGGAGAAGACCTAGGGTTTAGGGAAATGAGAATGGAGTTGAATAGTAAAAGAGATGGGGGAAAAAATTAATCTATTGGGATAGAAATTATTCATGTCATAAATCATTGGTTTATGATGCGACCTTTCAAAATGGTCAATACACCTAAAAGTTCACTGTATTTGTTTATAATACTGAAATCCAAGTTCAAAATGTGTATAATATATCATGTCATGATAAAATTTCAAGTTCTAAATAGAAAATAATGGATTATTCCTAGAATTCATTCACATCATGAATATATATTCACATTCTAAATCGACTCATGTTGCCACTGATTTTTCCATGTTCTTAAGAAAAACCTCTAGTCCACCTCCGAAACCACTCAAACATAATAGGAAACATCATAAATGAAAAAATAGGGTTCACCTAAACCCATATTTTATAATCATCCCTACTATTTTACTTTATATCATTATAAATTCATGAAGAATAAAGATTTTTTTGGTATAGGTGAGGACACTACAACCTCACCAATGATTTATGATCCCAATTATCATGAGAATATGATCTCTTTCGTAAAAACACTTGGACGAATGAAATAAACTTTTCATCCAAGGATTTCATCTGAGAATCCATGATATCCAATGGTTTCTCCATAATATAAATACCTAGATTCAACTCAATCTCCTCCCATCTCAAGACATGGGAAGGATCAAGGTGGTACTTCTTGTGAGGTGGTATGTTGAAAAACTCATTAATACTCATCAATTAAGCGCATAATTCCAATCTATAATCTACCTATCCTACCCAACCAGTGATCTAAAATGGTCCAACATATCATAGAGCTAGCTTCACAAGTTTCCCAAGATAATGGTGACCATACTGAGGAGAAAATTTAAAGAAAAATAAATAACCATTGGAAAACTTAAAAGGATGGCATTAATTATCTAAAAATTATTTCTTTAGACTCTGAGGTGTAACTAGAACAAACCTTAGTTTTCATACATTAACATTATATAACTTTTTCAGAATACTTAAAATATTATAGAAATATATTCCCTAAAACTGTATTATTTCAGTTACATTGGAAACATGGAAATATAAACACTTGTAAATGAGTGAGCTATATAATCTCCCACTAGGTTCTTCTTGAGTATAACTATTCTTAGATACATCAATCATAATATATATCTTCATAATATGAAAGAATGGAAATATGAAATATGTGTGAGATCAGATGATCAGTAAGGGTAAAAAAGGGAGATATGTGAACATAATCAGAAGAATAAGGGCATGGGAACATGATCATGAAAATAGAAGACCATAACCTACATATGAATGATAATAAATAAGAATCATCGCCTAAATAATTGGGTAATGATTTTAAATAATTCTTGAATATATTTAAAATAATTTTTTAAACCATAAAACATTTTTGAAACCATATTTCATTTAAAACCATTTTAAAAACCACGAATTTCTAGAATATTAAGAAAAAATATTCCTTAAAAATAATCGTGTAAACATACAATTGATGCTTCAAGGAAATGACAGTCATGATGGTGTGTTTGTTCATACAAGACAAACATTATTTCGTTACCTTAATATTTTAGAAATGTGTCTTGATTTTAAAAGGACAAAAAAGATTCCATCTAAAACTGATTTTAAAAGGAAAATGATGGATAAAAATTTCCTTTCAAATCTTTGAATAATATTTAAAAATTGAAGACATTTTTATATTTACAGTTTTTAAAGAACATAGATTTCCAACTAAAAAGATAAATAAATTCATACTTTCATAAAAACCGTTAATTAGTTATCTTAAGTATAGAAGAGTAAAAAATTGTAATAAAACAATGATATGTACTGAATAAACATAAGAGAAGAAAACTAATGTGTTTTCTAAAGAGATGCATCATAATATTTCATCAATGGAAGCATAATCATAAACACTCCCAATAAATGATCATATTTTTTCAATAAACTCTTACCAGATGGTAACTTTGGATTATAATCTCCTTGTAAGGAAATGAAATTACATGATGCTTAAAATAAAATTAAAATAATTATATTCAAGATATAACATTTTAAATATATCTCGAAAAGGAATGTAGGTTCATAAAAACATATCTCTCAAAGGAGAAAAAATGAGACAAAACAATCTTACCAATTTGGTAACTTTTGAATCATAAACCCCTTGAAATAAAAATATTAAAATGGAAATTTAAATAGATATAAATTTAATACTCATAATAATAGAATAAATTTATGGGAAATATTTACACCACAAAAAATAAAAGAGTGGTGAACATGGAATGTTTCTTAAGGATATTAAAAGGGTAATGAAATTTACTTACATTATGTTTTGACACTAATTGTACTCAAAAAAACCGCCAGTATAATAATTTTTTAATTATAAATATTATAAACAACCATAATCTTATATATAATAAAATTTATTATTTTATTATGACTTTTTATAGGCCTCTTATTAACAATTATATGTTATGGTTCCACTTCAGGTAATATATTCGTTGTTCTTCATACATATTTTGACTTATTATTATTTATCATCTTACTTATATAAAAATTTAAGTATTTCCATAATTAATAAAATTATATAATTATACTATATATTCATTATATATGAATTTATAATAATATATAAAATATATAAAGATTAAATGGAATACAACATTCATGGAGATGGTAGGCTCTACGTACGCATGGATGCTATTTCTATTTTATTATCGCATTAAAAGAAATTATACAAATAAAATACATGGATTTATGAATATAATATCATTAAATTATAATTATTATGTTATATAAATCATTTATTTCCACTAAATCTATCTTTAACACATTCCATGTAATGTGTGGATGAATAACATTACTCTGAGGAGGTGGTAGTCAACACGTCCACAAACGATGTTATCATATTTATATAAGATGGAATGTTTAAAGATATGTGTTATAAAACAATTAAAAAATAAAAATTAAATAAAAATTAATAATATATATCATATATAAATATCATTTATATCATAATTTTTAACCATGAAAGGTGGTAAAGGAAAAATAGACAATCATTTCTACGTGAGGTGGTAGTTCTCCGTACACATAAATAGTATGTTCATTACCCATTAGATGAGAGTGTGTATAAGTGTAGGTAAAACACTTATCATTAAAACATATAAGTATATTTTATATTGTGGTTATGTTGTATAATCTTGTAATAAAGTTATTTTAGGGGGTTTATAATGGAAATAAAATTATGTGCTTGAGGAAAGATGTTGCCTCCTCATTGGGTAACTCCTTTTGTTTACACTGAAGGGCTTCCTTGGATGCATTTATACCCAAGGTGAGGATTCTAGGATGTGTTTAGGTCCCTTTAGAAACTATTTGGGTATATATTGGTCGTGAAAAAGTGTCTTTATAGGCGTGAGGAAGTGAGAGGAGAGGAGGCCTTTTTATAGTGGAGTTAGAGTGAGAGTCTTGTAAATTTTGGAAAAGAGAATTCCACCCATGATTTTCCATTTTTAGTGGATCCAATAATGGAAAATATTATATCCAAATAAGTATAGGATCTAAATTTGGATATAAAATATCTTTTGGACAAGTCTCTTGGTTATTTGGTCCTTTAAGTGTAAGGTCTAGTCACATGTTAATCTTAATTTTACTTTAATCAATGTAATTAATTTTTATTTCATTCACTGATATTTTTGATCAAAAACTCAGTTTATTTTTTTTGAAATTATAAAAAATTCTTATTAAAAATTTCAACACTAATTTTCCAAATGCAAATAAAATAAGTGGATGAAATTAAATTGAATTTAATCCCGCATATGGGTTGATAATGCATGTTTTTAAAGTAAAAATATTCAATTTTTTTTTTATTTTTATATTCAATTTCCTTGTGAAATTGATTATAAAGACCTAAATTGTTATAATTTATAAATAATTGATATAATTTGACATTAAAACCAAATTAAAATATAATTTAACACTATAAATAAATCATATGAAAAAGTACATTTGAATTAAAATTGAGTATTATTCACTATTCATTAACAAAATGAAACTTCCTAGAAAAATAAATAAAATATACCCTAAGATAATATTTATACATCAATTTCAAATATTAAATTAACTTTTACATATAATATTTATAAAAATTTTAAAAATTGGATTTTAAATTGGTTATCCATTAAAAGGTGGCAAAAGTTCCTTTATAAAAATATTGATTTTTGTGTGAAATATTGGGTTTGTTCTTATCTTATGCATGTAAAATCTATTATATGAATATAAAAAATATTTTATTCAATTTATATCTTCTATATTTCATTAATATAATTATATAATTTTAATTAATTTAATTTATTATCACAAAACAACTTTGTGAGTATAAAAATAGTTTTCTATAAAAAAAATTTCTTTATATTTAATTTGTTCATATATCCCATTATAATTAATTTTTGACCAATGTGTTCACTTTATATCCTGTATAAAACACATATTTTTATAATTTAGATAATATTATTCCTAAATTCTAATTTAATGGCTTGGTTATATCTTGTTTTATGAAATAATAATATTTTATTAATATAATATTATTCGGCAATTCTCGGTAATGCGTGTAATAGAAGCAAGTGATGAAAATTGTTGTTACATGTGACACACGCTAAATCGGTATCATGTTCATTTCAATATATATACAATATAGAGAATCTATTTAAAATAGTTAATACATTGTTAAGTCTTGAGATATTATATTCCATTTTTCTTGGTGTTTCATGCATAACAAGCTTAACTTGGTGTTGCATATAACCCCATCCAAAAATAGAACTTTCATATAAAAAATTCAATATTATGTGTTGTGTTAACTACAAAATATCAAAATACAGTAAATTAACTCGAAAAAAATATTTCACAAAAACTTGGGGTGCAACATTCTATACCCCTTTAAATGAATTTCTCCCTTGAAAATTTTCTTGGTTATTAAAGGTTTAATACTTGAAATTTACTTTACTAAAAACCCAAATCATAAAAATAAATGCTAAAAATATATTAAAAAATAAATCTAAAACCAGAAAAGTAACCCAATGTAACTCATAACTAAATTTCCACATAGAAGTACAAAAGTGGGATGTGAAAACTTGGACATGGAAGAGAAATACTTACATCATGTTCAGATGGAGAGTGATAGAGAAGAAGGTAAGGATAAAGTTAATAATCACAAGGCTATAAAACTGTAATGATCAAAGGGACCATGTGATTCTTTGAAAATAAATGTATTATGACTATATTATTGGTTTCAAGACCCTTTTTCCTAAATTTGAATAATTTTCACGAAAATATATACTTTCATGATTTTAGGACAAACTCACCCTTTGTTGTTCCTTCATCTACTCCACCTCTTTCTCCAAAAACAAAGGTGAATTTTTCATTCCTAAAGTACTAATAGATGATGATATCCCTGATATTCCATCCCATTTTTCATTAGTTATCATCAATAAAAAGTTGTTAAAAGAGGTTATCCAATATGAAAAAATCACCATGTGTTTAGATAACACTTTAATCTTACCAAATTCATCTGAATATTAACTTAAAATTTCCATAAATGGTTTACCTTATAATCATACTGATTAATAAAAATCCAAAACATTACAAATAAATTCATGAAATCATCTTAACATTGATTTACAATAAAATAAAAAGTATCTACTGGTTGTCACATTCTGAACATGTGAATACTTTTATAATGTATTCTCTTAAAACATGGTAATGAACTGAATTACCATAAATACTTATTGAAAACAAGCAAGTTTCCTTATTTCAAATTTTATTGGATATATTTCTTAAATCTAAGAAGTTTTAAACTTTATATATTACTTTTTTAACAAATCATTTATCAGTTATCCAATAATTAATATCATCCAATTTACTTATTCATACCCAAAATATATTTATCCAAACATAATTAAATCAACATAAAGAATAAATTAAGGGTTTAGTTCCCTTAATCCTAATACAATCTTTCATAAAGCCACTTTTCTAGTCCATCTAAACTATTCAACATATTCATGTAAATCCTTAACAAAAACATAAATTGAACAATCCTAATATACTTTACCATTAATGAATATGGAATTAAAATAAATAAATACTTTAATACTTAAACTTTAATAACTGGAATGGAATAAGACATTTCTTGGGTTAGAATTAAATTCTTAGGTCATTACATTGAGTTGGGTAATCCATATTTTCTCCATAGATAAGACATTGAACTCTATGAAAATTGGTCACTCTATGACTCTTTCTTCCAAAAAAAATCATCTCCCCCTCCTTTTGAGGTATTCCTCAAGGTTCTTCTTCAATTATTCATGAAACATAGGAAGTTTAATCTTCTTTCCTCAAACTTATTTACCATGTGAAAAGTAAAAAAATTCAATCTCCCTCTTGTCCAATGTGTTTGGAATATACCCAAATAAAATACTGTCAATCATCTATCATAATAGCTAATTCAGAATAATTGACATATCTGTCTCTCTAGTAGTCATCCCATTTAAGAGCTCGTCAGAGTTTTTTGGAACATTAAATGTTACCTGATATCATTCTAATTACCTCCATTGACTAAAACAATAAATAATAATTTGAGAAACACTTATCCTAGAAGAAATCCACATAATCATGAAAAATAATTAAATATAGTATGCCTAAATTTTGACACCTTTCCTAATTTACAACAATGTAGGTTTATCATAGAAAACATAATCTTAAAAAATTCATGATTATTTGTGAAGATTTTTTCACTTCCCAAATAATATCCCAATGGAGTTTCAAACCAGGTGTGGAACAAAGCCCATTTTCATGTACTAGGTTTTGACGAGTCAGACTTGACACACATTGTCAGAGTTATTACCGCTAGGTATATCTATATGAGAGACACATCTTCTTGTACTATCCAGACAAGGATGTATTTCTAGGAAAACACTAACTTTATCCTTTACCAAAATTCTTAAAGATTTTCCCATACTTTTCCTCACCCATAAAATTATCCTTAAAGATATCCCAAGGCATATACCTATAAATATTCCTAAGGATATCACTAAATATTTATTATACTAGTTTTTAAAGAATGAATAAACCTTCACTTTGATACCAACTATAACGACCTTATCTTTTCATATATTAACATAACATATATTTTGTAGAATACTAAAAATAGTATACAAACATACATCCAAAGACCGTATTAGTTTAGTTCATTTAGAATCATGGAAACCTAAACACTGGTAAATGAGTGAGCTACATTATCTCTCACTGGGTTATTTTTTACTAGAACCCTTATTAGAAACATAAAATATAACACATATCTTCATAACCCGATGTAAATGAAACATAAAAAGGTGTGAAATCAATTTCTCAGTTAGGGTAAACGAGGTAGAATTCTAAATATAACCATGAGCATATAGGTATGAAAACATGATCCTAAAAATAAAATACTATACCATTCATATTGAAGATCCTAAGTAGGAATCATGGAATAAATATTGAGAGTTCATAAGACATGAATCATAAGGAAGGAAATAGTACAATAATTGATATAATAATATAAAAATAAGACATTTTAATTATGGTAGACACATAATCATATAAAATGATTTCCATAGTAGTCAAGTCGTTTCTTCTAAATCCATTTAGACAGTATGGGTTCACTTCCCATACTATCTTGGTAGTAATGGTTCACTCCCATGGTAATCATAGTAGTATGAGTTCACTCCCCATATCATCTTTGTTGTCTTGGTTTACTCCCATGGCCTATATAGTAGTCAATGTTCATTCCCAAGACTATCTTAGTCTACATCATGAGATATAAATATTTACCCAATGCATTAAAGGTAGATATAGGTCTCAAACATCTCATAATTAAACCTAACATACATTTTCTATAAGATCATAAAAATAATATCAGTACCCATGAAATGAAATGTGTATAATAAACACGTAATCTTTTCCTAACTTTTGGAAAAGATATAGGTTTCATAATCATTACATCAAAGAATAAACTATGAAAATAAGCATGTTTTTTAGAAATATATCCCATTAAAGATAAATTTATTTCCTAAATATATAACCAAGAAATATAAATAGATTTTATAAACATCAAACTTTAAAATGTAAACCATTCAATGAAAGAAAAATGAATAGAACCACTAAATAATTTCTTAAAAATGCATGATTAACACCAATATATGTGATCATATATGGGAAATAATTTATAAATATCTTTTCAAATTCATTTCCTGTGAACATTATACATTCTTATTTGAAAGATTATTTTAAAAATATAAAATATTTTAAAAACCATTTTCTTGAAAATAAACTCGAAAAATTATAGTGAATGTTCTAAAAACATTATTGAAACCTTTTTTTATTGAAAAAATAGAAAGATATCTTGAAAAATATTTGAAAACTATTTCCCTTTAAAAGTTATAAAAGAAAAATGATTTTTTTGGAAAACCATTTTCCTTGAAAACTTATAATATAAGATTTAAGGCATTTTGAAAACCATTTCATTGAAAATAATTAGTAAAATTATAAAGAATTATTGAAAATTTATTTGAAACCATTTCTTTGAAAATACTTCTAATCTTATAATGAAAGCATCAAAACATTTTAAAAACCATTTCTTTGAAAATACTTTGAAGACTCATAATGAATGCTTGAAATTGTTTAAAATACCATTTTTAAATCATAAAACATATCTGAAACACTATTTCATTGAAAACCACATTAAAAATAATGAATGTACGAAATATTAAGAAAAAAAGTATCCCTAAAAATAAACTTGTAAACCTAAAATATAATATTCATGGATATTATGGTCATAATAGTGGGTTTGTTCGTACATGATGAACATTCTGTTTTTACCATAAAAGTTCATAAAATTGTATTTATTGGAAAACGACAATAATATTCAATATAAAAACATTTTTAAGAGGTAAATCATGGGAAAAGATTTACATTAACATCTTAGGATAATAGTAAAACATTTTTTTAATCATTTTAGAATCACAGTTTTAAAAGAATAAATATTTCCTAATAAAAAGATAAATAAAGTTCGACATTCATTAAAAGTTTTATTAGTTATATTAAGTATCAATTTGTGGAAAATGGTAATAATACATTGAGATATATTTAATAGATATATGAGAATAAAAACCACGAGTGTTCTTGAGATATGGATCATAATATTTCATCTATGGAAGCATAATCATAAATAATCTTGATAAACAATGAGATTGTTTCAGTAAAATCTCACCACATGGTAAATTTGGATCGTACTCTTGTTATAAGAAAATGAAATTAAATGAAGATTAAAATACAATGAAAATTGTTAGATTCATAATATAACATGATAAATACACATTTAAAATGATTTTTGGGGTATAACAAAATATGTGTCTCGGAGAAGGAAAAATGAGACAAAACTATCTTACCGATTTGGTAACTTTTAAAACATAAACCACATGAAATAAAGTTCATTTAAATTATATTTAAATTAAAATAAATTTAATAATAATAATCATATAATAAATTCAAGATAATTATATACACCACACCAAAGAAAAGAGTGGCGAACATGACTTGTATCTCATAGATATAATAAGTGAGATTAAATTCTCTTACCTTATGTTCGGACTCTCCTTGTACTCATACAATCCTCTTTTATAATAAATATAAGATTATTATAAATATTTTATAGAGTTTTTTTATTTTTAATACCATACATTATTTTATTATGGATTTATATTAACCTCTTATTAACAATTCTATGTTAAGGTTTTACTTCTGTTAATATCCACTTTGTTCTTCGTACTAGTTTTAACTTATTATTCTTGATAATATTACATAGATAATGATTTAATTACTTCTAGAATTATAAAATTATAAAAATATTATATATATTAAATATATATATATTAATATTATCTATAATTTATAGAAAGACTAAATGGAATACACTATTCATGGAGATGACAACCCATACATATGCATGAACATTGATTCTGTTTTGTTGTCATATTGATAGAAGAAAAGTAACATATATCTATATATTTATATAATATAATTAAAGTAGAATTATTATGTTATAAATATCATATATTTTCACTAAAATCAACCATTAACACATTCTAGGTAATGTGTGAACGAATCACATTCTTTTGAGGAGGCAGTAGTTCACACATCCACAAATGATGTTATCGTATTTACACAAGATGTAAAGTATAAAGGTATGTGTTATTAAATAATTATAGAAGAATAAAGACATAATAAATACAAAATATATCATATATAAACAGTGTTTCCATCAAAATTACCAACCAGGAAAGCTGGGGATGTAAAAATAAACAATCATCATTTCATGATGTTGTCGTTCGCCGTACACATAAACTACATGTTCGTTATCCATTAGATGGAAGTGTTTGTAAGTGTATCTTGAAACCTTAAAATAATTAAATCCCATTATATTAAGTATATTGGATTTTTATTTAATCATGTAATAATGATATTTTAGGTGGTGGATAATGTAAAAAAATTAAATAGCTTGAGAAAAGATGTTACCTCTTTTTTCGGTAACTCCATTTGGTTTGTGCCAAAGGGATTACATGGACGGATTTATTCCCCAGGGAAGGCTACTAGGATTAGGGGAGTTATTCTAAGGATATATTTGGTTATATATTGGTTTATCCATATTTGATTGAGAGGTGTGAGGAAGTGGTAGGATATGAGGCATTTTTATAGTGGAGGAGGAGAGACACATTTGTAAATATTAGAAAATGGAATTACACCCACGTTTTTACAATTTAATATGGATACATAATGGAACAAATTATATAAAATAGAAAATATATTATAAATATAGACATAAATTTTTTTTTGGAAAAGATTCTAGGTCATTTCTCTCTCATGTTTAAGGTTTAGCCCCTTGTTTAGCTTAATTTCACTTGAATCGTTGTAACTAATTTTAATTAAATTCAATAATATTTTTGGTTATAAAATAATTTGAGATTATTATAAATTATAAATGATTCTTATTCAAAATATGGAATCCATTTTTCCAAATTACAATCACATAAGTGGTATAAATTCATTAAAATTTATTCCTAACAATGGGATAATAATGGTGGTTTTAAAAGTAAAAAGTTTGCAATGTTTTTATATTCAATTTCAATGTGAAATTCATTCCAATGAAATAAATTGGGTTAATTGATAAAGAATTTATTTAATTTGACTTTAAAAACAAATTAACATATAATTTTACACTATATATAAATTATATGAAAAATAATTTTTGAAATAAAATTCAGTATTTGTCACAATTTATTAAAAAATGAAACTTCAAAGAAAAATTTAAAAAAAGTTATGCTAATAAAATTTTTATGTTTATATTTCAAATATTAATTTTATTTTTTATATAATATTTATTAAACTTATAAAAATTGGATTTAATATATGTTCTTCATTAAAATCCAAAAAGTTCCTTTATATAAATATTTATTTTAAGCAAAATATTATGTTTGGTCACATATTATTAATTTCAAATATATTAGACGAATATCTAAAATATTTGATTGAATATAGAACACATATATTTCATTAATTTCATTCCCTAATTTTAATTAATTTAATTTATTTGGGTAAAAAAGTTTTGTGAGTATAAAAATATTTTTCTATAAAAATATTTTCTTTATATTAAATTTTTTATTATATCCATTTATAATTATTTTTATCCAACGTGTTCATTTTATATCTTCTGTCGACCAAAAAAAATAATAAGTTAGTTAATAATATTCATAATATATAATTTAATGACTAGGTTATATCTTATTATATTAAATAATAATAATTTAATAATATATTATTGTTTGGTAAAACTCGGTAATGCGTGTCATGAAAGTTAGTGAAGAAAATAATTGTTGCGTGTGATACACACTAACTTGGTATTTTTTCTTTGCAATCTATATATAATATATATAATCAGTTTAAAATAGTAAATATATTGTAAAGTCTCAGGATATTATAACCCCTTATATTCTTGATGTTTCATATAGGGCAAGCGTAACTTGGTGTTTCTTATAACACAATCCAAACATAGTAATTTCATATAAGAAATGATAGATTCAGTGTTGCGTGAAATGAAAAATATCGAAAAAATAATAAATTAATTCAAAAATATATTTCAAAAATACTTGGGGTGTTATAGTATCCATGTGTCAATGTATATCCAAAATCATCTCCGACATCTCCTAAATGAGACTCGGTCACATGAGAGAGGCCTCACTCACCTCTGACTAATAAATGGTTGACCTGCACAAGTGACCAAACAAATCCTTGAAGGGATCCATTCTAGTCAATGACAAGTAACTGTTACTATAAGAAAAAATGATCAGTCCTATATGTATGTCAAACGTTTCATCAAAATCTAAGATGTGGGAATTGGTTATATCCTCTAGAATCTGTATAGCGTGCTTCTTCTGGTCATCTATCTATGGATGGTAAGATATACAAAACCTGACCTAAGTTCCCATAACATCTTAGATACCCTTCTAGAAATTAGAGGTAAACATTGGATCCCAATCTAAGTCAATAGAAGAGTAGACCCCATACAACCTCATAATATCTTATATGTACAACTTACTAAGATCTTCAATCTTGGTGGTGTCCCTGATCAGAATAAATTGATCTGATTTAATCAACTAATAAATCAACACCCAAATATAATTTTTTCCTTAGGGAGACATTGAGAATATAATAATGGTTTCTATGGAAACCTCATCCTATTTTCAAACTAGAACCAGAAGTATATAGAGGAGACTAGAAGGTTTTTTGTTCTTTTCCTCTATATACTATAAATTGTATCAATGAGGAATATAATAAGTGCTATTTCTCATCATGCCCATCCACCAAAAAAATAGTATCGTTTCAGAATAAAATTTTTTATTCCTAGGGTTAGTAACCCATGAAAAGCTATATAAATCATGCAAAACATATTTCTTGGTAGATAATAGGATGATAAACTGGTTCCCATAGTGGAGAATTACATTAGAAGGGAGAGACCTACTAGAAATGGTCTCCCCACTATATAAGGAATTACTTATCCATATGAACTTTTCATACTACTACTGGGTCTATAGAATAGACTCAAGTAGATATTATGACAATAGAACACTGGTATAATCATACGTAAATCATCCACATATTTATCTTGATACAGTTGAGAAGAAATCCCTTTAAGATTCCACTCCTCTTTCAATTCCCAAAAAACTTTAGATGGGTACTTCCTACTGAGAGATTCCAAAATGACTTTTTTCTTCTCTAGGGTGAAGGAAATGTCAAAGTCAAACATCTTGATCTATTATTCATATCATATCATCATTATATTTTGTTCCTATGAAAATATGTAACTATGAATCTTATGAAAAAAAAATACCAGGGACCTCTACCTAAAAAGATAGTGTCACCAACACTTAAGATCATGAATAATGGAAATTATCTAGAAATCATGAGTGATGTATTTCTTCTCATGTGGATAAAGATAAAGATATCTATATGCCACCACATGGTTATCCAATAAATGAATGCGCTGCATATTGAAACCAAAATAATTACAATATACTACATATCCCATATGAGGTTCCATGAATATTAGAATAGGATTTGATATCATAAGACTTTTCAATTACTTAAAAGAAGTCAAATAATTTTGTATCCCAAGTTAATTTCACAACTTTTTTGGTAAGAGTACTCAAAAGTGATTCTATATTTATGAAATTATTGGCAAACCACTTATTATATCCACCAAAACTAGTAAACGATGTATCTTGAAGACTTTATATGGTTATTACCATGAAAATATAACCTTCACATTCTTGGGGTTGATTAAAAGACCTTGTTTTGAAATTACATTACATGGTAAATTCATTCCATAGATCTATAAATAGAATTTTAATATCTTCCCATAAATTTTGAGGAGCACAAATATTTCCAGGAAAATATTAAGATGGTTATCATGATCATTCTTAGATCTCTAATAAGTCAGGTAATTATCCATGAACACCATGACAACGATATCAATATACTAATGGCATATATAGTTCATCAAATATATAAATACTAAAGGAGGGTCAGTTAGTCAAAAATTAATTACAAGATATTCATAATGGTCATATATTCCTATGAAGGTAGTCTTCTAAATATATGACTATGTAAATCTATGTTGGTGATATCTCGATTGGATATCAATCATGAAAACCCACATTTCTCCTTTTAACTGATCAAAAAGGTCACTAACATGGGGGTATCTATATTTATTCTAAACTGTCTACCGATTCAAATTTCAATACTATATATAGAGACAGAAAGAACTGTCAAAATTCTTGGAAAATAGCATGGGGTCTACCCATTAAGAAACACCAGGATTCATACATCCCTTATCAAAAAGATCAACCAACTGTATGTTTAGATTTATCATCTCATTAAGTGATATACGATAAGAAGGTATAAAAATATGATGTATAAGTGTCAGAAAATATGTTAATTACTCTACCTTCTTATTTGAAGGATGACTGGAGTATCCGTCTAAGAAAAAAATTATAAAATATCATATAATTAAAGAAAGATAAAAAAGGGAACATTATCAGTCTCAACTGAAATGAAAGAAAAAATATTAATCTTTGGGTGGGAGGTCCCACATGATTGGACCTAAGATACCACATTCCCTAGAACACTCGAGATCTCCCATACAAAAAATATAATGAAACACAGAAATGATAATAATGAATCTCACCATGGTGAGTGAACAACCAATCAATCTTGATGATGACATTGAAATGATCCAAACAAAGAACCAATAAATATCATAACAACTCCACATCAGTTATTGAGAGTGAAAAAATGGAAAAACCCCATTACTCTTTCATCTTTCAAAGTGGCATACCTAACTCCATAACAAAGAACCTGAGTTTTTTCGATCATTTTAGAACATAAACCAAATGGGAAGATATGAAAGAGAGAAAGAAACATGTATCAAACATAGAAGTTTCTTTATAATATGAATCAAATATGGTACATATCACTATAGTTAGGCCCACATCAACCTCTATAGAAAAATTATCCTATGTGTGAAGGTGATTAAATCATAAGTCTTGTGTCCAGATCTCTATGGACTTTTAAGAATATGATCTCACCATAATATCATATAGAGAAAATATATTTAACTCTATTGGGGCATAGAAAAAGCTGAGAATAATTTATCTAGATATATTTAGTTTCTAAAAGAACTATAAATATTCACTGGTATTTGGAAACATCATTGGGTGTGACCTAACATTTCACATTAATAGCATGTCAGGGGGACAATGTTTTCTAGTATTGATGGTGATGAGGAAGCCCGCTTCTGAGAACCACCTTCGCCACTATTACAAGTATCATGACAATTACTCATCTATCCATATGAACATATAAAAATACCATTATGAATAAGAGAATATCTATAGAATACAACCCTTCCCACTATATCCATTTCTTCCACCATCACCCTATCAACATTCTTATTATAGGTGGTGATATTCACCATGTATACCAGTGATCAGATGTCAAGATTCAAACCCGGCCGAAATTTCTGAGCCTTAAAATGAAGATTCATGAAAATATATGGGGAAAAATGAACCAACTCTAGAAAATGGTTGGTTTAATCCATAAAAAAATGGTCTCCTGACTCCAGATAATGGAACTCTTAGGAATTCACTATCATAATAGATTCTGGGTAAAACTAAGAAAGAAAATGGTATTGAAGCACTTCCACTCCAGGACTGCATGTTGTTTTTCCTAAACCATGGAACCAAAAAACTACTTATCAGCACCCTTGAGATTAAACGTTAAACATTTTACCTGAATAGACTTTGGTGACTCCTAGAAGTCAGTGACCTGATCAACCTTTTTTATCCATTCTTATGCATATAGGGGTTCATTCATTCCCATAATGAATACGGTATTCTCACATAGGTCCTCTAACGCTTAATACCTATCTCCTCCAAATCATGGTTTCACCTCAAAAGATTAATTTTTAACCTACATTGAATTTTGGTTCACAAATAAAAATTCCCAAATGATAGACTCTATGATATTCAGATCCAAAGGAGGATTCCATTTTGGATCATCTCCTACTTCACCCTCCTAAAAAGCACACAAAAGACCTACAGATGAATTCCATACCCAAAATCATGAAGAAGTGAATAGACAGTGAAAAAATCATAGTTTAAGCCAAAATTTCCTAATCATAAACTAAGGTCAAGGTCAAAACCCAATATATGAGACACACATCCCAAAATTTCATAGTGACTTTAGGATCATCATGAAAAAAGATGGCCAAGAACTCATCAAAACACGCCCCTCAAGTCTTGAAAAATATATACCATATCTAATATCTTCCCAAAACTGAGCATAACCATCATATGATACCAAACAATCATGACCTATCCTAAAAAACCCATCCAACAAGGCTCTAAATGAGGTCGTAACGAGACTGTAAGGGAGTTTGTGATCCCCACGGGCTGAAAACTAGAAATCAAACATCTAAAAAAACTATAGGGAACAATTTTAATAACCTAAAACAAGAAAAATATATTATATGTATATAACCATAAAATAAATATTCTATAACAAAATTGTGACAATGAAAACAACATGACTCAAGCTAGAAAGATAAAAACCATGGTAGATGTCCTAAAAATAACCAACAACAATGGAAACCCAAACTAATAACTACTACCCCATGTGACATGTGGGAAAAATCCCACCATATCACCACCAACTACCCATACCCAAATGACATGAACCTTGATACCTCACCATGGAACATTTTCTTTTCCTACATCAGATAAAACAAGGTCTACATTACCAACCCAATGGAGTGAGTGGGGTGTGAGGTAAATTGGGTTTGTTTGATCCCACATGGGTATTACATAACATTTCTATATAAAATAATACTAATAATATTGATTTAAAGAAAAAAAGTCACATGATAAGTAGTTACACAGTTTTATATCAAAATTATGGAAAACAATTCCCCTTTTTTCAAGTCATTGTCAAACAACATGATATTGTTTAAAAACATAATTTATATAAATCAATTATATCAGCTAAATCATGTAGCATATCATATCAAATCCAAAACAATACACTTCCAAAAAAAATAACAGTAAACCCTCCATGGATAATATATTTTGGGATAACTAGGTCACTCATACCTTAATAACCAATAAAATAATAGTGATCACTCAATTCCTACGGGTCAATACATCCATAAACTAGGGGCTGAAGATCACCCTAGAAAGTTAACCCCCTAAAATTTCAATCAAGTTTCTATATCCAATGTGATAATGATATATTAATTGAAGAACACCTAAAAAATTGAACCCCTTATAATTTCAATGTAAAATGCATAATGAAAATCCCTCCACCTAGGCACCCAAGGCTCCAATGTGTGGCATATATCAAATCAATTTATAAGGTATTATCACATTTCACAAATAATTCCAAAAACAACATGTTTCATCATATTTGTTTTTGAAAACGCATTTCACAATCCATATAAGAATGCTATGAAAAAAAAAATTATTTTACCAAAACCAGTTAAAATTTAACTTTTCCCCAAAACCCTTTTACACACACAATATCAATAAATTCAAGGATAATTCTAATTGTTTTAGAAAACCATTTATTAATAAAATAGAATCAATGATTCATAGGAAATAGGCTAGAGATGGAACCACATACCTAAAACTTGGGTTATACACCAACAGTGATAGGATCCACATATCACAGGGGAAGTAAATTATATAAAAATTAGTGGAGGAACTAATAAATGATTACCAAAACATAGAATCATGATTCAATTAACAAAAAAGTTAGTAGAGAATTTAGATCAACACATACATAAAATGATTCACATTTTCACCACAATCAACATGAGATATGGCCTTGAGAAGATAAACACATGATAAATCTACAAAATAACAAGAGATATAAAAAAAACCCAACAAAAAATTATAGAACCATTTCCAAAAAAAGAGTTGAAGAAGGAATAGAAGATATTCATTCAAAATTACTTATCTAGTTAAAAAAAATCAAACTAAGATCAAAATACCAAGAAAATAAGTTTAGAGGGAGCTAGATCACCGAAAATTTATTGAAAAATACCTAGGGTTAGTGGAAAGGGTAAGAGATATGAATAAAAAAATTCATAGGAGACCAAAATTGTTAATATTCATGAATAAACATGACTCAAATGGTGAATCATTGTTCAATGATGTGATTTTTCAAAATGGATGATATGATGAAAAACATGTTTCCTTGGCTTATAATTCCAAAAGACTAGTTTATGGTGACAATAATATCTTTTTAATGAATAATATTAGTGTCTTGAACCCAAAACCATGGATTCTAACAATAATCTATTCATGTTGTGAATATACATTCATAGTGTGAACCAAATTCTATATCCACTGATCAGACCAAGTTATTAAGAAATACCCCTGGGTCTCCTCTAACACCACTTGAACCTAAAAATAAACCACATAAATATAAAAAAAGGATGTACCTTCACTAGGGTGTTATAGGGTTCATCTTGCTTCCTCTTTTGACCATTGTTAGAGTTTTGGATATGATTAATTACTGATGAAACCCCACATAGACTGTCTTCCCTTCTAAGTCCGGATTTTCTATCACCAAATTATCCCTCACTTTGAAATAAGTCAATAGGTAGAGAAGAAATGACATCAATATGGTTTTATCATTGATATCTTCAAAAAAAATCTATAATCAAGGTAGTCATTCAATAGGATCTCGAGAGTCAAATGAACTATTTTTGAAAATTGGGTAGCATATCCCATCACAAAATGGTCTCCTTTTTTTAAGTCATAAACTCATGAGCCTCCACCACCACTGATTTCTCAAGGTTAAATATATTATTTAAATCATTCATTATGGTTGTACAGGTATGATCCTTATTCTTTCTTTCTTTCACCATTTATTCTCACCATTTTCTCCCCAATCCTTGTGACATATCAGGGGTGAATCCCAAATTTGAGGTCTCAGAGGTATTTTTAAAATTAAAGGTAATATTTATCCTTTTTAACCATTCATTAGTCTAGAGGGTAACTTTAAAACCATGGTAAAATGATGGATTTTACTTAATAAACTACAGAGTATGGCAAAATATTCTTTCTTGAATTCATTAAACCTCTTAAACTAAGGACTAAATTATTCACATAACCAATTCCACTAAACTGGGATCAAAGGGAGGGGTCACTATTGAGGAATTCTATTCATCTCACCCTTTTTATTTATAATAGACCACTTTGGGATGGATTGTATACCAAAAAAATACACACACACACAAAATAATTAATTAAATCTCAATACACATCAATTGAACCACAGGAAACACATAAAGTATGTTTCAAACAAATATCATCAACAAAAACAATAGTTTCAAATGAAAAGGTATGAAAATATAAAAATTTCAAACAATTTTCCTCTATGAATAGTTCGGATTCATGGAATGGAAAACTATAAACCATCCATGGGAAAATGCATTGGAATATTGTATACCTAACTATAAGGGATATGCACTATTACTCCTAGCTATGTACTTAAAATAATTTTCCTTTATTTTTTCCCTTGTTTCATCATGAAACCAATGAATTATAAAAAATTCTTTGAATACTTCTCAAGACCCTTAAAAAAGGATGAATGACAATAAATATAATAAAAAACCCGAAATTAGATCCAAATTTAAAAAATAACTCCTAAAAAAACATGAAAACTTAATGTTTTTAATGAAAAACATTTGGATAGACACTCATATTCACCTACCACTCTATCCCTTATGGTCTTATTTTTTTCTACCATGAATACCAATTTGAAACTGATGTCGCCTTTATTGTATAGACTTTTCCACATCTATTGGGATGAATTTATCATGTTTTTAATGCCAAAATTATTCCTATAATGTAAAATTAATTATTATTGGTTATTTTTTTGAATAATTTAATCATTTAATATTTTGATATTTTTGGGTGTTTTTATTCCTCAATTGGTAAAATGATCTTGGATTAAATTTTTATATTTTGAGATAAAAAATTACTATTTATTTTTATGTAATTTAATTAAAATAATATTTAAATAATATTTTATTGTGTTTATTAGAATATATTTTTAAATTTTCATGTTTTTTTATAAAAGATAAATTTTTATAAAATATTTGTTTGAATTTTTTCAGCTTCTATTAATGGTTAAGTCCATTTTTGTATTATTTTTTTATGATTAACATATGTCTTCGACAGTAGTTCAATGTAATCCTTCTTCAAATTTCAATAATTATTGAAGAATTTTCCAATTTTGTTCTTATTAGGATCCCTCATAAGAATTTGGTGAAGTAGTAAACAGACATGTTTAGTGAGGATATTAAGACTCTATAGATGAGTGTAAGGCTTCTAGAATTTGTTAAAATATATAATCAAGACATTAATCCTTGATCCTGACCAAGGAAAACCTATGAATCTGAATTTAGTAGAAGTTGAGAATCCATGAAATTATTTCAAAACCAAAAACCAAAATTATTGTCAACTAAGATCAAATTTTGGTAATGACATTATATTTTTGAACTAAAACCTTCTCGAGTTGATTGGATGAAACTCTTATCAATTGTTTGAATATGGGGATTGGATATTTTGGTAACTAATATAATTTTGGATCAATGTATAACACATGAACTGAAACTATAACTGAGATGGATCCATGGAATCTTGGATAAAATTGAGTGAGGCTATTAAAAAATTTAGGCCTTGAAGAAGAAGAGACAAATGAAGAACCTGAGCTTGTTAGTTTTTTTATGATGACCTGAGCCCACTATAATAGATCAAATATCATGGATGAGGCTTCAAAATTAATGGAATCATCAATATTTTAGATTGAATGATACTTCAATTTAGCTGAATATTGATTCTTGAAGAAGATATAATGCTGGGAACCAATTAGAAGTTAGTTTTGAAGTAGATAAATTACAAATAACCATGAAGAATGTTTTATGGAAGCAAATAACGACATATGAATCTCAGGCTTGTAGAAATGATGAACTAAAAAAGTTGGTTAAATATGTTGATGACCCAGAATAATGGATGAGCTTCACATTAGAGATTGATTTATTGATTTGAGATTATATAGAGATGATATTTGTGTTCAATGGATATTTTTCCTATTATAGGGATGAGTTAATGATAATAATGGATTCATGTTTCCTATTATTGTGGATATGGTGATAGATCATGGGAAACTCTGGGTGTTTTACTTTTTTTGAATTGGAAATTATGTTGAGGCCAAGATGACTTATTACGGGGGATGCTGAACACATTCGATACTCAAAAAATTCCATTGTTAATTTAGTAATGATTTATGATGACTAAAACTAATAAAGACGTCAATTTTTACTAATCCAGGGTTGATGAAATAAGTTATATTCCATTAAAAATATTAAAATATTTTATTTGATTATATGAAACAAAATAAATATGATGGATGTCAACCATTTTCTTTAAATATATCTATCTAGATAAAGATAGTGGTTTTGAGTGTGCAGGGATTTCAAAGCCATTGAACAAGATTTAATCTATTTATGAAGGTTGATTTTGGTAAATTATTATTGACCATAGAAGGAAACATTATGGCCTAGGAATATTATTTTGACTAAGGTATTATATAAATTAAATTATAGAAAAATAAATCATAATGTTGAGGTAAATTAAGGGCTAGCTGGGGTAATTTGAATATCTAGCAGTGATGTATAATGTGGTGTGAAATAAAGAAGTGTGTTGGAAAATCCTCATGAATACTATATAGAGTTAATGAAAATTTATACATTCTAATTGTTGGAGATAAATAAATATATATGTGGGAGAATTAATTTTATGAGGGTTTAACTAGAGCCATAATAATGAGTAAAAATAACTAGGGATGGATTATATCTAGAGGTTTCTTCTCAATAGTTATCTTTGTAAAAAATTTCTTCCTTACCTTTTTTAATAGTGAATTGATATTTTAATCAAGGATTTCCACATTTGGTGGTGGACAACACTCTATATTCCATTTACAATCTCTTTCTGTAATTATATCTAGTAAATATAATTGATGTTCTATTATTATCTCTCCATGTGTGATCTCAAAACACCATTTATGGATGAATAATTTTCTATGATTACACTATTTATTTAAACATGAAGCCACATGGATATTGAAAATCTTTATGATCATCACATTCTTATTTATCCTCAGAAAAATTTGTTGGTGAAGTAGGAAGATTTCATGGAACACTCATGCACATGATCTCTTTGCTACTATTTTCTATTTAATATTTTCTAATTAATATTTGTTTCTTTAGACAGAGTTATTTAAATCTGAGTTTTTTTAGTTACATTATATCATAAAGATCACATGTTCATGGAAGAAAAATTGTGAAAAAGTAGTTAGAGATTGTGTTTTCTTTTACAGTTAGGAGAACTCTCAAGTACTAGAAGACATTCTGTGCATTCTTTTTCAATGTTTTATATAGAAGGGTATATTATTTGATACATAATTTATGAAATAAGTAAGGTTGAGTGTTGTAGTTTAATTATTTAGTAGGACAATGATAGGTATTAGAGAGACCAATTATCCTAGAACTGGGTTTTCCCCAATGATTTAATTTCCTTTTTTTTGATTTTTTTCCTTATAAATTTTTTCTACTTATCTATTTTGTTTTGTTCTTTGTTTGATCACTTTTTTACTTTTTATGTCATATTTTTTGTCATGATAAACCAAAATAGAAAAATATTTTAGAATATTCCCTTTGATAAAAAAATCACATACTTGAGGTTGTCCCTGGTTTTATATATTATTCTACATATAAGGAGAATATAAATTTATATTTTATAGTTTCAATAATAAATATATCAGGGAAGAACCAGCCCATCTTGACCCTGAACTATTACTCGATCCACTTTTCCATAAGGCCTGAAGAGAATTATGGATTTCCATGGAATAATGATAAACATGAGGGTGTCACAAACAACTATTTTGGAATGGTTTCACCCTTGGAAATTTATCATAACCCTTCCAAGAATCATTCATCCACACAAAAAAAAATTAGTCCCTAAAAATATATAAATATTCAATTAAAATTACACATAGTATTAAAAAAATTGAATACCATAAACATCAACACTTAATAAATTATAAACAATGAATAAAAATGATATCCAAGGTCAACATATATAAAATATCAAATATAAGGAAAAATAAAAAGAAGGAAATATGACATCCCAAATGGAAAAAATACAAAAAATAACCCCATGAGCTAAATCTATAAGACTATCATTCCCACTATCCAAAAAAACCACAAACATGGGAAATCAAGAAGTTACACAAAGCATTTTGGTGCCCTTACACTTCCCTCTATCCTGGAAAACATATTATTTATATGCCTAAAGGAAAAAAGGGTTTGATGCCTAAATCCTAATAGAATTACACTATGAATATATATAAGGAATTTATCCATGAAAACCCATAATTATAGAATGAAAACCACATTTTGATCACATTCACTTGGAAAAAAATCACTTGAAAGAATTTATTTTAAAATATTTGTTTCCTTTTCTTAAAACATTCTATATTCCAAAAAATATTAATCAACAAGGCTCATGTAAAAATAACGTGAATTCAACCTGCATAAATATGATCACTCACCCAAAAAATAATAATACACATAAAAAAGATTAATAAACCTCATATATAATACAAATGGGTTCAGAAATAAATTATTGGTAATCGAAATTAATAAAGGAATACGAAATAATAATCAAGGACTATAAAAAATATAATTTAGTGTAAATTTATCTAAGAACTAGTTCATTATCCGACTAGGAATGTAAAATAATTTTGGAATCTATTTCAGTTTTTCTTAGGCCCAATAATGAATCCATGGGAAGTCTCAACCTATATGGACTCATTTTGGTAGCTCCCTAGGTCTTCCTCCCAAAATCTCTCTCTGTACCTTGGATAACCCACCCAAGATATTCCAAGAAATAGGCTATGGTTTCCAGAATCTAATCCTCTACACACCCATAACCAATATCCCTTTTTCACCACATATTCAAATCCCATAAACACATAATAAGTTATAATTTCATATACCAAACTTGGTTATAAAAATCAAACACATTTCTCATGGAAAAAAAAATTCGAAACCCAATTTTAAATCTATTTAATACCATAAATATTCCTTGAGTCAATTTATCGAAAACATGACATGAAATTAAATTAATTTATTTTGAAAAGAAACTTTAACCCATAAAATTTCCATTTCATTACTTAAAACACCACAAAAGGGATAAACCATCAAGAATGACACCATTTAAACTAATTTTGATAAATAAAAACTGAAGGAAATCATGAATAAAATCCTAAAACTATAAAATCATTTTTAAATAGAGAAATATACATCATAATAAAATAAAAAATCATTGTTTTCATTAAAAACCACAAGATTATAGCATGAGAGTCCCTCACACACCTAAAACACAAAAATTCAATACAAAACCCCCATAAACTGCCATATATTTAGCTATAACACAACTTAGGATTTCCAAATACTATAAAAATATAAAAATAAAGAAAAAATAAGGGGGAAGGATGAATAAATAAATATAAACCAAGTATACCTTGAAACAAATCACCAATATTTATGGATGAATCCACCAAAGATCAATGGGAGAAAGCATCTAGGCCATGTGAGGGGGGATGCGCATGATTTAGAGAGAAATTAGGAAGAGAGGAGTTAAATTATATAAGGTAAAATGATAAAAATCCATATTTTAATGACCTGGATAATCTTTATGGTTTTACCTCATGGTTAGGAAAACCATGAACCAACCATATGGGAGTGCCTGTCTCCCCAAAAACAATCCACATAGTTTTTGGAATCCATCAGATGATTTGAAAAACTATACTCAATGCATGAAGAACCCTTGTATCACCCAAAACCCTCTCTCACATGTTTAGTTAGATGGTCAATACTTACTATGTTCAAACCTTGTACTAAGTTCTATTTCTAAAAAAAACTGATATTCTCACCCTACAACTCATTAAATCTCCTAGAATAAATATATAAATCTCAAAACATGACATACCATTGATTTTATGGGTGTTACACAACTCGAAATCAAATTATAATAAGTTTATGATAATTTTATTATAATGGTACGTAATACATGGATCACGATATAGAAAATACGAAGCTTAATAGTACATTGAGACTAGATACATACATCATGAATACTTTACAATGAAATCCTCATCATAACATATGTAATATTTTTATTCATTTTTCCATTTCCTTAGATCCGTTATTTTAAAAATTATGGTTTCTCAAGGATTTGGAAACAATAAAAAAAGATCAAATCATATTATAAGTAAGTGGTGTAATATAAAAAAATTACTATAAGTTAAATGTTGTACAAATAATATTAGTGTAATAAATAGTCATATAACTCTATGTATCTAATAACATGAGAATAATTTATCCATGGATGATATAATAATAAAAATAAAAAATAATAAGTATAATAAAAAATAATCTTGGAGTGTCAAAATCTATAATTCCAGACATCATAATGATAACTTTAGGGCCTTAACCAAAATGTGACACATAAATGAGTAGGTATACACCAAATACCCAAACTAGTTTGTCTCATAACACCTATATATGAATTGACGAACTATATAATTGGAGGCCTTCATTATTAATTACTTATTACAATGCATTAATCCTATGAAAATAATAAATGTAAAATAAATACACTATATAATTTTCTCTAAGGAACAACTTAAATAAACATGGCTATATAATTAATAATTAATCATATTGAAATATTGAATATATTGATTCTCAACATTTCTATAGTAAAAAAAATTGAATAAATTTCTAGGAAAACATACTTCAATATGGATTATGAAATATAGGGTGTTCACATTTTCTATTGTAAAGGGTAAAAAATTAAGTCAATAATGGAGAGTCGATATAAAAATTTTGATAATTTATTTAATATATCCATGAGATAAAGGATTTGAAGATACAAAAAATATAATGTCAATGTTGAGAGACAGAGGGTGAGTGATACAAAATATAATCATAAGAAAATGAAAAAATGTGTGGGAGAGACCCCATAAATTAATAATATAGTCAAATAGATAATAATAACTAAAAAATATTAGAAAACAAGCACAAAATATCTTCAATACTTATATTATAAGAAATAAATTGACAAATATAAGAGAAATGATATAAGAAAATAAACAGGATTTGGAAGTGAATCCCTTACTTTGATATAGTAACAACTTAATAAGTGAGTTTAATGAGAAATACTTCATAATATATCATCTATAATATATCAAAGGGATTAAGACAAAACTTAATAGTGGTCATGGTAGAATATAAATAAGGATTTGAATAATATTGTAACATAAGTTTTTAATAGAATTATGTATGATTATGAAACCTTACTTAATCATAATAATGGTTTTAGAAAAGTGTATAATGAGAGCGATTGGATAAAATTTCATTGGTTATAAGTCAAAATAGTGATAATACCATGGAATTATAATCATGGAAGAATATTATGATGATTTTATTATATATTATAACAAAAGTATTATAATTGAAAAAGGATCAAAATTATGAACCCTTACTTTGAGTCCAGACACCTTCGATGATTATCTAACCTAATGAATAATTGAATTAAAATTTATAATTTCATAATATATTAACTTATTTGTTCTTATTTCTTATATTATTACCCATCTATTTATATATTTCACTCATTTATTAGATTTGTTTTCCCACACATATCATTTGGAGTTGTTCAGTCCAAAGGTCCAATATCACTTCGGTATAAAGGTAATTGGAAACGATATTTTTAAAATGGTTCCAAAATCTATTGATGTTTATTAATATTGAGTTAATTTATATCAATGATTTTTACTAGTTCCAACTATCTAAAATAATTCCAACATAATTATGGTTTATTGAATGTAATGTTAATATTTAATGGTATATTCAATTAGGAATTTTTACTAGACATGATAAACTAAAAATTTATTTAATAATATTGTTATTCACCCAATAGAAAATATAAATCATAATATATTATCATTATTATGTTCATATTTAATCATAATATTTTCATTAAAACAAAAAATGAAGGAGATTTTGGTTGTTTAAAAATAACATTTCTGTATTCTGGTATACCGACTGTGATTGGTTAATTATAATGTTGTTAGTGACATATTTATTTTACAATTTTGAATTATTATAAAGTTTTAATTTATAAATTTACAAAATAATAATACATTAATATCATATTAAAATCATCTATAGAGGAGGTGATGAAAACTGAAATGCATTGCCTATGAAGGTGGTGAACCAGCCAAAATATTAGTGACCTTTTCATTTTAGAATAAATAAGAGGGGGTGAGATAATGAATATTGTAGTAATATAACAACAATTTATTATTCTTATGATAACAATATAAATATATCTTGACCGTAATAAGATATTTATATGAGTACAAAGAATCAAAAGAGTTCAGTAGGGATAATTTACCCCTTCATTTGGAAGTCGTCCATTGATACGCTACTTGAGATTGAAGGACTAGAATTCTGTGTATACTAAAAACTCTATAAATTGTATAGAGAAGAATGTATAGTGATGTTAGTATAAATTTTACAATATAATAAGCTTATGGAGTGTGGATTAGTGGGGCGATGAGTGGTGGTATTTATAATAGGGGGAAATGAGTGTTTTAAAATAAAATTTTTGAATAAAATATTATTTCCCCAAATAGCGATCAAACACGTGTGTAAATTTTATGATGATTTTGATTTAAATTTCAATTATACATTAAAATATTATTCTAACATCTATAAAAATCAAAAGTTTAAAAATATGTACTATTAAAAAATGTGATACCAATATAATATTTTACATTTCACATATGTATTTTACTTTTCATAAACAATACCAAAAAATATACCTTACCAAATTTCAACATGATGATTAAAAAATTGGAACATGCTTATCTAAAATAAATTTATAAATTAGGTAATTTTAATATTTAATTGTATTATAAAAATTATAGTTCCATGGAATGGTATATAATATGATTTACTAAAAATTAATACTTTAACATAAAATAAGATACATTGATTGAGTAATAATTTCATGGTATTTTGACAATTATATTTAATTATTAAATTATGGTAAAAAATATTTATGGTATCAATTCATCATCTACTCTATTGGTTATTTTTACCATTATAATAATCCTATTTTTTATAGTAATACAAAATTTTTAGTACATACTTCGATGTAGGGTTTCGTTTTTTGGGAGATTATTGAAGGATCAAATTCCTTTTGTGAAATTTAAAAATAATAATAGTTATCATCAGTTTGAACAGATAGATCCTTTCAAATATATATTTAAATTATTTTTTTGATCATCTCTATTTTGGTTTGAGGTAAGAGAGAAGTCTCTCTTGACAATTAGTTTTGTGTAAGAGATATTAAATAATATTAAACTAATCTAGAATATTTTCATAATAGCTAAAAAGTATTAAAAATCTTATAATGACCTTAGATGATGACTATTGGAATTTATCGTTGGTTATCAAAAATTATTGTAAATATCAGCTTGATTAGGACACTGATGACACAATATGAAAGTGATGTTATTACCTCCTTATGTGGGACCATTTGATATCATTAATAGAACTTAGAATATGTCTTATTAGTCATATTTTCCAAGAAAGTATGATTTCTTCATGATTTATTCCAAATTTTAGAGTTGAAGATGGTAACACTCCATTTTTATTATATGAATATGTTGTAAAACTGATTTCACAGGAAACATCAGTGAAAGAAAAATAAATTATTAAAATAAAATATCACAATCCAATTAAACCATTAATAAATTTTTATAAATAAATATTTTACATTATTATGATAAATAGAAGAAAATGGAAACCACATGTAAATAAAAAAGTCAATTAATATGAAATTTCATCCTCATAATTTTCCTTAAAGAATATCACACCAATTATGACTATGTAAATAATATAAGAGATTGGATATATTATATATATTTAAAGAGATAAATAAAATAATAAAATCATTGAATTCTATTGAATTACATAAGGTCATATATAGAAATGTAATATGACCATTATATATATAGTTGTTGGTTATATGGTTGGTGTTATATGGTTGTTGAAAAAATAGTGGTTAAGTAAAATTGTATCCAATATGTATATTTAGGATTTAATATAAAAATTTTAACAGATTAAAATTATAAATTGTTTTTATTTTTTATTTAGATAAAATAAAACAATACTAATTCATTGATTAAAATATTCTTTATTTTCAATAAATTATTTTTATGAAATATGATTTTTTGTTACATTAATTACATTTGAATAATTATTTCGATAAAAGAAAGGAATGAAATTTAATAAATGATTACAAATAAATAACATTCAAGAAATAATTTAGTATTTATATGGAATACAAAATTAATGATTCAGGGTTAGCCCAAAAATGTTTTGTTCAAAAACCTTATATTGATTATATATTATATGTTTCTATTTAATATTTAATTTACTGATATTTAGAGTATAAAATATAATAAAAGGTATTATATATATATAAATAAATTTAAATTCATATAAGGATTATTGATTGTTCATAAATAATAAAAAAGTCACTTTTATTCTTAAAATATGGAATTCTAAAAATTATTTGTATGTGTTTCAAAATTTAGATTTAAATTTTATTTTATTCACTTTTAGAAGTAAAATTTAATAAAATTTATTTCATTTTTGGAATCATGACATTAAAACTATGTAATATAGTTAGTTTCATTTTTTGGAAAAATAATAATTACATAAGTAAAAAACGAGTTATAACAGTAAATATTAAAATAAGGAAAAGTTAAATTTGAGATATATAGGTTGAAATTATATCGAACCTTATCAACAAATTAATTTAATGAATAGAGTAGTGACATATCACTATTATTTTTCATCTTTGGAAACATATTCCATGTAAAATGAAATTCAATATACATTAATGAATGGTTATTTATGGAAATTCTACTCAAACATTATAATAAAAATACCCCTTAGATACCCATTCCAAACCACACATTTCTTTCAAGTTACTTTTTAATATCTACCAAAATTCCATATCATAAATTCCTCTCTCACATTGGGTAGATTTTTGAAGATCCCAAGTCCAACACTATAGGATCTGATGCTAAAAACAATTTTTTTACAAATTATCTTTCACAGTAAGTGAGATAATCTAAGAGAAGAATACATGAGTATTACAATATAAAATAATCTCACACAACTTGTAAATCCGTTTAGTTTAGTGATCTTTTGGTCTATGTATATAAAAAAATTTATTTACAAAACATGTGAACATTTCTCTATAATTTAACTCCTCTACACTTTACTATATATATCTCACATGTTATAATTATATTCATGACATTGGTAAATGAATTATAATAAAGTTATGAGCTTAAAAACTTAGTAAACGAAAATTTACAAATGTTTCATCAAGGGTCAGATCATAAGAAGATGAAAAAATATGTGAATGAGAGAAATTTATTATAAAAAATTATATGAAAAAAATAATAGATTCCTATAAATCATGATAGAATGATATTTATTATGAAATAAATATAAATATACCATAGAAGAAGATATTGTATTATAGATGGCGGACACAATCCATGGAGTAGGATCATATAAATATGGAAATACATCAAGACCTTGAAACATAATATAAAACATAACTTTGGAACAAACATTAGTATATAGAAATTATAAAATTATAAATAAAGAATATATATATATATAAAATTGTGAACAAAAAAAATGTTCACTCTTTATATTATGAACAAAAAAAATGTTCAAGTTCCCCATTGTGAACAAAAAAATGTCCACACTTCCTATTGTGAACTAAAAAATTTTCCAGGCTTCATGTTGTGAACAAAAAATGGTTCATGATGAAAATAATTATCTCAAGAGATATAAATATTTATCTAATGAATTGGAGGTAGATATAAGAACCACCCATTAAATAATAATCATTCATACATATTTGTGATGCTAGAACATGAAAACATCCACACGTTAAAACTTACTTAATTAACTTATGAATAATTGAAGGGTTTCATGAAAATATTTCCTTGAAAATTCCATATTACATCCAAAAAAGGGAAACTAAGTTAGAAATAAAAAATATCCCTATTGTAAAAAAAGTAATGGAAATGGATATTGACATATATAAAATCATCCTTTTCAGGTCATTGGATAAATTACTTTGAAAAACATAAAGAAAATCCATTTTTGAAATACTTAAAAACCTCTCAAAAAGTTTTATTTAAAATGAAATAAATTGGGTTTGATATAAAATTTTATGGTTAAAATTTTAAAACCAAAAAAGTTTTTTAGATGAAAATTTTCATAGAATAAAGGTTCTTCAAAAAAACTAAAGAATTATTTCTCAAAAACACAGACAACTAAAATCTGTTTTTTAGAAATCAATAATTTCTATGAATGTAAAAGTTTTTCTTTAGAAGGATATATGAATGTTCAATTTTTTTCAAAATAATCATGAGTTAAAAAAATGATTTAAAAGCATTGAATGGAAGCTTCAGGAAGAAAAATTCTTATATGGTGAGAGAAACCATAAAGAAGTTATTAAAAATGATTTTATCTTTTTCATAAAAGAAGAAGTTACAATCACTTTGAAAAGTCATTATTGGGAAGATAAATTGAAAAAAATAGAAAAAATTTAATTTAATAAGAATAATTAATAATATATATTTTAAAATATATAATGGGTTTATAAAGACATTATGGATTAGAATATAACATACTTGATTTTTAATGGGTGGAAAACCTGTGGAATATTTTGAAATATCTTTGTTGAAATTTTATATAATAAAAAGGCTCAATAAAACTCACTTTTTCAATTATAATAACAGAAAAATGAAATTGAAAAGACATAGATAATACTTTTGTTTCGAAATATATAGGATATCATTTATGGGAAGACATAATATGGGCATGGAAGAAAAATCAGCATTAAATATATTGAGAATTATTCTTAACAATGTAATAATTTTATTGGGAAACAAATCATCAAGGTGAAACATTTGAATCAAAAGTTTCAGTTTCCCTAGATAGAATGATAAAGTTAAAAGTAAAATACAAGTGTGAATTAGACTAATAATACTATTATAAAGTTAAATATGAGACATTATAAGTCAAATAAAGGTGTTTTGAGTTAAAAAAACCTTTACACCATCGTTATATTTAGATTTGATAACTCATGAAAGGTATAACATGATATATATATTTAAATATTTTAGATTTCATGAAAATTACGATAAAATAAATCTATATCTAATATATATATAATTACCTAGGATTTTAAAACATAGATATTACATATTTTTAGATAAATATTTATTACATTATAGAAACACTTCCCTGAGGACCATAATAGTTTATCACCTTTCGAGACATGGAACACATTCTTATAATTTTGGAAAATATATTAAATGTTTCCCAAAAATATATTCCTATTTAGTAATCCTACATTAAACCTTTTTTTATAACCTAAGGAAAGGAAACTTAAGAAATTGTGAGATTATATGCTCAGTAAGGGTATGTATGGAAGATATATAAGCATATCATGAGCATAAGGGTATGAAAATGAGAGCATAACATTTGACAAGAAAACCTTTCATATCAAAGATCATAATCATGAATTATGGAATTAAATATTGGTAGTTCATAAGATATGAATCACAATAGAGTCTAAAAAGAAGAATCCTTGAGATCATAACATTGACATAAGACATGGAAATGCGGCATACACATAAAATTGTAAACTTTTGAAAAGGAATAAATAGTAACTTATTCACTCATTAAATTAAGGAAAAAACATAAGGCCCTTTCATAGACATATGTACAATAAAATAAAGTCTATACATAAAAATATGAGCATGAAAACTAGTTCCACAAATAGATTTGTGAAGATGAAATTAGGTTCACACAAAACATATATACCTCATGAGTAATCCATATTTACCCAATACATTAGAGATATATATAGGCCCCACAAGTCACATAAAACCATAAATATGTGTTTCACAATAATATAAATCTTTCATCATATCATAACCTATAGATTGTAATGGATTTCATAAACATTGTTCAATCATGATATAACCCATGAAAACAAATGGGTTTCATAAATATCATTCCATAATAAACATAAACCATTCATAAGAATAATAATAATGGTACCATTGAATCATATACCTAGTAAAATATAAGAAAAATCAAATAATTTTATCATTAATTTTAAATAATTTAGAGAGATAACTGGAAAAAACTCGAGAGGAAAATATCATTTCTTCTTTGAAAATTTTTTATTTTATTAAAATCACTTTAAATTTTACATGAAAATATATTATTTGAAAATAAACATGGAATATTTTATATTAAAATTAAAATCATTAAGGTGTAATTATGGTGGGAAATTGCATTCATTCTATATAAGATAACAAATATTTCTTTCACACTTTTTTCTTGAAAATTTAGCATGTACATCATTTTGAAAATAAAAAAAATGTTCATTTCAAACTATGTAGTAAAAATAAAAAAATGGTAAAAATTACATTAAACATCCATCAGAGAATAGTAAGAACATTTTCAAAACATATTTATAAAACATATACACTGTAGATAAATATTCCCCAATGGATACTTAAAATGAAACAATCTCAAATAAGGACAAGATTATGAAATAAATACTCATCACATTATAATCAATAAAATCATATACCCCAGGAAAGAAATAAAATTGTTTGGATATAAAAATATCATAATAATCGAGATAAGTATCACAAAATAAATTCATGTGTAGTATATACATCACATAGAAGCAACAAGTAGTGTATAAGGCATGTTCCACATAGAAATAAAAGTGATACATAAATCCCTTACCTTATGCCTTGATTATCGTCGTACTCATGAAAACCACATATATAATAAAAATAAGTTTATTATAAATATATTAAATATCCTTATTCATATATATATATTACCATATATGATTTAATTATGAATTTATATTACCCAATTATTAATAATTATAAGTATAAAGTATGTTTTGGGTAATAACCACTTTGTTTCATGTATAAGTTTTGACTTTTTATTATTGGTACTAATAGTTATATCATGATTTCATTATACCTAGAATGATAACCATGATAAAAAATCATATATATTCATTATATATGTATTTTATAGTATCTATAAAAGATATAAATAGAAAATTAAAAATATTTTTTATGGAGATGGTAGACCGTATATACACATGAACACTGCGTTCAATTTTTTATATATTAAAATATAGAAAAGTATATGATATATTATAGTTAAAAAATTATTTTTAGGTTATATATATATATATATATCATATATATTCATAAAATTATTCATTATTATAACCCATGTGAAATATAGTTGAAAAAAGAATCACATCACATTGGGGTGATGGTAAGCCACATGTACACACGAGAAACGTTATAATTTCCAAAAATATTAGGTGGTCAAAAGTTAGATATAATATTATTATTACAGAAGTATAATCATGTCATAAATATAATATATAAATATTAAACCCATCATGATTCCCACTCATAAAATATGGTGATAGAATATGAATTGTATCGCTATGTTGCGATGGTAATACATATGTATGAATGCGAGATACTTTCACTTTATGTTTGATGGGAAAGTGGCAGTATAATGGTGTGTTCATAATAATTATAACATTTTAGAATATTGAGTATGTTGAAGTTATTATTTTATGATATATATAAGATATTTAGAGGAATAATGTGATAATATAAAAATAGGGTGATCATTTATTAATATAATATATAAACATTAAACCCATCATACTTCCCTCTCATAAAATATGGTGATGGAAGATAAATTTTATCACTATGTGGATATGGCAAGCCGTACGCATGAATGAGATATAACTTCACTTCTTGTTCGATGGGAAAGTTGATGTATAATGGTATGTTAATAATCATAATAATTTTTTTTGAATATTTAGTATTATAAAGTTAGTATTTTATGACATATATCATAGATTTAGAAGAGGTATAATAGATTAGAAAAATAGAGTTATTGGTTAGAGAAATTACCTCTTCATCTAAATGCATCCTTTATATATCCTCTAAAAGACTCTAGATTTGATATTTGGGGAATCCAAGAAATTATATAATGCAGATAGAGAATTGGAGAAGATAATTTGGAAGAAATTGGTCAAGATAGAAGGATGAGAGTTTTGAAATGGGATGAGGGAGGAGGTGTACTTTTATAATGAAGGCGGGGATCACTTTTGGAATCTCCAAAATTAATAATTTTTATTACGTTCAATCTCAATATAAATAACTCAAAAATGAAATGTATTAGAATATAAGATGATATAGGGTTGAAATATCATAATTAAATATATTTTAGACAAGTTGTGGTGTTATTTCTAACTCTATCATTTTTATTAACCCTTAGTTAATCTATTTTAATTTTAACTATGGTAACAATGTTTTTAATATAACGAGGTTTTAATTTTTAAACATAAAGTTTCAATTGGACCATAAATGGAAAATATAAGATATTTTATACCACATATCACCATTTTTTCCTTATTTAATATCTTTTGGATTTTTGAATAATTTTATAAAATATTACTTTCCTAAAATATCTTAAGTGACAATTTTGACACTATTCACAACATTGACTTTAATAAAACCAATATAACAAGCTTACTTAAAACAAATTAATTTAATACACACCTATAATTTATTATTAACCTATAAAGTTCATGGAACACATTAATTAAGTTAAATTATATTCATTTTAATATTTCTAATATCATTCAATTAATTGATTCACTAATTGAATAATTACAACATCATCATTTTGTAATTATTTATGATACTTACATATTCATTAGAAATTAAAAATAATGATTTATCATTTAGATAAAAATTTTATATTTTATAATAATATATAGTTGATAATATCTTCTATTTAACCTCATATTAAAATATTATAAATATTAAATGTAGGAGTGAGACATTTTGTGACTCTCTTTGAGTTAAATAATATTTATGTAATTTACTTAGAAAATTGTCCATTAAATTAATTAATTATGATTATTATGTGTTACAAGTATAATTAACTTCATCTAATAACATATTTTCAAATGTTAGCGTAGGTTTATAATATTTATAATATTATTTCACCCTTAATTACCTAATTTATTCTTAATAGTGCTAATAAAAATTAATAAAGTTACTATTCATATTGTCCCAATATAAAAGGGTCCTTTTTAATAAATTTGGACCTTATGATTCTCAATATTTAATAAATTTTTATAATTCAAAACACATATCATGATAAAATTTAATTATAATTAATCTCATTGACGGAATAAGAAAACAAGTTTTCAAGGTGAAATCACCCGAAAGATTGACTTGTTTTTATATCCAAATTCAATTTGAAATTGATTACAATAAACTAAATAGGATTTAATGATAAAATTTTGATCTAATTATACATTAAAACCAACAAAATATATAATTAAACATGATAAATTATTTCAATGAAAAATATGTTTTCAATTAAAATTTAGTATTTTTTCATAATTTATCAAAAAAATATACTTATTTGAAAAATACTAAAAACTCAATGAAAGTAAATTTTGATATATCTCTTTCAAATAAGTAGTTTATTTTAAAACATAAAACTCTAAAAGTTCAAAAAATTTTATTTAAAATGGGTTCACTATTAAAAGGTTGAAAAAGTATCTTTTTATAAAAACAATTCTTTTATCCTTAAAATCTCATTTGTTATTATATGTTGTATATAAAACACATAAGATGGATGTTAAACATTAAATTTAATATTATATATATATATTTAGTTAATATAATTCAACAAGAGTTATTTAATTTATCTATTATCATAAAACACACCTGTGTATATTTAAATTATTTTTCAAAAAAAAATTCTTTTTATCTTAAATGGTTTTACATTACTTCATAAATAATTGGGCAAATAATTATGTTTAAAATACAATTAAATAATTAAGTTAATAATATTCTTACCTACCTTTTCAATGGATAGGCTATAATTTTCTTTTTAAAATATGTATAATAAGAAAATGTTTTTTTTTGAAACTCAGTGTTGCATGTAATATAAGCTAAGTCGGTGTTGTGTGTTGTGAAATATTAACTTGGTGTAGCTTATAACACAAGTCATCAATGAAATTTTAATTTATTAGAAAAAATTAAAGGTTAACAAACAATCATGGTTTTAAATTCTACCCCCAATTTATGAAAGTTTCCTTCAAAATTCATCATTCAAATACAAAAAATGAGGATAATTCTACCTCATGATATTCTCAAGATACCACACAACTTCTTCAAAGTGGTGGTTTTCTCCACCAAACATTATCCCGGTGAGTTGTCTTATTTTTTATATCATTATCTCTATAGTCCAAAATTTTTAGGAGTTTCTCATCATAATATGGATCTTCCTCTAGCGGTAGTACTTATAAGTTTAGTATATGTGAAGGATCAAGTATTTAATTCATTAGAAGAGATACATAGAACAAATCATGAACATGAGAGTGATTTGGTGGAAGTGATAATAGATCGGCTATCATTAAAATATGATCATGGATTTTAAAATGAAATCAAATCCTTTGAATTTAAAATTTCACATTGAAAATGAAAGGTGATTGTTTGATAATTTCATTTTGGGAAACCCACATTACAAAAAGGATCAATAAAACTTTATATTTAACAGAGGGATAGTAAAAGGAAATGATAAACACCTAAATAGGATTGTTGGAAAGTGAAAAAATGGACATGGAAGAGAATTACAACTATCATGTTTTGATGGAGAGTGATAGAGAACATGGTTATTATAATGCTAATCATTACAGAACAATAAAATTTTGATGATCTAAGGGACTATTTTATATATCCAAATTTAAGGTTTTAGGATATATTTTTTATTTCGATATAGTTTTCCTGATGCTGAATAATTTTCTTAATAATATATAATTACATCATTTTATACCATTTTGTTTGCATGATGTCATCCAAAAATTGTGCCTTGATAAATTTAGGCTTCATCTCTTACCCTAAGATGTGTGGTTGAAATTGTAGTTCTTAAAGAACTAGTGGATCATATGATCCATAATGGGATGATAAATTATTCATTCCATTTCTTGTTCTCATCATAACAAAATGTTTATAACATGTTATCTAATATAAATAAATCCTTATATTAAAAATCATTAATCTCTAAAAATCCTAATATGGTCAACATAAACCTTTTTATAAATTATTATCCTTTTTTCCATTTTAAAATATGAAAATATAGAATTTTAAAATTAAGATCACTAAATTTCTAAAAATCATCTTATCATTAATATCCCATATATATCATAATTCACTCTTTGATTATTACATCCCAAACATTAGAATACATTCATCATGTATTCTCTTCAAACATAGTAATAAGTTTAATTACAATAAATAGTAGTTAAAAAATAAATGATTTCAAAAACTAACTCTTTCCTCATTCCAATATTGCAAAACTCTATAAACACATTCCATGATATCATAAACCATATCGTTATCTAATTAGTCTCAATATCATCCATACAATCTCATTTATTTTACCACAATCAATCATATATTTATTTCAGTATCCCAACATCATTCATATATTAAGGTTTATCCTTCCCTTAATCATATGTTTTCCAAAAATATCATCTTACCACCTCAATCGCTTTTCATGGTTACCAGTACCATGCAACATATGATCTCAAATCCTTAAATAAAATCTATAGTGGACCAAATATAAGATGTATCATTAATCCATAATACCATAAAAGTAATTTTACATTGTTATACTTGAATCCAAATAAATTAATCCTTCCACTTTAATTATTGGAATGAAATAGGTCATTCTTTAGTATAGAACTAAATTATTGGGTTAATTGATTGAGTTTGATAATTCTCATGTTACCTAAACGAGAGACATTGAACTCATTGAAAAATTTTCACTATATAACCTTCGTTTCCATAAATATAACATCTTACAATCCATTTGAGATATTCCTCTTGGGTAAACAACCTTTGAGCGGCTTCTCCTCTCCTATCTGCGGCGGCTAGGGTTTCCCCCTTCAGTCTAGCTTCCCCTTACCTCTCTAGCGCGAATCGGTCTCGAGCCGGCCTCCTCTTAATCATCTCATCGTGGCGCGGCCTGGTCGCTTCCTCCGAATCGTCTCGACGACGAGACTTGGTCGGTCCTCCCTATCTCCTTGGTGTGACACGACTTGGCCAGCTTCCTCCGGATCGTCTTGGCAAGCCACTTCTTGGCTATGGTGCGATGCGGTGGGGTTTCAGATTGGTTCAGTAGTGTCTTAGACTCTCGGAGTAGTCATGTCTCGATGGATCATTGGATTCATATAGTTCGGGTTGGTGACGTTAGAACTGCGTGTGGCTCGGATCGACTAGGCTCGGTCTTTGTGGATGATGTGAAGTGGATCCGGCCTTGGTTCGGTTTTGAGCGGCCAGGCTTTGCCTATGACATGATTCTGGTGATGGACGGTGACAGATATGGGTGGCTCGGAGGGGGAGGTAATGATTTCTGGAGTTTTTGTGATGATTTGGAAGTATTAAGGTTTGGTGATGTTCTTATTTGGTTCGATTTGCTATGATTTTGTGATTTGCTTGTTATTCTTGTTCGTCTGAGTTGGATTTGGGGATGCGTTGTTCTCTCGGTTGTGGGCAATGTTGGTGATAGTTTGAATGGATTGACATTATGGTTGAGTTTTGTAATGTTTTGATGTGGTTTTAATCTATTGGAATGGAGATGCACCTGGACTTGGACTTAATCACATGGAGCGGGCCTCAGAGGTGGTTTCAGAGCTATCTATTCACCATTGCAGTGATTTACAGATTTAGATGTTTGAGAGGGTATAGCATTAGCCATCAGATCGGGCCTGTGCTTTGACATATGAAACTTGCTTGACATTCAGCCATGTAATGATGAATAGTTTTACCATGATTTTATGCTGGGGAGGGGTGCTTCATGCTGTTTGTTTGGTTTGTCTCTCTTGACCTTCGGGTGTGATTTTTTTAAGTCCATGATGTCTATTTGGGTTCTCCCCCTTCTTCCCTTAAAAGGGGGTTTTTCTTATAATAAAAAAAATTACGGCTTTCAGACCATTGGATGGATATTCCTATAGGGTTTCCTTACTGCATTATTAACATTCAGGGAGCCGAATATTCTTTTCTCTATCTTGATAACCACATGAGCATTCAAAAAAGTTTATCTTCATCTTATTAGATGTTTTAGGAATCACACTGAAGATGATATTTCGGATCATAATATGGGATTTTTTATTATGAATCATAATAGCACCCTTCACTCTTATCATTATCCCATTTTACTTATTATCATAAAATTTCCCATTACATTCAATCTTAACCCAGTTCATTCTAGTTTCCTCTATTGACTAAAACCAAAAATAATAGTGTGATGAAAAGTAATCATGCTAGGATTACCTCATAATCAAGGTAAATTACCTTTAATATCCAATATTTTAGGTTTGATCCTAGGATATTTATGATTCTTACCAAATTTCTAGGATCATAACCTTTACATAGACACATCCTTAGATACATCCGTAGAAACAACCTTAGAAATATCTCAAGGGATCTCAATAAATTTTATCTTCTGAGTTTCTAATGGTTGACTAAACCTTTTCATTGATATGAAGTATAACTACTTAGGATTTACAAACATGAATATTAAATATTTTTAGATGAATATTGATTACATTATACAAACATCTTCTTGAGGACTGTAATAGTTTAGTGCCTTTGGAAATATGAAACACATTTTTCTAATCTGGGGGAAGATCTTCAATTATTCCAACAATGATATTCCTCTTTATTAGTCCTATATAATACCATTATTTATAAAATGAGAAAAATAAGCATTATAAAGGGAGAGCTCAGATGCTCATTATGGGTAAACATGGAAGATAAATAAGAATATCAAGAGCATAAGGGTATGAAAATAATAGCATAAAAATTGAAACGAAAATGATGCATTTCAAAGATAATAATCATGAATTATGCAACTAAATATTGGTAGTTCATAATACATGAATCATAAGGGAGTTAAAGAACATAATCTGTGAGATCATAAAATTCACAGAAGACATGAAATTGTTGAATACACATAAACTTTTAACTATATTAACATTTATAAACAATAATGGGTTCACATATTAAATTAATTAAATGAAATAAATCCCATGCATAAACATATGGACATGAGAACCAAGTCCATGCATAAAATTATAGACCTGAAAACTAGGTCCATGCATATAATTTTGAACATGATATTAAGTTTACGAATAACATATATACCTCATACGTTATCCATATTTACCCAATATTTTGTATAGAGATATAGGTCCCACTCAACACATAAAACCATACATATGTGTGCCATAAATACATATATAATTCATCATATCAGAACCCATGTAATGAAATGGATTTCATAAATAACATTCAATCATAATTAAACCCATGGAATGAAATGTGATTCATAAATATCATTCTATCATTAAATAAACCATTATTAAAAAGAATAAGATCTGTACCATTAAATCATATCCATAGAAAAACACGAGTAACATCAAATAATGTTATCTTTGATGGAAAATAATTTTGAGATATCACTTGAAAAAAATTCCCGAAGAAAATTTATTTTCTTCATTGATTTTTTTTTTATTTTCTTAAAATGAAGTTAAATTTTAAAATAAAAACTTTTCTCTAAAAATAAATTTGGAACATTTTAAATTAAACATCAAGTAATTAATGAATCATGCTGGTAGAAAATTATGTTCATGCTGTATAAGTTCTAAAAAATGGCTTCCATACTTATTCTAGAAAATTCACCAAGTACTTGATTTGGGAAACGAAATAAAGGTTCCTCTCAACTCGTGTAGTAAAAAGACAAAAAAGGGTAAAAATGAATTTAAAAATCCATCAAAGAATAGTAAAAACGTTTTAAATAATATATTTAGAATACATGGACATTGTAGATAAATATTCCTCAATAGAGACTTCAAAATAAACAATGCCAAATATTGATGAGATTGTTGAATAAGTACTCATCGCTTTATAATCAGTAGAACCATATGGACCATGTAAGAAATAAAATTATATGGATATGATAATATCTTAATATTTTCAATAAGAATCATAAAATACATTCATGGGTAGAATATAAATAAAATATAAGAATCAAGTAGTGTATTAGTCATTTTTCCCACAGAAATAAAAGTGGGACATAAATCCATTACATAATGAATTAAATCTCATCGTACTCATGAAAACCTCATGTATAATAAAAACAAGTTTATTATAAATATATTACAGAACCATATTAATACATATAATACCATATATAATTTACTTATGACATTATATTTCCTTCCTATTAAAATTCCCAAGTTTATGTTATGTTTCACGCAATAACCACTTTGTTTCTTGTACGAGTTTTGACTTGTTATTATTAGACATCATACTTATTATAGGATCTAATTAACTGTAGAATTAAATCTATGATAAAAACATAACATATATATTAATTTTATATATATGTAGTGTTATCTATAAACGATAAAAATAGAAAATGAAATACACCATTCATAAGGATGATAGGTTGTACGTAGACATGAATAATGCTTTCATTTTCTTTTCATATTGAAAAATAGAGAATTATGTGAAATATAAGAATTACATGATCATTAATATGTTATAAATTTAATATATATTTATAAAATTCATTATTATTACAACCTATGTGAAATATAAATGAAAAACGAATCACATCACATCATTAATATGGTAAGCCATACATATGAAAGAATGACGTCCTCATTTCCCAAAGGATTAAGTGGTAAAAATGTAGATATGATATTATCATTAAAGAAGTATAATAATTTCATAAATATAATATATAAAAATTAAACTCATTATAATTCCCACTCATAAATGATGATTATGGAATATTAATGGCAACTCTATGTGGAGATGATAAGCCATACATATGCACAAGCGATACTTTCACTTCTTGTTAGATTGAAAAGGGACCGTAAAATGGTATGTTCATAAAAATAATAAATTTTCAGAATATTGATTATTATGAATTTATTATTTAATTATATATTTTATATATTTATACGAGGTATATAATAGTATAAAAAGAGGGTGATTGGTTAGATCCATTACCTCTTCTTTAAAATGGATTCTTTAGATCTCCTCTAAAAGACTATAGATTTGATCTTTTGGGAAGACCCGAACCTCTAGAATGTGGATAAGGAAGTTTAGAAGACAATTATATATATATATATTTCAATATATAAGGATCAATGTGGTGAAATGGGATGAGGGAGGAGGAATCCTTTCATAACGAAGGCGAGGGGCACTTTTGGAATCTATAAAAATATTAATTTATAATAAATTCCATTTCAATCAAAATTCCTCTAAAAATAAATTTATTGAATGAAAATAAGATATAGGTTTTAAATAACATAATATAATAGATTTTAGAAATGTTTTAGTTATACTTTTAACCTTATTATTTTGAATAATCCTTAGTTAATCTATTTTAATTTTAACAATTGTAACAATGTTTTTATTATTACAAGGCTGTATTTTTTACATATAAAGTGTAAATTGTTCCAAAATAAACCATTTAATATATTTATGATCATATATAATCCCCATATTCTTATTTAAAATTTTAATGATTTTTAAATTATTTTATAAAATATTGTTTTCCTAAAATATCACAACTATCAATTTTGACACTATTCATAACATTGAATTTAATAAAATCAATACAGAAACAAGAATTAAAAAAATAAATTTAATACACACATAATATTTCATATTCACTTATAAAATTCATGGATCACTGTAATTAAGTCATTTAATGTTTATTTTAATATTTATAGTATCATTTAATTGATTGTTTCATTAAGTGAATAATAAAAGCATTATCATTTGGTAATTATTTATGTTAATTATTTCTTCACTAAAAATTAAAAATAAATTTACAAGATTTTTATAAAAATTTTATATTTCATAAAAATATATATAGTATATAATATCATATATTCAACCTCCTTTTAAAAATATTATAAATATTAAAAGTAAGAGTGTGATATTATGTCAGTCCCTTTGAGTTTAATAATATTTAAGTCATTTTCCTAGAAAATTGTCCATTAAATTATTAAATTTAGATTAATATGTGTTAGGGGTATAATTAAATTCATAAAATAACATTTTGTCAAGTATTATGGTAGTTTTATAATATTTATAATAATATTTTCTCCATTAATTACCAAATTTACTCTTAATCGTGGTAAGAAAAATTACAAAAGTTACTATTCATATTATCTAAAAATAAAAGGGACCTATTTATTAAATTTGTAACTTATAATTATAAATATTGAATCCATTTTTCTTAATTCCAAAATCAATTTTTTTTCTAAAATTTATTTAAAATTAATCCCATTGATGGAAGGGTAAAATGAGTTTTTAATTTGAAAATGTCTAAAATATTGACATGTTTTTATGTCCAAATTCAATGTGAATTTTAGTCCAATGACTCAAGTTTGGTGAATTAATTTTTTTTATAAATAATAATTTAAATACAATATAATATATAATTAAAGACTATAAATTATTTTAATAAAAAAGATGTTTTCAATTTAAATTCAGTATTTTTTACTATTCATTAAAACATGAAAACTGTTAGAAAAATACCAAAAACACATCCAAAGTAAATCATGGTATCAAAATTTCAAATAATAAGTTTTTTTCATATAAATATTATAAATTTATTAAAAATTATGTTTAATATTGGTTCACTATTAAAAGGCGGGAAAACCCCCTTTTTAGAAAAATACTTCTTTAATGCATAAAATAGGATTTTTCTTATACCATGTATAGAAAAAATGTAAGATAAATTTTAAGCATTAAATTTAATATATAATACACATATATTTCATTAATCTAATTCAAAAATGGTTATTTTTGTTATTTATTGGAATAAAAACACTAGTTCATATGTTTATAATTTTCCAAAAAAAAATTATTTTATTTTAAAAAATGATTTAGATTAATTTATAATTAATTAGGAAAATAATAATATGTAAACCATAATTTCATAATTAATTTCATCATATTCAAAAATTCCATTTTAATAGTTAGGTCATAATAGTCTTGTTGAAATAAGTATAGTAAAAAAATAATGTTTCTTAGAAACTCAGTGTTGTGTGTAAAGTAAGATAAGCTTGTATTGCATGTTGCGCAAACATAAATTGGTGTAGCATATAACAAAATAAATCAATGAAATATAATTTATTCAGGAAACTAATTGGTCCATAAATACTCTGGGTGTAACAATATATAGCACAAAAAGGAAATAATCGGTGAAATACACATCATATCTTAATAAAAAAATATTGAGATTCAAAACTTATAGCTCAAGTATTGATTCATTCTACGCATTCACATAACATCCTAAATAATCAATTTTTTTTATTAAAAACATTATTTAAATTAATATTCATCTATATTTTATTACATAAGTTCAATATATTAGAATATATTATTAATTTACTGTACAATTTTTGTTCATGCCGACTACATGAGGTTTTCTGGTCAATTCATTTATAAATATTTAAGTATGTTTACCATTGTAAATGACGTTTTAAAATAAACTCATAACCTCCACAATTTATTATTTTTAGTTACATTAACATTAATTTTTAACAAAATATATACAATTCCATATGTTTTCAAAATGGACTAGAATTAATAAAGATTCCTTGATATGTTTATTTAATGCGGGTAAATTTACTACAACCATTTATTATAAACATTACTTATATATTGTAAAATATTAAAATTATAGAATATTAATTTTTTTATAAATATAATTTTTGTACATAATATATAATTTTTAGAGCATCCATGTTGGGTGGTAATGGAAAAACAAAATACGTTATTTTGTGGAGGCAGTTGTCCTCACGTACATAGATAATATTCTCATTTTCCATAGAATAGAAGGGTGTATGGAAATAAAATAATTACTATTTAGAAATAATAATATTTTTATAATTATTATAATCATTCAATACATAACACTTTTGTACTGGCTATGTAATAAGTTTACGAAAAATAGAACTTGTCATTCATGGAGTTAATAGTCTACACAAACACATGACAACATCTTCATTTTTCAAATGGTTTTGTAGGGAGTTTGGAAAGTGATATACCATTAGTATAATCACATTTAGAATATTAATAATACTTATCTTATCATTAATTCAGGGAAATAGAATATTTGTGGTGGTAGATGAATACTAATAAGTAAAGAATGTGGAGTAAAATTTACTCACATGCAGAGCTTGAACTTTTCTTTGAATGTCTTCTAAAAAATGAAGGGATTTGATATACATATAAATAATATGAGAACATGGATATGAAATATAATTATAGAGTAGTACTATTTTTTATAATTTTAAAAATAAACTGAATCATTGAGTGGTATCGAAGGGGCTGTGAGTGGTAGAAAATATTTTTTTTTGTAAATATCCATTACATCTCAATGATGCAATGACAATATTCAACGGTGGATGACTCCAAAATTGGTTCATAACTGGTTTTATAGGATTTTGGATGATAAATCCCTGAAAATTCATTTTTACACATGTTTTAATAACGTTTTGATACTTTTTCATTAGATTTTTATACTTTACAATTTTTGTATTTACCTTAGTAAATAGTGTTTTTCCACATAATTTATATTTTTATAGAAATATAAGATAAAATATGATACAAAATTTTGTTCTGATTAAAATAAATTTTTACAATATTTAATACAATTAAATCTATAAAAATAATAATGCGATCTTTTGTATTAAAACATATTTTATATAGAAAAACTATTTTTTTGTGGAAACATCATGTTTTAACGATTAAGTGTTGTAAATATTATATAACATTAATTAAAAATAAAATGGGTTATAATATATTTATATACTTTTGTCGAAAAAATATAATATTATTTATATCAAACAGTTCATTTTAATTTATTACATAAAAATTATAAAGCATTAATAAAACAATTCTTTAGAAATAACCCTTTCACTATTACGATGGTCATTAACTTTAATCTTATTAATCATAATTTTATACATAGAAATGAAATTTAAATTATTAAATAATATGAATATTTTTATCTAAAATATTATATCTTATTTTTATAATTTCTTCAAGTGATGAATACAAATTTCTAATATATATGAATAAAAATTGTTTTAAAAATAAAATATTACTAATGTTTCATAAATTAAAAATAGTATTTTTAAATTATTAATTTAAAATTATAGATATATATTTTCATATATTTTTATTGAAAATATTTTATGACATTTTTATATTATAATAATGTATCAAAAGTGACGGTATAAGCAAAATCACTGTCTTTTCCCTATCCACAAATAAATATATTATTTTAGAAAAAATCTCAAAAAATCATCCGATGATAATATTAATATATTTAAACAAAAAATATTGTTAGTTTTTTAAGAATGAAATTCTAAAATTTATAAATTTCAATTTTAAATGAAAATAAAATATATATAGGAAAAAATTTATTATGATGAAATGCTCTTTTAAAACATTAAGTGTCCATAAACCTATTTTTTATGATTTTTTATTTGATTAAAATATTTTAATTTTCTTATAAGTTTTAATTTTTCTAATTTTTCTTAATAATATTCATCTAATATGTCACTGATCATTTTAGTTTGGTGTATCTTATGAAATAAGCTATCAAACATAAAATTAATTGAGAGAAAGAATATTTTCCAAAATATATTGGGGATACATTCTCTCCCAACTTAAATAAATTACATCCTTGAAATTTTAACTACCATATAATGATAAAATAGGTAAGGGTATCAAAAATGTATTCCTCTGTTAATGAATAACTTCTAGAGAAATATCGAACTTACAGACCTAGAGAAAAAATCATTTCATTAAAATTATTTTATTATTAATGTTGAGACTTTCTCTAATAATTTGTGTTAATGTACCTCGTGATTAATTATAATAAATCATATAATAGAATTAGTTTTCATTGAATTATCAGAATCATCCTTTTATTAATGGATGATCATAGGTTCGTTTGAAATTTTATTACTCAATGTTGGAAATTAATACAGTGTCTAAGTAAAGATAGAAAATACCTTTCCAAGAACACATTAAATTAATCGAAAGAAGAAATAATAAGTCATGAAATAATTATAAACACACATTCCTTGATGGAGATTAATATTCCTTGTATATAGTAATAATACCACTAGAAGTTTTTTATTTATAATTAGATAGATAATAGTTGGATGAAAATTCATGACATAAGACATTCTTTAATTAACTATGATGAATTCCTAACACCACTTAATTTCCACTATCTTCTTAGGGAATTGTATTTTTATACTATTTACCTTGATCGTTGGTTTAGGTGGTTGTAGAGGTCTATTATCATTATTATCCCTTATATTTGGGAGTTAATTTTTATAATTCCAAAAATCCTTAAATTTTGAGTATTGGATATTCTTCCCATTAATTTCATTGATTTAATTCTTCACCTATATAAATATTAAAAAGTTAGATAGCCAATAATTCCATACATGAAACATTTTCTTATTCCTTTGGTAAATTCCCTTAGGCGATTCATCCCATATTCTTAACATATGAGAAGTGTAATATTCTTTTATTCACCACCTTCATCAGCTTATTTCCTATGAAACTATATCCTTCACTAATTTTGTGTGATTAAATGTTTAGAATAATTCACGTTATTATTCACAAGTTAAGATAGTTGGGTGAGGATTAACACAAGATTTTAAACACTATATTTTATAACACCTGATTGCATAGTAGTTTAATTAATGTATTGTCCATCATGACCATTATTAACTTTGTTAATCTTATCTACAACCATTTACAAATCAAAATGGATTTAATATGAGTTATAAAAAATAACCCCATAAGATAATTATTGTATGATTAAAATAAAAAATCAAAATGTCTTACTCTTTGACATTATTACATGATATTTCTATTCAAATTAAATAACTATCTCTTATATATATGTTTATTTAGGTTAGTTTCTCTCATATTCATTAATGTAATTCCTTAACATAATAAATCCTTTATAATTTCTTATAAAAAATAATGTTATTAACCAAATAATATACCTTAGGACTATCAATCAAAATGTGCAGTCTTAGGCCCACCCATCATTCCCCAATGTGAAGATTTACATGATACTTAGCCTACTATTTATAGAGCGATTACCCCCATGTGAATCTATGTTGTTACCACCTCAACTCTCGAGTATATAAATATGAATATAATAACTAGGAAACCACACAATCTATAATTAAAAAACATCAATTTTTTTTCCTATATATAGAATTATCCCTTAGACTTATCATAAGGTTTTTTCATTAAAGTTCAATAAAATAATACTAAATTACTAAACTATTATTAAAAAATAACTAAACACTTCTTAAATACCATCCCCAAGACCCATACTCTTAGGTTTGATGATATATAAAAGCAATGTAACAAATTAACTTTAAAAAAATTGAGATGATCAAGGCTAAAAATTATTGATAATTACATCTTAGAATAATCTTAATCAAATAAAAGAAACTTTTAATTTAGTGTATTTTATTATTATTTATAAAAGAAATATATTTTAAAACACTTGTAGACATTCCTCCATTATCAAACTCTTATAGAAATACCTAAAAACTTCCCACAACTTATAATTATCCTGATAACCTGGGGAAATGATATTCCATACTTCAACTTTTGATTATTCACATTATCCCCAGATTTTAATCATCACTTGAGGGAGGGGAAAGATGGATTCTCACGATGAGATGGAATGCAAAGCCCTAGAAGGACCCATTCTTTGCAACAACAACTATGGGTTTTTTGGGAGTGCGGCCACCATGAACATGTTCTCCAAGTGCCACACGGAAGTGATAATGAAATAGGAGGAGACCAAACCCATTTAATCATCCATCAAGAGCCTCGTTCATGGCAGTTTCGTCCTTGGAAAAGGGAAGGATCCCATCATTGCAGATGCCTTCTAACCCGAGTCGGTGGAGACCAAGATCATTTCCACTAAAGGGTTGGTCGATACATCCTCAAAAAAGACTACATCATTGGAGTAGGGGAGTCCAAGAGTAGGGTCGAGTCAGTGCAATGCTATCCAGAAGCGTGTTGGGTTGACTGGGTTCAACTGCAAGTGCAGGAACATGTTTTGTGCTGCACATCGCTACTTAGACATGCATGTATGCCTGTTCGATTACCGTATTGCTAGACGAGATGCGATCGTAATGGCCAACCTGGTGGTTATGGCCAAGAAGCTGAACGACAAGATCTAGTGCCATGTTTGGGTGGTGGAAAGTGGGGAATTGTGGTGTATGTCTAAAGTTATGTTTTGGTTGGAGGGAGGATTCCTCCAACCTAGGTGTGTTATTCTATGTGATGGTATAATGATGTGCTGCAGCTGGATGATAATTTATGGTGAATTCATAGTTTTCCTTTTGAATGAAAAAATTCTTAGTAAGAGAAAATTTTTCTACATGTCATCAATGGTTATATCATAATCATATGAGAAAACATGGTAATGGGAGAAATTTAGTATCAAAAAGAACATGGGAGAATAAGAGTTTTCAATGAATCATGATAAAAGGACATGTATTTTCAAATGAAAAAAACATATACCATGGAAAAAGGGTATGTAATAATGAGATGATAAACATTATCCATGGATAATAATAATTGGAATATGTAAATACACCAAGACCTTAAAACACAACATAATAAATAACATTGGATCATGATTTACCATTTGGAAGTGATAACATTTCAGACAAACAAAATGTATATTCTTAACATTTCAAATAATTTTTTTCCCTCCTTCAGGTTTTGAATAAAAACATTCGATGATTTCTTCTGTGAACAAGTGAAATAACTAAACTTTGTTTTGTGAAAAAACATTCTTCCTCTTATGAGAAAAAAATATCTATGCTTAATATCCATTTATCAGGATATATAAATTCTTAGCCAATGAATTAGAGAGTGATATAAAAATCATCACATTATATAATAAGAATCAAAATATTTATGTTCCCTTAGAATGTAAAACATCCACACTTCAAATATCACTAAAATAATTCATGGAAAAGGGATGGATTTTATGAAAACCTTTCCTATAACATTCCATAAGATATCTAGATAAGAAAGATGGATGATGGTATAAAAATTGTCCCCCATTGTAAAAAAAAGGAATTAAAATGGATGTTTACATAGATGAATAGCACAATTTTTAGGTTATTGGATAAATAACTTTGAAAAATGATGCACTGTTGTGAAAAAGGCATTTCTACCTGGTTTAACATCTATAAATTGGTTTTATGGATAGTTTCTATGTGATTTTCACATTGATAATGTATCTTGATAGGTTCTTCAGTCATTAAAGGATAAAGTATGGATTCTTTGAAGTTCAGAGATTTATAAGGGAATTGAAGGCATAAGGACCCTTTTCCCCTTGGTGATACTGGACGGGAGCTTTTCGGATCAACCACTTGATGTGAAGGATAGAAAACAAAGGGATTTAAAAGGCCAAAATGACCCGCACGATTGCCGCACAGTGTACACAAACCGTGTGGGAGGATATTCCCCTTAGAGAAGGGTCTGCACGACTATCACACGGTTTACCAAACTGTGTGGGTCCTACAGATTAAAACCGTATGGCTGAAGGATTTGAGATAGAAGCTCTCGCACAGTTGACACACATTTTACCAAACCATGCACCTAAACCATGCGTGCCACTACAGCTTCCTTATTTTTGCTTTTCCTCTTTCCACTAACTCCTTGACCCAAGATTTCCTTTGAGGCTTGCTTTTGGACAACTAGAAAATGATCCTTTTTGACCTGGGAGACCCTGGGGAGTGAAAGCAAGAGGAAGGGGGAGAAGAAGGTATCAGAGGAAGGGGGAGATTTTGGCTGGGCAACTGGTTCTGGTTCTTGTATGATTTTTATTGCTAATTTTTTTTGTTCTATTGTAATGAATTCTCTAATGTATTGTAGTAAGGTTCTGAATCTTTCATTCATGAGTATCTAAACCCTTCCCATGTGTTGGGGCTATGATAAATTTGGGTTCGTTAGAACCATTTTCTTTATTGTTGTATTGTTCATACTCTCTCATCTAATTTTCCCATTAATTCTATATTCAATTCCACTAGAAACATTCATGTCGGACCAAGAATGGATTTTCCAGGGATCTTTGGGATAATTACAACGAGAATATCTAAGACCATTGGATATCCTAGTCATTTCTAGAGCGTAGTTCTAAACTTAAAAGTCAGTAGAAATCAATTTCCGGATCAAGGAATTGATTTCTACTGACTTGATCAGAACATTCTGGACCAAAGGAGTTCTGAAACATATAAACCCCAGAAATGTGGGTTATTATGAACAATACAACGCAATAAGAAAAATATTTTTAGTGTCCCACACGAATTCCCATCCCTAGCACATTCTCATTATTATTCATAAAAAAAAATTGGTTTTAAGAAATCTTTAGTGTTAAGTAATCGGTAGTGAGTTAGGTAAGATCTAGTAACAAGTCATATTTTAATATCCGAATCATGAACCAACCAAAAAGTATTTAAATTCAGCATCTTCACCAAGTGACTTCAATTTAAGAAACATAAAACGCCAACATCATTTCCCTATAGACCGACCTCGTACTTTCCTACTATACTAGTTCAAGTTAGGGAATTTAATTTGGCTGAAAAACAAGATAAACACACACGACCATCCAAATTTTGGTGTCGTTGCCGGGGAATACTAAGTTTAAGACGGTCGTTTTTGTTAATTGAATTGGAGTAATTTAGTGAAATTAAAAATTAAAAATTTTCTAAAAAATTATTTTCCTAATCTTATTTCTGTTTTACAACTTTGTTTCCATTTTTAGGCTGGTTGTGTTGTCTGTGTGTGCAGTCATGTAGTATATGAGTGGCCGAGTCACTCGTTCCCAGATTACCGAGTCATCATAGTTACAACCGATCTACCCCGAAATCGAAAGAACGTTGTCTAGGCGATGTCGTGCACTTATGGGTGATCACAACGCAGATGATCCCTTGGCGCATCAGGAGGAAGAACAGGGGGCTGTCCAAGTCGTTGGGCAACCATTTATTATCGAAGGGAATCCACCAAGGGGTGGTGATGAAGAGAAGCATTTGAATCCACCGGGGGTTTATATGGAGTTTCTTCCAAGGAACCAACAGTAGCCACCAGCTCAATTTGTGCCAGGATTCGGGCAGCCACCGTAAAGACAATACATTGAGAAGGAGAAACCCCCCTTTTTCCTCAGAACTAGCAGGCCTATTATCAGCAAGGAGAAAAAAATTATGTTCCTTAGGTACCTCAGGAACCGGTGTCGCATCACTGGACTCTTATGGAATACGGGCTACCCTCCATTTAGGGAGTGGACATCGGAATAGTTAGGCCACCAGTGCAGGCCCAACATTTTGAAATCAAGATGGAAATCATGCTGTTGATTCATAATACTTTTCAATTTGGTGGTTTGCCGAGTGAAGACCCCAATGCACCCCTCTCAAACTTTTTGGAGATATGTGATAAGTTCTGGTACCACGGCGTTTCATAGGATGTCTTCCGCCTAGGTCTGTTTCCCTTCTCCTTAAGGGACAAGGCGAAGGATTGGATTAAGGGATTGCCTCAGCGATCCATTCTAACATGGGAGGCATTGGCTCGGGAATTTTTATCAAAATATTTCCCACCATCGAAGATGGTCATGTTAAGAAACGAAATTCATAACTTCCAGTAGAATGAATTAGAATCTTTGTATGAGTCATGGGAATGATTTAAGGAGATGCTTCTCAAGTTCCCACACCACAGACTTCCATTATGGATGTAAGTCCAGACTTTTTATGGTGGTCTCACCCTGAACACAAAGTCTGTGGTTGATGCAGCTGCTGGAGGGACGGTCAGAAGAAAGTCTCTTGAAGAGCAGTTTGAATTATTAGAAGACATGTCTTCCAATAGCTATCAGTGGCATTCTGAAAGAGGTTCTCAGAAAATGTTCATGCATAATATTGATTCCACCACCATTCTTGCGGCTCAACTTGATGTCGTCTCAAAGAATATTGATGCTTTGAATCTAAATCATTCATCTCAAGTTCAAGCGATTTGTTCACCAACGTGTGGTGATTGTGGTGACAACCATGCCACGGGTGAGTGCGCAAAGGCTAATGTGGAAGCCTCAACCAGTGAGGTAAATTATGTTGCTCAGAACATGGGACCAAATAGCTACCCTTAATATTATAACCAAGGGTGGTAGGAACTTCAAAATCAAGGCTGGGGCCAGCAACAACAAAATCCTCAGCCCCAACCACAAATACCACCATGTTACGAGGAACAACAGTTTCAAAATCAGTACCCGAGGCAGCAGTAGAGTAACCAATTCCAATAGGGCACATATCAGCAAAAGGTTATCAAAACTCTCGAACCGCCCAACCATTGAGATAGCCACCTCCCCCAGAAGTTGCTCAAAAAGCTCAGTAGGAACCTCCCTCAAGGTTGGAGGAAATGATATCCAAATTCATGACAACCCCTGAGACACGATTTCAAAATCAAGAGGTGTCGATCTGAAGCCTCGAGAACCAGATTGGGAAGCTTTCCAATCATCTTTCCCATAGACTGCCCGAGACACTACCAGTCAACACAGAGAAAAATCCAAAAGGGGAGGAAAATGAAGTTACACTACGTAGCGGGAAGGAGCTGACGCCAAAGGTCACGATGAGTCAGGGTGACCCAACATCAAAGTAGTCCATGTCCTCAGGTGGGTCAGTTGCAGCTGAGGAATCTTCCTCAAGACATGAGAAGGATGGAGAATCAGCAGTCTCACAGGATAAGGGAAAAGAAGTGATCAAATAATATGGCCCTCATTTTCCATTTTCCATACGGATGAAACCAAGGAAGCTGCACCAACAATTTTTTAAATTCATGGAGATATTCTGGAAACTTCATATCACTACTGGAAATTAGATCTTTCCCAACGCTTCTATACCAACAGTTTGCAAAAACAATTGGTATAGGTCCCCTTTCCCAACGGTTTGGCCAAACCATTGGGAAAGGCCCCCAAATTGGCCACTTTTCCCAATGGTTTGGCCAAATCGTTGGGAAAGGTAGACCTATCCCAACGATTTGGCCAAACTGTTGGGAAAGGCCCCCAAATTGGACACTTTTCCCAACGGTTTGGACAAACCGTTGGGAATGGTGGACCTATCCCAACGGTTTGGCCAAACCGTTGGGAAAGGTCCCCAAATATGCCACTTTTTCCAACGGTTTGGCCAAACTGTTAGGAAAAGTGGGCCAAAATTAAACATCCTCCACAGAATGAAAAATACAACCAAAGACCTATACCAACGGTTGTTAAAACCGTTGGTATAGGTACTTTCATTTTTTATCGGACCTTTGTATCGAGAACATTATATAAATAAAAATTCAAAATATTTATGAGAATACATATATATATATATTTATGTAGTTATGATCACAAAAGTCATGTTAGGTTAGTGGTTGAGTCGTTCAATGTTAAACGAGGGGTCCTGGGATCAAATCCCAGCGGATGTTTTATTTTTGGAATTTATATACCAAAGGTTCCATTACCATTGGTATAGATTTCATATTACCTATACTAACGGTTTCCAAAACCGTTGGAATAGGTCTATACCAACGGTTTTTGGAAAACCGTTGGTATAGACCTATCCCAACGACTTACTTGGCTACGGTTCTCCAAATTGTTGGTATAGGCTATACCAATGGTTTGGAGGCCTATACCAAAGGTTCCAAACCGTTGGTAAAGTTTAGTTTTCCAGTAGTGTATCAATATCCCCTTTTCCAAGGCGTTAAGTTAAATAACCACCTATGCGAAGTTCATGAAAGAAAATTTTTCCAAAAAAAGGAAAATGGAAAATTTGGGAACCATTCCCCTGACCAAGGAATGTTCGGCAGTTGTCCATAATACTCTCCCTCCAAAGCTCCAAGACCCGAGAAGCTTTACTATCCCTTGTACTATCAGGCCTTGTGAGTTTGGTAATGCTCTTTTTGATTTGGGAGCAGGTCTTAATCTAATTCCCTTTGGGGTGTTCAAAAATTTATGGCCAAATGATCTTAATCCGACCCGAGTGGTACTCCAACTCGCCGATCGTTCTATTAAATACCCCAGGGGGTTGTTAGAAGATGTATTAGTCAAAGTGGGGAAGTTGATTTTACCAGCAGATTTTATCATCCTTGATATGGAAGAAGGCCAAGAGGCATCACTAATTCTTGGAAGACCCTTTTTGGCTACCAGAAAGGTTTTAATTGATGTTCACCAAGGCGAACTTATTTTACGTATTGGTGATGAAAAGGTTTCTTACAATGTCCTAAAGGCGGAAAAACGAGTTTCATTAATGGAGCATGAAGATTTATGTGCTTTGACAACAATGGCTGAGCACTTCGGCCTAGAAGATGACGATATGAAATCTTATCCTTTCAGTAAAGAATGTGTTCTGGAGGATGACAACCTTTAAGAGGATCGAGAGGGAGTAAGCTTTATTGAAGGCCAAGGAGGCCACTATTGGCAAAGGGAAATTGTCCCAGATTTGTTAGAGAGGGCATAGGTTGAGCCTATTGTACCGTCCATTATCATGGCTCCCCAGCTCGAGTTAAAACCACTCCATTCCTCACATAAGTATGGTCACACGTAAGAGGAACATACATTGCAGGTGATCCTCAACGTATCACTCTCACAAGATCAAGAGTACGCTCTTCTACAAGTCATTCGAAGGTGAAAATAGACCATCGGCTGGATGGTTTTTGATCTCAATGGTATAAGACCCACTATCTGCACTCACAAAGTACTTATGGAAAAAGGGGAAAAAGCATCTCGCCAACCACAACGGAGACTGAACCCCCCCTATGAAAGAAGTGGTCAAAAAGGAAGTGATCAAATTGGTTGATGCTGGTATTATTTACCCCATCTTCAACAGCCCATGGGTGAGTCCCCTCCAGGTGGTGCCTAAGAAATGCGGTATCATGGTAGTCACAAAATAATAGAACGAGCTAATCCCTACCCGAACAGTCACGGGATGGTGGTTATGTGTCGACTATTAGAAGTTAAATGATTCCATAAGGAAAGATCATTTCCCCCTCCCATTTATAGACCAGATTCTTGAAATATTAGTGGGGCATGCATTCTATTGTTTCTTGGATAGTTATTTGGGTTATAACCAGATTTCTATCACCTTGGAAGATTAGGAAAAGAGCACCTTCACTTGTCCGTATGGAACATTCGCTAACCACTGCATGTCATTTGGAATGTGAAACGCTCCATCCACCATTCAAAGGTGTATGCTATCAATCTTCCATGATATGGCAGAACAAATTCTAGAGGTCTTCATGGATGACTTCTCGGTATATGAGAAGTCATTTACCACTTGTCTGACGAATCTTGAGCTGGTTCTTGAGCAGTATGAGCACAAAAATTTGGTTTTTAATTGGGAGAAGTTTCATTTTATTGTACACCATGGAATTGTGCTAGGACACTTGATCTTTTTGTAAGGAATTAAAGTGGATCTAGCACAAATTGAAATGATCTCGCAATTTCCCATTCCCACATCAGTCCGACCAATTCGGAGCTTTTTGGGGAACGTAGTTTTCTACCGAATATTTGTCTGGGATTTTTCTAAGATTGCTCATCCTTTGACCAATATAATGTCTAAAGACGCAATATTTGAATTTTATGATAAATGCATTGAGTCCTTACAAATTTTGAAGGAGAAATTGGTTGTCGCACCCATAATGATAGCTCTGAATTGGGAGGAGAAGTTTGAACTGATGTGCGATGCGAGCAATAATGCTGTGGGGGCAGTTCTTGGCCAGTGGCTGGATCATATTTTCAGATCGATCTACTATGCCGATCGCACATTAAATGAAGCAAAGTTGAATTATACCACCAAGGAAAAAGAAATGATACTTGTTGTTTTTTCATTTGACAGATTGTGCTCCTATTTGGTGCTTTCCAAAGTAGTGGTTTACACAGACCTTTTCGCGATGAGGTATTTGTTGAATAAGAAGGATGCTAAACCACGACTCATCCGTTGGGTGCTTCTCCTGCACGAGATTGACTTGGAAATTAAAGACAAGAAGGGAAGTGAAAATGTGGTGGCTGATCACCACTCCCAGATAGATCTACCACACAAAGAAAGAGAAGAAGACCAGGAAATCAAGGAAGATTTTCCCGATGAGCAGTTATTTTTCATTGGATCCCCACCTCGGCCATGGTTCGTCGATCTTTCCAACTACTTAGCAACAGGGGTCGTCCACCCGGACTTCTCATTTCAAAAGAGGAAGTGGTTTTTATCATAGGTGAAGTGATATTTCTAGGAAGAACCCCTTCTTTTCCACTCATGCGGCACTGGGGTCATCCGCTGTTGCATCCCAGAGGAAGAAATTCAAAGTGTTTTAGAGTTATGTCACTCTTCTCCTATGGGAGTGCATCATGGACCGGGTCACACAGTTTCTAAGATCTTACAATACCGTTTCTATTGTTCGAACAAACATAAGGACACACGTCATTTATTTCATGCTGTGATCGATGCCAGCGGACAGGAAATGTCCACCATCGTGCTGAGATGCCGCAGTACCCGATACTCAAAGTGGAAATTTTTTATGTATGGGGAATCAACTTCATGGATCCATTTTCCCCATCCTTTGGGCACAAGTACATCCTGGTATGTGTTTATTATGTCTCTAAGTGGGTGTATGTGGTGGAAATGACTAAAAATACAGCTCATGTGGTTTTCTATTTTCATTAGAAGAATATATTCAGTCAGTTTGGGACACATCTGGTGTTGATTAGAGACCGTGACACTCATTTCAACAATACACTTATGATAAATGTGCTTCAAAAGTATGGAGTCATGTACAATCAAGGGACGCACTACCACCCGTAATATAGTGGTTAGGTGGAAGTGTCCAATCGTGAGTTGAAACAAATACTTGAGAAAATGTTAAGCGCATCCAGAAATGATTGGTCGAAGAAATTTGATGATGCGTTATGGGCTTACCAGACAGCTTTCAAGACACCCCTAGGCATGTCACCTTTCCAATTGGTGTGTGGAAAACCTTTCCACTTACCGGTGGAGATGGAACATAAATCCTACTAGGCCTTCAAAGCCCTCAACTATGATCTTAAGGCAGGAGAGGAAAAGATGAAATTTCAATTGACAGAGGTTGATGAGATTAGGCGGGAAGCCTATGAGAGTGAAACATTATATAAGGAGAAGGCAAAGGGGGTCCATGAATGCATGATCTCCCTGAAGTATTTCCAGCCAGGTGAAAAAGTTTTACTCTTTAACTCTCACCATAAGATTTTCCCAAAAATGTTAAAGTCCAGATGATTGGGACCCTTCACGGTGATTACAGTCTTCTGCCATAGAGTGGTGGAAGTGGTTGATGTCAATGGTCAAACATTCAAAGTCAACAGATAACGCCTGAAAAGACACTATAGCATGGATGACATGGTGGGGACATTTTCCATCATACAATTGGGATAGCTCAAGGCCCAGGTAAGTCGAGGTCGAGACTTAAAACAAAGCAATGACCGGGAGGTAACCCGACATTTTGAAAAAATTTCTATTTAAATGCATTGTTTGATTGAGAGTTCTTAGGACTGCATGCTAGTTTGTTTTTCTATTCTTGCGTGTTATATTTAGGATTCTCACTCCATTTTGGGGTGTCGTATGGAATATCGTGAATGAAATTCTAACACATTCAATGGAAAATCTCAAAAATTTCTTTTATCATCAAAAAGGGGGAAAAAGATTTCACTAAAAAGGGTGTCTTTTCATTTCTGAAGGGGGCCATTTTTCAGAATTTCATCACAAGGAACCAACCACACTGTTGGTGCGCGATTTACCAAACTGTGTGCTAACTATTCCACATTGACTCTCATAGGTAGCGGCTTCCGCATGGTTGGCACACAGTTTACCAAACAGTGCACCCAAACCGTTCGGCCACTTAAAACCTGAATTTTTTTTATAAAATTTGGATTTCTACCCCCTCTCTCCCATCTGTGCGGTGCCCTCCATTCCCTGATCCAGACCATGTGGACCGGCCCTCCTCTTCCTCCTCACTTCCAGCCAAGTTCCTTACAAGGAACACCCTCAAAGGTTCTTCTTCTTCCTTCTCTATTCTTCCTTCCTCCATTTCTCTTGTTTTTATTCTTTTTCTCTCTCTCTTTCCCTAGAGTTTGGCCAAGAAACTCTCCATATTCCATTTTTCTTTTCTTTTATTCTTCTTTTTTCTTATCCATTCCCTCCTTCTCTTCTCTCTTGTTTTTCCAATGATTTATCATCACACACACATGCCGAACTGATTTTCATTGATTTTGTGTTTTCAAAACCTAAATTTCCAAAATGTTATTAGCTTTATAATTTCTATGAATTGAATTTTAGAATTACATATTGCTCACTATACTTGTTGTGATTGTGTGCATATCATATTTCTGTTCTTTACTACAGGTTACCCATAACTAAAACCTCAACCCTACCCTACAATGTTCACATCCAAAAGATCCCGGGCCTCCGACTCACGATCTTCCCATGGCCCCCAGCTTAAGTTTCCCAACAAGGAGGATGCTATGAGATTTCATACCCTGTCAAACTATGAGGTCAGTCCTCACCATGAGATTAGTCTGGACCATCTTGAAGACCTGGTAATTAACAAGGAGTTTCAAATGTATATTGCCCGGGGAAATCTCACGAGCGCTTTGGGCATGCATTAACCCATTTAAAAGGAAATGGTTTTGGAATTTGGGGCCACCTTTAATTTTAGAGAGTACTTCACTAAAACTACTGAGGGTTTTACCATTGAGACTGCCGAAGACGTCACCTTCTGGCTAATGAACCAATGACACAGCTTCATGTTGGGTGAGTTTGCAGTCCTCATAGGAATATATGTCCGAGACTACGTCCAGAGTGATGAGTAATTCCTAGCACCATTGGAATGGGATCCCGCACCGGCTAGGGTCTTCTAGTCCACTGTTACCGCAGGAGACCCTTATGTGCCACAGACTGCCAAGGCCTCCAAATTCAGAAACCCTATCCACTAAGTCCCCCATCAGATCATTACTACTTTTTTATAGCCCAGTCAGATAGCCAGGGCATGGTAAGAACCCATGATCTATTTCTTGTGGAATCAATGGTGATAAGAAACTCCATCAACCTTGCCTATGTCTCTGCTCAATACTTGCGACAGATGTTCTCCAAACTGAAGGGCAGCATTTTTAGTGGCCCCTACATTACAATTTTTCCGGACAAGCCGCATCTTTGGTATGATGCGGAAGAGTCGTGGAACTACCACCCATGCCATATTTTTATATTACCATGCTTTTCCAGATGATAATTATTGTAACACCCCAAGCTTCCATGGTACAATCCTCTTTGAATAATAGAGTAGCGTGTGTTGTACGCAACCTCAATTTTTAACACACCACGACCAATAAAAGTAGCAGTTATGAATAATAATACCCACTTTTTGAAATTATATAAATTTTATATTTCAAAATAGGCTTCATTTTTGGATTCGGAATATCGAAATTATCCTATGTTGAATTTTTGGTATTTTTCTGAGAACTTCCAATTTTTGATGAATAGTGAAAAATACTTAAATTTTTTTTAAATAAAAATAATTTATAGTGATAAATTATAAAATTAAGTGGTTATAAAGTGTAATTAGAATATATTTTTACCATTTTATCCAATGGTGGACATTAGAATTAATTTCACTTTGAAATTTGACATAAATAATTGTCAATCTTTTGATTAATATTTTTCCTTAAAAACATGCTATTTGTTGTGACAGTGGTAATTAATTATTAAATTAATTAATTCAACTTATATGTTTTTAATTTTGTAAAATAGACATCATTTTTGAATTAGGAATATCAAATATATCTTATAGTTAATTTTTAGTGTTGTTTAGAAAAACTTCGATTTTTGATGAATAGTGAAACCACTAAGTGGTAGTTTAAAAACTAATTTTTCATGTAAATAAAACATTACCACTTTTATGTATTGAATTTAAAAAATCAGACATACATGGTTTTCATTAGGAAGTAAAATGTGATTCAATGGGATTAAAATAATTTTTGGTGAGTTGTAACTTCTAAGTTCGATTAATCGCGATTAAAGGTAATTAGTGTAACATAAGTTAAAAATAATGTTATAATAATATGAAATTACATATAAACATGTAATAACAATATTGGGTGAGTCATTACCGACCAACAAAATTCATGGGTCAACTTGGGTACCCCATAGAGCCACTTGGGTAAGAAAATGACATTAATAACTTTTTATTTAAAGTAAAAATAAAATTATCACAAACATGTGTTGTTTTACTAAAACAATTATTACATGAAGTTATATAAGTTAACTTTACTACTATAAATATTAATTGGAAAGATAAAAATATTTCCTACATCATTATATTTTTTTAATAATTTTTAGACATTAAATAAATTAAATATTTTATGACACCATGATGATGCAGCAGTTACCTCATTAATTAACGATTTAAATAAAATGGAAAGATAATGTAAAATATAAGACTTACACATGTCAAAAACCTATTGGATGAGTATATTTTGAAACCTTATCACCTTATCCTAGAAACATATCATTCTGAGACATTTAAATTCCAAAAATCATTTCATAATAATGTAACATTTCATTACATTCCAAGAGTGCCTCTCCTCTCCTCTTATAAAAGGCCCCCACCTCTACCACATTATTCAAACCATCAGAGCCATTTGGCTCAGCCAACCTCTTCAAAAATACTCTCTCAATTTCCCTCTATTACTCCTAGAAGCCTCACTTTGGGCAGACGTCTTTCCAAGGAAGCCTTTGGCTCAAATCAAAAAGAGTTACCCGATTTTAAGGTAATGTCTTCTCTTATGTTATTTTGTTTTATTTTCATTCTCCAACCCCTTAAAATATTTTTATTACATTATTTTGTAACAACAACAGTATATTCAATATACTAGTATGTTTTTGTGAGAATGATTTTATTTACACTTACACACACCTTCGTCTAATGGTTAAAGAAAATACTGTTTCTGTGGGTGGCGAAATACTGCCTCACAAAACGATGATTGTTCAATATTATTTTAACACCTCTAATGGTGGCCATTAAGATGGAACTATTTCTATATATGATATATATTATTTTTATGTTTTCCTTATTCTTCTGTATTTTTAATTTATGGCATACCTTTATGATTTCCATTATGGGTAAACACGATAATTTCATTTTAGGAAGTGCGGACTACTGCCCCCTCAAAGTGATTTGAATCGTTAATGCCATATATGAGACGTATAAAGGATGGAGTAAATGATATTATATATTATATTACACTGGAATTATAATACACCTTTATATCATTATGATTTCATTCCATTAAATACGAAATAGAAATGAAAGTAGCGTTCATGCGTACGTACGACTTACCGTCTCCATGAACGGTGCATTTCATTTATTACCTCTAAATGTTACGTAATATTATGAATGAATGTATATACTAGATATATATATGATATATATGATATCTACATCATGAATATAATTCTGGATATAATGGATATTTTACCACATGAACAACTTGTAATTATATGAAGTTTATTTTTGACTCAAGTACCAAAGATCGACAAAACAACCATTATTAACATAAATAATTGCATAATGTTAATAAAATGGTAATAAGTGATATAAAAGGAATAATAAACTTGAAAATTTTTCTTAAGCTTTTAAAAATTAACTCTAGTTTATTATTCATGAGGTTAAATAACGGTTGAGTCAAGTTGGACACGAGGTAAGGGAACTTCTTAACCCAATTTCCATTCTTTGGGTTAATCTCCTACTTTCAAATTATGTAATGATATTATTATGTCCTATATTGTATTTGTACTTTATTTATGTGTACTTATAGTGAATACACATAATAGATCTATTTTATTTAAAAAAAATTCTTTGTAAGGGACTTCATCTCAATCTCCTTTCATGGAGGTATATTTTGTTTTATACACAACTTTCTTTTATACGGTGTATAAACCCCATTGAATTTTACATTTATTCAAAAAGAATATTTTTATATGAAGATCTTTACTAAATGACAAAAGGGAATATTTTTTTTGACATACGTATGCGGCGACAATGAATTCTCTGCCGCCGTGACCATTATTTGTGTTTCAGCGTCCTCTACAAGCCATAACATTTTATAAATGAAAAATAAATTGTAAGTTTTAATTTTATTTTATTATGGTATTGAAAATGGGTTTGATAATGTTTTTATTGTATCAATGTGTTGTATTGATATCTTGTGATTGAAATGTTGAAATGTTATTCTTACTTTATGCATGTTTTATGTGATACGATTATGTTATGGTTTATGATATGTTTAAACCTGTTCATATGAGGAATGCATTGGACTTAATAAGTGACGGGTGGAGCCCGCTATAGCTCCTTAATGAATCGACAAGTCTCATGGGACAAAATAGTGTCTTGACACGAGGCCTTGAAAAAATATTATTTGTAGTCTTGGAACGAGGCCTTGTCTATGTGGTTATGACAGTCTGGCATTATGCATTCCATCATTATGAAAGTGGTTATTGATATTGCATGTGATTATTCGACCCGTAGAATATCCATGTGAATAAGTAAATGGAATTATTTCATTTTATTTTTCCATATTATGATGATGTTCAAGATTAAAAGGATTTTTTTTAAGTTATACAATGCCTTAAATATTTATGTTTATTTATGAAAGCTTCTGCTATATTGTTATCCTTACTGAGCATCTGAGCTCACCCCTTTAAATGTTTTAATTTTTCTAGGATGTGAAGAAGTATTTTAGGAATGACCTGCAGGGATAGTCTAAAGGGGATATGAGTGTGGACAATGGAGACTATGTTATTTAGTTTTTCACTTTATGATGTAATGTAACATTTATGAATGTATCTAGTGTTTCCAAGGCTACTAAACTAATCGGTCTTTCGAGACTTGATCTTTGTGATCATGCCAATGTTACGGAATAATGCACTGACTATGGGTAACTGGGGTCAGGGCGTTACAGTTGGTATCCGAGGCAGTTTTGTACTAACCTTGGAAGCTAGATTTATATAAACTCTGATTAGAGAACATAGCCCAAAGATAGACTTTGAGGATTAGTATAGAAGAACTTCCTAGAATTTTGGTATTATAGAGACTTTGCGAGTTTTCCGAGCAATACATCCCTGTCTGGAAACGAGCAGGTAGAGGCGGCTCTGACACAGATGTACCTAGGGGTAAAACCTGAAAACACCGCTTTGAGCTAGACTCGAACGTGAACTGGTGCACGACAACGAGCCTTGCTACACTCTTGGTTATGACACTCCCGTGGGATATGCTTAGGATAATTCTCATTTTCTTTACAAACCACTATGAAGGGTTATGAGAATATACTTCCTTAAAGAAAACATTTTTATGATTATGGATTATATCGATAAATAGTTCAATTTATGTTAAGTGTTTTTCATCTTTGTAATTATGTGTTCTGATTCATAAACTAATCTAGTTTATGCCATTGTTTATAAATGGTACCTAGTGGGAGGAATGGAAACCATATCAATGAACGCACTCTGTGTAGGGATTTCCCTCCTGCTCAAGATAATTATTGTGGAGCTGGAGATACAACTGGTGCTGATCAACTTATTACCATACTGAGACAACTCACTCAGGTTATGAATAATAACCTTACTCATATGGAGCACCCTGATCTGCAATGTGGAGGATCAATGTTAGACCGCTTCATGAGGAAACAACCACCAACATTTAATGGGGGTACAAATCCATTAGTAGCTGAGCAATGGATAAACTTTTTAGAGAAAATATTCCATGCCTTGGGGAATAGCGAAAGGGAGAAGGTTTTCATGGCAGTTTACCGCCTCACTGGAGATGCTGATCAATGGTGGTAACTAATTCAAAACACAAAGGAAGATGATGATGTATCAAGTATGTAATGGAGGGAGTTTAAGGAAATTTTCTTAGAAAAATACTTTCCCCATGACCATCGAGTAGATATGGAAAGGAAATTTCTGAGTCTGAGGCAGAAGGAGGATGAAAATGTCGCAAAGTATGAGGCTAACCTTCACAAGGTTAGCGAGACATGCTGCAGATTATATACGTAACCTAAGAAGTAAGACTGATCCTTTCTTTTATGGGTTAAAACCATTTCTCCATCGAGCATTAGTCTCACAAACCTTCTCGTCGTATGAAGATATTGTTTCGTGTGCTATCAAGACAGAAATGGAATTCTCTAAATCTTATGACAATAAAGTAAAGCAAGAGAAGAAGAGAACGGTGGAATAAAAGAAAGATAAAGGGAAAAAGGGAAAGAAGGATTTTCCATTATGCGATAATTGTGGGAAGAATCACCCCGGTACTTGCCTAAAAGGAATGGGATTTTGTTACAAATGTGGAGAAAAAGGTCACCAGGCTCGTGATTGCAAGGGAAAGAAAGAGTCTATCAATGTTGAATGCTAAAAGTGTAGGTAAATGGGGCATTATGAAAATGAATTCCCTAAGAGCCAATGAATCTTACCTTAGAAAAGGCCAAGGGATCAAGGCCAATCTTATGATGTTACTACAGTTGAAGTGGAATAATTAATGAATTGGTTCTTCTGGACTCAAGGATTGTATTCTGGCTATAAGAATAATGTGATATATATAAGGATTGTACTACAGTACTTGTTGTTCTCATTAAGGTTTTAATATGATAAAGGTAATCACATTTTTAGTATGTGACAATAAGAGAAAATTTACTTTGTTTGGGGAATCTGATGTTACAATAGATTTTGGAATTTAGAGACCTTTTAGAGAAAGTTTGGAAAAGGTATTTTGGATAACTATAAAGGTTGGAATGGATTAAGATGAACTTTGGATAGTATTGTTTAAGGTTAAAACATTTCTGAAGATTATTTTTGGAATATTATAATACTCTAGTTTTAGGAAAAGGACATCCTACAGGTCGGGGGATAACCCGTCGCGTTGGACAAAGCTATAGGAATCGAACCCAGAACCATATTGCGACGGGCCTTTATTACCTACCACTAGCCTACAGGAATTCCCTCGTTATTACAAAAAAATTTCCTAATCTAAACGGTATGTGTTAATATTTGGAACCTTATACAATTATGATAAATAGAATATTTTTGAGTTCTATTACCTTTTGGAGTGAAAGATGGGTTTTTGGTAAAAATTTATTAAAGAATGAAAGTCTATATGACATGTAAGTATATTTCCTTACTTTCTTATTAAATCTCCTAAATAAATTTCTCAACTTTATGAAAGGTAACTTAAAACAAAAATGTTGTTGGTTAACTTTTCCAATTTGGGAATCAAGATCATTTAACCATTCACAAGTTTGTGATTTTCTTGTAGTTAAATTTCTCTTAATCCTGTTTTATACAACTCTCCATCAGACCTTGATGGTTTGTTTTTCCTCCATATCCATATTTTCATATAATCCTAGTACGGGCTATCTCGGGTGACCTTTGTACTTCTCTTTCTTTTTTTTAAAGTTATATTTTTATTAACCTTATTTCCGATGTGGGTTTTCCACAAAGGTATTTTCTATTTTCAACCTTTCATTTTCAAAGAAAAATTTTATATTTTGAGGACACAATTTATTGAAGGATGGGAGAATGTAACACCCCAAGCTTCCATGGTACGCTCCTCTTTGAATAATAGAGAAATGTGTGTTGTACGCAACCTTGAGTTCTAACACACCGTGACCAATAAAAGTAGCAGTTATGAATAGTAATACCCACCTTTTGAAATTATATAAATTTTATATTTCAAAATGGACTTCATTTTTGGATTCGGAATATCGAAATTAGCCTATGTTGAATTTTTGGTATTTTTCTGAGAACTTCAAATTTTTTATGAATAGTGAAAAATACTTAAAATTTTTTTTTAATCAAAATAATTTATAGTGATAAATTATAAAATTGAGTTGTTATAAAGTTTAATTAGAATATATTTTTACCAATTTATCCAATGGTGTTCATTATAATTAATTTCACTTTGAAATTGGACATAAACAATTGTCAATCTTTTGATTGATATTCTTTCCTAAAAACACGCTATTTCTTGTGACAATAGGAATTAATTATTAAATTAATTGATTCAACTTATATGTTTTAAATTTTGTGAAATATACATCATTTTTGAATTAGAAATATCAAATATAGATTAGGGTTAATTTTTGGTGTTGTTCTGAAAAACATCGGTTTTTGATGAATAGTGAAACCACTAAGTGGTAGTTTAAAAACTAATTTTTCGTGTAAATGAGAAATTACCACTTCTGTGTATTGAATTTCAAAAATCTGACATACATGGTTGTCAATATGAAGTAAAATGTGATTCAATGGGATTAAAATAATTTTTGGTGAATAGTAACTTTTATGTTCTATTAATCGCGATTAAAGGTAATTAGTGTAACTTAAGGTAAAAATAATGTTATAATAATATAAAATTACCTTTAAACTTGTCCTACCCTTATTGGGTGAGTCATGGCCGACCAAGACAATCCATGGGTCACCTTGGGGACCCCATGGAGCCACTTGGGTATGAAAATGACATTAATAACTTTTTATTTAATGTAAAAAAATAAAATTGTCACACACATGTGTTGTTTTACTAAAACAATTAATACATGGGCTTATATAAGTTAAATTTTCGACTATAAATATTAATTGTAAATATAAAAATATTTCCTACATCATTATATATTTTTTATAATTTTTAGACATTAAATAAATTTAAATTATTATGACACCATGATGATGTAGCGATTACCTCATTAATTAACGATTTAAATAAAATGAAAAGATAATATAAAATCTAAGACATAAACATGTCAAAAAACTATTGTATGAGTATATTTTGAAACCTTATCACTTTATCCTCGAAATATATCATTGTGGGACCTTTAAAATCTGAAAAGCATTTCATAATAATGTAACATTTCATTACTTTCCAAGAGTGCCCCTCCTCTCCTCTTATAAAAGGTCCCCACCTCTACCACATTATTCACACCTTCAAAGCCATTTGGCTAAGCCAAAATCTACCGAAATACTCTTTAAACTTCCCTATCTTACTCCTAGAAGCCTCACATTGGGTAGAAGTCTTCCCAAGGAAACCTTTGGCTCAAATCAAAAAGATTTACCCGATTTTAAGGTAATGCCTTCTCTTATGTTATTTTGTTTTGTTTTGCTTCTAAAACCCCTTAAACTCTTTTTATTACTTTATTTTGTAACAAAAAAAGTATATTAAATATAATAGGATGTTTATATAAGAAGTATTTGATTTACACTTACACACACCTTCGTCTAATGGTAAAAGAACATACTGTTTCTGTGGGTGGAAAATACTGCCTCACGAAACGATGATTGTTAAATATTCTTTTAACACCTCTAATGGTGGAAATTAAGATGAAAATATTTATATATATGATATATATTATGTTTATGTTTTCATTATGCTTCTTTATTTCTCATTTATGGAATACCTTTATGATTTCCATTATGGGTAAAAACGATAATTTCATTTTAGGAAGTGCAGACTACCGCCCCCTCAAAGTGATTTGAATCGTTATTTCCATATGTGGGACATATAAAGGATGGAGTAAATGATATTATATATGATATTATACTGGAATTATAATAAAACTTTATATAATTATGATTTCATTCCATTAAATACGAAATAGAAATGAACGTAGCGTTCATGCGTACGTACGGCTTACCGTCTCCATGAACGGTGCATTTTATTTCTTACCTCTAAATGTTATGTAATATTATGAATGAATGTATATACTGGATATATATGACATATATGATATCTACATCATGAATATAATTCAGGATATAATGGATATTTTACCACATGAACAACTTGTAATTATAAGAAGTTTATTTTTGACTCAAGTACCAAAGATTGACAAAACGGCCGTTAGTAACATAAATAATTACATAATGTTCATAACATGGTAATAAGTGATATCAAAGGAATAATAAACTTGAAAAATGTTCTTAAGCAATTATAAATTAACTCTATTTTATTATTCATGAGGTTAAAGAACGGTCAAGTCAAGTCAGACATGAGGTAAGGGAACTTCTTAACCCAATTTCCATTCTTTGGGTTAATCTCATACTTTCAAATTGTGTCATGATATTATTATGTCCTATATTGTATTTTTAATTTCTTTATGTGTACTTATAGTGAATACACATAATAGATCTATTTTATTTAAAAAATGTTCTTTGTAAGGGACTTCATCTCAATCTCCTTTCATGGAGGCATATTTTGTTTTATACACAATTTCCTTTTATACGGTGTATAAAACCCTTTGACTTTTACATTTATTCAAAAGGAATCTTTTTATACAAAGCTCTTTAATAAATGAAAAAAAGGAATTTTTTTTGTCGTACGTATGCAGCGACAATGACTTCTCCACCGCTGTGACCATTATTTGTGTTTCAGCGTCCTCTACAAGCCATAACTTTTTTTAAATGAAAAATAAATACCATGTTTTAATTGTCTTTTATTTTGGTATTGAAAATGGTTTTGATAATGTTTTTATTATATCAATGTGTTGTATTGATATCTTGTGATTGAAATGTGGAAATGTTATGTTTCCTTTATGCAAGTTTTCTGTGATACTATTATGTTATGGTTTATGATATGTTTAAACCTGTTCATATGAGAAATGCATTGGACTTAATAAGTGACGGGTGGAGCCCGCTATAGCTCCTTGATGCATCGGCATGTCTCATGAGACAAACTAGTGTCTTGGCACGAGGCCTTGACAAAATCTTATTTGTAGTCTTGACACGAGGCCTTGACTACATGGTTATGATAGTCTACCATTATGCATTCCATCATTATGAAAGTGGTTATTGATATTGCATGTGATTATTCGACCAGTAGAATATCCATGTGAATAAGCAAATGGCATTATTTCATTCTATTTTTTCACATTATGATGAAGTTCAAGATTAAAAGGCTTTTGTTTCAGTTATACAATGCCTTAAATGTTTATGTTTATTTATGAAAGCTTTCTCTATATTGTTATCCTTACTGAGCATCTGAGCTCACCCCTTTCAATGTTTTAATTTTTCCAGGATGTGAAGAAGTATTTTAGGAATGACCAGCAGGGATAGACTGAAGGGGATATGACTGTAGAGAATGGAGACTATGTTATTTTAGTTTTTCACTTTATGATGTAATGTAACCTTTATGAATGTATCTAGTGCTGCCAAGGCTACTAAACTAATCGGTCTTTAGAGACTTGATCTTTGTGATCATGCCAATATCACACAATAATGCACCGACTCTGGGTAACTCGGCTCGGGGCGTTACAATTATGGACCCCGACAGTGTGCAACTCCTCCTGTGCATAGGTCCCAGGGATACCCAATATTCACCACTACATGAGGGCCAGGCTGCAGAGGAGGACCCAGCTGATCCTATGACTTCCCACCACTCCCTATCCCAGGAGCCACATCATTCTCCTACAACCGCCTCTCACCCATTCGAGCCGCCACCAATTTACCCTCCATATCCCTTCTACCCAATCATGCATGGAACCTCATATGCTGACCTAGACCTCTTCTGGAAGTGGCATCAAGATCAATATTGCATGTTCCACAGGCAGCTAGAGCAGATATGGATTGAGGTAGTGGGCCGTAATCTTGCAGATCTTTAGTCTCCCGCCTTATTTGAAGTTGTGCCCTACCAACCCCCATCGTACTACATGTCGGGAGCCAGTGCTCTGACGGGTGGGTCGTCTACTACCTCAGCTCCCACTGACGCTGTGGGCCTTCCCCCGCCTACCACTGATCCGACTTGGGATGCCGCTGCACATGATTTGTTTTACGCTCCCCCTGCCCCATGACCAGCTGTTATTGCATGTTATTATTTTGTTCTATGATGTTCCTTTTGAACTATCTTGAATTGTCATATACTGTCTTTTCATTAGTGTACTGTTTTAACCTATTTTGGTGTGATTATGTGCTGATATTTCTTTTCCTACTGCTAGTACTGCTTTTTCTTGCTTCAATTGTATGATACTTTTTTCCACCAGCTGTTTCATTTGTTCCACACCAGCCATTTTTCCATTCATCGGGCTCTCACACACCATATTATTATCCCACGTACCAGATTCAGGGGAGTTTTTCACTTTTCCACGTTTTCCATCTTTCTTTGACCCTCCCTTGTCATGCTCCATTGCCCACCCTTCTCTCCATTATTACCTTCACGGGGGACCGTGTTCGGTTTTAAGTGTGGGGGAGGGTGCTCTTAATTGGCACCCAATTTTTATTGATTTATTTCCCAATTACTTAGGGTATCATATTTTCTTAGGTGTGTCTAAAGGGCTGTTATAGATTTCATGGTTTTATGCCACTTATCTAAAACTGAATTTTGGAAATTATCTAAAAAATGGCTCATATGTTTGGATTGTTGAACCTAGTTTGTGATGTGAATAAACTCTGTAATTTTTCAAAAGGATCATTAAGCCAATCATTTAGAAAAAAAAATCCATTTAAAAATGATTTTTGTGATGGAGTAATTCTAATTGAGAAACCCCTTAAAATGGAAGTCGGATTGTGCATAAAGAGAGGTGAGGTTTTGGGAATTGTTGTTTCTGCACTAGTGGCTATTGCGCGGTCTTAATTTCATGAACTCTTGACTTGCTCAAACAATTTCATCATGTATTGACATGAGCATATTTGAAAAAATTTGATGCTAGTATCTCACACCACTATAAAGAAAATTATACATTATGAGATATGAAAAGGTATGCCCAATACTTTTGATGACCTTTCATCATGTTCCAAGCAATGCAAGTCAATGAGGGTGTGTGACCAATAAAAGTGGTAGCCCATCAATTGGTGATGACAAAACCTAGGCTTAGCCGATCTGAGTGTATAACGAGATGAAAATGGAGGTAGGAACTCTCTTTGAATGAAGAAGGGAAAATTCACTTTTAAGCAAAAATCGACTTATGAATGAATGGTTAACTATTTTGGATTAAGCCTACTTTGTTGGTTAACTTCATAGACTTGGGAAACATGAAGTATGAATGATGTAATTTTTAACAGTAATGAGGTGAAAATTCATATTCACCTAAATTGTATAATCTGTGATATTTCTACCTGTCTCTTTAGTGACACCTTGGTCATGACTGTCTATGCCTTTGTTTGAGGACAAACAACCGATCAAGTGTGGGGGAGTTTGATGCACTGCTGTGCATAAGGAATTTCCACCTAGTTTAACATCTATAAATTGGGTTTGTGGATAGTTTCTACATGATTTTCACATTGATAATGTATCTTGATAGGTTTTTCAGTCATTAAAGGATAAATCATGGATTCCTTGAAGTTTGGAGATTTAGAAGGGAATTGGAGGCGTAAGGACCCTTTTCTCCCTGATGATGCTGGATGAGAGCTTTTCGGATCAACCACTTGACGTGAAGGATAGAAAAAAGGGATTTAAAAGGCTAAAATGACCCGAATGATTTCCGCACAGTGTATACAAACCGTGTGCAAACCGCGTGGGGAGATATTCCTCTTACAGAAGTGTCCACACATATATCACACTGTTTACCAAACCATGCGGGCCCTGTAGAGAAAAACCGTGCAGCTCAAAGATTCCTAGCAGAAACTCACGCACGGTTGGCACAAAGTTTACCAAACCATTCTCCCAAATTGTGTGGCTGAATGATTTGAGACAGAAGCTCTCGCATGGTTTGCGCACGTTTTACCAAACCGTTCCCCTAAACCGTGCATGCCACTACAGCTTCCTTCTTTTTGATTTTCCACTTTCCACCAACCCCTTGACCCGGGATTTCCTTTGAGGCTTGCTTTTGGATAACTGTAAAATGCTCCTTTTTGACCTGGGAGACCCTGGGGAGTGAAAGCAAGAGGAAGGGGGAGAAGAAGGTATCAGAGGAAGGGGGAGATTTTGGCTGGGCAACTGGTTCTGTTTCTTGTGTGATTTGTATTTCTAATTTTTCTTTCTGTTCTATTGTAATGAATTCCATGATGTGTTGTAGTACGGTTCTGAATCATTCATTCATGAGTATATAAACCCTTCACTTGTGTTGGGGCATGGAGAAATGTGGGTTTGTTAGAACCATTTTCTTTATTATTGTATTTGTTCATACTCTCTCATATAATTCTCCCATTAATTATATATTCTATTTCCCTGGAAACATCCATGTCAGACCAAGAATTGATTTTCCAGGGATCTTTGGGATAATTATGACGAGAATATCCATGACAATTGGATATCCTTGTCGTTTATAGAGGGTACTTATTAACTTAAAAGTTAGTAGAAATCAAATGATGGACCAAGGAATTGATTTATACCGACTTGATCGGAACTTTCCAGACCAAAGGAGTTCTGACACATATAAAACCCAAAAATGTAGGTTATTATAAACAATACAACAAAATAAGGAAAATAGTTTTAGTATCCCAAACGAATGCCCATCCCCAAAAAATTCTCATTATTATTCATCAGAAAAATTGGTTTTAAGCAATCTTCAGTGTTAAATAATCAGTAGTGAATTAGGAAAGATCTAGTAACAAGTCATCTTTTAATATCCGAATCATGAACAAACCAAAACATATTTAAATTCAGAATCTTCACCAAGTGACTTTAATTCAAGAAATATAAAATGCCAACATCGTTTCCCTGTTGACAGACCCCGTACTTGCCTACTATAATAGTTCAAGTTAGGGAATTTAATTTGGCTAAAAAACAAGATAAACACAAACGACCAGCCAAAAAACATTAAGAAACATCCCATTTTGGAATTCGTTAAAACTCCAAAAAAATATTTAAAATGAAATAAATTGATATTGACAATTATTTTTAAAAAATTAAGTATACCTTTAAAAATAAGACTTTTACTTTAAAAAATATAAGAACAAACACTTTTATTGTTAAAATAATATATAGTAAACAAAATTGAAAAAACATTTCAAAAAATTAAAAGAAAACATTGTAAAGAAGAATCCTAATAGTAGAGAAACCCTAAATGAGTTCTAACAATTTATTTTATATTAGGTTTAAAAGAAGAAGTAATGGTAACTTTGAAATGTCATTTTGGAAAAGGTAATGTTCATTTTTTTGAAATAATTTACTTTAACTAGAATATTAAATAATAGATATTTAAAAATACAAAATAGATTTCTAATGTGAATATAGAGTGGAAGATAAAACAATAAATTTAGAAAGTATATAAATACATTTGAATATTTTAAAATACATTTGTCAAAATCAAAATGGTTAATAAAAGTTACATTTTAAAATATGAGAATTTAATAATTAAGGTCATATGAGATAACATATAATTATATTCCCCAATATAATTTTCACCATTGGTTAGAAGGAAAGATTCGAATATGGAAGAAAAGTCATTATTAAAGAGTGTATGAATTATTTTTAAAAATGAAAAAAAATTATTGGGACGAAATTCATCAAGGTGGATAATTTGAATAAAAAATTTCACTTCCCCTAAATATCGTGAAATTTTAACATAAAATATTGGGGTGGACGAAACCAAGAATAAAATTATAAAATTCAAGATGAGACATTATAACTCAAATAAAGGCATTTTGAGTTAACAAAACCCTTACATTATAACTATCATTTGAATTGATAACCCATGAATGGTAGAACATGTGATATATTTTTAAATCCCTTATATTGAAAAAAAATTTGATAAAATAAATCCATGGAAAATATATTAAATATTAAGAGGAAAAAATTGGTGAAATATGTATCGTATATCAATGAACCAAAATTGAGTTGCAAAAACAATACCTTGAGTCCTAATTCATCTTCCACATGCTCCAAACATCCTAAATAATAAAATTAATTTTACTAAATTTTTTAAAGATCTTTATACATCTATACTTTATATTTTATTGACAATATAATACCATATATTATTTATTTATGATTTAGTTTTAATTTATGTTAGTTACTTGATGTTGTTCATTCAATTTCTTTTTAACTGTTTTAGTTTATTGAACACATTCAAAGGTGTTTTAAAATAGACTCATAATAGCAATATTTCTTTTGATACATATATCCTTTATTTTCTAATAATCATAAATTAAATATAATTTTATAGGTCTTTAAAATAGACTCAAATTAATAAAGGTTATATGATTTGATCATTTTATCTGCTCATGTCGGTTGATATAGCCACCTGTAGTCTGCAAGTGAGGGGTATGCTATTGTCTGCGGTCAGGGTTGCTCTTTACTTCATCTAGATAGCTCGAAATGCCTCTATATTGACAGCACATTTCCTTCATTTCAGGCTGGTTTTAGAGCTATTCATCGAGCTGTCATCACTGCTTCTAAGGTGCAGTCTGGATGTATGAACAATGATATAGACGACCTCATTTTCAAGAGAAATTTCAGTGCATTGGGCTATGAAAAGAAACCATTGCTGATAAAATATGTCAGGTGGATTCCACCAATTTCTAGTTGGTTAAAACTGAATGTTGATGGGGTGGCCTCGAGATCACCTGACCCTTCTGGTTGTGGTGGAGTTTTCTGCACTGATCGGGGCTTCGTTTAAGGTTGTTTCTCTCATTCCATTGGGTCAGGCTTGGTAATTGAAGTGGAACTCTAGGCCATTATTAAAGTTGTCTCCTATGCACCCCATCATGGATAAAATTTCATTTGGGTTGAATATGACTCTGAAGTGGAAGTTGAAATTCTCAGGAGAATATCAAGGAATGTTTCTTGGAAGATGTTGGTGCCTTGGGTTGATTGCCTTAAACAAATAAATTATGGCTTGGTGCTTGATGTGACTCATGTTTATAGAGAATCCAATCAGGTTGCTGATGCCCTCTCAAAGAGGTCCATTGTGGAACCTTGCTCGGAGTGGTCTTTTGTTATCACAAATGAGTTGTCTACTCTGGTTGAGGCAGACATGGGTGGTAAATTATACACTAGGCTTTGTAAACCCCCCATGTAATGTCATGAATCTTGTACTTTTTATTTTTGAATAATGTTTGGTAGGGATGGGTCTACCAGCCCCTATACCTTTTTGAGTATAGACAATAAAATATTATATTCACATAATATTATCATAGTTATAAATTAGATATATATTTCAAGTCATCAATTTTAGGTTGCAATGAAAAAATGCAATATGTCACTCACTGGAGGTGGTAGTCCACACATAAAAAGACAATGATCCCATTTTTATAGAATGATAGGGTGTGTAAAAATAAAATTATTATCATTTTAGAGATATAATATTGTTATAATTAATGTATTTTTTATTAAATAAATCATTTTTTCCATACATGTAATGATTTTATGAAAAATAAAACATATTGCTCATGGATCCAATAGTCCACGCAAAAACATGGTGACATATTTATTTTTTGATTTGTTTTTTAGGGATGTCAAAACATGATATTTTGTTAGTATTATTACATTAATCATATAAATAATACTTATGGTATCATAATTTCATATATAGGGAATATTTTATGGGCCAAAAGAAGATTTGGAAGGAAATACTATGGTGTGAGAATTACTCACTTGGAGATATTAAACATTCTTCAAAAAGTGTTATTTGAATAAATAGATTAGGAAAAAATATTGAGAATATAATATTATAGATGTGTAATAGAATTATAGGAGAGGTATATTGGATAATTTTTCATTAATAAACCAAAACATATAGTGCACTTTAAGGGATGGTGAGAGGCCCTTTTTATAAGTGCAGGAAAATTCAATTTAGGGTAATACCAAATACATCTCAATAATATTGTGAAACTATTTATAGTTAAATGGATCCAAAAGTGGAAAATAATTGATTTTATAGGGATATGTTATGATTAATAAACAATTATTCTTCTGAAAATATGTTTTAAAGAAAATTTGAGTATTTTTTCATTAGTTTTTTACACTTCTATTTTTTTTACATTTGTAACAAATATTATACTATGTAATTTATGTTTTAATAAAAATATAAGATAAAAAATATTAAAAAATTTGTGTGTGATGAAAAAAATTTACCCTCTATTTAATTCAATTAAATTTATGAAAATTATCATGTTAACTTTTAAATTAAAATATATTCTATATAGAAAACTCATTCTTGTGGGAAAACTATATTTTAACTGTAATGTGTTCTAATTATTAAATCACCTCAATTACCAAAAAAATGATTGATAATATATTTATATAAATGTGAGAACATCATATAATATTCATTATATAAAAAAATATAAAAATTACACAACATTAATGAATTTATTATTTGAAAATATCTCTTTCACCATTATCATGGCCATAAAAATTAATCATAGTAATCATAATAATATTTCTAAATATGTAATAGATAATGTTAGGCAATATTAAAATTTTGATCTAAAATATGAAATCCATTTTTTAAATTTATACAAGTAATGATAATAAATTTTAATATAAGAAAATAAAATGAATTTCTAAAGTAAAATATTACTAATGTTTTCTAATAATTAAAAACTAGTTTCATAATTACAACATTATATTTGAAAACGATTAATTTTAATATATATATATATATTTATATAAAAATGTTTCAAAAAAATTTAATTTATTCTTATATTATGATAATGTCTTAAAAGATAGAGTATTAGAAAAATCACTCTTTTTTCACAATTCACCAAAAAATTAATTATTTTAGAAAAATATCTAAAATTAATCATAAGATAATATTTAAATTATAAATATAAAATTTAATTTTAATTTTTTCAAATTATACTTATAATATTTATAAATTTATATTTTAAATGAAAATATACTATATAAAGTAAAATCGATTAAATTGGAAAAAATGAAATTTTAATACTTTAAGTGTTTTAGTCCTATTTTTTAGGAATTTATAGTGGATTAAAATATTTATATTTACAAGAGGTTTTATTATTCTCAATTATACTTAGTAATATTCATCTAATATATAAAAAACTGTTTTTTTTTCATTGTTCTATGTAAAAAGATCTATCGAACATAATATTAATTTAGATAAAACATATAATCCAAAATCATAGGGTGTCACACTGTGGTTCTAACAAGGAAGACAAAATTTGTTATTTTGAAAGAATCTATTTTGAGAATGAGATAATTCAAAAAAGTATATATCACATACATATTAATCTCTTTAAATTATCTTCTCATATATAATATTTATAAATCTAATTTAGCACTCTAATTATGTTTTATTAATTTCATTATGATTCTATAAAATTTATATTACTTTTATATAACTCTATACACTTACTCGTTCAATAATATAACATGCTCTCATTGGGTTTGGTTCAATAACCTATATGAATGATGTTGTAATATCTTTAAAATTTCTATCAGATTGATTATAAAAAAAATAAAATATAGTTATATTGGATATTAATGATTAATTTATGTTTTTGGAAGGATAAACCAAAAATTAATGGTCATTTTAATAAAACACATTGTTACCTGTAAAATTGCTTGAAACATGCTTGTCATGTGTTATATTCCAATGAACCATAAATTTATCATCTATAAAATGAAAATGTGATTATATATATATAGACCTAATTATAACACCATGATTCAATTATTTTAATAATATATTAATGATGAAGTTTTTATTAAGGAATGAGGATAAATATATGAATACTTGAACTCATATGGGATAATAAAAAATACTAACATTTTATGATTAAAATAACCTATAAATAATTTTTATTTAATAAATGATAATAATTTTATTATATAAAAATTATTAGATATTAATAATGTTCTTATATGTGTTATTAATATGGTTATGGTTATTACACTGATGGTTAAAGCATTTTCATGGGAGTTTAGAGTAAAGGTAAGGGTTTTTCTCCTAGTATTTCTTCTTACATGAGAATATCGATTCCTAAACATCAACTTGGATAATATATATGAAAAATACATATAAATAAACAATTTATATTATCCCTATATTTATATTAGTTATTTATATATATTCATATCATGTCACCTCTCAATAATTCACAATTTATCCACGATGATACCTGTAAGTGAAATTATCTTTATTTCTTATTTTTGTTAGGGTATATTTATCATCTATGTAAATATTATTTATAATTATTTATAGATTTCATTATTAATACATATTTTAGTTTATAATATCCCTTTAAAATTGTTCCAATTAATTTTAAATAGTCTAAAAGGAATATTTCCTCTATTTTGTTTTTCACTATGTCTTTATCTCACATTGTTTTATTTACTTTTCAATATAAAGAATATTTTGAATTTTTTGATTCTCCTTAAAAGTAATTATTATTTACATTATCTTTATTTTTATAAATCCATGTATTTATAAATTATTTCTTTCTTTAATTTTTTTCAAAAATATATGGGATATTTCATTCTATCTTCTAATCTTATTTCTAATGTTTGTCTAAATTGTTTTTTATCTATATCAATATCATTTCATGTTTTATATGTTTAATTGAGGATGCGTTTTATGTGATTCACCCACTCCATTTCTCTAGGTGATTAAATTTTATTCTTGTTTATACCACTTATTATTATTTTTATTTTCTATAAATAAGGATTAAATATATTAATAGAATTTTCATGATGTCTATATGTTAATAAAGTATATATTGGAAGGTATTTTGGAATTCTAAAACAAGGTATTATGGTGTGTAATAAATTTTGAAGATTATGTGAGGGTTTATTATTTATCTCGTGACTTGTAAGTAATATTAATTTCTTCCATTATTTAGATTTTATTAAGGAGGGAGAGGTAATGAGTTAATGATCATAGTCTATTGAAGAAAATTTTCGAGATTAAGTACATATTATAATTGGATATGTTTTTAAATACAATCATTGGGTAATTATAGTCTGAATATGATACTATTTGATGGTTTAAAAATATATTTGGTTCAATATGTATTGAAAACATTATAATTTATGTTGAAAAAGTTATTTTATAATATCAATCATTGTGACTATCATAAGTACATAATTATATGAAAATATAATTTTATGAAGAAGGAAATGTATTTAATTTTTGATGAGGTACTTTTATTATCAATGAAAAGTACAGAATGATAATATTTTGTTTAGAACTTATTATGGATGTTTGAAGTTTACAACTTGTCGACAAGTTGGGATTAGAAGTAATGCTTGATAAGGAAGTTGTTAAAGAAACTATAATGACCACCAAAATTAAAAGAAAATATTTTGATGAGGTTTAAGGATTTATTTGAGTTTGTAAAGATGGATGAATAAGGTTTGTGCATCATGTGTTTTGATTTAGAGAAGTAATATTGAAATTATGATTTGGAATGGTAACCACAATCAGCGATGAGATTCATAAGACTAATTCTCAACATGATTATTGGTCATATATAAATTGGATTTGTTTTGGAAAACAGTTTTGTACGTTTTTATATGTATAAAATAGTAAATAATTACATATTATTCTTATTAAAGAGGAATTATGAAATATAGGATGATATAAAATGGTCAATATTAAATTTATCTCAAGGTCACTTAAATATCTTGTGATTTTTATAAAGGTGTTATGATATGTGTGATTCTAGGAATTGGAAATCACTAGATGATCAAATTTGATTTAAAATTAACTTAAAAGATACCTAAAGGTACCCTTGAGATATGTAAGGGTCTTTTCTATTGTAAATGAGACGTGTATGAGTCTTGAAAAGTAGCCCGTATATGGGTGATTGAATATATTCATTGGAATCATTATGTATTTTTCTAAGAATAATTTTTTAGTGTGTAAGGATTATTATAAATACTTTATAAGGATGATTGAAGTGTATTTATGTTGTTCCTACTTTATTATGATCATTGTAAGGATAATTTACATATATGTGATGTTGAAAAATATGATATATTTAGAATAAAAATACCTTGTAAAAAAGGAATAAATTTATGTTTTATTCTTCCAATCATGAAATGATGAAATTTCATGATGCTCTTACTCATGATTTATGAAATAAATAAATATCTAGTTGTGGGAGATATTTGTACCCTAAAATGGGATTCCATGATCACATAAAGTTCACTACATATCTTTATATATTTATAGTTTTTTAATTTAGTGGTAATTTTAGAGAATAAATAAATGAGAATAATGTTATATGATATTCAAGATATTATGGGGAACTTAAAATCTAGAGTTTTTAGTAGAAATTAAATAAAAATATTTGAGGAAAAATAATAGAATAATATTTTCTTAAAAATATTATGATAGGAGAAGAAAAATATGTTTCCCCTAATTCTTTTTACCCCCATTTTCAACACGAAGGGGTAACCCACCCTTTTTATTAAGGAAATAAAAACATATATTCAATAGGGTGTAGAGGAAACCCTTACATAAATTGAATGCCCAGTGGCTCAAAGACCCATTAGAATTGGATGGATCGAAGGCCCTATAACCTGAAGGACAAAGATAAGAAACCAAACATTTACATCATGATACCAATCTTCTTAATGTGATATCCCATACAATCAACTACTTCATTTCATATCCTCACCATGAAGAGAAGGTAGATTACCCGTATTTAACCCAGGTTTGTTGGAGGGTGAGTTTGGAAATGCTTCTATAAATTCTATTTATGGTGATAAATTTTATAATAAAAACTATTATATTATACAATATTGTTATAAAAAATATTGAGGAAGCATTGAATATTTTTTCAACAATAGTAGTAAGATCAGATCATTGTGTATATAGAAGACAAGAGTTAGTGTTATTGATCATAATTCACATGGAGCAGTCAGAATCCTTAATTATTTCGGACTAATTATTAGAAAGATTTTTCTTACTGAGAACCTTACCAGTTCTAGGATACCAGGCTCAAGGAAAATATTTTTCCAATGTATCCTTTGATAATAAGAATAAATCTTTGTTCATGTGGTATTGTAAATACCTGTAAATTTCAAGGAAATTTTTTTCTTAATTTTCTTCGGGATTTTACGAGTATGCAGTTTTTCACGACACCTAATTCCAAGGCCCGGTGTTCCCGAAATCAATTTCCGAAGTTTAGCTCGGGTACGTTCAGTGAACGAACGAGCAAGTTTTTCTAAATATTTAACCGGTGCTCATAATTAAAATATGAGGGCACCAATGGAATCGCAACACCGGAAATTTCTTAAGAACACCTTTTCTGGAGTTGCGTTTTCCAGAGTGTGGTTATTAAAAAAATGGGTAAACTAAGGAATGAAATAAAAATTTGTGCAAAAATTTTAATTTTCTATTCTATGTAGTGATAACCTAGTCATGGTGGTTGGAGTGGGACCCACTAAATCTTAACTCCACTAGGTAGGATATTAGTGAAGTGGGGTCCACACGATCCCCACCCCTTCAAATCCCTTAAAACCTCCCATGTGATTTTAATTATGTAACACACCCGTATGCCCTATTTAATGACACGTCAACTCTCAAAATTAAATTTGGATTATTAAACGCTCATCAATTAAGTAAATTAATTGAATGTGATCTTTTGAAATTCGAAAAGGGTTGGCATGAGTAATAAAATAAGGCAAAGCCTTATTTTATTATTTATTGAATCGTTGTGTGGAGATATTTTGGAGAGGAGAGCTCAAGTCTTGGAGATCTTCTTCTTCCTCAGAGAAGAACACGAAGAACACCAACACGCTTCTCGATATTCATTCTGCATCAAGTAGAGGGGGACTCCTCATCCTTCATTGGGTGTGCACAGATGACATATATAGATCCACGTTCCGCGACGCCGTCTTCCGCAATGCCGTTTCTCCGCAACGACCATCATTTGACAACTCCTTGAGGTAGGGGTTAATTTTGTTTGTGAATTTTCTTTTCTGTTCATCATCTTTTATTTTTGGCTGCCTGTTATCGTTATAACGGGAGGAGGTCGGACCACATGAACACGGCCAACCCTCCTCCCCCATTGATGTTGTACTTGTTGCGGCACGAACAAAGGCAGCGCGGTGCAACGACACTGCGCGGAAACAAGAGGAACACGGCGAAGAAGCGTGGAGCCGTCACTCCGCGCTGTTGAGGCCGAAAGAAGCTGTGGCCGGAGTCGGGTCGCGGCGAAGGGGCGTGGTGCCGTCGCGCCGCATCGGTAGGACCAAGGCCGCGGCCTTTGGCCTCGGCAGAGCGGGAGAGGGCGGCCAGAGCAGCCGGCCGTCGGTGGACAGGGGGCGGGACCAGCTGGTCCCACGCGACACACTGGTCGACCATTACGACCGGCCAGAAACAAAAACTAGGGGATTAATCCCCCTGTCAATGAAGCAGGCTGCCCCCCCCCCCCCCCCCCCCCCCCGTGGGTCCACCGTCCGTTCTAAGGGGGTGGAAGCTTCCCCCCTTCCGCGCACACGCGGCGCGCGGTACCCCCACCGGGCCGCCCGCGCCGGGCCGATTGGGCCGGGTCACGCTACCAGGCTAGGCCGCGCCCTAATGGTCCAGACCTGGACCCGGGTCGGGTCGACCCGGATCGGGCCGACCCAGGGGGTCTTGGGCTGGGTCGGTCCGGGCGCAAAACCCCATAAAACCGGGTAGGTTCGTTTAAATGCCCGTAACATGGGCTACGGACCTCCGATCAACGCACTGTCTATTGCGATGCGATCCTTGGATCAGGAAGGTCGTTTTGGTATATTACACTCAAGGTTTCAGAGAACTTTGTGTATGGCCAGGTTGGTTCGAACACGAAACGAACCGGGCCCTCGGAGCAGAAATGCTTATAACTTGAGCTCCGGACGTCCGATTGACGTGACGTAGACTTTTATGGATTCCTCTTTGTGATACGGACCTTTTATCATACTCCTTTGGAGGTTTGGACATATTTGGAGTGCGGTCGGGTTGGTTTTGACTTAAAAACCAACTAGGCCCCTCGAACGAAAAAGCCAATAACTCTCCGACGGGGCATCTGATTGATGCGCCATCTGTGGCATTGAGTTCCTTTTGTCGAGATGGAGCTTTGGGATACATGAACTCCGAATTACATGTCAGTTTATGTATCGACCCTCTTGTCTTGTGGAGCGGACCCTCCCGGAATCAGCATGCTTTGTGCGGGAACCCTAGAGTGGTCTGCGACTGCGACAACGATGACGACTCCACTGAAATCCTCCTTGGGTTCGGCAGCGACAACGACTGCACTGAAATCCTCCGTGGTTTCGGCAACGATGATGACCGTACTGAATTCCTCAGTGGGTTTGACGTCGATGACTACTGTTCTTGTATCTTATGTGGGTCTGGAAGTACTACTGTTCTTGTATCCTATGTGGGTCCGACAGTATTTGAATATGTACTTGTATCCTACGTGGGTCTGGCAGAGTATCTTGTATTGTATCTTACATGGGTTCGACAACTTAGCTGGTCTAGTATCCTACGTGGGTCCCAGCTTAGATGAATCAGTGGCTACATCTGATCATCTCTATCACCATACGAGGAATTATACATGTGTGAGCTGATTCTTGACTTTCAATCAATATCTCCGATATGATTGACTTGTTTTCCTATGTGGATTTGGTTGTGTTATCCTTTGTGGATTATATTGTGCTATCCTATGTGGACATGATCGAACTTGGGCTCAGATGTTGGAGCCGAACTGGAATTGATGACTTAGGTATATGTATGGGCATATACCTAAGTAGTGTTTGATTTTACTTCGTGATTGTATCTTTCCTTTTTGGATTATCCTTTTTGGATTCTGGGAGACCTTCAGGGGTCTTGGGGTCCCTACTGAGTAACATATACTCACCCCTGCATGGGCTATGCCCACACTACGGTGTGTTGGATGCAGACGATGGATAGCGCTGATCGTGGTTGAGGCTTGTGGAGCAAGTCAGTACCTGAAGGTGGACCACTGGGCGGGACGTACACGGAGCGGACGGCTGGACCTGAGGAGTTGAGGAGGCTATCTGTACCCACCCTTCAGGTGGGACATCCAGTGGACGGCTCAACATTTCTGCTTTACTTCCAGTTGTTGTACTTTCTTCCATTTGTACTTAATTTTCAGTTTGGGTTTGTATTCTAGCCCATTTACTTTCTGCACTTACTATTGTACCTAGTTTTACATAGTGTTTACTTCTACTGGCTTACTTTGTGGTGTTTGTTTACCTTATAAGGAAATTACTTCCCCTTTTTATTAGGATTTACACATTTGGTGCTAGTCGCCAGCCCCTGACCTATGGAAGGCTGGCTTAGGGTAGTCACGACATAGGTCCCGAGGACGGGTCGTGACAAATTGGTATCAGAGGAGTTCAGTTCTATCACAGAACTCAGGACTCTAATCATTCTTCTATGTGAAGAAATAATGTTAAGGTTATTGAGTGTGGTTGTCAGTTCAGGATGTCCAGTGTTGGTGCGGCGGCTGACGTATCCGTACACCAGGACCCTAACTTCTGATTTCTGACTCAATGCATGGAAACATTGATTCCATGTGTGTTTCAAAAGTTTTCTTTGTGATTACTTTGTGTCATCTCACCAGGTATACTTTTTTGACCATGGTTCACCTGTTTCTTTTCAGGATGGCCCCACGACAGCAGCCAGCTAGGGTTCAGATCTTTGTGTGAGATGATATCCCACCGAGCAATGATGCCTCGGTGCAGGGCCCTTTTTCAGTAGAGGCACCGGCGGTACCTCTACCAACCGAGACACCGATGCAGCCAACCCCAGCCACTGAGAGTGCACGTCGCCTTAGTGCACTACACGAGTTTCAGCTTCAGAGACCTCCCAGGTTCCATAGGGAGATAGACCCTCAGGTAGTCGAGGATTGGTTGGAGGTTATAGTTTGAGTTTTCAGGTTAGTGGGGACACCGACTGACTCATGGTGATCCTTGCAGCGAGCCTCCTGCACACGACAACAGGAAGATGGTGGAGCTTGATGCTCCAAGTTCACGATGATTCATCTCTCCTTTGGATGGACATTGAGAGCCTCTTTCGCTCATAGTTCATCCCAGCCACCCTCTGTGTGGTGCGCATTCAGGATCTACTACAGCTGCAGCATGGTATCATGACGGTAGCCCAGTACTCGGCGAGATTTACCGATCTCTCACGCTATTTGATAGACATGGTACGTGACCCATTCTTCCATGACTAGACCTTCAAGCAGGGACTGAGGCATGAGATCAGGGCATCGATGAACTCCCTCAGCATTCCGACACAGACATGAGTACTGGAGAAAGCCCTTCTCGTAGAGAGCTTTCTTGCTGAGCCTACACCAGCAGCGAGACCTACCGCAGGGTGGCACGTAGCAGAATCTTCTCCAGATGGGAGTCGACGGATGTCACAGGGATCCAGGCGGACCAAAATAGCAGGCGAACGACCTCAGAACACTGGCTCAGAGGTGCGGGCCACACGACGCAGAGGCAGCCTTCTGAGGAGCAGACAATGCTCCACATGTGGCAGGCAGGGCCACATGGCTCATGACTTCCCAACCCTCCATGCAGAGGAGCAGCAGACGGTTGAGGGACCACCCATGCAGAGGTAGATGGTCGACCATGGCAGTCCATAGGGAATAGGTGGACGAGGTAGAGTATTTGGACGAGCAGCAGGTGGTGGGTGACGCTTTGAGGCTCTACCACCACCACCACCACTAGGAGGTCCACCCCGACCATAGGGAGTGGGCAGGCAGAGGCAGGCTCAGCTTCAGGCAGTGGAGGCCTATGACCACGACACGCCAGAGATGATTTGAGGTACTATCTGTGTCTACTCCACCCTTACTGCAGTTCTTATAGACACAAGAGCGAGTCATTCTTTTATTGCAGCCGCCCTTGTTTGGATCTCGGAGATTCCGATGGAGTCATTGGCTTGATCCTTACGGCTAGAGACTCTTACAGGAGTAGACTTGACAATTACGCACCAGTGCCGGCAGTGTGAGCATACTCTAGGAGGCGAGAGCTTCAGCTGGGATCATCTTGTAGTGGCGTCGAGGCCTTACGACGTCATCTTGGGCGTGGATTGGTTAACTACAGTCCATTCTTAAATTGAATGTATTAGGCGCAAGGTGCGGTGTGTTCGCACTGATGGAAGCAGGTTCACCTTCACTGGCGAGAAGGGAGCCTTTGCAGCGTAGGATAGACTCACGCAGAGGAGAGGACATCCCATCGCTCATCATTTGGCTTGCCTCATCCTAGGAGTAGTTAACGTGTGGAGTCCGAGTTTTTCTATAGTGGTGGATCAGTATGCAGACGTTTTTCCTTACGACGTTCCAGGACTACCTCCTCACAGATAGGTATAATTTTATATTGACATGTACCCCGGGACAACCCCAATATCCACTCCAGAATATCAGATGGATCCCGTAGAGGTTCGATAGCTACGGGTACAACTGGAGGACTTGTAGGGAAAGAGATTCATCCGACCCAGTGTTTCACCATGGGCTTCCCCGATATTGTTCGCCAAGAAGACAGATGGGATCTTACGACTTTGTGTAGACTATCATCACTTGAACCAGGTGACTATAAGGAAAAAGTATCCGCTACCGAGGATTGGCGACCTCTTTGATCATCTCAAGGGAGCAAGGTGGTTCTCGAAGATAGACCTCAGGTCAGGCTATCATCAGCTCAGAGTTCGAGACGAGGACGTGCAGAAGACGATCTTCAGATATCGGTATGGACACTATGAGTTCTTGGTTATGCCATTCAGTGTAACCAAAGCTCCAGTGGTGTTAATGAGTCTCATGAACATGATCTTTCAGCCATACCTCGATCGATTTGTCATGGTATTCATCGACGACATATTGATATACTCGACCACTAAGGAGGAGCACGCCTACCACTTACGGGTTGTATTCGACACACTCTTAGAGCACCAACTTTATGGTAATCTCTCGAAGAGTCAGTTTTGGTTATGTGAGGTCCACTTCTTGGGACACATCATCTCTGAGGGAGGAGTTTCAGTGGATCCTGCGAAGATCGAGGCAGTGCTAGCTTGGGATCCACCCAGTTGTGTGACGAAGGTGCGCAGTTTCTTCGGTCTAGCTGGGTACTACCATAGGTTCATTCCAGACTTCTCCAGAGTTTTGGAAGCACTCTCATCTTTGACGAAGAAGGGGAAACCCTTCATGTGGTCAGACAGATGTTATCAGAGCTTCCAAAAGCTGAGACAGAGGTTGAACAGCGTACCTATCTTGAGGCAACCAGAGGAGGGAGTAGGGTACGTAGTCTACTGCGATGCATCAGGGACCGGACTCAGATGTGTCCTAATGCATGAGCAGGCAGTGATCGCCTATGGATCACGACAGTTGAGGTAGCATGAACAGAACTACGCTACCCATGACCTGGAGTTAGCAGCAGTGGTCTTCGCTCTGACGATGTGGCGACACTATCTGATGGGCACGCACTTTACAGTCTACTCTGACCACCAGAGTATCAAGTACATCTTCTCGTAGAAGGACCTGAATCTGAGACAATGTCAATGGCTCGAGGTCCTCCAGGACTATCACTTTGAGATATTCTATACTTCTAGAAAGGGGAACATAGTAGCCGATGATCTTAGTAGGAGGACGGGCATTCAACTACTTGGGTAGGTGACACATCAGCTAGCCTCTTTGCAGATATCCTTCATGGATAGAGATGGAGCATCATTTCTTCAGTCACTCATAGTCACTCCTCCACTACTACAGCTGTTCAGAGAGGCACATCCTGGGGATGCTGACTGTGAGACGCGATGTGCACAAATATCCTCAGGATTGGCACCTAATGGATTCTGTATAGAAGGAGAGCACGATGTCTTTTTTAGAGGACGTACCATGGTACCAGCTACTTTACAAGAGGAGGTGCTGAGGGAGTTTCAAACTTCCCCTTCAGCAGTACATCCAAGAGTGGCGAATATGTACCAGGATCTCAGAAGACATCACTGGTGGACGGGTATGAAGAAGGTTGTGGCAGAGGTCATTTCTCGATGCCTCACCTGCCAGCAGGTGAAGGCGGAGCACCAGGTACCAGCAGGCTTGGTACAACCCTTGGAGGTCCCAGAGTGCAAGTGAGATGAGATATCTATGGATTTTGTGACTAGACTTCCACGCACTTCAGGATTTCATGACTCCATATGGGTGATTGTCGACCGACTTACCAAGTCGGCCCACTTCTTACCCATCAGAGAGCATGGCTCAGTGGATAGCTTGGGACGCCTCTACATTCAGGAGATCGTATGACTTCATGGTCTGCCATCATCTATTGTATCTGATCGAGATGCTCGCTTTAATTCCCGACTTTGGAAGGGGTTTTAGGAGGCATTCGGGATGAAACTACGTCTGAGCACCACCTTTCACCCTCAGACGGATGGTCAAATGGAGAGGACCATTCAGACTCTCGAGGACATGCTCCGTGCATGTGTCCTCGACTTTGGTCACAGTTGGGAGGATCACCTACCCTTGGTGGAGTTTGCATACAACAACAGATACCACTCCACCATCGGGATGGAACCATACGAGGCATTGTACGACCAACCTTGTAGATCACCTCTATGTTGGACAGACCCTGGGGAGTCAGCACTTGTGGGACCAGAGATGGTCCAGGCCACGACAGAGAATGTCTAGGTCATCCAGGAGCGGATGAGGACAGCTCAGAGCTGACAGAAGTCTTATGCTGACAGGAGGCAGAGACCACTGGAGTTCGAGGATGTCGACTAAGTTTTCTTGCAGGTCTCACCTTGACGTGGATTACGAAGATTTGGCCGAGGCGACAAGTAATCTCCACGCTTCATCAGACTATTCCAGGTTCTCAGCAGGACAGGCAAGGTGGCTTACCGCCTGGCTCTACCATCTCAGTTGCACTGGGTGAACGACGTCTTCCACGTATCTCAGCAGAGGAGATACGTGCATGACCTGATGCATATAATCGACCATGGGGAGTTGGACATTGACGATGGGGAGACTTTTGCGGAGGTCCCGGTGGAGATCAAGGATCGAAAGGAGCAGGTCCTACATGGGCAGTCGATTCCTCTAGTGCGCATGAGATGGCAGTACGGGAACCTCCAAGAGAGCACTTGGGAGTGGGAGGCTCAGATGCGTGCTCAGTACCCTAATTTTTTCCCCTAGATTTTGTTCTATCTTTACAGGGACTTAAATCCCTGAGGTGGTAGTAATGTAAAGTCCCATTAATTTCAAGTGAAATTTTTTCTTAATTTTCTTTGGGATTTTATGAGTACAAAGTTTCTGACGGCACATGATTCCAAGGCCCGGTGTGCCCAGAATCAATTTCTGAAGTTTAGCTCAGGTACGTTCAGTGAACGAACGAGTGAGTTTTTATAACTTTTGAACCATTGATCGGAATCGAAATCCGAGGGCACCGATGGAATCGTAGCACCGGTAATTGCTTAGGAACACCTTTTCTGGAGTTGTGTTTGCTCGGGTGTGGTTATTAAAAAACTGGGTTAACTAAGGAATGAAATAAAAATTTGTGCAACAATTTTTATTGTCTATTCTAAGTAGTGGTAACCTAGGCATGGTGGTTGGAGTGGGACCCACTACATCCTAACTCCACTAGGTAGGATATTAGTGAAGTGGGGCCCACACGATCCTCACCCCTTAAAATCCCTTAAAACCTCCCTCATGCTTTAAATTATGTAACACAACCGCACCCCCTATTTAATGACATGTCAGCTTTCGAAATTAAATTTGGATTATTAAACGCTCATGAATTAAGTCAATTAATTGAATGTGATCTTTCGAATTCCAAAAAGGGTTGGAATGAGTAATAATATAAGGCAAATCTTTATTTTAATATTTGTTAAATTGTTGTGTGGAGATATTTGGGAGAGGAGAGCTCAAGTCTTAGAGATCTTCTTCTTCCTCGGAGAAGAACACGAAGAACACCGACACACTTCTCGATCTTCTTTCCGCGTCATGGAGAGGGGGACACCACATCCTTCATCGGGAGTGCACCGATGACATATACAGAACCTCGTTCTGCGACGCCGTCTTCTGCGACGCCATCTTTAATGATGCTGTCTTCCGCGATGCCATCTTTCGCGACGCCGTCTTCCGCGACGCCGTCTTCCACGACGCCGTCTTCCGCGACGCCGTCTTCCGCGATGCCATCTTCCACGATGCTGTCTTAAATGATGTCATCTTCCGTAATGCCGTTTATCCGTGAAGACTATCGTTCGATAACTCCTTAAGGTAGGGGTTAATTTTGTTTGTGAATTTTCTTTTCCATTAATATTCTTTTATTTTGGGTCGCCTGTTATCGTTATAACGGGAGGAGGTTGGACCGCACGAACACAGCCCACCCTCCTCCCCCTTTGATGTTGTACTTGTTGAGGGACGAACAAAGGGAGTGTGGTGCAACGACACCACGCAGAAACAAGAGGAAGACGACGAAGAAGCGCGGCTCCATCGTGCCGTGCTGTTGAGACTGAAAGAAGCCACGACCGGAGTCGGGCCACGGCGAAGTGGCGCGGCGCCTTCGCGCCGTGCCGGCGAACCATGAGGAGGCCGCGACCAGAGAGGGCCATGGCGAAGGGGAGCTGCGCCGGTGCGCCGCGCCAGTCAGACCAAGGCCACGCCCTTTGGCCGCGGCGGAGCAGGAGAAGGTGGCCAGAGCCGCCGGCTACTGATGCACAGTGGGCGGGACTGGTTGGTCCTGCGCGACACACTGGCCTGCCATTACGGTTGGCTAGATCAGAAAATTGGGGGATTAAACCCCCGGTCAATGAAGTAGGTAGACCCCCCATGGGTCCGTCGTCCATGCGAAGGGGGTGGCGGCTTCCCCCCTTCCGTGCTCACGCGGCACACGACACCCGCACCGAGCCGACCGGCCGCACCGGCTGGACTGGCCGCACTGGGACGGGCCACACGCGCCGGGCCGGGCCAAGCCGCGCCCAAATGGTCTGGACTCGGAACCGGGTCGGTTCGACCTAGTTCTGGCCGACCCAGGGGGTCTTAGTCCGGGTCGGTCTGGGCCCAGAACCTCCTAAAACCAGACAGGTTCGTTTAAATGTCCGTAACTTGGGCTACAGACCTCCGATCGGCGTACCATCAGTTGCGATGAGATCCTTAGATCGAGGCGATCATTTATTTATATTACACTCATGGTTTTGGAGAACTTTGGGTATGGCCGGGTTGGATCGAACACGAAACCAACCGGGCCCTCGGAGCGGAAACGCTTATAACTTGAGCTCCAGACGTCCGATTGATGTGCTGTCGACTTTGTTGGATTCCTATTAGTGAGACAGACCTTTTGGCTTACCCCGATCGAGGTTTGGACACAGTTGGATTGCAGTTGAGTTGGTTTTGACTTAAAAACCAACCAGGCCCCTGGAACGAAAAAGCCAATAACTCTCAGACCGGGCATCCGATTGACGCGCAATCTGTCGCGTTGAGTTCCTTTTGTTGAGACGAAACTTTGGGATACATAAACTCTGGACTATGTGTCAGTTTATTTATCGACCCCCTTGGCTCGTGGAGCGGACCCTCCTGGAATCGAGCATGTTGTGTGCAGGAACCCTAGAGCTGGTTGCGACTGCGATGACGATGACGACTGCACTGAAATCCTTCGTGGGTTCGGCAGCGAGGACTACTACACTGAACTACTCCATGGGTTCGGTAGCGATGATGACCGTACTAAAATCCTCCGTGGGTTCGACGACGATGACTTCTGTTCTTGTATCCTACGTGGGTCTGGCAGTACTACTGTTCTTGTATCCTACATGGGTCCGACAGTATTTGACTATGTACTTGTATCCTACGTGGGTTCGGCAGAGTAGCTAGTCTTGTATCCTACGTGGGTCTGACAGCTTAACTGGTCTAGTATCCTATTTGGGTCCCAGCTTAGATGAATCAGTGGCTACATCAGATCATCACTATCACGTTATCAAGAAGTATACCTGTGTGAGCTGAGTCTTGACTTTAAATCAATATCTTAGATATGATTGACTTGCTTTCCTATGTGGATTGGGTTGTGTTAACATGTGTGGATTGGATTGTTCTATCCTGTGTGGACGTGATCGAACTTGGGCTCGGATGTTGGAGCTGAACTGGAATTGATGACTTAGGTATATGTATGGGAATATACCTAAGAAGTGTTGGATGTTTTCGTGATTGTATCTTTACTTTTTGGTTTATCCATTGTGGATTCTAGGAGACCTTTGGGGGTCTCAGGGTCCCTACTGAGTAACATATACTCACCCCTACATGGGCTATGCCAACAATACATTGTGTTGGATGCAGACAACGGACATCACTGATCGCGGTTGAGGCTTGTGGAGCAAGTCGGTACCTGGAGGTGGACCACTGGGCAGGATGTACCCGGAGCGGAAGGCTGGACCCAAGGAGGTGAGGAGGCTATCTGTACCCACCCTTCAGGTGGGACTTCCAGTGGATGGCTGGACGTTGCTTCTTTACTTCCAGTTTCTATACTTTCTTCCAGTTGTACTTTATTTTCAGTTTGGGTTTGAATTCTGGCCCATTTACTTTCCGCACTTACTATTGTACCCAATTTTACTCAGTGTTTACTTCTACTAGCTTACTCTGTGGTGTTTTTTTTACTTTATAAGGCAATGCATTCCCCTTTTTATCAGGATTTACGACTTTGGTGCTAGTCGCCAGCCCCTGACCTATGGAAGGCGGGCTTGGGGTAGTCACAGCATGGGTCCCGAGGACGGGTCATGAAAGGTATAATTACCACTTTACACTGAGGACATAATCATCCTTACAAAATCAAACCTTGTAAAAAACCATGGGATCATTTTGTCACTTATTTCATATTAATGTTTTTATATATGGAGAAAAAAGGTTACATAAATAAAGAGATAAATTATGTCATTGAATATTTATAGTGGTGACAAGGTATTTTTTTAAAAAATCTAAAAGTTTACCAACACTGATTCACCCCTCCCTCACTGTGTTTGGAACATCTCATTATAGTCTTAATAATATGTATTAGATCTGGTCAGTCCTCTATTTGATTGACATATTTTAATTTTTTTATAATTGACTCTCTCTATTCAAATTCCATAAAAAGTAAAGATATAAATATTAATATGAATTCACTATCAATGTAACCATGAAGTTGTGTCTTACCAGGCAACAAAGAACCTGAAAAAGAGATATTAAAAGATGTTGAGAAAGGATTCATCCAAGAAAAATGGGAATAATGACTCAATACTAATGAATGGTAATAATATAAGAATTAATAAAAATATCTCCAATACATATCTATCTCTTAATGAATTTTTTAATGACAAGACATCCCTATAAAGTAAAGGGGAATAAAAAAATGTTTCTCTATTTATAAACCATGATGATGAAAATATAGAATGTAAGAAGAAGATATGGTCTTTAAATTAACTACCAAGAAGATTGAAAATAGTTCTTTCCTATGTATTTCACCATATACAGAAGAATAAGGGGTAATAATAATTTATTTTCGAAACTATACTCCAAATGATCCAAGAAAACATGTTTAATATCCTATTTTTGAAGAATAATTTGATGAAGAATATGATTCTTCATGATATTATTTGATAAACACCCTATAAAACATTCCATGATATATAACCACTTTTTTGGATCTATCAGAAGCTTGGACTAGAAGATCACCCAACATAATGAAAATTCAAAAAATATTTAAAAACAATATAATAAAAGGTGTTAATGGTTATAAATCCCTCCAAATAAGTAGGATACTTAAATTTCATGAATGAGAAGCTTGAAAAAGGATTCTTTATTTATAAAAATTCACGGTTTACTAAAATTCCTGAAATAGATGAAACCACAGAATGGATAAAAGTAAGGAACGATTAATTTTAAAAATAAATTAAAATTCCGAATGCTCAACTAGATCTCAAGGAAATAAGGATTAAAAATCTCAACCATATACTATAATAAAATGGAATAATTCATAAAGATCAATATATAGAGAAGAAAAAGGAATAAAAAACATAATGAAGATAATGGATAATGATAAATACATTCTCATTATTAAATACTTTCAACAAAAATTTAAATATAATAGTATTTAAAAACTCAATTTATGTATTCACAACATGATTTAATAGATATTTCTTCCACATGAAATTATAAAAAGGTTTTATATATAATAATATCCATATCTTGTAGAAAAAACATTATGAAAATATTAAATAATTGTTCTAATGTACCCTCAGAAGAAAATGTATCATCAATATCAATATATAATAGTTATATGAAATCTGTTTTTATGTTCAATGAATATTTAAAATAAAAATCCATAAAAATATATGGAATTGGAAAAACCAATAGGATGTAATCACTATTTCCAAAGTGGGTATAAATTAGGGTACAATGATTTATTCCCTAAATAATCCCATCCATTGAAAAAAAATTCACTAATAAAATAGAGGTTTAAATTTTTCTAGATTACAGTTCAAGATCATAAGACAATATTTACTATCCAATTTTGGTACCATAACATGATTGAGAATGCGGATATTGATTGTTGGTATAATATGACTATCCATAGATTGAAATGAGATCCTACATTAATGGGGACCCTAGCTGAATCATTGAAAATCATAGTGAATAATGGGAAAATTAAAAATATATGGAATGAAATTAAAAGACTATATAGAGAATGCAATGATTGTGGTACCTTGGATGGAGCAATCTTGTTACACTCAACTAAGCATGCATCAAGTGAAAATGAGAAAATAATACCACTAAAGGTTTAGGAATGGAATAAACCTACCTTTATAAAAATTAAAGGAAAAATGGATGAAAATAATATTCCCTAGAAGTTAATAAAGGTGACATGTGAGTCATCCCAGGGATATAGGAAAACAATAACAACTTCTTTAACTAAGACATAGCAGTCAAAGAATAATGATACACAAGGAAGAGTTGGTTTATTCTATTATAGAAAAAGAGGTCATTCAATGGATACTAGTAAAAAATCCATGGATCAATTTATTAATGGAAACATGCTTGAGAAGAGTTAAAGAAAAATCCAAGATAAAAATAAATGGACTAAACTGGTGAAATGAACTTCTGACAGGTAATGTAAAAGAACCAAGAAATCTTAAAACTCTCCAAAAGTATGTTTAATCATTTTTTAATCCAAATTATATGATTTTAGAATATTATATGAGACACATGAAGGTGATAATGAAAAAAAGAATGAGATTATCCTATATGATGAACTTTAATTTCATGAGAGGATTTAAGAAAATGATGACCAAAGAAATTTGGAAGTGTTTCCTGACCAATGACTAATAGCCAAAAAGAACTCAAAGGGGTGTCTAACAATTAAATTAGTACAAGAAGAAATATTTTTGAATATGAAAGGTGAACCATGTGAAAGGTGTTACTTGATGGGACATGTTAAAAATAGTATCCCATATAAGGGGAGAAAAAATTAACCCCTTAAACATATAGAGACTACTGTCTTGATGAATAAAATAGTATGGATGAAGAATACATTCATGGTCGGAGTAGAAAAGAAAATGGTATCATGGTTGAGAAAATATTCTCATCCTTGTTACTCAATCTTTGTAACCAAAGTAAAAAAACTTTATTATATAATATTTTGTGCCATATCTGTGTGCCTACTATGATGGGAGCCAAAGTATAAGCTAGTTTGCAAGGGGAGAACCGAAGAAATGTGATCCATCTAAACTAAAAAACATACTAAATAGGTTAATTGATAAAGGAAATTAATCTTTAATATCTATTCTATATATGTTGAATTCATAATATTAGTGTAATTTTACAATTGGTATTCTAAATAAAATATAGAGAAGTTATCTACTTTGATGATGTTAATATGGAGATCATCCCTTGAGGGGGAGTTTACCATGAAAAAAAATTTCTAGAACCATTAAATCTATATAAATCTAAAATTTCTATAAATTTCTTGGATGATATTAAATATAAAGGTATGTAATCATATTCTCTCATGCATTGTTCCTCAAGAATTAGTTATAATATTATAAGGGAGAAATTAATTTAATCAAGGAGAATAAATTTATGATGTTTTAGGAGATCTCATGGATAAAATATAAAATCTAATACATGTACTTAAATTTATTTGACATGTGTGTTGAGATGTGTGCATGATATCATTTTTAAATTTAAAAATTAATGAAGAAATAAATTTTAATCATTGTGTTTTATCATGAGGACATATGAATATACCCTGAATTATTTAGGGTAATTAATATCAATTGGTATAATTTTTTATTTATGTATGGGTAGATTTTTTTATATATCAAAGCCTCATGTTTTCTATATCAAAAATAGATTGCACATAATTTATGTGAGATTATTGATGGAACATAGCATAAGAATGAAGTTATACCCTCTTATTCCATGAAATTTGTATTTATTTTCAATAATGGGAAGAGAATAAAATAAAATAATTCCATCAACATGGGGGACAAAATAAAATATGATTAATAAAGAAAATTAAGATCACATATTGACATATAATATTTCTTAGTGGAGTTGTAAAAAATTTAAATAGGGATATTTTTTAAACCACTTTTTTTTTGGGTTTAATATTTTATCAATAAGGATTAAAGGAATTAAGGAATGTTACATGATGTCAATATGATGATAGAGGATGGATTAGAAGGAAGTTGGAAATTACCATGCATGTTATTAAGGTGTGTAATTAATTATGAATATTACATGAGAATTGATTGTTTATCTTTTTAATTTGAAGTGTTGTGAGTTAATACCATTTTTAATATTGAAAATAAGGAGGAATCTATTTATAAATAATATGTAGAATCTATTCGAGTATTTTTTTAAAGGTTTTTATTTTAAATTTTTGGAGATCCATTCACTTGTAAAAGATTGTTTTATGATTCTTCTAATTGATGGTTCATATACATGTTAAAGTAGTATTGAATACACAAGAGATTAATTTGAGAAATTAAGTTAAGAATATCCATCATTGTGGTCATCATAAGTACCAATATATATATAAATGTACATGGATAAAAATGAAACTATATATGATTATTGTTGGGTTATTATTAATGTCAGAGATACGAATTTAGTTTGGAAGTATTTTCTAAAACATTTAAGGTATGTTTTGAGTTTTTATATAGTGTATGAGTTGTAATTAGATTCCATTATTGATAAGTATGGTATTAAAGAAAATGTAAAAGAAATCCAAGTGAAAATAAACAAATTTGTAAGAGGTTAAAATATTCATTTTAGTAGGTGAAGATAAAATAAGATGGTTTTTTTCTAGACACTAGTTTGATTAAGAGAAGTAATATAGAAATTCTAAGATAAAGTGTTTACCTATATAATGGTAACCATGAATGAATTTACCTATGTTGGAGTCATCATCCACATACACAGGGGACATTTTGAAACTCCATTTTCTACATAAAGGTGTATAATAAATTGAATTTGTGAACGTAAAGGTAAATGTAGAGATATGCATCATGTGTAAGGGTAATTTTGAAATATAGGAGGTTATGTGAGGGTCAACCTAATCTTTTCATTAGGGTAATATAGAAATTTATTGACTTATGTAAAGGTAATATAATCTATGTTATTATATATAAAGGTATGTCCATAAGGATCATTTCTATGTAAAGTTAATTAAAAAGCTATGTAAAGATACCCCTGAGCTATGTAAGCAGCATCAAAACTACAAAGTAGATGTATACGAGTCATTAGAATAGACAGGCAGAAAATTCATTGAATAGATTCTTAAGAATCATTCCATATACGTGTAAGAATTATCTTCTAGTGCATAAGGATGATTATATGATTTAGTATGGATGGTTTCTACATAAGAATGGTATTTATAATTTTTAAGGATGATTCAAATTACTATAAGTATGAACATTTTATGATACATATAGTGAATATTCTTGATAAAAAGATTAATAAATTCAAGTGATTCTATTTTAGGATTTAAAAATTTAAATATCATAATGTTATTTCCTATGATTCAAGAACTAGATAAAGAAGTGGTTATGGGATATCTTTTCCTTGCAACATGATATTCCAATATCATATTATATTTACTATAGATATTCATGTAGTACTGTTATTTAAATATATGTGAATTTTATCAATGATATACATGAGAATAAAAGGCTATGATATTTTTTATATCATTGGAATGTAATAATCCAAAGTCATTTAGGGAATTCAAATGCTAATATTTGGTAAGAAATATTTGATGCATGTTTTTGGTGAATATATTTTGGGTGAAGAATAATAAAAATGGTTCCATTGGTATTATGTTATCTAGATATCATCCAAATATCCAAGAATCTAAGAGACTTCACTTTGTATGATATTATTTATCTTGTGAGTTCAAAAAAGGATCTTTTATATTTTTTTATGAAAATTGAATCCTTTGTTCACTAAAAATGAAAATGTTGAGTTGTGTTACCAATGTACACTACTACTGATTATATTTAGGATTGGAAGATGAAAGAGAAATCATAATACCAATATATAATATAAAATTCTTAAGAAGAGTAAGTATAGTTGTGCTACTATAGATTATATTCAGGATGTTAAAGTATATAATTCATTGAATAGTATTATATTATAGATGTTTGAAGAATATTTTGGTAGTATTGAAGACTACTAAAAGCTGAGGGAGAAGATTATATCATTTTATCAAGAGAATACAAGAGTTGATTTTGATTATCACACTTTACAAGGAACATGAAGAATATTTCATTCTTTTAAGATTCCAGAATAGAAATCCATTTCTTAATTTTTACCTAGTCAATTATAGGATAAAAGGTCAAAATACAAACCCTTTCTTGTGATTATTTTGATAATTAGAAGGAATGTTTGTATGAGTGGGATAATAACCATTGTATATAAGGGATGTAGTCATCCTTAGGGAGGAAAAAGTCTTCAAAAAAAACATTAGTGTTCTTATTATTATCCTTTCATATTTACATCAACATGAATTCTAATCAAAGGTAAGATAAAGAAAAATAGAAATTCATTCACTTAATATATGAGGAGGTGACTAGGTATAAAAGCATAAATTAGATTAAAAATATTACCAACACGGATTACCCCTCCTTGTCAGTGTTAGGAACATCCCATTGTGATCCTAACAATTAATTGTGACGATTATTATGAAAATATACCCATTCACAATGTTTATTTCTGTTTTCATGATGTTATGTATGATTTATTAATCATGTATAATACAAAATTATTGTTTATCATTATGTGATGTGAGGGCATGAAATTATATAGACCTAAAATGAATTTTTAATGCTTGAATCTCATGATTTTTTATATTATGGAATGTGAGTGGATATACTATTCTACTATGTTATAGGAAATATTTGTCCACTATGAAATGATAGTCTTGGTATTCAGCCACAATTTATGATATGAAATTCAATGATTATTCATGTGTAAATTTATTATATCATTCAATATTATTAAGCCTTATTTATTATATTATTGCAAATCCATTATGTCACGTTTCATGATCAAATTTTTATTAGGAATGATTTCCTTATGTCATAGACATGTACATATGTCTTGTTCACATACCCTCATTTTCATCTTATACTTAGTTATGATCATGATTATGGTATCTTATTTTGTATCGATTACTATCTTTTATGTTATACCCTTTACTAAGAATTTTATTTCATCTCTTCCTTATGTTTCCATTTCATAGGAAATAAATACAAGTATTATGTAAGACAATTCTATAAGGGTATCATGTGTGTATTATTTTTATGGGATATGTTGATGATTTTTTTTCCAAAAATAAATTTTTTTATCTAATATTTAAATAAATCAAACCTATACATTTTTGGGATGTGATGTATTGTATGTTTTAATGGATAGTAATGTGTAATAATGAAATAAATATTTATATTATTTTTTGGTCATATAAAAAGGTATTAGAGATATGTTTAGTTATTTTTTTATATTTTTCACAATAAATAAGAGTATAAGACCAAAACCGACCTTGGATTCGCCATACCTACCATTAATTGGACATAATTATGTTTATAAATTTTTATTGGTTAATGTATCATAAGATTGATTCTCATTTTTAGTAGATTTTATTCTTTGAATATTATCATTCAATACCCATGCTAACCATTTTAGTCTTATTAAATGATTGGATCTAGAATAATATAAGGAAAATTGTTCTTATTGTCCATTAATTAACATTAAATTTCTTATTTGATTACTTTTTAACCCACTAATTTATATATGAATTTTTTTCATAATGTATTTGATCACCTCCATAATGATTATATATTGAATTATTAGTAAAAAATGTAGTGGTATAATAATTTCATCCCAATACTACAATCATTTCTAGGATTGGGGACTTTTATAATGTGATTCATATAGAATAGTGATATCAATCTATTGAAGACGGTAGATAATATCCAAGAGTTTAAACTTGAAAATTATGGAATTAAAATATCTGGTAAATGAATATCAGTCCCTTTGATCCTAGAATAAAAAATATTTATAGATATCTCTAGATGTATTATTGATGGAAAATATACAGATGGAGAATGTGAAGTATATCCCTAAATTCCCACTCAATAAAAAATTTAATTCTCAACATCATAAGCCATAGTGTACTATATAAACATTTCCCATAACCATATTGAAAATTTAGAACATCACCATAAATATCATTTTAGGTTTTCCTATTACCTCTAAACGACACAATGAAATTTGGGCTAGGGTTTATCACAATATAAAGTTGGTAAATTTCATCATGTAGTGGTAAAATTTCTCACGTAAATAACATTTCATGATGTACATAATGGAAGTGAAAAGGTGTGATAGAGTGACACATTAAATTATATCCCATCAATACTCAATTTTTACTTAAATTTTTTGAATAAATTTTCAAAAAAACACTGAATACAGAGATGAGATTTAGTATTTCTTATCATACCCAAACATATTGTCAATAAGAAAGGACAATTCATACTCTAGAAGATGTACTGAGGTCTTATTGAATTTATTTCAATATATTTTTTTATTAGAATCATCCTGCAATGGAGTTATAATACAATATAAGTTTCCTTTTTAGAATTATAATGGAACTTTATAGATCTATGTACAATAATAAGTTCAGAGTTCTAAAGTGTTGGAATGAATTCAGACAGGGGAAGATGATACTACTTGACCTTACTCAAGATATTTCATAAAATATTCATACTATTCATTGAAACATTAAAGCACTAAAAGAATACAGAATACATAGATTTTTAATCATCTATGAAATTTGGATTTTGAATTTTTAGATAAGTTATTCCTTCAAATATCACCATGTATGTGGGTTATTATACTAAGGAAGAAGGTAAAGAAGATCCCAAGATACATCAACCCCTTAAAAATCCTTAATCATGTTGGATGATGTCTTATCAGCTTAAACTTATTCCAAACCACTTAAAGATTAATGACATGCACAATGCATCATTTTTTAAGAATTACACACTGGATCCATAACATTTATTGAAATCATAAATTATACAACTAGAACATGATCTCTCTTATGAATAATATGTAACATAGATCTTGTATTATAGAGATATATTACTAAAAATGTGGACCACCAACCTGGTTAATATTATAATGATTAATCATATCTTTTAAAAACTGATATTGGAACCTAAATATTAAATGATGAAAATGTAACCTTATTTTTTTCATATGTGTAACTAAAATTTTAGAATGAATTTTTAAGGGTGGTAGAATGTAACACCGTGCATTTTTATCCATTTAATGTGTATAAAAAATTATTTCACAGACAACATTGATCTAAATGAATTATTTTATTAAGATAAAATATTACAATACAAGATAATCATTAATATATTATGATAATGGAATATGAAAATCAATATGATAATTATAATCATAATAAATTCACAATTAATGAAAAATACCAAAAACATGAAATATTCATCCTTTGGATTTTTCTTAAAGATAATCTCATCAATTGTAACTAAATAATTGTGGAATAACATTATAAATATGATATAAATATCAAGAAATAAATAAATGAATATAATGAATCAATTTTTTTAAAGAATGTGAGGTCATATATATGTATGAAATATGATCATTATATATATAGTTGTTTGGTATACGGTCTTTGTTATATGGTTGTTGGTAATATGTAAATTGATTATACATGTATCGAATAAGTATATTGATGATTTTATAATAGGAATGTATAAGCATCAATTTTTTTGTAAATATTATATATGGTAAATAATTAAAATAAAATGATAATAATTCAATTTTAAAATTATCATTTATTTTAATGAAATTGATTTTATGAATTATAAATTTTAGTTAAATTTATTACATTTAATGAATGACATGAATAAAATAGATAGATAAATTTTATATAATTATTAAAAATAAGTAACATTCAAAAAATAACTATGGAGTTATAATGAATGATAATATTATGATTTATCTTCTAAAAAGAATATTTTATTTAACAAAATTGTTTTAATTATATATTATTTGTTTTTATTTAAAAAAATTACTATATATAGAGTATAAAATTTAATTAATTATGTTATTTATAAATAATTTTTTTACAGCTATGAAAATACTATTAATTTTTAAGGAATAATAATAATGTCACTTCAATAATTAAAATATTGTTTTATAAAATATGTTAATTATGTATTTTGAGATTTTTAATTTAAAATTAATTTTAATAAATTTTATAAACTTAATTTAATAAACTAATTTTCCTTCGAATCTGAAAATTGAAATTAGGTTAGAGGGTTAATGTAATATTTTTTAAATGAAGTTATGAAGCTAAAAATTTAATCACCATTATAAAGAGTAAACAATGTAAAAAGAGTTAAAATTAAATGATGAAGACCTAAAATATATTTAACCTTATCTATATTTATGTGATAGGATTAATGACCTATATGTATTAATTTTCCCCTTTAGATCCACTTTTTTTTTGTAAAATGACATTCTTTACACATTAAGGAATAATATTTTTTAAAATTCCACTCAAATTCATCTAAATATACCCCTTGACTACCAACTTCAATAAAAAAGTTTCTCATAGTTCCTCACTTTAATATTTAACCAAATTATATTTCCTAAATTCTTCTTTCATGTTGGGTAGTTTCTGGGTCCAAGAAGGAGGCCTAAATCCATAATATCAATGAAAACTATTTTAAGTAGATAATTTATCAAATTATGTGTCATGTACATCACTATCTCTTTCAATTACCCTATCTAATGAATCATTTCCCCTAGACTCAAAGATCAATTTCATACCTAGATTCCAAAAGTTGATAATTCTTCTTAGATCCATCTCTTCAATCCCATTTCTCTTTTCAACACCATCTATAAAATCATTACCAAGATATTTAATAATATACTTTACAAAATTTCCAAAATGATTATCTCCTGGAATCAGTTCTGCTTTGCAAAAGGAAACCCCATTTAGGATTGCATTATCACAACCTTTAAATGTTTGAATCTTCCCAAAAAAATTAAAATTTACTGGTACCATTTCACTAAAACTTGATATCAAAATTTCAAATGACACTATATATTAGAACTTTATATGCAATGTGTTATAAATATTTGGAATTAATTTATTTTTTAACTGGGTTAAATCTCTATTTGGATCTACTTACATTTCAATGAACATAAATGGACCTCTAAAGGGTTACTTAAAGTTTTCAATTGGGTTAGGAAATGGGAACACAACATTATCATTATTTTCTCTATCAATGAGGATTAATTTATGAAGCTCCTCACTCACATGGTGGACCAAGGAAAATATAAACTAATTAATTCTTCTGAGAGTCTTTTTTGTCCCCTCCCACCTTCTTTATGAAGATCAAATAAACTTCTTATTTTATGGAGGAAAATTATGTTTTCAAAACCACATGGAATCCCTATATAAATATGAAAATGTTTCTAGGGAGGCCATAAATTGGAAAACATTTTTTATATAAATTGAGAATGGGATCCCATACCATAAGAAATCACATCTTACTAGATGAGGGTATTTTAGAATGAGTTATAACCTTTAACTATCTTATTTTCCCTTTCTTATGGGGGACACCCAAAGTTATTTATTTATCAAGAATTTATAACCAAATAAAAAAAATCTTTATTTGGAATGGGAAATCTCTCTAAATGAGAAATAAGACTTATCTTGTCAAAGATATCACAGACTACAAATTAGTGTTCAACTTCATGATTTACAAATAGACTATAGAGATGATTAAGAAACTCAATGAAAGTGTCATAAATATGATTTAGAGTGGTATCATCCTTGAAAGAAAGTTGGTCATTATCTTATGGAATAACTAATTTAAGCCTATAATTAATGGAGGTATGAGCATTAAATATAAAAAAATCAATGAGGCCTTCCAGGACCAGTTCTCCTGGTGTTTTCTCAGTAGTGACTTGTTGGATCACAGCTTTCTCATATCAAAATTCATAAGAATATTAAGGAGGGTCAATATAAATTACCTTGATTATTAAATATTTTTTCCCTTTAAATATTCATTATCTACTATAATGGTACACATTGGATGGATTAAAAATAGAGAGTCTTCTCTTAATTTATGGATTGAAAACTGGGTTGGTACTCACCTCATTTCTAATTTGACCCTTTATCACACCCTTCTAATTTAAAAATATCTATTAACAAATTTATTTCCATTCCTCATATCGATATTCTAGTGGAGTGTAGGAGTTTTCTCAATAACTACTTTTTCTCATGTTGATGAAGTTTGGATCTAGGGACCTTCTCGGACTAGAATTCTAATTTACAAGTTATATAATCAGGCTATTTCTATTGAATCCAACCATGAATTATTCTGGATAATGAGAGTTGACAAGCCTTAAATCATTCCCTAACTTCTAACCCTCAAATACATATTTTATGCTAACATTATTCCAACGGATTAGTATTTAAAATATTTTGGTATTCCTCATTATTCCAGGTGATACCTTTCATATAAAAAAAGGGAGGATGGTATTAATCTCTTCATCAATTGTGCCACTACCCAAACCTTATGGAAATAAATATTTGATCGATTTTTTTTCTCACTTCCAACTATATCATCCCTCCCCTTTCAGATTTTTCTTTTGTTGGGTGTGCAACACTCTCCCCAACTTATAAACCTCTTCCATATGGCCTTGGATCGGCTTCGACACATTATATGGTATTAATAGAATTCCATATTCCATATAAACACACTATTCATCCTTTTGTTATGTATAGTAAAGATCATTTTTTAGAACAAGGAATCCATTTCACTCTAAGGTAATCATTGTTTCAATTATAGTCATGATTTTATTATATTGAGAAGTCTCGAAATTGATAGAAATTATAAGCCAAATGTTAGAACCTTTTATGTCTTCTATAAATCCACTATTCCTAGATAGGTTAAAATAATAGTGGATGGAAGTTAAAAGAGGAATTTGGGACCATCGGGTTGAATTGAATTCTTCCATAATCATAGTGGAAATGTCCTAGGATGCCTCTACAACACATGTAGAATCACATCACTCCTTGAAGATGAAATTATTTTTGTGATCAATGGAATATATTTTTATGGAAAAATGGTTACACCAACATTTTTCTTTGAAACTGGCTCTACCACTATTTTTAAAATAGTCCTTATTGGAACGACTTATCTCTCATGGTGTCTCACCGCTCGATGGATGAAGTGTTTGGTATTTATTTTAGACTATAGTCAAATAATCACCTATTTTTAACAGGAGGAAAACTATGCGATAAATGGTATTTTCAACAAAGTAATCAATAATAACCTCACATGGTTAGATGATATTCCATATTAAATTCCCTATATTTTTGAGAGATATTATAATAAAATTAATTCTTTCATTATCATGTAAACTTTTACTTTTCAATAAAGGATCCTTAGAAATTTTGGCTAAGACATCACCCTATTAAAAACATAGGATAGTAAAAGTAATTATTATATTTTGATTCAACAATCATTAATAATATGGTAAATATGAACTTTTTATGAATGAATAATGATCTTCCATACCATAATTTGTATTGGAAAATAAAAACTGCTAACATATGATGATGAAAATAAACTAAAAATAACTAATATATACGTACTAAATGAATAAAATTTAATAGGAAAAAATTTAATAGATATTAATAAGGTTCTGAAGTAATTTATTAATTCGATTATACCTATAATACATAAGGTTAAAGAACATTTAGAGGATTCAAGATTAAAGGTAAGGGTTTATATCACAATATTTCTTCTTATTTTTGAATATCTATTACTAAACATGCATTGATAGATTATTTATGAGAATTAAATATAAATATTTAATTTTACTATACTCATATTATGTAGGGTATTAATATTCCTTTTTTTTAATATTGACTCTCACTGATTCAAAATTCACTTGAAATGTTTTTGGTATGTGGAATTCTGTTTATTTATTAATTTTATTAGAAATTTTTATTCTCTAAATAATTTTTTTATATTTTTTATTAATTTTAATATTTATAATTATATTATCTATTATGTTAAATTTACAATGGTTTTTAATTATTTTAAAATTTGTGAAAGGATTCTTTTTTATCTCCCCTCTATTGAGTTTTTTTGATCGGTCTCTTTTTATCAAAATTTTCATTGATTTTCCTTATAAAACATCAATTACTTAAATTCATGATTTTAAAAATTGTTTTTTATTCAATTACACATTATTTTCATGAAAAAATTTATTTATAAATTATTTCTTAATTTTAAAAAAATATTGAAAAAATTATTGGGTATTTCGTTTTATCATCAAAATTATTTTTAACATTCATATAAAGTGTTTTTCAGTCATTTGGATATAGTTAAATTAATATTATGTTTCATTGGGGAAAGGGTTTAATGGAATCATACACCTATTTTCTTTATATGATTCATTTTCATGCCATATTATGGTTTATTTGAAAATATTTTCATTCTCATGGGTTAGTCATGTTATGATGTGGTTACTGATGGTTTCATAATAATGTTTCACATAAATGTTTGCTATTTTATTAATTGGTGGGTGGGAATATAATTATATATGCTTCCAATGTATTGGGTATAACTTTTATATCACGAGATTTTATGTTATATGGTATGTGAGTTTATCCTTGTAAACTATGTTATGGTATGGTTTTTTCTATTATGTGATGATGGTTTTGTTAGTAATCCTTGATATAAGCTACAATTTTCTATGATTATTCTTGTACCATATTTATTTATATAACATTCCAGATTCTAAATCCTAAATTATTATATGATACAAAAATAATTATGTCATACATCATCATTCATGTTTTTGAATATGATTTTTAAATATTAGGGTCATATATATTATTTATGTTCTCATACATATATGTTTATCTTATGATCACTTATGATATTTATTATGGTATCTTATGTTATATCAAATTATATCTATTATTTTTTAACACTAACTATGAATATTATCTAAAACTTTTATTCTATTTCCTTTCCCTAAGTAATGAAGAATAGTATTATGGTTGACAAGTCATGAAAGGTGTCATGTGTGGTGATTTTTAATAGGAGATATTGAATAATTGTTATAAAATAAGACATTTGTGTATCTAATTTATATAGAAAATAAACATATAGTTTGCAGGGTGGTTATTTTTTTAATATATAATCAATAATCATGTTTGAAAATAAAATAAATTTGTATACTATTATTAGGTAATCTCAAATAATTATCAACCCTACAAATTTCATTCTTTTTTGTGGTAATTTATGAATTTCAATAAAAATATGACATTTATTGAAAATAAATAAAGTAATATTGATAGAAAAGGGAATGATTGGAAAAATTATAACTTTCTTACGAGGGTTATAGAAACATGTAAATGTTTAGAAGGAAACATGGGAGAGAAAATATTTGATGAAACAATAATGATTGGATCCTATAATTTTAAAGATAGATTAGGGGTTATTACAAGGAGAGAAATCCAATACTGGTGAGATTTATGAAATCTATTATTTATAAATTTAATTAATTTATGTATACCTAATAATAATTATTTATCAATGTTTTTATTATAGAAAAATTGAATTTATGTTTATAACCATTTGATTATTCAATTGAGTAATATTTTTCAATATAAAATTAATTTAAAAATATTTAACTGGAATATTTTTAAGGTAATTATTTTTTGAGTTGAAATTTATCTCATGCATGTGACATTGATAATTTTATAGATATGTTCCAATTTTACATTTTTACTATAGGTTTAAATAGTTATTTAATTATAGTTATTTTGTATGGAGTTTTTTTGAGTTTTATTAATTATATAAAATATTGACATGAAAAAAGAGTGCCCAGTTTTATTTTGTCAAGATATTTCATAAATATTTTCATTTTTTGAATATTTCTTGGTTATGAAGGATTTAGTGGATTTGAGATAATTTTTACCATGGTAATAATAATGGATAATGAGAGTGGGGGATACATTTTGATGGGTAAATTAAAGGGATTTTAATATATTTTATTGGTAGATACAAATGATGAATTTTAATTAGAGAATTTTAGAATATAAATATTGTGGAGTCTTATTTTTTGTTATATTTTATTTCCCTCAAAATATTTTTTATTAGAAGTAGAAACATAGTACATGGTGATTTGATAATGGAGGGTTGGATGGATTATCAATATAGTCTCAATGTGTGTTCTTGATAAGTGTTAAATTGTAATGATCATGGTTAATATGTTAGATAATTCATTCTTATAACTCAAAATACCAATTATCTTTGTTATATCTCCAAATGGTGAGAGTTATGCATTTACGTTATTTGGAATGAGATTTTTGACTATCTTTTAGTATTATCTTCTGAACCTTCCAAATTTTTATATTAGATGGAATGAGCCAAATATTCCCATGTCAAATTGAATGTGGAAATGCCACTCACTAGAGGCAATGTGATTTGTTATTAGGTGTCACATTATGGTCACTACAATTTACTATGATTACTTTCAAATGTTTCTGAATCCTTTCCAATCTATCTTAAATTGGAATTGTAATTCTGTTGGGATAACGATAATGGTTAATGTGGAATTTAGATTAATTTGATTAGAGTTTTTCTTAAGGATACCTCAACATAACATACATATATATTAAATCATTTAACATTAATATTCATTACATATAACATTATATCATACATATAACCAGTTTTTTTTTGAGATTAGCGATATGATATTATTAATTTACAATATTTATTCAATATTTTTCAAAAAATATCTATAAATGACATCCTTACTAAAATATCACACATAATAATCTTCTCTATTTCCTAGGGAATGAAAAATATAAAAAAAACCGTGAGGTAAAATTTTCATTATGTTTAAACATAAGATGTAATAATCGAAGATCATAAGTGAGAATAAGATGAAAAAGTGGGTTTGAGAACATAATAAATGTACATGAACATAAAATAAAGAAATCATTACAAATAAATCATTGTTCATAAATCATAAATCATTATATAAGTATTTTTTCCTAAAATAAAAGTCCAGGGAGGGTGGAAATGTAAATAGATAATATGTAAAATGACATTGATGTGGTGCATAACATAAGAAATTTGAATTAATATGAGTGTATAACTTGCATAAATGTTTCTTTTGAGAAATACACCACATAATGTACTAGACTAACTAGATTGTGATAATGTAGTAGTTCTTGGAAAACTGCTCATGTAACGTTTTAGGACTAGGCTAACCACCCATGTACCACAATATTTTTTGCTTGTAAAAACCACTAGTGTGAAAAAACATTTCATGATTGGTCTAACCACTAGTGTACCATAAAATATTGGGTTTGGACTAACCAACCATGTACAAAAACCACATCTCATTAGATATAAAACATTAAAAATTTAATTATATGGATATAACAGACCCACCAATAACATATTAATAAACCATACAAACATATTCAATAAGAACATGAAAGAATTCATAATTTCATATTAGCTTAGTTATCCCATGAGAATGATATGAGATTCATAAAAATTTCAAAGAAATACACGACCATAACCATACAAAGAATATGGTGTATGGTATCATTATAGAATATCTCAAATGGTGCACTAAAATCATTAAATTATATGAAAGTAGATAAAAACTTTATAAGAGTATTAAAACAATTATCTAAAAAATAAGAAGAAATATCCTTAGCTTTTCGATAACATTTTTTTTTCTAAATTAATTATTTTATAAAAAAGTGGTGGATAATAATTAATTTTATTAAACCAAGAAAACATTAATATTAATATTCATAAAGAAAAATGGATATGATAGTGGAAAATGTGTTAAAGTGGAAATAGTTAAAAAAATATTATTTTCACACTCTTGTAATAAAAGTAAAATAAATAGAAAATGGGTTGTGCGAAAAAAATTCAAAATATCACTTCCATGTATTTATAAAAAATAAAAATATAATATTAAATTACCTCAATATATCATTAAATTATATATAAAGGCATTAGTAAAACAACGTTTCTATCATTTTACCTTTACCGTGTTAAGTCAATTTTTACATTAGAAGCTTTTTTTAATGACTATACATAAAATTTACCTAAATATCTAATTTAAACACTCAGATTAAAACAACTATTCCATTTAACCAAATTAAATTTATGAATATGAAAATCATAAATTTTATATAAAAACAGAATATAGAAAAAATGTTTTTATAAAAAAATTCATTGAAAACATTAAATGTTATTAATATTATTTTCTATCAACAAAAAGTTAAAAAAGTGAGAATAAAAGTTTTATAGACATTGAAAAAATACTTTGTTTTCAACCTTTAATGGTGATACATTTAATATATTATGATAAAAATACATTATATATTGATAATAATTCTTTCAAAAATATAAATTTTAATAATAAATTATTCTAATAACATCCCCATAAAGTTAATTATTTATATTTTAAACATTATATTTTATCAATCCATAGGTATTAGAATATATTATGAATTTTATAAATATTTCAAATCAATATTTAATAATAATATTAATAAATCTAATTTCTAACATATACAAATATTCTTTTTAATGTAATATTTTAATTACTTTATTTTTTTTTATTTCATGATTTACTTTTTGGTAATTATATTACTTTAAATTTTTTACTAAAATTTTAACAAATTTATTACTAGAATTTAAACAAATTTATTACACTTATTCGATATATGCATACACAATGACCCTATATCCAATTACTATATTTACAATGACTATTTATATTATGGTAATATTTCTATACTATATACGTCATTCCATTCATCACTAAAATCATACAGCCTATTAAATTACTTTTATCTCAATATTTATATTAAATATCTTATTATTTTTATTGTTTTTATAGCTATAATTATAGGTTTTATCTTCTATGAAAACCCTAATGAAAAGGATTTCATGTTTGTGGTCTTTTTATTTACTTATGGTTTTTTCCTATGGTTGTTTTCTTAATGTTGTTTTATTTTCATTATCATAATTTATCAATTTTTATATTTAATTATAATATTTTATCATAATATAATATATCATGGTTTACTTTAGTTCATTTTTTATTATTAAAATATATGAAAAACAAATTACTAAAGGGAAACACATACTAAAATTTCAGGTTCTCATGTACCTCATTACGATCATCAACTTAGAACATTGAGAAAAATTTAATGGAATATGTCTATGGTAGTTGGAACTGATTCTATAATTTTTTATTGTGAATCCATTCCCTGTTATTGATTTTATTTCCAAATTAATTATTTTAGAAAATATTTTATCAAATATTTTTTTTTTGTAAAATCTATTTGATAAATTAGTCATTTATAGATATTTGTGATAAATTTAATGTAACAAATCCGGCTAAGATACCTCAGAACGTCACCTGACATTGTCCTCCACTTGGCCCGAATGGCATTCTCAATCCCCAAGGGTTGGAAACTAGTTCTTTGGAATCAAGGAACATGTTATTGAAAATGATTTATCCATTATATAAAAAATAAATAGGCATCATAGACTTATCATGAATACAATATGGGGAATACATAACATTGATGTATATAATAAATAAAAATAGTATTTTAAAATAAATAATGAAACTCATAATGGAATTACTATAATAAACATTTAAAACTCACTTTTATAAATTTAATGGTATAGAGTGTGAAATAAAAATAGGTTCAAATGAAACTATAAGGGAAAAGAACAATATGATGAAGATTCCAATCCAATATATTAAGAAAACCCCTAAAAGAAATCCCAAACCCACTAAACTGACTATAATGGTTTTGTGGCAACCAATGATCTCCCTATACAACCTTCCCTGGAAAGACCATCCACGATAAACTAGGTACAAGAATTAGGATTATGAAAATAATCAATTTGAGCTGCATACACCAAGGTGTGCATGCAGTGTGTGATCTAAGAATGCCTAATGGGATATCACTAATGAGTCTATATAATAAATTTACAAATGAATGTTAAAAAGTAATTTTCTGAACATAATTTTGAAAATATTAATTTATATGAATGTAATATAAGTATATCCAGACACATTAATTTCCATTTTAATTACCTTATTTAGAAATAATTCTAATTTCAATCTTAGACAAACATTATATTAAATGGAAACCCCTTTAGAATATTAAAATTAGGTTAGCCAGAAATATTGAATAAAATAATCATTTTAATGAAAACATCATTTATGCTTCACAAAAACTTTTTCAAAATATTTTTTTCAAATAAGTTTTTTTATAAACCTAGATATGATATAATAAAAACCGATTCAATTATGCTTGTATCATATCAATATGAAAGATAAAAATAAAAGATATATTATATAGGTTCCATAAAATCAATAATTATCGGTAATACAATAAGTATTTAATGGGAATCCCCTAGATAATAACATAAATTTGGAATGACATACATGTAAAATTCACTTGGTAAAAAAGTGATATTGTCATTGACCTTTTAGAACACTTGAACAATTTTCATTATAATTTTAGTCTTAAACATAACTAAAGAAAATAAAATTTCATGCATTGACATCATTAGAATAAGACTTCCCCACATAGGCAAATTTCATTCTAGAGGGTACACTATTATTATGTGTTCTAACTAGTTTAGCATAATCCTAGACCACCCTCTTTGAAAGGGTTTCCATATAAACAATCAGATGGACGTGAGTAAAAAATCATAGGAAGCATCAATTTCATCAATAAATCATAAATAATAAATCTCATCTCACTTCACATAATCATATAAAATGTCCCCTTTCACATTAATTCATAATAAATAAAAAAAAATATTTAAAATAAACCCCTTATAGGGGAATATACTAAAAACGTTCATACAAAAAAAGTTCTCAATTTAAAGTGATTCTCAAAATACCAATGTAAAATGTTTTTAGATAGTGCAAAACATGCCTTTAAAACTCACTCATAATTACAAGCCTTAACCCAAAAATTATAAAAATACACTTCAAAATCACACACATGCACACCATTGGAAATCATTTATAGATAACACCTCTTTTGAAAATCACATAATAAACAATTTCAATTTTAAAAATAAAAGAATCATTTATCTTAGAAAGAAATTTTATAAATAAAAAACTTTTTTCTTTTAAAATACTCATTTTAAATCCATTAATATATTGAGAACCCCTTTAAAGCATATTAATCTATACCTATAACCATTAAATCACTATTAATAAATTTAAACTAAAAAGGCAATGATATTAATGTTCTCAAAGTGATGAAAAAAATAAAAAAAATTAAATTCCCATTAAGGACTTTACATATAATTATATCTAGGAATAAAAATTTGTAATACCCTAACACAAACCACTGGGTCTGAATCGGAAGGTCACATGACCTCATGCATGCCTCCTTGTATGTAGGATGTTGCTGAATAAAAGAGAGGGTCTGAGCCCATCACTGTGGTGACTATAACATCAATATCATATCATAAATAAAATAATGAATAGAAAATATAATAAATAATCAGATTAAAATGTAGAATATAAAGGATGGATTACATATCATAAAAGTAATAAATGGGCTAGAAAAGTGATAATCTAAAATAGAGTATAATTCATGTAGATAAATAAATAAATAAAACTAAAAAGTCTATCAGAGTCTTTTTCGGTCTTCCACCACCTCCAAGATCCTATTCCCAACCATCAGTCATGGGTCCAATTCCCCTACTCAGTTTTCTATATATGATGTTAGCATGTGCATCAGGATTCTTGTGTATGATGTGAGTAATAAAACCCCATAGGACACCACTAATGCATCATTAATAAATGTATACATGTATAACAAATTAATTTCATGATACAAAGAAATCAGAAACATTAATATCACACATATAATAATTTACTACGTGGTTATACACCAATCATGTTTCCACAAACCACTAAATATACCTGTTTCAGCTCCATGCTAGAATAATAAAATGAGGGGAAGTCGTAAGTAAACAAAACAATCCATAAGGATAGAAGTCCTATCACTCAGAATCCTTATAGAAATTTTCATACACGTGAATAGAAATTTCCCCAAAATCATGTATGACATTCTTCTCACAAAACACAAAAAATCAAATGTTTCATTTGTGAATCACTAGGAAACGAGTGAATTAGTCACAAATCAATATGCATTGAGTCTACTGATCATAAATCACTAGGAATCGATCAACTCGATACTTGGATTCTAGGGATCATGCGAACCCTCGACATGATCTTGCATGGTATAATTGTATTTCCACCCTATGATCAGGTCCACTATCACCATCGTGACAAGTCATTCACACTCCATCACTGAGGGATAATCATGTCACAATGGTCCATATATTTTGAGAACAAATAACAATACCTCCCATGTCAAGGTAATATACATAACAAGTTAGAGTATAGAAGGCATACATATCATCATGAGAATTATGTACTAGTAAAAAATAACATGTGATCATAATAAAACATGAAAAAAACTACTCAATCAATACTCAAAAAATCAAATATCATAACGGGTGTCATGATCTATACATAGGCCCACATGCAATGAAAATCAAGAATTTTTATAAAGGTATGTAAATATGAGAATTACACTAAGAAAAAATAGTATACGAGAGGCTCATAAGGTATAAAAATTAAAAAAATAAATATTGTTAATGTTATCACTAAGGCTCTTAAAGGAATCATCACTCAAACCACATATACATGTTTGTTGGAACAAACTGCATGCCAAGGATTCCTATAACTAATTCTATTATTTTATTTGAAAAGTTAATAAAATATCACATGTGATAATAGATTCTATTTCCTATATAATTCTGAATAATCATTATAATTATATATCATCCTTCCTGATAATTCCAAATTATTTGTTGTAGAATTAATATAACTCCACATGTGATGGTAATACCTCTCTATAAAATAATCCTAGATAAACCAAGAATAATAATAACTATTATTTTTGATATTTTTGGCTTATTATTAATTTAATAATCCTGTAATTTTTTAGAAATATTTTAATATTTTAATCTAAAATAATATTATCAAAAGATTCATGGAAAACATACAAATTTTTTATCTTTTGAAAACACAACACAAAGAATAGAGGAGAAAGGATATGTTATACTACATCTAGAACAAGAATATGGGTTCACATTGATTGAAAAGGCTCAACCACTCTTATATAAATTAAATCAAAAACTTCTTGGATTAAAAAGATTAAAAAAATGAAGCAGTAGGGATTCAAATATTTTAAGGAAAATATTCAAGCATTTTGATTCCCAGTTTTTAAAAACTCCAAAAATAATGTAATAATTAATTTCATTCTCATGTGAATATTAGAAATGGTGAGATTAAAATATTTAAAATATGGTTTATTAATTATAAATGAGTTAAGGGAATTAATTCCTATGATTTCTAGGGTTGATAATAGTAATGGTTCATTATAGGTTTAATATGGGGAATAATAAGAAAAAATGGAGGGTTTAAACACATTTTTTCCCAAAAGGAAGCTGTGTATGGGTAATATGGTCTGCCCTTATACAGATCGTATGGGTTACATAAAGGTCAAATATTTTACCCATACACAAGAATAAAACCCTCCCTTATATTTTCACTACCCCAATGTACCCTTAAACAACCTTTAAAAAGTCCATATTACCTTTACACAACACTAGAATTACCCTTACACATCCATGTGTAACAAAGAGACGCCCTTACTTGAGGGTCATAAAACCCTTACACATCCTCTGGAAAGATGGATTTACTATTATGTGTGGTTGGGATGACCCTTAAATATCATTTTAAATAGTAATTTTCCCTTAAACATCCTTTAAAAACTCTATCTTACCCTTACACAAGTCGATCTTACCCTTACTTAAGGCTTTGTTAACCATACGTGAGTAGAGGAAATCTTTTGGTACCCTAATTACACTCTAACTACCTTCCATAGTGCATGCAGATAGGTCTTACACTAAAAAAACTCTTGGAAAAACCATTTTAACCATACGCAAGGTATTAAAATACATTCTTACCCTTACACAATACCTTAAATCCACATGTATGGGTGATTTTAATTTATAAATTAGGATTTCACAAAAAAAATTGTAAATTAAAAATAACATTTTGTTTGAGGTTCAATTAAAAAATTAAAACAATAATTGTTTTCATTTTAATGACTTCTCATCTTCAAGAAGTAGCACTAGTTGTCATTATTGAATAACTAAAGTCACTGATATTGATCATCAAACTCCCACTCCCATGTCTCCTTCGATATCCATCCATGATACCATTTCATCTGAAAAAGTTTTTCCATCACCCCTCATAGGATATTTTCACTCTGATCTATAATCATTACTAGACTATTTTAATAAGATTCTTATAGTTTCAAATGAACTTATTAATATTCCAAAACAAACACAAGATTAGGTATGTACCTCTAAAGATGAGAAATATGGATCACATCATGCCCGCCTCGATATTGCAGATGAAGATCCAAATGGTACGCCACTGTCCCAACCCACTCAGAGTTGGGATCAACCCCTTCTAAAATAGTTTCATTTACTCAAAGGTCTCTTGAACTAACTAGGTCCCACAACTAATAACTCACCTTCCCCATTCTAACAAGTCGTCAATGATACAACCTACCATAAAGGTCCTTATATGTTTCCATCTAAATTGAAGCATGGGAAATACTATATTATGTGAATTAAACCAAGGATAGGTGATCATTCCATGTTCCACCAAAGGTATATTATGAAAGAACTAAGCATATCCTCTAATATGTGAATATTTTACTTGGTTATCATTCTATCTAAATATGGTATGATCTACTTAATCTCAAATGACCCCAAGGGAATTTTGTATGCCCTACTAAACCCATGATGTAAAATGTGAATATTTTTTAGATACAATTCTCCATGGAACTCCATGTATTCATAATATATATTGAAAAACATATTTCTAATATAATCTATTTAGTGAGTCTCTCAGAATGTTTAAAAATGGGAAACTATCATAAGTCGATCAATAATCACCAAGATAACATCATCAACCCTTGGTGTTTGGGGTAAACTCATCTCAATGACTATCCTAAAACCCCCCCACTTCCACATGAACACTAAAAGTGGCTGGAGAAAACCACCTTGAAGATGGGGTTCGATCATTACCCTTTAAAAAGTAAGGCATTGAGAAACCAAAACAATTAATTCCTTACACCTAGTGGTGTGGAAGTATCTCATCAAGTCCTCTATTATGAATTTACGGAGTACAACTCCCACATACATGAGGATAACATCATCTTCATCCAACAGTTTATCAAGGTAATTAAATTATAGGATATCTTGTGGGGTAAGTCAGTTAAATTCACAACATGTCAAAATATAAAGGAAAGGGAAACCACAATCTCAAACATGGTAGTAGATTAAGAAGAAATGAATAAGACCTCACCTTATACAATTTATGGTCCATCATCACCATCTATCGGAGTCTGATCCACTATGTACACATGGTACACCATATATCTACAACCCTATTACTAAGGCATTTGAACTATCTGATTTTGTATCTATATCTGCTTCTATATAACATTTTTGAATCCCTAGGTCGATGTTTGAGTCTATCATACACCCCTATAGAGCCTTGTCCTAAATTCTCTAGTGTAGAAATACTAGAGGTTTCCAATATTTCTTCATTTATGTCAATAGTTATGGGGTACCATGAAGTCCCTATTGTAATGCCTGAACATTCCATAGTTGAAGAACCATGCAACACCTTCTAATGGGGTTAAAGAAACTAGCCTCATATATAACTATATGCTTCCTCTCTTCCAATTATCCTTGGTATTCCGATTCCAATAACCAAAACATGAACTTATTAAAGTAGTAATAAGTATACTTTAATGATTAATAAATGTTATAAGACTAAATACTAAAACCTCTTTCAATATCCTCTAGATGGTCAATTCCTTATGTAGATCCTTAGGGTAGGATGGTAAGTCCAAGCGCCAAACCCACTATAAAATGTTGGTTTGAAGTCTAATATTAAATATACCCTTTTTCCAATCCTTATTTCCATCAAGAGGAGTACTGAAGTTAATAATCCTAGTAAAATGGGAAGAGTAAGAGAACACCAACATGAAGACCTTTTTTAGATCTATGAACTCCAACACTCGATCAAGCTTTACCATATTAATAATGAAATCCTAGAAGAATTGTTCATTGAAGGAATCCCAACTGAGTCCTTCATATCAACTGGCTTGTCCCATGAATCCCCACAAATTCTTTTCTAGTCCTTATATCTTCAAATATGTATGATTCACCTTACTATATATCTATGTCACAATGAGGTTGAATATAACATTGATGTTATCCACCCTATAATTAAAATCTCATGGTCTTACATTGATGTAAACATTGGAGGATTATTGATCTGGTAATACCTGGAATATTTTCCCATGGATATCAATGGACGAACACATAGATAAAGTTTTCCTACTACCAACACCACTAGAGAAGGTGAAATAGAATGATATAGAACAACCTATTGCATATAAGGTTGTGGAATTAGAGCATTGGGAGTACCCAGACTTACATCAGTTGATAGTCCCATTAATTTTCTATAAAGATACATATATATATCATGAAGGTAATCATTTATAATGAAGGTCATTATCCTTACCAGTATTAGATATTAACCAATGTATTTCCTAGGAGTTTACCCATACTCCAAGGTATAACCCTCATTACACTAACCCAAGTTCTCATCCCAGTACAATAGTCACAATCATCATATATATACAATAACACAACAACATATACTATTTAACTAAATAATGAAAAATATATATAATATAGTAAGGAAAATATTCAAACCAAACAAAATATATTATATCCTAATCATATATAAAAAATTAAGAAATTAAACTGATGAAATAATATTCAGCACAAAAACATGTATTGATATGGAATATGGATATATGTTCCTAATCATGATGCATTAATGCACATGAAATATCATAAAAATAGTAACATCAATCCCACACATGGTAACCTGGAGGCCCATTACAAATCTGATGGATAACGACACAGAAATGCCCCAATTCATTTCCCGCACAAAAAATATACACTCTAGTATGTCCCTAGTTAGGCTACAAATAAATGAAGAAAACTGATGCCCTAATACCATTTTTTTTCACCCCAACTTGAACTACCAGGTCTGATCTAGGGGGTTGCATGACCTCATGTGTGCCTCTTTATATGAAAGAAGACTCCATCTAATGGTGAGGGTCTATTTACATAATTATGGATACTATAACCTCAGTATCATCTCATATCAAAAATAATAAATAAATAGAGTGATTTCTGTAAAATAAAAGATTACATAAATGTCGTACTACTAATAAATGGGTTAAAAAAGTAGTAATCCAAATGAGAGTACAATTCAAGAAGGAAAATATATAAATAAAAATTATAGAGTCTTTTAGAGTCTGTCATAGTCTACCACTAACACTATAATCCACTACTCAAACATAATCCATGGGCCAATCTCCCTTTTTCATATTCTTATACAATAATTAGTCACATGGATTGGGATTCCAATGTAGGGTATCAATAATAAAACCCTATTGGACACTACTAATTCACCATTAAAAAATGTGAACATTTGTAAAAAGTGTATTCCATGATAAATATTAATTTGTAAGAGGTATATCAAAAATAAAATCATGTACTGAGTGGTCGTGTGCTAACCAAGATGCCAAAACCCCCCAGTCAAAGATAATGTGGTTCTATTCCAAAATAATTAATGAGGAGAAGTTCAAAGTAACAAAATTTTTCTATAGGGAAGGTGAATATGTCACTCAAAATATTCATAGAAATTTGTTTACATGAAAATTGATATTCCCCTAATCTCAATTAAGGAATAATTATCATAAATCACTAGTAATAATTTGATCCACTCATGAATCAGTAGGAATCAAGTACGCAACTCAAAAATCATAGGGAATCAAGTGTTTTACTCAAAAATAAATATGTATCAATAAATGCGATACTTGGATTCCAGGGATATATTTTATCATCATCACAATGTACCATGGTATCACTGTATATAAAAACTATGTTCATGTCCATCATATCCATAATTATAAGTCTTGAAGCCTTCCCATTTAAAATGTAATCATTTCATGATGGTCCAATTGTTACAAGAACCAGGAATGAAACCACCCATGGAATGGTAAAAACATAACTAGGTAGATAATACAAGGACAACATATCATCATGAGAATAAAGTCTAAAAACATAACAAAATGTGATCATAATTAAACATTGAAATAAGATAATATGGAAATACTCTTGGAATCAAATATCCTAATTGGTTTCATGGGATACACACACACACACACCCACATGTGATCACATCAATAATGGTCATCAATGCTGGCTAACATGATAATTATACCAAAGAAACTTATGTATATGATATCCCTATATGGTAAGGAACTTCCTACCTCATGATTTTTGATGTTATAGTCAAGGAACTTTAGGGAATCATTACTTAAACCATATCTAGGGTTTTTCCAGCTTAATATATAGACCAATGATTCCTAGAACCAATTAAATTATTTTAAATCTAAAATAATTAATATACCACATATGATTATAGATTATTTCTCCTGAATAATATATAATAATCATTATAATATCATATTATTCTTCTTCATAATTCTAGATATTTGTTGATAATTTATACAACTCCACATGTGACGATAATCCCCCTATCTAGAATAATATGAGATAATCCAAGAATAATTCTCATTATTTTATTCAATATTTTTTGGTTATTATTGTGTTAGGAATACTTTAACATATTTAAAAAATAATAATTTTAAAGCTTAAAAAATAATATTATTATCAAAATATTCATGGAAAACATACGTTTGTTTTATCTTTTGAAAAGACAACATCTTTCATTAAGGAGAGAGGTGAGGGTATACCATGCCTAGAACATGAAGAAGGGTTCAAATTGATCAAATAAGGCTTCAAAAATCTTGTAAAAGATAAATGATAGACTACCTAGACTTAGTGAATATCCAAAAATCAAAGTAGTAAGGGTTATGATACTTTCTTAAAAATACCCTGGTGTTCTAATCCATAGTATTTGGAAACACCAAAAATTAAACTATCATTTAATTCATTCTCATGTGGATCTTGAAAGGTGAGTGATTAAAATCTTTAAAATAAGGGTTATGAATATTAAAAGAGTCTAAGAAATTAATTACCATGAAGATTTTTGTTCAAAAATAGTCAAAATTCATTATATGGTAAAGCTGGGGAATAATGAGCAAAAAAGTCGGGTTTAAATACATTTTCCAAAAAAATGGGTTGCATATGGTTAACAGGGTTTACACATAATAATCTCATATGTGTCATGTAAGTTTAATATATTTTACCCTTTTTAAGGAATCAAAACTAGTATTACCTTCACAGAGCCTCAGAGTACCCTTATGTAGTCTTTGAAAACTCTACCTACCTTTCCATAATGCTAGAATTATCCCTAAACATCCATTAATAATAAGTATTAACCATTAAAAAATAGATATAATACTCTTACTCATTTATTAGAAAGTCAAATATAAACTTCCATGAGGCTGGGTTGACCCTTAGATAGGTCATGAACCTAGAAGTTGCCATTATACAACCTTTACAAACATAGGGTTACCCTTAAGGAAGTAAGACTTACCCTTACACAAGGGTCTATTACCCTTATATGAGTGGAGGAAAATCATTGGTACCATTTCACAACTCTAAATACATATAAAAAATGCATGAAGAGATATTTTTCCCTTAATAAATTTATGGAAAACCAAAATACCCTTATGAAAGGTCACAACCCCCATTATTACCCTTACACAATAGAATAAAATAATAATTAAGGGATTTTTAAATTTAAAAATTTTATTTTAACATAATAATAATTGGAATTTAGAAATAATATAGGGTTTAAGGATCAATTAAAAATTGATAATATTATAAATTTGACTTTTATTATCCACAAGAACCAAAGTAAATGTTAAAATAAATGTTTAAAAAGACTAATACACCTCAGGGAAGAGGAAATTAAGTATCTGTAAACCTAAATGTGTCACCATTTATGATGGACACTCAAACATGGATGCAGATGATTTCTATAATACCTAGATATAAAAAACCACAAAATTAAGTCCACTAAAAACTTAAATTGGCTAACAAGACTACTAGGTTCATGAGAGTAGTTGAAACCAAGGATAGAGAGAGAATAATGGTATAATAAGTAGAGTAGAGGATATTTCCTTAATGAAAAGATCTTAAAATTGGATGTGATCATTGAGAAATGACCTAGTGGTGAAGAGGACCAAGGGATAAGTGTGTCTAGGGGTTTTCAAATTGAGTATAGGAGGAGAGGGATTCCAAGTCTTAAAATCATGTAGTGGTAAATTAGGGGTTCTAAAAAAATTTAAAAACTAAGTGAAGCATACAGTTTGGCCGCATAGTTAGGAAAACAGTGGACAACCATATAGGCTTATCCTTACAAAAAAAATGTTCCACGATCTACTAGGAATCTCCATGAGGTTAGAAAAATTTTGTGACAACCATAAAATATCCTTTATCACAAAAATAACACATCTCACATAGTTTACACATAGTTACTCATAACTATGCCGGCTAACCATTCTATAGATAAAAAAACACAAAATGTTTAAATATCATGCCAAAAAGATATTAAAACTCAATGAAATCTATAATAATATAGAGTAATATAAAAACCCACTGAATTGAACTAAGGGGTGTCCAAATTATACCAAAGATTATAATTTATTCCCTAGAAATTTCTCATCTTAAAGTAGATGAAAAAAAACCACACAATTACCACAACCATGGTGAGCGGTAGGTGCTCCGGGAAAATATTAAGAGGAAAGAAATCCAAGGAATACTGCACATAAAAAACCATTAACAAAACTGGCTATAAAAAACCATCGAAACAAGTAAACTAATTATCTAAATTTTTCTAAATTATATAAGGGAAACTAAAATAAAAATCATTATCTTGAATTCCAAATATGAAAGGGACTTATCATGGTCTCTCCACCATTTCTAATTTCCCTAACATTGTGGAACTAAAAGAAACTATTGATCTATATATCCTAAAAACAATGAGGATAAATTTGGGTAACAAATTAGATCACCACCTCTAAATGAATACATAAAATTACAACTCAAACACAAGACAATTGATAATATCAATTAGTGATCACCCACCCTAGTTACCTAAATACACACCCAAGGCCTTTCCCCACGTCAAAACAAAAATATAATCAATATAATCAATTATAACAATCCAAAAATTATAAATCAGGCACACGCAAATAAAAATACATGATAAATAAAGAGAACCACAAAAGAACAATGCACTATATTTCTATAAATACATCTGAATCCAAAAAACCCAATACATTCTACACCCTTCAAAAAAAGTCCCAAAATAAGCCATCATCAACAAATAGATCACCCTTATGTCTTATTATAAATACTGTAGAGGTTTTTTTGTCCAATTTAGGGTTTAAGGTGGACATAATTTTGGAGACTTGGATGTATCTAGATAGTAGAAATCATCTCTATCCATATCTGAGTTTTTTTATCTATGGGGACATATTTTATATTACAATGTATTGATTTCAACATCATTTAATTGGTTATTCCTATATAATCCTTTAATTTGAAATTTCCTTTGGTTCATGAGATATCTAAAATTAAAATTTTATACCTACCTATGAATATATGAGATTCCATTAATGTGTGTTAAATTGTTTTCAATGTTTTCATCACGTCGAAAAAGTATTTCTACAGTGTTTTAGTTTTTATTTATAAATTTTATTTAAGGGTACCTTGTGTATGATTAGATGTTTTAAATATGTTCTAAATGAATTTGTTTTTTAAAATGAGTGTTTTAAATAGAGTAAGTTTTTAATTTTGAAAAACAATATTTTTAAAAAATATATGTTCTAATTTTTATAAGTAATATTAGTAATTTGGTGATTTCCAAATGAGTAATTGTATCTAAATGATTTAAAGGTGTGTTTTGGAGTGAGATTTCAAAGTGATACTTTTAGGGGATGGTATTAAGCTTTTGAATCCTAAGCGAGTTTTAATGGATCATTTGAATATTTATAAAGGTATTTGAAGTTTGTATTGTCTTCTTCCCATAAAACTGATTCCTTTTGTTGGAATGACTATGATATTATTTTTCCCCTTTAAGGGATATAGTTTAGGTGTTAATGATTATTTCTTATACATGATTGTGAAAAGGTAAGTTTTTTATGAGGGTCTTCTAGTGGGATATGATTTACTGTTTATAATTTATTAATGAATTTGGTACATCTTTTCATTTATTACTCACCACCACTTGATTGTTTACAAGGAAACCCAATGTTAAGAGTTTAGTCTAGGATTATTCTAAACTAGTTGGAATACACACTATTAGTTTCCCCTATAGTATAAAATATAGTTATATAGGTAATTTACATTCCAATAATGAAAGTACAAGAAAGTTTGTTGGATTGTGTTATGTTTAGGATGTGGAGCATTTTGGTAGTTAGTCTCAGGTTTTGTAAGGCCTAGGATCATCTCACCTTACGACCAAATAAGTTTCCAATGTTCTTTTTTCTTTATTGACAATATTATCTAGGGGATTAATATTAAATAATTCTTGTATTCCTTAAATTGAGAAATTTTATATAATATATATATATATATAATACTATATTTATTTTAATCCAAATTGTTGATATATTGATAGCATGATTGAATCATTTTTATCAAAATATGCATTTTCTTCAAAAGGGTTATTTGGATAGCGATTTTTTAGAAATTTTTTAAAAATGGTTAATGATGTTTGGTTTAAAAGGAGGTATTTACTCAAAATCTATGGAATACCTTCATTTATTATTCTAAAAGTGTTTCATTTAAAAAAATCTATAATATTTATATTGGAAAAAGATATATGGAAGGTTCCTTCAATAAAAAGTGATGTGAAATGATTTCATTATTACAATTTCATGTTAAAAAATATATTCCCATTATAGTTTAAACAAGCATTTTATAACTCCAATTTGTAATGTTAATACATATTATCCTTTATGAGATTCTGATGGGTGTGTTATGATCACACACTATATTAAACCCTTGGTGTATACAAATATCTTTTTCACTTTTAGGGGCCTAGTTCTTGTTCCTTACTTATTTTTGTCTTTTTGTTTCAAAAAATGTGGTATTTGGAGATGATGGGTGGATACAAGCCTTGATGTTGGTTTTAGAGGTTTAAGATTTCTTCTACTTTTTTTAGATGTTGTTTATTGACCAAATAAACATGCAATATTTTATTTTCTTATAGTTTATTTTGTAATAATTTATTTGGTATACTCATTGTCATTAAATTTATAAAAGTGAGTTTGAGATTTTTATTTTTGATATTCCATGTAGATTTTTGTTCTTTAAATAGAATTTGTTATATTATTTAACATGGACATCCAAGTAATGGATTCTCTATTCCAAATTCATGGAAAGATTATGATGTGTATTTTTGTATAGGTTAAGGGAAAAATCATTCATAAGAGAATGTTACTTGATTCCTAGGCGATAATTTACAACCCCTGGGGATCAGGAACACCCTTTAAGGGTTAGTAATATACCTGGTCAGGTTATGAGTTGGGTCAGCCTAGGCTAGTTCATTATAAATTGTGTTGAAGCCAATACCTCGCTAGACGTATAGTGGCACTACCTAGGATTGAGGTGTAGAGTCCACAATGAAGAATTTTTTATTTAAAAGGGTATAGTGTAACTCCCATGAAAAATTGGGGATTAAAAATACAAAATTTTACAAGTATTGTGAAAAAAGGAAAACATTTCTTTTTGGGACCCTACCTAATAAGAACTATACAGTTATGTGTGCTTAGCCTGGAGTAGTTACAAGATAGGTGACCTCCATTGATGTTTCAAAGGGTATGTGTGAGTATGGACAAAGCACACTAAAATAAAATGTGTTAGACTATGAGAATAGTCATTAGAATGTTAAGTGACCTCAATGGGTAATAGTTTTTGGTGTTCTAGGAAGGAAACAATAATATTACAAGAGACCCTTAATGTTATATGGTCAGGTTCATGTCCTTGGGTGGCCAGTTCATGACATGTAAAATAGATTTTATTATTTAAAACCATGAATATTATGTTTTCAAATTAATTTAATTAGATTATTGAAAATGATATTATTTTTATAAAATATATTTGAATGTAACATATGTTTATTTTGGAATTTATTTATGTAAAATAATTTTTAAATGAAAATTAGATGTATAAAGAAATTTATTTAATTTAATAATTACTGGGAACTCCGTGATTTAGAATAACTATTTTTATGGGTTATAAATAGCCATTTCTATATTGGAAATACCCATAGGGATTCATCTAGGTTTGTGGAAATTCACTATAGTTTCACTATGATCAGAGATGGTCTGGTTTATACATGGCTAATTTTTTTTAATTTTGATTCTTCTCATGATTCCATATATTATATAATTACTCTTTTCACTTAAAAAAAATTTGTTTTTTTTATATTTTTAGAATATGAATTCTTTTGTAAGTATTATTAGAATTTAAAAGGTATTTTGGATGTTATGTCATATTTAACTATAAATTTTATATTTTTTCTCCAAATGAAAATCCATGAATGTTTTGGAATTTGTCATATATATAAATGCATGGTAATTTTTTTATGAAATTATACTATGTAAAATATAACTCACCTTGATTTTCATATCTCTATGTTCAGGTAAATATTTTTTCCATAACATAGGAAAAATAAATGTTACCTTGTAAACCAATAAGAGATACTAGAAGTAATGCTCATTGTTTAATTGTTTTCTAGTGTAATGTGATACATGGCTTTATTAAAAGTTATTTTTATTTAATGGTTATTGATTTAAAATCAATATCCATTATATTATATATATAGCTTTCTACTTTCATTAAGTGTGAGTAATTCTCCACTGATTTTTTTAGAATCTATAATCACTAGTTTTTAGTCTCTAGTTAACAGGGAAGGCACTTAAGGCCATCTAGTGGTTTGATTGGGGCTTTAGTCTTGTGTATTTAGGTGAGGACATCATAAAATTTTATCTTAGAAATATATTATTCTTAAGGCTTCATAAATACAATAAGAATGGAATTCACAATGGTAAAATTTATGAGGTACCCAAAAAATCATATATAACCTCTTTATAGTAAACTTTGAGTTTCTTGTGAGCCTTGTAATGGAAACTGATCAGAGGATCTCTTATTTGACTTTTGTATTGCATGTATCAATAATAATGAAGAGTTAGGAGTGGTAGTTTGTGAATACATCATGATAATCATAGAGAAAAGTGAAATTTATGTTCTTTGGATTTAAAATTATTTCATTGAATCAAAGTGGGATTTCAAACAGAATCAAATGGGTAAGAAAATATTTTTTTATGATAAATTTGGTTTATTATATTTATGATTACATAATTTAAATTTGAAGGGTTAAAATCATGATTACGTGAATAGAGTCCCACAAATACAGATTGAATTTTATATTTTGAGGTGTAAAACACTTTTGATGAGTGTTAATGTGATTATATCATAGTGAAATGGTTAATCATTTGTTTTTTGGAAATATCGAAATTCCTCAACATAGAGAGAATATTTGGGAGTATGGAGTTGATTTTTTTCATTTCCCATTCATGAGAATGAGTATAAGACATTATAAGATGAACCTAATGCTTTTAATTCAATATTCCACACAATTTAGGAGCACAGGGGATTAAATATTCTATATTGTAAAAAAAGAAGGTATTCATGCTTTGGTATTTTAGATGTAGAGTCATATTATATTTGGATAAGAGAGTTAAAATGGATAATATTACTTGTTTAAAGGATCAATGGAATATTTTAGTTAATTTTCAATATGAATTGGTCTAAATTGTAACATTTTACTTAAATTATATAGGGGAAACTCACAATTATTGTATGATACTTAGGGAAGAAAAGTTTCATATTGATTTAACATGAGCTATGTATCTAAATATCATTTATTAATTAATTAAATCTAGGGATGATTATGTTTAGGGATTAAATTTAATTTATCCTGATATAACATTGAATTATTTTATCAAATTAGTATAAAACTCATTTTATAGAACTATTAAGTTTTTAGAAATATTTAATTACAAATGATAATGTGAAATAAAAATATCCTGAGATTTGTCTTATAAATGATATTAGGATAATCATTATTCTATTAGACATATCCACTTATACCATTATGGTGAATATCTATATGATGGATGATAACAGGGAAAATAAATTTCTTCTCAAACGTAGTATTGGAAATAATTTTTAAAGTGGATATAAGAGGAAGAAAATTCAGTTTATAAAAGGTGGTTTGTAGAAGAAACAATAAAGCTTATATTCATCTGTAGTGAGGACACACCATTTGTTTTACTGGTGTGGTGTCATATCACATTGGAATTGGGACTATCCAAATGAGGTTAAGAAGATTCCTCTAAATAGAAAACTAATACATTAGAATTGTTGTTTTAGGGAATATAGTGGTACAGATTCTTACCAAATGTGGGGATCTAAGATATGTCCTGGGATTACAAACCAAGCTACAACAAAGACCCTTGTTACAATAAGAGGTAACCCTCGATTAGGAAAGGAACATAAGAGTAATGTTTTTTTGTTCATAAAAGAGCATGTTACATTGGAATTTTAAGAATAAATTAGGTTAATATGAAGCATCGTTATTATTTATTTTACTATAACCACTGATATATTTTCTATATGCATATCTCATTTATTTATATTTACATAGGTAGTAGAACAGCTGAAATTCTTTATAGAATGAATGCCTTATTTTAAAATGACTATGAAACCTCTTGAAGTTATGATAAATAAAGGATTTAAATCTCATTCTTATTCCATTATGGTTAGTGACATTGAAATATTATGGGGATTTTTGAATATATAAATTAACACACATGATTTTACAATTATAATGGAGTGGATGGTATGTTTCAATGAATATATTGACTATTATGGTTTTAAAACCTCATTTATAAAACTAAATTTGATTTTCACCCATTTTCATGGAATAAGATATTTATATAAGTAAATTATTACTTTTTGTTATGAATTATAGAGATTTAACTTCACAAAAAATGAGTTGATTCTTAGATCAATGAAGTAGAATGATAAATTTTTCTCTTGTTGTAGTGGACGATTTAATGGACATGTTGTCTAAATATTATTCTATACCATAACTATAGAAATATTTGGATTTCATGATTAAATTATTTCTATGAATATGTATAAAATTATTTGAGTCATATAACATCAAAACCAACAAATAGTTCTGAATTTAAGACTCAATTAAATGACACGGGGTAGAAGTATTTATCAAAACATGTGTATCACCATAGTAATTTTTTTTATTTTAACTAAAAAATATTATGGTCTCATACACTTGTACCTTGAATATAGAAATCAAAACCAGGTGATACTTAAAAATAATTATCCTATACATTATATTGATGATATTCTTTATCAAATTAAAAACTATATGTATTTTATTAAGATTGACACAAAGTCAGGGTATCACCCATTGAAGGTAATGAATGAGTTCTTTCAAAATATATGTTTGAGGAGTGGGTATGAATATTATAGGATTTTGGTAATGTAATTTGGGGTTACTTATGTTATTTGTGTTTTTAGGTATTTAATAAATAAAATATTTTATAAATAATTTGACCCATTCATGATAGTGTGTTTTGATTACATCTTCATTTACTCAATTTTAATGGATGAGAATAGAGTACATTTATGATCATTATAAAGTTATTATTACAACATTAGTTATAAGTATTTTTTTCCAAATATTATTTTTTGAATCAATGAGAAATGTTTTTGGACATGTTATCTTTTAGAATTTAATTATTTTTTATAAAAACGGTTAAAGGGTTAATGTCCATGGAGGTTTCAAAGAAAATAATTTGGATATGAATTTTTTATAGACTAGTAAGATAGTATATATGATTTATTCAAACGTTTTTCAAACTAGAATCAATAATGATGATGTTGAATTTAAAGGATATTAATTTTTAATGGAATAAAAATATCAACAAAACATTTAGTTAATAAAAAATAATGTTGAATTTATTTTATAATTTTAAACATACATGAAAAAAAATAATGGTATTCATTGCATTGCAATTCATTAAGATCTAATTTGGGATGCATTATCACAATAGGATAGGATATAGTAGTTCATGAATAAATGAAATTAAAAACACATAAAAGATTAATCCAACACATGAATTGGATTTAGAAAAAAAATCCTCATTATTTCAAGATATAGAAAAATATTTTTTGGGTAAGATGATTATGGTACATTATGATCATAATAGTTTGGAGTAAATTTAAGTCCAATAATATTTAAAAATAAGAAAAAGAAGATGTTTTAAATGAATTTAAAATTTTGTTTTCGGTTAAATTATACACCATGAATGTGTAATGTTTATATAGATTACTTAAGTTATAAATACTTAATCTTTAATGGAATCATAAGATTAGTGGAATTTTTTGAGATTAGTGGTAGATATGCATCTAGAGGTACATTAGTTTGGTGATAAAATTGAAATTAATTTTACACTTGTAGATTATATAAAGGATTTATAAAAAACAAATAAAAAATTTAATAGGATATTTCCCTAAATGGTGAGAGGCCATTTTCATGGTCTCTATCATGGGGTTGATTCTCAATTTCAAATATTAGAGTGTGATTTTTTTATTTTTATGAGATGTGTTTTTTAATGTGTTTTTTTAAATTTAACTGTGAAAATAATCAAAGGATAAATAAGATGTATCATGACATAAAAAGATAGTTTATTTGGTAAGAAAAAAATAATGATATAGTTGTTTTGGATAAAAATTTTAAAATACTATATAGGTTAAGGATGATCATTAGTAACCTATAGGAATTTTAGAACCATTACATACACCACTTATGAAATAGTATAAAATTTGTATATATTTTGAAATTATTTTTGAGATCCCCATTAAATGTAAAGACCCGTAAAATTCAAGGAAAATTTTTTCTTAATTTTCTTTAGAATTTTACAAGAGCGCGGTTTCAGACGGCACCTGATTTCGAGGCCCGGAGTGCCCGGAATCAATTTCCGAAGTTTGGCTCGGGTACGTTCAGTGAACGAACGAGCGGGAATTCCTAACTTTTGATCCGGTGCTCGGAATTGAAATCCGAGGGCACCGATGAACTCACAACACCAATATTCTCTTAAAGAGACCTTTTCGGAAGTTGCGTTTGTTGCGGGTTGAAAGTTAGTTTTGGGAATTAAAAGATAAGTAAAATAAAATTGTGTGTGAATTTTATTTTTATTCGTGGTGGTTAGACTCTCTCATGGGAAGTTGTTGGTGGGGCCCACAACCACCCAACTTCCCATGTGTGGTTATGAGGGAGGTGGGGCCCACACGAGCCCCCACCTTTTCAAATTCCCTAACCCCTCTAAACCCCCTCTTAATTTTTGTGACTCTCCCCTACATTAATTCTTGCCAACTTATCTCTTCATTAATTTTTTTTGACAACTCTAGATTTTAATTAATGTAATGAATTCAACTTTTGAATTTTGAAAGGTTGGCAAAGTGAAAATAAAATAAGGTGTAGCTTATTTTATTTTGGGAGTTGCAGTGTTGTGTGGAGATTTGAGAGAAGAAGAGTTCTACACTTTCAAGAACTTCATCTTCCTCCTTGAAGAACGCGAAGAACACAGACACGCCGTTCTATCTTCTCTCCACGTCAGAGAAAGGGAGACACCGCTTCCTCCTCGGTTTTCCTTCGTCGACTTGAGAAGTTTCGCCAACGACGTATCGCATCGGACACATTCCTTCGTCAACGGATTTGACGAACGACGACCGCGACGCCCGACCTCCGCGACGTCGTCTTCCGAGGAACGTAGACAAATCTTCGAACCTTATACCAAGGTAGGGGTTGTTGATTATTGTTTAGTTATTCTATTTTTTGATCATGAATTTTTAGCAAGTCTAACGTGTGGCTTTGGATTATTTTTAAGTTGCGTATTGCTTAACGTGAGGGGGCCGGACCGCATGAACACGGCCGAACCCCCTCCATCGATCTTGTTGTTTATTCTTGCGGGTGGAAGCAAAGTGGCGTGGTGCCGTCGCACCATGCGGATAATCGTGCAACTATTTTACGTGGCGCCGTCGCGCCACGCCGAGGAAGAATCTTCAAGAACGCGACGCCGTCGCGCCGCGTTGAAAGAAATCAAGGCACGGCGAAGGGGCGCGGTGCCGTCGCACCGCGCCGGACGACGAACACCGCGGCCGGTTCTGGGCCGCGGCGGGACGAGGAGACCGCGGCCGGTTCCGAGCCGCGGCTGGAAGAGAAGACCGGCGGCCGGGCCGCCGGCGTCGGAAGCCGAAGGGGGGACCGGAATTTCCGGTCCCGTTGGAGAAAACCGGCCGGCCAGCTGGCCGGCCGGAAGGCATTAAAACCGGGGGAATTAATCCCCCGGCCATCATATAAAACCCCCCTCTTTAAGAGGGGGGCGGTTCCATGAAGGGGGGGCAGCAGCCCCCCGGTTTATTCTCCAAAACCAGCCCCCACGTGGGGGCCGTTTTGTTGCAAAGGCGCGGCACAAAGGCCGCGCCGCCTTCAATCAGCGGGGGCTTAGCCCCCCGCGTGCCCACCTCGCGGCGACAGGCCGCCGCGGCCTCCGTGCCGCCACGCCGCCGCGCCGCCGCGCCGCCGCCGGCCGCCGCCGGACCGCCCCAGGGGGGGGGGGGGGGTCGGGCCGGGTCGGCCCGGACCCGGACCCCCCCCGTTTCGAACCAGTTCCGGTCTTTTGGCCATATCATGAGTCTCGGACCTCCGAATGACAAACCGTCTGCGGCAACGCGATCCTTGGATCGAGACGGTCGTTTCGGTATATCGCACTCAAGGTTTCAGTTTACTTTGAGTTCGGCCGGGTTGGTTCGTTCACGAAACCAACCGGGCCTTCGGAGCGGAAACGCTCATATCTTGAGCTACGGACGTCCGATTGACGTGCCGTCAGCTGTGTTGTGTCCCTCTTAGTGAGACGAATCTTTTGGTATCCTCCGCCCGAGGTTTGGACGCAGGTGGAGTACGGTCGGGTTGGTTTTGCCTTAAAAACCAACCGGGCCCCGGAGACGAAAATGCCAATAACTCTCAGACCGGGCGTCCGATCGACGCGCCGTCTGTTGCGTTGAGTTCCTGTTGACGATACGGAACTTTTGGATACATCAACTCTGGTCTTCGTGACAGTTGATGTATCAGCCTCTCGGCTCGTGGAGCGGACCCTCCGAACGAGTTTGCTATGTGCGGGAACCCTAGTGCTGGATGCGACTGTTCTACTGCTACGACTACTACTACTACTGTGACTGCGAAGACGACAGTACAGAGATCCTGTGTGGATTCGACGACGATGACTTCAGCACGCAGCGATCCTACGTGGATCAGTGCTACAGGTCCTGTGTGGGCCCGATCCTGTGTGGGTCCTTGCGCTCAGCGGTTCTGTGTGAGCCAGCGCCTACAGGTCCTGTGTGGGCCCGATCCTGTGTGGGTCATTGCGGGGGTTAGTTACCTATCGATCCTTCGTGGGTCCGACGACTTAGATGGATCAGTGATCATCTTTATCATCCTCTGAAGAAGTATACCTGTGTGAGCTGAATCCTATTGCTTCATGTGTGGATTGTGTTGTGCAATCCTGTGTGGATTACGTTTTGCTTTCCTGTGTGGAATACGTTTACTTTCCTGTGTGGACTGAGTTGTACTTGGGCTCGGAGGTTAGAGTGTATTTGAATTGATGACTTAGGTATATGTATGGGCATATACCTAAGCAGTGTCGGTTATTACTTCGTGATTTTTACTTTTCTTCGTGGTTTATCCTTTGTGGATTTGAGAGACCTTCAGGGGTCTCGGGGTCCCTACTGAGTAGCTTATACTCACCCCTGCACGGGCTTTGCCCACACTACGTTGTGTTGGTTGCAGACGACGGACAGCGTTGACCTTAGCTGAGGCTTGCAGAGCGGGACGGTACCCGGAGGTGGACCACTGGGCGGGACGTGCACGGAGCGGACGGCGGGACCCGTGGAGCAGAGGAGCTATCTGTACCCACCCTTCAGGTGGGATTTCCAGTGGACAGCTCGGAGTAGCGGCTTTTACTTTTCAGTTGCTGTTTTCCCTTTCGAGTTGTACTTTACTTTCAGTTTGGGTTTGTATACTGGCCCTTTTACTTTTCCGCACTTTCAGTTGTACTCTGCTTTGTTTAGTGTTTACTTTCCCCTTGCTTACTCTGTGGTGTTTGTTACTTTTCAAAGGCAATGCCTTCCCTTTTTACCGGGATTTACGCCTTGGTGCTAGTCGCTAGCCCCTGGCCTATGGAAGGCGGGCTTGGGGTAGTCACGGCATGGACCCCGAGGGCGGGTCGTGACAAATTGGTATCAGAGGAGTTCGGTTCTACCGCGAACTATGATCTTTTCTATGTGAAGCAATAATGTTTAGCGTATTAAGTGTGGTTATCAGTCCAGGGAGTCCAGTGTTGGTGCGGCGGCCGACGTATCCGTACACCAGGACCCTGACTTCTGATTTCCGACTTAATGCACGAAAACATTGTTTGCGTGTGTGTTTCAAAGTTTTCTTTGTGATTACTTATATCAGCTCACCAGGTATACTGTTCTAACCGTGGCGCACCTGTTTCCTTTTCAGGATGGCCCCACGACGACAGCCAGCTAGGGTTCCGAGAGTCGAGCGAGACGACAGCCCACCGAGCAACGAGGCCTCGGTGCAGGGCCCTTTTCAAGTAGTGGCACCGGCGGTAGCTTTACTCGCCGATCCCCTGATGCTTCCAGCAGCAGCCGCTGACGATGCACGTCGCCTCAGCGCACTGCATGAGTTTCAGCACCAGCGACCACCCAGGTTTCGGGGGGAGACGGATCCTCAGGCAGCAGAGGACTGGCTGGAGGCAGTGGTTCGAGTGTTTAGGCTAGTGAGGACACCAGCAGACCTCATGGTGATCCTCATTGCGAGCCTACTACACGCAGCAGCGGGACGATGGTGGAGCCTGATGCTCCAGGTGCACAATGAGGCATCTCTACTTTGGACGGACTTTGAGAGCCTCTTCCGCTCGGAGTTCGTCCCAGCCACCCTTCGTGCGGTGCGTATCCAGGAGCTTCTTCAGCTGCGGCAGGGCAGCATGACGGTCGCTCAGTACTCGGCGAGATTTACCGATCTCTCGCGCTACTCGACCGACATGGTACGGGACCCATTCTTCCGGGCCCGGACCTTCGAGCAGGGTTTGAGACACGAGATCAGCGCATCACTGATCTCCCTCAGCATACCGACTCAGACAGGAGTACTGGAGCGGGCCCTTCTGATCGAGAGCTTCCTTGCTGAGTCTACACCACCACAGAGACCCACCGCGGGGCGGCACGTGGCAGAGTCATCTGCAGCAGGCAGTCGACGGATGACTCAGGGGTCCAGACAGCCCATACCTTCAGGCAGACGATCTCAGGGCACTGGCTCAGCAGTGCGGGGCACACAGCGCGGAGCCAGTCTTACGAGAGGCAGACAGTGCTACTCGTGCGGCGGGCAGGGCCACATGGCTCGCGACTGCCCGACCCGCCGTGCCGAGGAGCAGCAGTCAGTTGATGGACCACCGAGGCAGAGGCAGAGGGTCGACCGTGGCGGTCCGCAGGGAGGAGGCGGACGAGGCAGAGGAGCTGGACGAGCAGCCGGTGGTGGCCGACGCTTTGAGGCTCTACCACCACCACCACCAGGAGGTCCACCCCGACCACAGGGAGCTGGCGGGCAGCGACAGGCACAGCTCCAGGCAGCAGAGGCCTACGACCACGGCGCACCCGAGATGATTCGAGGTACTATCTGTGTCTACTCCACCCTTGCTGCAGTTCTTATAGACATAGGAGCGAGTCACTCTTTCATAGCCGCTGCCCTTGTTCGGAGCTCGGAGATTCCGACAGAGCCGTTGGCTCAATCCTTACGGCTAGAGACTCCTACGGGAGCAGACTCGACGATTACGCACTGGTGCCGGCAGTGTGAGCTTACTCTAGGAGGCGAGAGCTTCGGCTGGGATCTTCTTGTAGCAGCGTCGAGGCCTTACGACGTCATCTTGGGCATGGATTGGCTATCTACGGTCCATGCACAGATTGACTGTTTTAGGCGCAAGGTGCGATGTGTACGCACCGACGGGAGCAGGTTCACCTTCACCGGCGAGAAGGGAGCCTTAGCAGCACAGGATGGACATCCGCGGAGGAGAGGACAGCCCATTACTCATCAGTTGGCTAGCCTCATCCTTGGAGCAGTTGACGTGCGGAGTCCTGGTTTTCCTGCAGTGGTGGATCAGTTTGCGGACATTTTTCCTGACGATGTTCCAGGGCTACCTCCTCGCAGAGAGGTAGACTTTTATATTGACTTGTACCCCGGGACAGCCCCGATATCCACTCCAGCATATCGGATGGCCCCCGCTGAGCTTCGGGAGCTACGGGTACAGTTGGAGGACTTGCAGGGCAAGGGGTTCATCCGACCCAGTGTTTCACCCTGGGCTTCCCCGATTTTGTTCGCCAAGAAGGCGGACGGGAGCTTGCGACTTTGTGTTGACTATCGTCGCCTGAACCAGGTGACGGTGAGGAACAAGTATCCGCTACCGAGGATTGATGACCTCTTTGATCAGCTCAAGGGAGCACGGTGGTTCTCGAAGATAGACCTCAGGTCAGGCTATCATCAGCTCAGAGTCAGAGACGAGGATGTGCAGAAGACGGCCTTCAGATGTCGGTATGGCCACTATGAGTTCTTGGTTATTCCTTTCGGTGTAACCAATGCTCCAGCAGTGTTCATGTCTCTCATGAACAGGATCTTTCAGCCATACCTCGATCGATTTGTCGTGGTCTTCATCGACGACATTCTGATTTACTCTACGACAGAGGAGGAGCACGCCTATCACTTGCGAGTTGTTCTTGACACACTCCGAGAGCACCATCTTTATGGTAAGCTCTTGAAGTGCCAGTTCTGGATACGTGAGGTCCACTTTTTGGGACACGTTATCTCTGAGGCGGGAGTTGCAGTGGATCCCGCGAAAATTGAGGCTGTGTTAGTATGGGAGCCACCCAGGAGCGTGACTGAGGTTCGGAGTTTCTTGGGACTAGCTGGATACTATCGGAGATTCGTGCCAGACTTCTCTAGAGTTGCGGCATCACTCACATCTTTGACGAAGAAGGGGAAACCCTTCGTGTGGTCAGACAGATGTCAGCAGAGCTTCCAGGAGCTGAGACAGAGATTGACATGCGCACCTATCTTGAGGTTGCCTGAGGAGGGAGTAGGGTACGTAGTCTACTGCGATGCATCAGGGACCGGACTCGGATGTGTTCTGATGCAGGAGCGGGCCGTGATCGCCTATGGATCACGTCAGTTGAGGCCGCATGAGCAGAACTACGCTACCCATGACCTGGAGTTAGCAGCAGTGGTCTTCGCTCTGAAGACATGGCGACACTATCTGATGGGCGAGTGCTTTACAGTCTTTTCCGATCATCAGAGTCTCAGGTATATCTTCTCGCAGAAGGACCTGAACCTAAGACAGCGACGATGGCTCGAGTTCCTCCAGGACTATGACTTTGAGATAGTCTATACTCCTGGGAAGGGGAACGTAGTAGCCGATGCCCTCAGCAGGAGGACGGGCATTCAGCTACTTGAGGAGGCGACGGAGCAGCTAGCCTCTTTGCAGATATCCTTCGTGGATAGAGATGGAGTAGCCTTTCTTCAGTCTCTCACAGTCACTCCTCCACTACTGCAGCGAGTCAGGGAGGCACAGCACGGGGACGCTGACTGTGAGACACGGCGTGCACAAATATCCTCGGGACAGGCACCTGATGGTTTCTCCCTTGGAGCAGAGCACGACATCCTTTTCAGAGGACGTACCATGGTACCAGTTGCTTTGCGAGAGGAAGTGCTGAGAGAGTTTCACACTTCTCCTTTGGCGGTACATCCTGGAGTGGCGAAGATGTACCAGGACCTCAGACGACAGCACTGGTGGCCGGGCATGAAGAAGGCTGTAGCAGAGTTCGTTTCTCGATGCCTCACCTGCCAGCAGGTGAAGGAAGAGCATCAGGTACCAGCAGGCTTGGTACAGCCCTTGGAGGTTCCGGAGTGGAAGTGGGACGGCATATCTATGGACTTCGTGACTGGACTTCCACGCACTTCCAGAGGTCACGACTCCATCTGGGTGATTGTTGACCGACTCACCAAGTCGGCACACTTCTTACCCATCAGAGAGCAGGGCTCAGTAGAGAGCTTGGGACGTCTCTACGTTCAGGAGATTGTGCGGCTCCACGACGTTCCATCTTCTATCGTCTCCGATCGAGATGCCCGCTTTACTTCCCGGCTTTGGAAGGGGTTACAAGAGGCGTTCGGGACGCAGCTACGTCTTAGCACCGCTTTTCACCCTCAGACGGATGGTCAGACGGAGAGGACCATTCAGACACTGAAGGACATGCTCCGCGCATGTGTCCTCGACTTTGGTCGTAGCTGGGAGGACCACCTACCCTTGGTGGAGTTTGCGTACAACAACAGCTACCACTCCACCATCGGGATGGCACCGTATGAGGCGTTGTATGGCCGACCTTGTAGATCTCCTTTGTGCTGGACAGACCCTGGAGAGTCAGCACTGGTGGGACCGGAGATGGTCCAGGCCACGATAGAGAAGGTCCAGGTCATCCAGGAGCGGATGAGGACAGCTCAGAGCCGGCAGAAGTCTTATGCTGACAGGAGGCGGAGGCCACTAGAGTTCGAGGATAGCGACCACGTCTTCTTGCGGGTCTCACCTCGACGTGGTATTCGGAGATTTGGCCGAGGCGGCAAGTTATCTCCGCGCTTCATCGGACCCTTCCAGGTCCTCAGCAGGGTTGGCGAGGTGGCTTATCGCCTGGCTCTACCACCTCAGTTGCACCGGGTGCACGACGTCTTCCACGTATCCCAGCTGAGGAGATATGTGCACGACCCGACGCACATCATTGATCATGGGGAGCTTGACGTTGATGATGGGGAGACTTTTACGGAGGTCCCGGTGGAGATAGAGGATCGACAGGAGCGGGTCCTGCGTGGGCGATCGATTCCTCTTATGCGCATCAGATGGCAGCACGGGAATCTCCAGGAGAGCACATGGGAGCGGGAGGCTCAGATGCATGCTCAGTACCCTCTTTTGTTTCCCTAGTTTTTGATGTATCTTTACGGGGACGTAAAGCCCTGAGGTGGGAGTAATGTAAAGACCCGTAAAATTCAAGGAAATTTTTTTTTTAATTTTCTTTAGAATTTTACAAGAGCGCGGTTTCAGACGGAACCTGATTCCGAGGCCCGGAGTGCCCGGAATCAATTTCCGAAGTTTGGCTCGGGTACGTTCAGTGAACGAACAAGCGGGAATTTCTTAACTTTTGATCTGGTGCTCGGAATTGAAATCCGAGGGCACCAATGAACTCACAACACCAATATTTGCTTAAAGAGACCTTTTCGGAAGTTGCGTTTGTTGCGGGTTGAAAGTTAGTTTTGGGAATTAAAAGATAAGTAAAATAAAATTGTGTGTGAATTTTATTTTTATTCGTGGTGGTTAGACTCTCTCATGGGAAGTTGTTGGTGGGGCCCACAACCACCCAACTTCCCATGTGTGGTTATGAGGGTGGTGGGGCCCACACGAGCCCCCACCTTTTCAAATTCCCTAACCACTCTAAAGCCCCTCTTAATTTTTGTGACTCTCCCCTACATTAATTCTTGCCAACTTATCTCTTCATTAATTTTTTTTGACAACTCTAGATTTTAATTAATGTAATGAATTCAACTTTTGAATTTTGAAAGGTTGGCAAAGTGAAAATAAAATAAGGTGTAGCTTATTTTATTTTGGGAGTTGCTGTGTTGTGTGGAGATTTGAGAGAAGAAGAGTTCTACACTTTGAAGAACTTCATCTTCCTCCTTGAAGAACGCGAAGAACACCGACACGCCGTTCTATCTTCTCTCCACGTCAAAGAAAGGGAGACACTGCTTCCTCCTCAGTTTTCCTTCGTCGACTTGAGAAGTTTCGCCAACGACGTATCGCATCGGACGCATTCCTTCGTCAACGGATTTGACGAACGACGACCGCGACGCCCGACCTCCGCGACGTCGTCTTCCGCAGAACGTAGACAAATCTTCGAACCTTATACCAAGGTAGGGGTTGTTGATTATTGTTTAGTTATTCTATTTTTTGATCATGAATTTTTAGCAAGTCTAACGTGTGGATTTGGATTATTTTTAAGTTGAGTATTGCTTAACGTGAGGGGGCCGGACCGCATGAACACGGCCGAACCCCCTCCATCGATCTTGTTGTTTATTCTTGCGGGTGGAAGCAAAGTGGCGTGGTGCCGTCGCACTACGCGGATAATCGTGCAACTATTTTACGCGGCACCGTCGCGCCACGCCGAGGAAGAATCTTCAAGAACGCGACGCCGTCGCGCCGCGTTGAAAGAAATCAAGGCACGGCGAAGGGGCGCGGTGCCGTCGCACCGTGCCGGACGACGAACACCGCGGCCAGTTCCGGGCCGCGGCTGGACGAGGAGACCGCGGCCGGTTCCGGGCCGCGGCGGGAAGAGAAGACCGGCGGCCGGGCCGCCGGCGTCGGAAGCCGAAGGGGGGACCGGAATTTCCGGTCCCGTTGGAGAAAACCGGCCGGCCAGCTGGCCGGCCGGAAGGCATGAAAACCGGGGGAATTAATCCCCCGGCCATCATATAAAACCCCCCTCTTTAAGAGGGGGCGGTTCCATGAAGGGGGGGCAGCAGCCCCCCGGTTTATTCTCCAAAACCGGCCCCCACGTGGGGGCCGTTTTGTTGCAAAGGCGCGGCACAAAGGCCGCGCCGCCTTCAATCAGTGGGGGCTTAGCCCCCCGCGTGCCCACCTCGCGGCGACAGGCCGCCGCGGCCGCCGCGGCCTCCGCGCCGCCGGACCGCCCCAGGGGGGGGTCGGGCCGGGTCGGCCCGGACCCGGACCCCCCAGTTTCGAACCAGTTCCAGTCTTTTGGCCATATCTTGGGCCTCGGACCTCTGAATGACGAACCGTCTGCGGAAATGCGATCCTTGGATCGAGACGGTCGTTTCGGTATATCGCACTCAATGTTTCGGTTTACTTTGAGTTCGGCCGGGTTGGTTCGTTCACGAAACCAACCGGGCCTTCGGAGCGGAAACGCTCATATCTTGAGCTATGGACGTCCGATTGACGTGCCGTCAGCTGTGTTGTGTCCCTCTTAGTGAGACAAATCTTTTGGCATACTCCGCCCGAGGTTTGGACGCAGGTGGAGTACGGTCGGGTTGGTTTTGCCTTAAAAACCAACCGGGCCCCGGAGACGAAAATGCCAATAACTCTCAGACCGGGCGTCCGATCGACGCGCCGTCTGTTGCGTTGAGTTCCTGTTGACGATACGGAACTTTTGGATACATCAACTCTGGTCTTCGTGACAGTTGATGTATCAGCCTCTCGGCTCGTGGAGTGGACCCTCCGAACGAGCTTGCTATGTGCGGGAACCCTAGTGCTGGCTGCGACTGTTCTACTGCTACGACTACTACTGCTACTGTGACTGCGACGACGACAGTACAGAGATCCTGTGTGGATTCGACGACGACGACTTCAGCACTCAGCGATCCTACGTGGATCAGTGCTACAGGTCCTGTGTGGGCCCGATCCTGTGTGGGTCCTTTCGCTCAGCGGTTCTGTGTGAGCCAGCGCCTACAGGTCCTGTGTGGGCCCGATCCTGTGTGGGTCATTGTGGGGGTTAGTTACCTATCGATCCTTCGTGGGTCCGATGACTTAGATGGATCAGTGATCATCTTTATCATCCTCTGAAGAAGTATACCTGTGTGAGCTGAATCCTATTGCTTCCTGTGTGGATTGTGTTGTGCAATCCTGTGTGGATTACGTTTTGCTTTCCTGTGTGGAATACGTTTACTTTCCTGTGTGGACTGAGTTGTACTTGGGCTCGAAGGTTAGAGCGTATTTGAATTGATGACTTAGGTATATGTATGGGCATATACCTAAGCAGTGTCAGTTATTACTTCGTGATTGTTACTTTTCTTCGTGGTTTATCCTTTGTGGATTTGAGAGACCTTCAGGGGTCTCGGGGTCCCTACTGAGTAGCTTATACTCACCCCTGCACGGGCTTTGCCCACACTACGTTGTGTTGGTTGCAGACGACGGACAGCGTTCACCTTAGCTGAGGCTTGCAGAGTGGGACGGTACCCGGAGGTGGACCACTGGGCGGGACGTGCACGGAGCGGACGGCGGGACCCGTGGAGCAGAGGAGCTATCTGTACCCACCCATTAGGCGGGATTTCCAGTGGACAGCTCAGAATAGCGGCTTTTACTTTTCAGTTGCTGTTTTCCCTTTCGAGTTGTACTTTACTTTCAGTTTGGGTTTGTATACTGGCCCTTTTACTTTTCCGCACTTTCAGTTGTACTCTGCTTTGTTTACTGTTTACTTTCTGCTTGCTTACTCTGTGGTGTTTGTTACTTTTCAAAGGCAATGCCTTCCCTTTTTACCGGGATTTACACCTTGGTGCTAGTCGCCAGCCCCTGGCCTATGGAAGGCGGGCTTGGGGTAGTCACGGAACGGACCCCGAGGGCGGGTCGTGACATTAAAACCTGATATTATCTAGATGATTGGGGATATACTCTCAAAATTAACTCACATCATTCCCATTCATGATAAATTTCAAGTTAAAGAACATAATATATTTTACCTAAATTAATTAATGAGGTTATAATTAATACCTTCATCTATTATGATAGATAGTAATTAGAGGTTTACATCATGGTTTTTTAATAAATTAATAATAGTGATGGTAGTCAGTTGAAAATGAGTACATTATATGTTATTAAAAAAGATGAAAAATCAAAATCTAATATGTAAACATTATAGTAAATTTATTGAGAATATGTTCAATAATTTGGGATATTATGGGAGGACCACATTCTATTGGTGAAATGTTCATATAAGAATAGTTATAAAGTATATATATGGATGGAAACTCTCATTGAACTCAATTCAAGGTCATTAAAATCTCCTCATTATTCGGATGATGTAGGAGGGAAGTATCTCATGGGACTGAGTTTGGTGAAATAGATAAAAGATCATATTCATCTAATCTAAAATGTATTTATATTTTCCCAGCCTTAGAAAAATTATTATGTAGTTAATCGAAAACTAATAATATAATTTTTGTTCGTCAATAAATTATTTTGTGCTTATTATCTTAGTTGGGACACTATAAAATCAATAATTAAGGTAAGGTAGTGCCTTAGTATATGAGACCATTTTGTATCATCGAGTGAATTGGGAATGTGAATAATTGTTTATAGTTTCAACCAATATTTTTATATTCTATAGGTGTTACTGATTTCACATTTTAATAAGTATCTACCAAACTTATCACAAGTTATTATATATAAATTTATTTATTTGTAACCAAATATAATAAATATTGAAATTATATTTTTGATTAATTGTAGCAAATAGATGGGTTTGAGAGGGAAATTAATTTTATTTGTTTGAGTTTTGTAGAAATATGAGAAGATTTATTAGGAAACATGGGAAGGATAATATTATTTGTGATAACAATGAATTGATGTTTTTAGAGATAAAGATATCTTAGTGAATGTTTTTGGGATAAAATTCCTATTGTGGGAAGAATTGTAATATACACAATTTTTGGGTCAATTAATTGATGTGCATAGTTTTTTTGATTTATTTATGAAATTTGTTTCCATAAAAATATTAAATTAATATTTATAATTTTTAAAATAGTTTTTAAAATAATATTAGTTTTCTTATGATAAATAAATAAAGAATAACATGGGTAGGGTTATATTGAATAATTTTATGAAACAAACTTAATGTTATTCATTATTGTGAAGAATTTAATTTGAAGGTTATGATTTGAAATGGTTTTCATGGGTTTTAATTGATGTCTCATTAAAGTATTTTTAACAAGGTTATTGGTGATGTATTAATTATTTTTAAGGTTCAAATGAATTTATAGTAGATAATTTTATTATATTAGTGGATTTGATTAATTGTTAATAGAAAGAATATTTTGAGGTAATAGACTATTTAGAGTATTTTACTGAATAGATTCCATGTGAGTAATAGTGGTGAATGATTTTTAAAGAGAAATTATATGGAGAAACTGAATGGATTTTACTATATTTATAATGGAGGTTACACATTGATTTTTTTTATATGATATGCCTGGATTCTAAAAATAGTGGATTCTCATCATTTCATTTTCACTGATTTAAATCTATATTTGTATTTGTAGTATTAGATGCTTGGAAAAAGTTTATTGGGAGAATATTAGTTGGATGGATTATAAATTAAGAGTTAAAGTATGATTTAGGTAAGTATGATTATTAAAATACATGATTAAATTACGAAATTAACAATCCTTATACAATAAAACCCTCATTTTCACTATTCTCTCTCTCTAAAAGGTGTGAGTGTCATATTTATGAAAATTTATAAGGGTTGTTTTCTTAATATAAAAAGGGTAGATGCCACTCCCCAATTTTTATACTCCAACACTTATTATTTAATACCACTGAGGAATTGAGTTACATAGGGTTGTGTCAAATTGCACAAGTATCTTGCTAGTCATTGAACGTCATGTGTTGTATACCTAAGGGTTATACAAGGGACTTTTATAATTGAATATGGGGTTGTAAAAAATGGTTCATGAGATTTAAAAATATCTCTCAATTTGGATGTTATTTCATTATATTTAAGAACATATGTTTTTAGGGTCTTTGTATGATATGACTTAGAGGTTTTCCTTGTTAAGGTCATCAACATAATAAATCCTAGAGATTTAAAAGAAGATTGACAGGGTAGGTTTCTCTTATTCCTTCCAAAGTTCATAATGATTATATTTATTTTATTTATATGTTTATTAAGTGCTTTAATTTAAATAATATTTTATCAATAAAATTATATATAATGGATTTTTTAAAATAGTGGTTTATCTAGATTCATAAAAAATGGATAAATGATATTTTTAATAAAAAATATGGTTGTTTTGTTTTAAAATTAAAGTGATATGATTATTGAAAAATGGATTTTTATTATGAGTTGGATTAAACTTTAAAAGTGGTAGACTATGGTTATATTATATTGGTAAATAATTTTAGAAAGAAATTGATTTAGTTTTGGAAGCTTGTTTAAATGAAGGAGAGTAAATAACTACATATTTAAAAAAACCATGTGTTATGGTTCAAAATAACTATTTTGGGGTATAAAAACACATATTAATTCCTTAATGTGGGTGATAATTCACTTTAATTTAACTGTGATGATAGTTGATTTTGTTTATGTATAGATAAATAACTGTTTACTTTTTTATTTTTCTATGGATTCCATAAATTTTGAAAGTAATTTTTGATGATTAAACATATAGGATTTGGGTATTATTTGAAATATAAACTATTTAGTAAGAATTATAATAATTTTAAAAACTTTTTGGAAGGTATTTATGTACTGTTGAACTGAAAATATAAATTTTTCAAATGGAATTAATTACATAGTATAAAATAAATCTTATATGGGAGTGCATTGGGTGATTTAGGGAAATAATATTATTTAATGTGTTACCCATTCGAACTCAGACATATTGATGTGTTTCTTGATTATTTCTCCTTGAATTATATAAATGAATGGATACCTTGTTCATTGGAATGGTATCCTAGGATAAAAGTTTATATTTTTGTGTGATGGTGTTAGTCTAGGTGTCGTTAGGGGGGGGGGGGTTGTCCTTGATGGATATGTGTTATCCATATAAACATGGATATTTTATATTTTCTAGTTGAATTAATTTCTACTACAATTATATATATAGTTTCAATATACCTTATTTTAGAAGAAATGTTTGGGATTTAAAATAAATAATCATTTTCATATATTTGTATGTGTGTATTTATATATGTTCAATAAGTTAGAATCATTCCCCAATGATTATTTGGTATCCCTTATCAATAGTTTCCAACATGTTATGATCTATGAACACAATTAAGTCTATATCATGTACAAACCTAGTTTGGGATCCTATTTATCCAAGTTGTGTCATTACAATTCACCACATCAATCTAATTAATAAATATTAAAACTTTTTCCATGATGATTTTTTATATCATTCATAATCACTTTGGAAATTTATATGGTTATAGAATTTTTTCTCCTAAGGTTTAAATACACCTTTACCAATCATGTCATGAACTAACCCAAAAACCATGGTACCCTGATACTCGATACGGAACAAATACGGCTGGAAGGGTGTTCTCGAACCCCATGGGTTGGAGACTAGCACCTGGAATCATACAAGATATAATTGGGAATGGGTTTTTCCGAATAAACCCTGGAAGAATAGTTTCATGTCAGCATACTCAAAGAAAAATCCACAAGGAAAACAAGTAACATAATTCAAACAGGTATGAAAACCCAAAGTACAACCACAAAGTACCAAAAATTGAAAGGCAAAAACTCAAGTCCACATGAACATAGATTTCTAAGTCCAAAGGATCAACAACAAGAACCACATCCTTTCGGGGACTTCACCTTGCTGTAATATAGAATAAAAATTCTATAAACACCCATAGGCAAAGGTAGGGTGTGAGCTAAAATCCCAATAGGGTCTCACTACTAGTTCTATAAAAAGATTCCAAATTAATTAACTTAATTAAGCATTCAATTTTAAATTAACACACATATCATTTCAAAAGAATATTTAAATAAAATCATGATTCACATTTCAAAAGATGGAAATATTTCAAACAGTGGCTTAATAAAAATTTAATATAAAAAATTATATAAATTCAAAAGGCATTTGTTACATAGTTTATAAAAATGGGTTATATATCATATATAAAAAAATGTGCAATATGGTAATCTTCCAAGAGATATAATAATTCTTGTTTATGGGAACCATACATACTCAAATAAGTTATTTTGGAAATATGTGTACATAGGTCTCCCAGACACTGGTAAAAGATAATTCCTCACAATTCAATTGAGGATGTTACATACTACATATATATTGTCTATGTTGTAAAAAACTCAATAGGGTGTTTTCTAGAATAAATCCCTAAATACCTAGACATTAATGTTCTCAAAAAACAACCATTAACGGTAAATTTATTTCAAAACTATTCAGAATAAAATTTAATCCATTTTTACATTTCAATATTCCAACTTCCATTTCAAAACCAAAACAAATTTCATGCCTTTTGTAGAATAAAACCAAGGGGTTTTTATAAAAAATATTAATCCATTTTTTCTCAAATAAAAATTTAAATCAATTTTACAAGTAAATTTTTCAATTTAATTAAATAATTATATTTTATAAAACAATCTCTATCCAATTACTACAAATAAACCACCAATTCAATGGAATTGGGGGTTTCCCCTAATTTTCATGCTAAAGAAAATAAAAACTACAATCCCAAAACATTTGGTTTTTCAAAATTTAATTGAAATTAATTAATTTAAATTAATAAATTTAGGGATAAATTAATTGTGGAAACATAAATAGAACCACCAACCAAACCAAGGAGACCACATCTCACTATTCCCATAATGGTAACTCAAATGAAGAATATCGGTAACAGAGATCCGGGAACAAAACCTAGATTCAAGATATAAAACAAAGTTTATTATATACTCTAACAACATGGAGATCTATCAAACCCTATATAAGAGAGAGGTAGTGAGTAAGAGATATGGAATATGTAAGGAATTATGACCAAGGCGAGATCGAACAAAGAATGCCTAGATTTTTTTCTTCACTAGAGAGAGTTTGAAGGAGTAAATATTGGTTCTTGGGAGCCCTGAATACCTAGGAAAAAAATAGACCGAGATAGGCCTGATCAAGTTTCTAAATAATTGTTTGGTAATTTTTAATATAATTTTCTAAATATATGATTTCTACATGCACGGTTAGAATGGCAGGGACACACTATTTTTCAAACCATGCACCCTATCTATGTGCCCCTAATGATGGGGCTTCATGACTTATCTATGGTGGGTGGGTTTTCAAACCATATGCCAACTATGAAAACCCTAATTTCATTGGTTTTCATAGTTTTCACTAGCAGGCCGTATAGTTGGGACAAACCATCCACCAACTGTGCAATTCACAAGATCCATTCAAAATTTCAAAAAATTTAGATGAAGTACCCCTAAACAAAACCCATCCAAATCATGATCAAAATTAGGTTTAATTAGTACCAAAAAAAAAAATTTACAACCTGTCCACTATAGAAGCTTTCGGTCCCCAGAAGGCCTATTAAGAAGCTTCTATATTAAAAAGATGATGCCACTTCTCTCTCATCAAAACCTACCTCCCCCATGCCTCATGATAATTAGAACCATTCTTCCATAAAACGCAAACCAAAGGTAAAAACCTCCCATTAATTACCTTAGTTTCATAATTAACTATTTGGAATTGATACTAATTCAGGGATAAATTAGGCTCAACCTCCAGATCACTCCATATCAGAATATGAGATCGATTAAAAAGAAACATTCATAACTGCGATACTTGAATCACATTATGTATCAACATCAACAAAGATTTAAGTGATAAACATAAAATAAACTTTCCCTACTTGCTCAGAAACCTCAAATTGTACCAAAAAATGAGGAATAAGCTTCCCTCCCCCCATTCAATGATGACCCAAATGAGGTAAAACTTTCAAGAACACTTGATGAACAACTAAAAATTTGAACGGTCTATGATGACTGTCATTATAAAGTTTATACCAAATCTGTGCAGTAAAAATCCTATGAAAAACAAAATGAATCATTATTGTCTTCTATTATACCATGTTTTTTCTAACCAAGGATCTTTTACCAATCTTAGACCAACACAACATAGATTTTCAATTATAGCCATACAGGGCCTCAAAATGATCCATTCTAATCATAGATTGGAATCTATTGTTATATGAAACACAACCAACCCCATATGGTTATCCCAAGAACCACCAAAGTAAAGGAAGCAGTCATAAATCATATCCTCATAAATATGTATAATTATTTCTATCTGGTCATCTCACTATAGATGGTATTCCATACACAAAAAAACAAGAGATCTTAGTGTCTTCTGAAGGCCCCTCCAACAGATATAAATATACCAGGGATCTTTTTAAGAAACTACAATATATGGAACTCCCTGATAACAAGAAATATATTTCACATAGATATTTTGCAACTCTTCAATTTTGGTTGAGTCAAGAATGAGTATAAATTGTTCCAATTTAGTCTACCAATTGATCATAACCTATATAAAATTCTTATTCCTATAGATACGTGGAAACCCAACCCCAAATTATATTGATATCTCATCCCACTTCTATGTTTTCACTGAAAGTGGATGATGTAAACCCTAATGTTTCTAGTGATCGAACTTAATCTATTGGTAAGTATAACAATGAGAGAAAAAATTAGAAATGTATCATAACTAGAGATCAGAATATATGTCTCGTGTCATATAATATCTTCATTGTTCCTCAGTGAACTGACCATTGGGAACTTTGGAAATCCCCTATCATAGATTTTCATAACTAATATTGGTACCAAAAAATGATTCTAATAACCTAGAATGCCATCTGTCGATAATGACCAATCGTAAATTGTCTCCACAATATAAATAGAGTCTCTAATGCTATGTAAATCATCATCAAGATGCTGTTCATGAAGAATCATCTCAAGAAGAGTGGATGTGAACTAAACACTATCCAAGAACACTTCCTCCACAGATTATTGAAATCTAATATGTAACTACTCAAAAAGATCCATCAAGTTCCACTCATATGAAGATTATTTCATGGTCAGGGTTGGGAGTTTCCTATTCAAAACATCGGCAATGACATTCTATTTCCATGAGGTATAAGTGATGTCATGGTCAAAAGAATATAGGTACACCAACCAATGCCTCTCGATAAAATTTAGATATTTTGAAAGTACATATAACTCAATATCACCAAGTTGAAAAACATAGTAAACCATTATAAAAAAAGTAATGTCACCGACTCTTAAGAGCATACATCACAGCTGCATGTTCAATGTCCTAGGTCAGGTAAGTATTCTCTTCTTTCCTAAGCTAATGAGTTCGATATGCAATGACATGATCACCCTGTATAGGAATGAAACCCAAACCTGATCCTGATGCATCAAAAAAGACCACATAACCCATCCCAACCTCTGTAAGGGTCAATACTGCACAATTGTCGAAATATGTCTCATATAAACAAAATAACTCTTACATTTTTTCATTCCACGAAAACATTACAACCATATGAGTCAATGAATTCATCAGAGAATCCAACATTGAGAAAGTCTTCTACAAACCGATTATAAAATCAAGCATAACCCAAGAAGCTATGAATCTTGGAAACATTTTTTTGGTTATACCCAGTCATTACAAACATCACATTCTCTAGATCAGATGAGATGCCAAATTTTGAAACTACGTGTCACAATAACTTTACTTCCCAAATCTAGAAATTAAATTTCGATATTTTGACATAAAGTTAGTGATTTCTCAAAAATTGAAGAGATTATACCAAAGTATGCAAATGATCCTCCTCAAAATTAGAGTAGACCAGGATTTCATCCAAAAATACCAGAAAAAAGTATCAAGATACCCATGGAAAAAACTATTCATTAAATCCTAAAAAATTATAGGATAATTGGTTAGACCAAATGAAAATACAAGTTACTCATAATGGATGTACCTGCATAAAAAGGCAATTTTATGAATGTTATATTCTTTTTTTTCTCAACTGATGGTAACCATATCAAGGATCAATCTTTAAAAACAAATTCACCCCTTTCAAGTGGTCAAAAATGTCATCAATCTATGGAGATTAATACTTTTATTTACCATAACTCAATTGAGTTTTTTATAATCAATGAAATGGATAAGTGAACCATTATCATTCTTAGAAAAGAGAACTGATTCCACCCAAGGTGACACACTCTATTGCCTCCCAAGGTGACACACTCCAGTGTATAAATACTTTCCCTAAAAGATCATCCAACTAAGTCATCAAATCTATCTTTTTATATTGGTACATGATGTAATAAAAAATAGATATCTATTGAGTACCTGAATATATGTTAATAGAGAAATATACCACTATTATTGGTGGGAAACCAAATAAGTTAGATGAAACTTTTTTATAAAACTCAACAAAAACTGGAGGGATTTCATCACTCATATATTCCCACTCCAAGTCAAAAGAAAACAATGACATTACTTTCCAAAAATATGGTTAATAAGGTCTCTCTACACTCGAACTGGGGTCCCACTGTCCATGAAAGATATAACATACACCATTTAACATATTAAGAGAGACATGTCAAAGATAATAATCAATTTGGGATTTATTAGGAATGATCCAATCCCTCATGAAAATGACATCAAGTGGTTTAATTTCAAGAACTAGAAGATCCAAAATAAGCTTGATATCCAATAACAAGTAAAATTATGCATGACTATAGAGACTATTCTATATCTTCATTCAGAGGTGTGTAGTAATATGAACCACATAAGATAAAATCACAACAAGTAGATTTACCAGATTTACAATATGAGTAGAAATAAATGAATAAGATGTACCAATATTAAATAAAGAAGTCCTTAATGATGATGTTATAAAAATTATACCTCTCACAGTCACTAGAACCATATCTTCTTATTCCAGATACTCTCTTACTATATGATAAACTTTATTATGGATGCCTTTGGTTGGAACCCATTTTCATGTGAATCAAATTATTATACTGCAGTTTTATTAGGTTTTAAAGATCTCTTACCATAACATGATGTGTGATAGACATGATATAAATTCTACATATGACTTGAGAAACCAAAGAAACCACATATCTTGGGGTGCCTCAGTGCAACCCACATCGAGTATTGAGGATTTTTACACAAGTAAAAAACCAAAGGGCCTATTTTAGGTACCACTTGAGGTTTAGAAAAAACATACTGTCGAGATCTACCATGAGAATATTTATGCTTCTTCTCCCCTTTATAAGAACTCATAGAATTACCACTAAGAGAAATAGAAACTCTCGTTAACCCTAAATTACAAACCATGTCCATCTCAACCGTCAACACTATATCCATCACATTAGTATAAGAAGATAACTTCTAAAACAAAACATGAGAATAAATAAAGGATAAAATTTCCATATCAAACCATTGAGTCTTCATCTTCTCATTAGAAAAAATCTCAGGCGAAAAATACATAAGCACAACAAAAAAATTCATATTCTTTCATGGTCTTGTTATCCTACTTGAGTTTGAAGAAATATAAATCCATAAACAACACTCTAGAAATTGGATAGAACTAGTTAGTAAAAACACATTAAAGTATTTTCAATCTAAAACCTCATGTTTCTTAGCCATCACCATCATGTACCACCATCTCCTGATAGTTCTCTCTAGATTGAAGGTGACGCATTTCACCTTGATTTAATCAGAAGTTTCCTAGAATTCAAACCAAAGCTCAATATCTATCAAAAAATCATCATCTAGTTGAGTATTATTAGATACTTGGAACACTAGTGGATTTTGGAAAAGTAATTCTTGACAATTATTCCATGGAACATCCCTTTGAGGTTAAGCAGCTGGTTCGGGAACAAAAATGTGTGTAGGTGTCTGTCATAGAGCTTGGACAACAGGAATGATAACCTCAACCAAATTTTATTCCATAAGAGGATTTTCCCCCTATGATTCATCACAATCATCCTCCTAGATCTTATTTTCTTGCCTTCTTAGAGGAATGAAGCTACACAACACTAGCAATCACCATTGAATACTTCATATTAAGACTCAAACATTGAAATAATAGAAATTTATCCCATCAAATAAGAACACAAAATATTTATTTCTACCTATCCAAATCAAAATCCAGGAAAATACTAGAACTAATACTCAAGAAACCTTTAACAAAGAACCCTTGGGGACTTAAGGCTCATCACAGTGAGTGTTGTCCAGGAACTCAATGGAAACTACCTCTTATGTACCAACAAGATTACTCAATTGCATAATGACATTAAAGAAATATTCTTAATTTGCACCATTTATAAAAAAAATTATGAACAAGCCTAGATACCCTAGTATCTTGATACCCTACTTGGCACTGATATGGTCCAAAGGGTGTTCCTAATCTCCATGGGTTAGAGAGTAGCACCTAACATCATAATAGGTAAAAATGGGAATAGTTTTTTCCACATAAAGAGTGGAATAATAGTTTCAATTTTGAATGAATAAGGAATGTACAAATAGAGAAAATGTTCTAGAAGTCAAATAGGTATGAAAACCAAAATTACAACAAAAAAGATTGAAAATTTTAAATAGGGCCACCCAAGTCCCCACAAACAAATCTATACACGTCCCAAGGATCTAAAACAAGAGCCACCTTTAATTGGTGCCTTACCCATTCTCGAACCTGGAAAAAGAAAATATACAGAAACATGAAGGTATATGTTGTGTGTGAGATAAAACCCCAATAGTGTCTCACCATGGGTTTCATAAAAAGATGCTAAATTAATTAAAAAAATAAAGATTTTAATTTTTAATAAACTAGCATTGTAATTCAAAATAATATTTTAAACAAATCAATCATTAAATTTAAAATAATTGAAATATTTCAATCAATGTCTTAATAAACATTTTATATATATCAGTTTATATAAATTTTCAAAGAATTTGTAAAAAAGTTTACAAAAAATGAAAATATATCAAATGTAAAAAAATTATCATCATAGTCATATTACATGAGATATGATAGTTCCAGGTTATGGTATCCTTACACACTTGAATAAGTGATCATGAAAATATGTGTACACATGTCCCTTAGAAACAGGTCAATGAGGACTCATCACCATCCCATCAAGTATGTGACCTATTTCATATGTATTTTTAGAGTTGTAATTCATTAATGGATTGTTTTACTACATAACTCACTAACTACCTAGGATTTCATATGCTCTAACAATAACCAGTTGTGTAAAATTTATTTCAAAATTGTTCAAAATCAAATTTGACCCATTATTCCATTATAATATGCCAATTTACTTTTAAAAACCAAAATAAGTTTTTAATCAATTCACGCCTTTTTTCAAGACAAAACCAATGGGTTATTATAAAAAAATCTATTTTTTCAAATACAATTTTAAATAAATTTCACAAATGAAATTTTCAATTTAATTACACAATAAATTTTCCCATACAAATTTCCATATTATTTCCACAAACACACCCCAATTAAATATAATTGAGGGTATTCAAAAATTTTCATTCCAGAGAAAATCAAAACCAAAATCCAAAATAATTTTATTTTTCATAATTTAATCGCAATAAATTTAACTTAAATCATTAAATTTATGGTTAAATTAATTGGACCAATATAAATGTAACCACCTACCAAAATAAGGATATCATGTCTCACAACACCCGCAATGGGAAACTCCAATGAAGAATATTGGGAATAAGGGTTCGAGAACCAAAACTAGATTCAAGATAAAAACTGGGATTAGAACCACTAATAATAGAGTGATCTACCAAATCCTAAGGAAGAGAGAGTAAGATAGAAGTATATAATGAATGGTAAAAGAATTCTTATCTGGGGGAGATCGAAGGAAGAATGCCCAGCTTTGATATGCCATTGAGAGGGTTTGGAGGATAATTTTTTAATGGGATCCATTAAACATATGAAAATATAATAAATAAATTTTATCCTAAGAAAGGTTACAAATAGTGTTTCGATAATTTTTAAACAAATTTTCAGAATAAAACAATTTTTTGCACACAATTAAATGGGAAGGGCCACACATTTTGTCAAACTATTTGCCCTGGTTGTGCGCCCCTACTAGTGGGGTTTCAAGATTTCTTCTAGGTGGGTGCACAGTTTTTGATACCATGTTCCAACCTTGTAAAACCATAATACTGATGTTTTCATAGTTTTCACTAGAAGGCCCATAGTTTAGGAAAACTGTGCGCCAACTGTGCACAAACCAAGAGACCTTTAAATTCCCAAAGGCTTACTGGAAGCACCCATAAACAAAACCCAAAAAAATTATGATAAAAAAGGATTTGAGGATTACTGGAAAAAATAACACAATGTTTCACATAACATTCCTAAATTATCATTAATTAATATATACACTAAGTGTAATGGATAATGGTAGACCATCCCTATCACTTTTTACACAAAAATTTAATTCGTTAATATTTATTAATTACTAAGAATTAAATGTATCAAATAATTTATAACAATTTGAGTCCAAAAATCAATATCTATGAAATAGTTGGATACATTTCATATTTACATATACTTGTTGATAATGCAGAAGATGATTATTGTTATAATAAGCTAGTTGACATTCTTATATTGAAATTTATTGACTAGATAATCTATATATAAAATGTACAAACCATTTACTGTAACAACCCGAGATTTTATGAGAATTATTCTTTTTAATTTCATTGATGTCTTGTGTTGTACGCTACACCAAATTTATCTTGTTCTATACGCAACCCCGTATTAGCTTGTAGTATACACCACACTATTCTTGGCTCGTGTTACACACAATTTCAAGTTTGTTTTTTAGAAATTATTCTAAGTAACATTATGTATAGATTTTGTTTAATGTATATATTAAATAAGTTTTTATTATGTTATATGAAACAACACAAGGAGCTTTCACTACACGCAACCTTGACTTGGCTTTCATTACACACAATCATAACCTTCCTCGATAGCGTGTGTAGTACACAATACCGAGTCTCACTAAACAATGATATATTGTTATAATATTATTATGAACTAGCTGTTATGAATAGTAGTATCTAAATTTTAAATTTTATGACATTATAATTCATCTAAAACATTTCATATAAAATGGTATGAGAACAAAATAAATTTTTCGGGTAATATAATTATTTTTAAAAAAATGCAGTTTTGCCGCCTTTTGATGGCGCACCCACTTTAAATCTATTTTTGACAGGTTTATAAGTTCAATATGAAAAAATAAAATCCTTCTTTGGAATGAGGATATAAAAATTTACTTTGGATAAATTTTTCATATCATTCTGATAACTTTCATATTTTAATGAATAGTAAAAACACGCTATATTTTAATTAAAAACAACTTTTTTCATCGTAATAATTTATATGGTTAAATTATAATATTTAATGGTTTTAAGCTATAAATAGAATATATTTTTACGATTTAATATAATTTATGTCATTATCATTGATTTTACATTGAATTCATAGGTAAAATCATTTCAATCTTTTGTAATGTTTTAACTTTTAAAACTCATTTTATTAACAATGAGATTAATTTTAAATTAAGTTCTTTAAATTCTGTGATTTGAAATTGGAGAAATGGATTCCATATTTTGAATCAGTATGTACAAATTATGTTAATAAGATAATTTTAATTTTTAGTCATTAAGAATAGTAACTAAGGTAAATTGTATTTATCATAGTTAAAGGTAAATCAGGTAATTAAGGGTAAATATAATATTATAAAATTACCCTAACACATGAAATAATATAATTGGGTGATTGTATTTTACCCTAAATCATACTTGGGTCGAAATGGAATCTAATGTAACCCACTTGTATTTGATTAAGACCTTTTATTTATTTTAATTAAAGGAATGTGAAATGTCTCACTCAAACTTTAATAATTAGATTATTTTTAATATAAGGTAATACAGAATATAAATTATATTATAAATACTCATTTGAAATATAAAAGGTTTTTCTTTAACATGGTAATTTATTTTTAATTTTTAAGAAATATTTAATTACTTTAATTTCTTATACATTAATGACAACGAAATTATTTCTTTAGTGAAAAATCAATAATATAGTTTTTATTAAAATAACAATACCTATCAATAGGACTCGAAACTTGACCAAATATTACTGGTCGAGTATATATATACCCGAATCATCCAAGGGTAGATTTGGGGACCGTTTTGAGCCTTATAAAACCTATTAGGACATTTATATTATTTATTTCAAATGATTTCAAATATGTCACCTTAATAATTTAATAAATATAAAAATTTAACTGTTGTGATTTTAAGATGATAAATTCGAGTAAAAATATTATTATGAAAGTTATTATATTTATCTTCATCATAGGATTTTATTATTAATTTTTATTCAAAAAATAAGTATATTAAATAATTATAAAAAAATGTTGTAGTAATTATTTTATTAAGAGATATACCAAATAAATGGTTTTAAAAATATTAAAATAAATAATATATGAACAAATTAATGTTCCGCATGATTTTTTTGATTAATATGACATGTTATGGATCTATTATCTATTTTTGTTCGAACATATCTTTGGTGTGGTTTTTATTTAAATTCAAATAATGAATAGTGTCAAAATTGAAACTATTGATATTTTATAAAAATAACGTATTATTAAATTATTTAAAAATCAAAAAAAAACATTCAAAAAATAAAAATAAAAAATTATATGGTCGAAAAGGATATAATGTATCCAATTATGGAAAATTTACAACATTTAAGTATGTATTTATAACAATTTAAAATTTAGAATTTTATTACCACAAATAAAATGAAATTGATTAAATAATGATAAATCAAGTTGATAAGTTATAAAATAAACTTAAAACATGACTAAATTTTATTGTTTGATGATATTACAGCCATATATTATCTCATATTCAAATTTTGTCATTTTTTGAGGTTTTTATGTGGGTTTTCATTTTATTATTAATTACTATTTTTAATGTTTCCAAAAGTGCCCCTCTCCTATCTTATATAAGGGCACCTTGTTCCCTCTCCTCTTCACACACATTTTAGCCTTAAATATTGGCCAAACCCTTCCAATTTCTCTTATCCACTTCCATATAAACATACTAGAGTTCCTGGTCTTCTTCAAAGACCAACCTTAGTACCTTAAGAGGAGGTTAAGAAGAGGTGCGTCAAAGAAGAGGTAATATCTTTTACCGATTCTTTCCATTATATTTATTCTTATACTTTGTCTTATTTATTTTTTTCATAATAAATTAATAACATCAGTATCACTCATATAATGATATTTTATTATAAATATGAAACAACCCTATTTCACTTTCTATCCATCCTATGGAAAATGAAATCACTGCGCGTGCGTACGTACAGAATACCGTCTCCATGTCATGGTGTAATATGTTTTCCACCACCACCTTATATGGATGGGTATAATGGTGTAAATAATAACTATATATGATTCTTATAACATGATATTAATTCTAAGACATTCCATATTCCACTCCAATACCATTCAATAGTTACGGGAACGATATCGTCGCTCGTGCGTACGTACGGCCTACCGTCTCCACGATGTGATGCGACTCGTTCTACATGATCTTCATTGAATAATGATTATATAAATGAATTTAATTAATAAATAAGATATATATTACCCTAATACCATTCTTTAAATAAGGTATCTATAACTTAAAAAGAGGAATAATAATTTATTCGACAAGACATGCGTAAAAACATAAAGCAATGAACACCCGAATAACAAGTAATAATGAAATATTACTGATAAGAAGATAATAATATGACCATGTATGATATCATAAAAATGAATATGATTCTTTAATAAGTCAATGAAATTATTTAAATCATTATACAGGAGGTTCGGATACATACAAAGCATATCAGACCTAAGGTAAGGGAAAATCTCGCAATCTCATTTTTATCCAAGATTGTTTATACATTAGAATTTACTAGGGAATATTTATCATCCACATCCATGATTCCTTGATATATAATATTATTTCTATCCTCATACTATTTTTTAAATCCAATTTTACCTAGTGGTGAATTTTTAGTAAAAGATATGAAAGGAATCTTTTTTTCATTTTCAATACGAGATACTTTTTGACCTTTTCAGCCAAAGTAATAGAAGAATGTTTTTTTACTTGTACAGCATGAATTGGTTTTCATGATTCCATAGAACATTATTTCTATGAAGTTACCTTTACAAATTTTTATGTTTATTTTTAATTAACTTCTTTTAGATTAAAATTCTATGACATGTTATGAAAGGAAAAATGTTTTAGAAAGGATATTTTCCTCAAGAATGGAGTTCAAGTGTTTTATCAAAATTATTTTCCATCTAAGATAATATAGGGTTATGTTTCTATCCCTATTATTACATTGATTTGATTATGTTGGGATGGAATTATTTTTATGAAGTCCTTTATCTTATATGAATAGTTTTATGATGTCACGATGTTTAAGAATCCCATTTTTATTACATGGGTGATGTTATGATGTATGATTTATGATTTTGTGGCACACATAAGAATGGTTTCATTATGAGATGGGTGGGACCTATATCTACCTAAAATTCATTGGGTAGAGATTTATATCTCAGGATATAGACATGGATGGAATGGAAGGTTAATCTGGTTCAGTGATACAGGACTGAAACGTGGAGTGAACTCAGTTCAGTAATGGACTTTGTCCGCAATGATAGTCTCGGCAATGAGTCTGGACTAAAATGAAATGATTTTCTACGATTATGTGTGTATTCCACAAAGTTTCATGTTTTAAGTTATGATTATTGGGATTAAATTTCACTAATATGATTTATCCCATGTTATGATATTATGATCTCTTTTGAAGGCTAAGATATTCGAAATGTTATGTTCTTATGAATAAGATATGATTGATATTTCTTTTGTTTACCCTTATTGAGCATTTGAGCTCACCCTTTTGTATGTTTTCTTTTCCCCAGGTTAGGAAGAAGGGTATTAAGTAGGATATACCAAAAAGAGACTCTAGATATTATAAAATAAGTTGGAGACAATGTAGATGATTTATGAACCAGTTGTTTATGTTTCCCAGTTTCTAAAGACACTATACCTATACGAGCCTACCATGGTTTTTTATATGTTGTAATAAGTATGATTCAATTATGATGTAATAACCATTTATCTATAGTATGGGTCGTTATATTTACCATATTACTCAACACATAAAACAATTCATTCATATATATAGAATAAATCTTGACCTTAAGGATTAACTAAATCCCTTTTCTCAAAACAAGATAAATAAATCAAGAATATATTTATAGATAGAAAAAATAATTGTTTTTCCATTATATAGTAAATCCATGTGAAAAACAAAAAGCATAATCTCCTACCTCTAATTCACTAACTCTTTTCGTATTTCGATCACATATATCAACTTATCTTACATTAATTATCATATATTTGGAATTCATTATTTATTATCAGAAATTTAAATTTATCTTCCATTTACCAATATCAATGAATTAGAATTAGATAAATTTATCTCTTCTTCATTTAAATCGGTTTTGTAACATAAAAACCCCACCTAAAACCAAATATAAGGTGAAAATTCACGTAAGCTTTAGAGAACCCCATGGGAACCAGATTTGGTAAATAAATTCCTTGTATTTAACAAAATATTTTGGGTTTAATATATCTTAAAATACAACATAACATACAAAAAAGAGCTTAAATACAATTTGGATTAGAAAAAAACAGATAACATTCCATTCCATAACATAACAAGCACACATTAAAAATAACCATCAACATCCATAAGTAAGACAACAAGGCCCAAAACCACTAAAATTGAAAGATAAGGTTCCAAATTTGGGGCCACCCAATGCTTCAAATGACTAATACATACATGTTACGAATACACCACTAAAAACTATATTGCATCAATGTGTCACACTAGTGAATTAAGACGTATTACCCATAACAATATCACATATAAAACATTGGTATACACACCAAGATGCACATACATGGGTGAGTATATAAACCCAATTTCAAATCCCCCAAAAGATCCCACACATGAAACTTATTCAAGATGGAGTTATCTGAGATTTATATATATAATAATAGGGAAGGAAAATACATGTAAGAATGGTCAATATAAACTACATAATAAACCCACACTAAACATTCAGTCATTTTAATCCTTAAATTTCATAAAACTACCTACTCCATAACTCATACACCAATGTTATAAACTTGATCACCCATGAAATATACACATACCAACATTCATATGGACACAGTACCAGCACAAATGAACCACCCATCCAACGGTTCCTTTAAATGGACCAAACTCACAAACAAACAAACTATCCACAATGAACCATTTCATCACATTGTTATCCATTACATGTGGTCCCTTAAATGAAACTAATTTCCAAGTCTGCCCCAAAAAATACCCTTCTATATGAACTATGAACACATCAAAACTCATACCAAATCCATTTTACTATTATGTTAAAACCATGTTTTCAAAACATAATTCTGAAAAAAATAAATTTCGTTAACACCACACGTGAACACATATACTCACACAAACTCTAAATCACGGTTAATTTTATGGTATACTATAATCATTATTTAAGACTAAAATCATCAAATAATCATTTTATCAAACATTTTATAAGCATCACTCACAATATATATCTTAAATCATTTTACACCAATTGGATATTCAAGGAATATTTATAAAAATATTATCAACTAATAAATAAAAAAATTAAACTTTTAAAACCATAACGTGTCATGTTATTAACAAAGGTATAGGGAAATTGAATCCCCATATTATAAACATGATTTCTTAAATGAAACCGAGTAACAAACTACTAGATAATGGCTCTCATAACCCTTATATGATGGATGAAAACAAAATAAAAATAAAAAATAGCATATCCATAAAATCCAAGAATAGAAAACCTTGAATAAGGTTTATCACAATGAAAAATGAGAGGTAACACTATATGAAAATACCCCCATAGTGATGATTTTCTTTAGTTTAGAAACTTTTTTTGCAGCCTCTAAATCATTTCCTAGTGGTTTTCAAAAAAATGTTATTTTTTAGTGATTTTTTCAGGATTTTTTTCCAGTTCGTTCATGAAAAAATTAATACATTTTTTATTTATCAATGTTTGTATAAACTACCACTAATGTTGTCCTCAATATACCATACATAATGGTGGTTTAAATCCCGAGAATAATACTATACATATTTTGTGGAAGTTTCTAAATACATCACTAAATATGGTAAATTTATCAAATTCTATAGCATATTTTGTGAGGGTTTTTAAAACCTCCACTAATTATATAGAAATAGTTAAAATCATCCCCAAATATGGTGGAAAGTACATAGCCTGAAACATTTTATATTCTAATAAATTAAACTAAAACTAACTTTCTTACATTCCTAATGATCTTTTATATTTATAGTTTTTGAGAGTTAAGTCATAACTCTTACATAACAAACCAATATATTAAAAAGTGGAAACTTATATTTTGTATCCATTTTTACGGAAAACAAAACTTTTACGAGATAACATGTTTTTTTCCTAAAAAATCATTACAATTTTGATATTAACCTAATCTTTGTCCCTACTCCTCCTTAAACCCTATGAAACATTTTTTAATCATGGGATGTGAACAAAAATCTCAATAAGGGATATAAAATAAAAGAAATAAATAGTTAGTCCATGATTACTTATAAAAATATTCTCTTTTTAAATATTGTTTGTCTCAAAAGTAACATTTTATTATACAAGAAATAACCTTCTCTACCTAATGAATTTAATAATTTTTTTAATAATAAAACTTAAATGAAAAATAGAATCCAAAAATTATCTTTGATAACATGAAAAACACAGTATAATTTTTTCACAAATTTATACATCTCACCCCTTAAAATGTAGCATATTCTTTCCCTTAAACATAAGATCATTATCATTAACTTGATAAATCATATGATTCCTATAAAAACCCATAGAAATTATAGATGAAACACCTTGGTTACTAGGGTCATCATTTCAATAAAAATATTAATAATAGAATTACCATACATTCAGATTCCATATGCAATGCATTAGAGGGCTATCACAGACTCACCCTTCCTTGGTTAATTATAGAACCACCCATCATTGGTTAATAACATAACCACCCATCCTTTGATTATAATGGAACCACCGATCATCATAATAATTCCCAAGAACCAAAAAAAAAGAATGTTTTCATTTTCATAATTACACTAATAAAAATTTCTCAGTAAAATATTCTTTCAATTTTGAAATTAATTATTTACAGAACTAGAAATTTTAAAAACAAACAATTATCCTTAAAAGAAACCTTGTAAAATTGTAAAGTATGTTTCAATGAAAATATTAGTCTTGTTGGTGTGAAAATTAGTTCATTATGTATAAGTTCAAAAAAATTCCTTTAGTACCTTGAGATAATATTAATGAAAAATGTCATAAAATAATAGTAAAAAAACATCTTTTAAACATTTTTAGAAAAAATATATATGGATGAAAAAATAGTTATAAGATAAACATTATAAAGGTATTTTTAAAAAGAAAATCCGTTACCTTGATTCTGAATCATCACATATGTTACTTATCATCCTGAATAAAAAACTTATATCTTTATTGAGAAAAATTTTGAAGTTCATTATTCATTTTGTTTCATTTAATACAATTTTATATATACTTATTTTATCAATTAAATTTTCATCAGGTGTTTTGATGATACTCGACTAATATGTCATAAATAACATCAGTAGGTTGACTATGGTAAAAGAGGTAATTATTCAAAAAAATCATAATAATAATAGATAAATAATAATAATTTTTATTCAATTATTATTCTTTTAAAACTAAATTAAGAAATACTGTTATGAAAAATGTAGTACGTTACAATCCTGGAGGCAGTTGGTCATACGTATGCATAAGTAACATTTTTATTTTGAAATGATTGTTATTAAGAGGAGGTAAGTTTTATTTTATATATCTAGAATGATAATAATATCATAAATATCCTTTTAATCCTTTAATTATACATATATATCATCCATGTTAAGTGGTGATGAAAAATGAATCGCATCACTTCGTGGAGGTGGTAGTCCACACATAAACATTAATGAAATTATCATTTTTTTAGTGAATGTAAAGGTAAGAAGATAAATGATATATTGTATTTTTATAATTATAAATAAAACATGAATATCACATATAGACATTAATTACATAATTATAACCAATATTTAGGGAAAGTGATGGAAAATTAATTACATCAGTTCGCAAGGTGGTAGTCTTCCGTATACACAAACGATGAATTCCTCTCCCATTTTATGGTGGTTGGAGATGGATATAGGTTATTATATAAACATAAAAACATATATGTATATGGAGGATATTTGTTTTATTTTATCATGGTTTAATAAGATTTTATAGAGATTGATAAAGAAACGAAACTAAAACATGCGGTTAAAACGTTACATCTGCTTTGGAATGTCTCCTCTAATTAACACCTTAATCCCTAAAATGTTGATATTATTCATAAAACAAAACATATTTAATTAAAAGGGGGATTATATTAAGGTATTTATCTTGGGGTTGGATGTGTGAATAAATTAGAATAAGTGCTTCTCTTTTATAAGAGAGGAGAGGGGTACTCTTGGAATTCTTCAAAATGTTAGATTAATATAAATTAAATTTCAATTTAGAATGACTTCAAACCAATATATTTTGAATATGGTATAATTATGGGTAAAAATAAATTTCTAAAATAAATATAATAAAATTTTATACTATGTGTTTACCATTATATTTCATTTTAACCCCTCATGAACCACTTTCACAATAATAGTGAAAAGAAAGATTTTTACACTTTGAGGGTCAATATAGATACTATAAATGGAAAGATCAGCCCATAAATGGAAAATTATTGATATAATAATCCATATCATAATCAATTGGATGATAATAATATTTTTTAAAAATTTATATCATTTAATAAAATATTGTGTATTATATTATATCATTAATATCATTTTTTATAATTATTCACTACTTTGACTTTAATAACATCATGAAAACAATAAAAAAAATTTAAAAATCTTTTTATACACCCCTAAAATTCATTTTCCTAGATAAAATTCATGGATCACATTAATTATCTATAATTACATTACTTTTAATATTTTTAATGGCATTTGATTGATTTTTCAATTAATTGAATAATTATCGTGTCAACACTGTGTATATATTTAAGGTAATTATTTATTTACTAAAAATTAAAAATCATTTACCTTGATGAAGATAAATAATTTATATATAAAATCAAAATTTATAACTAAACATATCTTCTATTTATCTCCATGTTAAAATATTATAGTTATTCAAGACAAGTGTGTGGAATTTTATATTTTTCTTAAAATAAAATATTAAACAATATATAATAAGATTAGAATGGATAAAATTCCATATAACCAAATATTTAATGAGTGTGAATGAAATTAACTATTCCAATAATCATAAGGATAATGTTAGGGTTGTTTTATAAAATCCATTTTTAAAACCATAATTAGGTTATTTAAAATAAAAAGAAAATACTAAAATTTAAATATAATATAATACATAATTTTTCTTTTAAAATAATTAAACAAAAAAATAATTTTTAATAAAAATCAGTATTTTTCTATATTTATTAAAAAATAGATCCTTTCAAAAAATTCTGAAAAATTCATCCTAAGATAATATTGATATTATAAGATCAAATGTGAAATTCACCTTGTCAAATATATTTAATAAATTTTATAAAAATTAATTATAATGTTCACTCATAAAAAACCATTTTTGAAGATAATATATTTTTGGATAAGAAAATTAATTTATTAAAAATCGAGCGCATATTTATAAATAATAAATTAATACATTATTAATCAGTAATAACTTTACATATTTTTAATTAAATTAATACCATTAATTCCCATCAATTTAATAGGTAGATTGTAACATTCATATTTAAATTAGAAAAATTCATTGTTCGCTTAAACCCGGGGTTCCTTATCTTGTACTCCATAGAACATAGTATTTTTTTATAATAAGGATATTAAATTACTCCCTTTTAGAAATCATTTCCTCCAAATTTTATCTCCAGATCAAAAAACAAAAAGTTTTAATTAGAAAATAGATTTATTAAAATTCTCACATTATAAAAAGGGTTAATAAAATAATCACTTAAAATAGAGAAAATGGAAGTATGAAGGTCATCTGAAATAACTCATAATTGGGTTTCTATATTGGAAAATAATGGTGGGAAGTGTAAATATTATTATAGAAAAAAACCAAACATTCATAAAAAAGAAAGAGTGAAATAGAACGTGGTTATGATAATTTTATCTATCACAAGACCATAAATCATTGATGGATTAAAAGTAAATTTATTTCATAGTAAGAAAAATATATAGATAATGTTTTTATTTCAATATATTTTTCTTATAGATGTGGATTTCCTTTATCATATATAATAAAAGCATACAAAAATTAACTTTTCATGAATAATTTCATAGTTAAATCTTTTTCCACCACAAAAATCATATTTTTTCTCCAAACAATGTGTATTAAAGATGATTTTAGGCCTAAAGCACTAGAATCAACTTCAAATGAGTCACATAATCCTCAAAATTGTAACAACATATTCATACTATCTTGAGACAATAACAAAAACTGTAATGGTTTTGACAAGATAAGATAATTCCAAAAATGAATAAACTTTTTTATGAATAAAAACTACTTTAATTTATAAAATTAAAAATTAGCACCCAAAATTAATCTTATAACATTTGATAAATATCTGTATTTATAAATTCATTGAAACATTATAAAATAGTATTGAAACCCAATAATCAGATGGAATTGATCAAATAGACTTCCAAAATAAATTTAATATTTTCCTCTAATTAACATCAACCACTCTTAATGTCTCAAACCAAAATGTAATTACACAAATCAAATAATCTCTAATTAATGACATTAATTTATTTAGTTCAATATAAAGACACATTAAAATAATAATCTCCTCAAAATGTCAATTCAACCATTATTTCTCAAATAAAATCCCATATTATTTTATTTATATTAATCATATAGGGCTCCTCAAATAGTGAATATCTTTTGAAATTAAATTAATCACATAATCTCAAAATCACTTATCAATCTCAAGGTTATCTATATGGTAAAAAATATATTCCAAAAATAAATATAAAATTTACTTTTCAGATTTATTACATAATAAAATAAATCATACTTAACATGTCATCACACAAGCCATTGGTAGGTGATGCACCTTTGTCACCCTCTAGTTTCAGGTTCATGTCATGCAGCCTTTTCGGATGGGAAATGTTGTCACCTGACAGAAAGGTTGTCATTTTTCTAAATATATATTAATATAGATCTTATAAATTTATCATAAATGTGATGTACATCATCAAGAATAATATTAATACATTGCATATTAATGAAATCGGTTAACCTCTAAGGTTATCTCATACCATTTATTTTGAATCCCTTAAAATGAAATAAACCAAAATTACTTCAAAATAAAAGATTATGGAAAACCTAAAGGTTATCCTTAACTCTATACAAATGTTCAAAAAAATGAAATGATCTTTAATCATCAAATAACATTTTAAATTTTAAACATATAGGTTACATATACCTCAAAATAAATGTCTCTTAATGTAATTCCATCACAAAAAACATCAAAAGAGTACTAATTCTTATGGTCATCTGTAAAATCATACTGTATGAATCCATATTCGTAGACACACCAATAAAAATTTTCTTCATAATCCTTTAATAAATATTTGCAATCTTATTACTTAATACTTATTCCTTATAAAACAAATATGAAAAATGGCCTAATATTCGACAATATAAAAACATAGGTCAAGATATAATCTATACCTTTCATATGAAATTTTCAGTTTCCTTATCTTCAATAATAATAGCTTTAGGAATTGATAAACATTCATTTTTTTGGTATTTCTGATCATGTTCTGGAACATTCTCCCTAGGGCATCGATGTTCATAATGACCGTTCTCCGGATGTATACATGTTCAATTGATACCTTATAAAGTACTTATTCCCTTTCATGGAGTTAATTCGATGATTACTTTTTTCCTTGGTATATTATTTCTTTATGAAATCCTTTAACCTATATAAAACAAATTTTTATTCATTTAAGAAATTTCTAGGGTTCTTCTTTCTACATTCATGAGACATCAGTCATTTAATATTTTTACATTTATGATATTTTGACAAACAATTATAGGGATATTTACTTATCTATTATTGGTTGTGTTAGAAAAATGTCTTAGGTTTATATTGCGAATCATAACTCATGATACATTGTTAACAATAACCACCTTTTTTCTCATTACATATCCCATTTCATTTAGTTTCTTATTTAAAAAAAAATCTCATTTTACTTCACATCCATTTTTTTAGTTTTTTTACCGATGGATCCATCCATTTACAAAACATGAAAATTTTACTGTGATCATATCAATAAAATTATAATAAACGATCTTATGAGGAGATAAACAGTAAGATATCCTTAAACATGGTATCTTTAACTAATATCTATTTATATGAAATAACCATAATTACCTCTGAAAAAATATTCCTTATGGTTATAGTTGAATTTTAAATTATGTTAAAGTAACATCCTAACCACTAAATTTAACTAAATCGTACTCGGATACCAACTATAAGGACCCAAACATAAAAGTTATATATTTTAGTGACATAACCTAGAATTAAATTGCTAACATTCCCAAATATCTGTTACGATTATATATTTATAGAGTTAGGTCATGACTCATACATAAAAAATGTATATATTAAAAGTGGATACTTCTATTCAGTATCCATTTGTTTCAAAAAACAAAAATGTTAAGATATAACAAGTTTTATTTTCGTGATTTTTTTTTTAAATTTTTATCTTAACCTCATACTTGAACCAAATAATCCTTAAAAATATTGATTTTTTTTAAATATGTTATGATTAAAAAAATATCTACCGGGTAAATAAATAAACTTTTATTCCATAAATAATTATAAAAAATATCCATTTTTTAAATTAAAAATTGGTGTAAAATAATCAATTTATTACCCAATAAAACACATTATCTTCCAACATAGTTTCATAAAACGTTTTTTAATAAAACTTAATGTCACACTAAAACTCATATATATTTCTTTGAAAATATAAAAAACTCATAATATCATTTTTACAAATAATGTTTTCACTCTTTAAAAAGTAGTATATGCATTCCTTTAAACATAATATCGTCATATTATAATGAGAAATAATAATATTCTCATAAAACCCCACAACACGTATAGATAAAACATGTATGTTACTTAATAAATTATTTACACATCACTCTTATAATCACTCTTACTAATTGAATAACTATACAATCAACTTCCATACCCAATGCATTATAAGGCTATCATAGACCCACTAGTCATGCATTTATCATCGAACAACCAATAATTTTATAATAATATAACCACCCATACCTGGTTTATAACATAACCACCCATAAACATAAAAATTTATAAGAATAATTAAACATGAAATATTTTATTTTCATCATTATAGTCATAATATGTTTTTAAGTAACATAACATTTCCATTTTGAAATTACATATTAAAAAACTGTGCAATTACAAAAGAAAAAATCATATTTGAAAATAACCATGTAAAAATGTAAATTAATACTCAAATAAAGTATTAGTCATGTATATGATAAAATCAAATCATTTAATTTAAGTTAAAATAATTCCATTCATACTATTTTTGTGAAAATTCAAAAATTTCTTCATTTGGAAAATGAAAAAAATATTCCGTTCAAACCGTTCTATAAAAAGTTAAACATGGGTAAAAATTATTTTAAAAAATCATATGGGAATACTAAGGAAAAAAAATTCAAACATTTTTTATGAAAACATGGATGTGGAAGAAAAAGTTAGTTTCAAGAGAAATACGAAAAGAAGTTTTTTAAAAATAAAGTCACATACGTTGAGTTCGACTCTTCACATATGGTTTTTATCCTCCTGAATAACAAAATTATTTTAATTTTATACTTAATTTAGAGAATTTTCGACTTCATTATTCATTTATTTCATTTCCTACAATGTTATATATAATTATTTAATCAATTAATTTTATGTCAGGCATTTTGATGATATTGGACACATATGTTAGGAATGAATTCGGTGGGATGACTATGGTCAAAGAGGTAATTATTCGACAATACCTGATTAAAAATGATAAAATAATTATTATTTAATACATCAATTATTATTTTAAAACCATTCATGTAATATGGTTATCAAAAATGGACTACATTACAATCATGGAGATGGAAGTTTGTACATACTCATGAGTAACATTTCATCTTTTCAACGATCATTATAGAAAGAAGGTAAGTATTAATTTATTTTTCCATATTGACTATAATATAATAAATATCATATTAAAACTTTAAATATACTCATATATATAGTCCATGTTCTGTGCTGATGAAAAATGAATTACAATACTTTGTGGAGGTGGTAGTAAACACGCACACATGAAAGACATTTTAATTTTTCAGCGAATGGAAAGGTAAGATGTTAAATGATATATTATTTGTTTGGAATGATAAATAAGTAATGGATGTCATATAAAAATTTTAATTCCATTATTACAACCAGTCATGAGATATTATTATTAAAAACAAATTACATCGATTCGTGAGGTCATAGTATATTGTACACAAGAACGACAAGTTCTACCTCCACTTGATGGTGGTTGGAGATGGATATAGGTTATGTATAATGAACCAAACCAACACTTATAGATTTATTTCTAAAACATGATGTGTAATTTTTTTATAAAAAAATACCGAATCATTACAAAACACATTACACAGTTGAGGAACATTTAATGGTCCATGTTATGTAGAATAGACAAACCTTACATTTTTATCAGAGCTCTATAAAAGTAAACGAGAAAACCACATAAAATATAATTCATGAACATTTATCCTTTATCAAAGCTTCCCAAATTATAACTTCAAAGTGACCTATGAGAATAATTTTTAAAACATAGGGTGAGAATTTAATATTCCAAGTAAGGGGTTCTTAAAAAAGTTTCTAAATGATTTAAAAATAATTTATTTAAATAAAAAAATATACATATTCTTGGAAGATGATTTTATTAAAATATAAATAAGTACATATATATTAGAAAACATAAATTTCACAAAAAATTTATATTTGGAAAGATCATAAGGATTCATCTATTGAAAATAATATTTTTTTGTTGGGTCATTCATGATACTTGGCATAGCATATTAAAAACGTAAGGTCGTTAGTCACAAATAATTTGAAACAAATTCCCCATTAGATTTATGGGTTCACTCCCCATAACTTCAATTAAAATTAATTAAAATAGTGACACTTTTTTCATGAAATACTTTTAATGGACCTTCTATTCTCAATCATAACACAAAAAAATTCAAAATACTAACATAAAAATTATTTTCATTAAGAGAAAATAACATCTAGTATAACAGGTCATAAAAAGTTACTTAGAATTCTGAAAAGCATTTTTTAGAGAATCCCATTCTTGAAATAACTTTCCATAATCATAAATAATAAATAAAATGGATATAAAAAAATAACCCATGATCTAAAAATGAATATATAATTTTTTATTCTAAAAATATCACAAAAAATAAATAATTATTTTTGCACATAAAATTATAAAAGAAACCTTTTTAAATAAAACATTTTAATGTTTGAAGAAATCCATGTACATATTAATTTCCTAAGTAAACCTTAAAATTAAAATTTAAATCATGAATTTATTATGAATGAAAGGTATGTGGATGTTATGAATAACACATGGCCTCAACTATATGAAAAATCGACGTACATAACTTCAAAATAACATGATGACATGTGTATTTTTCTATGCACACTCTTTTAGAAACATGACAGTAAAATTATAAACATGACAACAATCATCACATCCCTACACACACACACATATATATTAAATTGAATGATACTGTGATTCGAGATGAATTACCTATATATTTCAAATCTTGTAACGATGGCTAAAGGTATATATATATAATTGAAATTAGAAGACCTAGAAATAAATAATATTGGATATTGATATAATATATATATATATATATTCATAATATATATATATATATATATATATATATATAATAAATCCATAAAAATATTCTCATAGTGTACAAAAAATATCACTTAATTATACACATGCCTAACATAAACTTAAAATTTACATACTTATATCTATAAATCAAGAATTAAAAATATAAACATGGAATTATTAAAATCACTTATAGAACCTTATATAGTTAGATATAAGTCTGGAAATAATGATGTAAATAATCAGTGATAATGGAAATAATACTCACATATTATGTATATATTCGACAAACAAACAATTGAAATAAATATATATATATATATATATATAAATCAAGAACTTAGATCCAAAAATCATAAACCTACAGTGTTATGAAAACATTACATATACATGATATTTTTTTTAAAATAATGAAAACAGTCCCCTTAAAGAAAATAAAAACATAAATATAGTTTTGATAAAAATAAATAAAACTCCTTACATGATCTTCATACTCAAGATGAAGACATTCATTTTCTGTTGAAACTTTTCACACACTCTCATTCTCTCTGGTCTAACAAAAGGTTGGTTTTCCAATTATCATTTGCACATTGGTGTATGGATTTTATAACCATAAACTATACTGTATATATAGTGAATCACATAAACATAAATAAGAAAGAGCTAAAACTTGTTATTGGAATGGACCATATTGGATTTTCATACCTATAAATAGATAAAGTTTCATGTTTGTAGTGAAAACTTGGTATACAGGTGTTACTAATTTAATTGAGAGAGAAAAAATATATATTCATACAAATAAAATGATACGAAATAATCACTAAACAAAGAATAAATATTTTTTGATAATACCGGTACATGGATAGTGAGAACAACGTACGCATGCCAAAATGAACAAGATTTTCATAGTCTAAAGGCAAAAAAGAAAAAAAAACTAAAGTGGTTGGAAAATGATCAATAGATTAATAAAAAATGAAATTACAGCATCAAATTTTAACTGATGAAATATCAGACTCCAAAAAATTAAAACAAAACCTCCATCACAAGGTTTTAAAATTATTCTATTGGTGAATAAGAACTCACTGTACTACCAGTAGTTGAACCCTAACTATGCTCGATCCTCATTGAGAGCTCTCATGAATCCTTTATTGGTTATTGATCTTGTCCGAAGACTAATCCAATCCTCATATACCTACTTCTTACTCAGTGCTTTGATGGCATCATCATTTGGACCTCGACATCAACTTGAAGCCTTACTACACCACCAAATATCTCGACTCCCTATCCAATGACCGAGCACGACCCCCCGTCTCCCCATTACCCTATAAAGATACCCCACATTAATCCCAATTTCTTATAACTTTTAATTAATTTTTATCATTTTTTACATTTTTAATTATATATATATATGTATGCAACTTGGTTCATTTGATAAAAATATATATATATATTTATAAATTCAAAAATTTTAAAAAATTAAAAACGTGATATAATTTTATATATTTATAAAAATATCATTTACTAAATTTTTTTATAATTAATTATTACTATTATTTTATATTTAATTCAAAATTATATGCTTATATTATTCTATTCAGATTTATTTAATAAAAAGCTTTATAAAGAAAAATTTAGAATAATATATGATTTTAATATTTTCTTTATTTAATATTTTCTATTTATTAAAATAATAATTAAGAAAATATTATGAACATAAATTTAATAAAATATCATTTTATATAAATCAATTTATAAACATAATTTGGCATTTGTTATAAAATCATTTTCGAAATTTTTTTTAATAAAACACACAAGTTTTATTTATACAAAGCTTATAAAAATCGGTATTTGATTGAAATTTTGAATATTATAATAAATTATTATTATTATTATTATTAAAAAACAATCTATTTATTAATTACTTTGAAATTATAGGATGTTACATTATTCCCCCTTGGACCATTGCAATTCGTTTGTCAGACTAAAAATTAGTCTGAATTTTTATCATTAGAATTAAGAAAAACTAGGATTGTTAAACTTATATAATCTCCCTCTTAGACGAAAACATATAATATAAAATGTTTTATAGACCATTGCTCTGATACTAATTATAATGACCCAAACCCATATTTCGAGATTCGGTGCAAAAACATGCTTTGTAATATTTTTATAAAAACAGACTGAATAATTACACAACTAAGGACCATTTACCAGTCTAGGATTTGGAGAATAGACAAAAGCATATATTTTTATTATATCATTATATAATTAAAGGAGAAAAACACATCTAATATACTTCATGTGCATTAACCCTTTATCGAAGATTCCCAACTTTGATCTTCAATGTAACCTGTGAAAATAATTTTTAAAACATATGGTGAGCATTTAATATACCCATTAAGGGGTTTCTAAAAACATTACTAAATGATTTAAAAATATAATCTTGGAATAAACATATATACATATACTTGGAAGAGGATTTTATTAAAATCTAAACAAGTACATATAACTTAGAAAATAATAATTTCAAAAAATAATTAAATTTCAAAAGATCATTGAGATTCCTCTATTGAAAATAATAATTTTTAGTCGGTCATTCATGATACATGGAATTCCATATTAAAAATTTAAGTCCTTTATTCATAACTCATATGAAGAAATGTCCCCTTATTATTTTTGGGTTCACTCCCCATAACATCACTTAACATTCTTTATACGAGTGATAATTTTTAGAAAAACACTTTTAATGGACCTTTCTTTCTCAATCATAACCCAAAAAAATTAGAATACATATATAGAAATTATTTTATATTAAAGAAAATAACCTTATAACATGTCAAAAAAATTTCCTTAAGAATTTAAAAAACCATATTTAGAGACTCCCATGCTTGAAATAACTGTCCTCATATATAAATCATAAATAAAATGGATAATTAAATAAATTCACACTTGGCCTAAAAATTAAAATATAATTTATATTTCTAAAAAAATCATAAACAATAAATATTTATGTTTCACACAAAAAATTATAAAATAAATATTTTTAATAAAACATTTTATGCTTGTATAAATTTATGTACTTATAAATTTCAGAAGTAAAGATTAAAAATTAAATTAAGTTCATGAATTTATTAATAATTCAAGGTATTTTGATGTTATTCATAATTCATGGACTTGACTATATGAAAAACTGACATCCTTAACTTCAAAATAACATGATGATATGCTTTGTTTTCTATTCACAATCCTTTAGAAACATGATAATAAAATAAAAAATGTGAAAATAAACTTCACATCATTATATATATACACACTCACAAACACACACACACACATATATTAAATTTGATGATACCAAGATTTTAGATGAATTACCTATATATTTCAAATCATGAAATGATGACCAAACATATATATATATATATATATAAACTAAAAATTTGAAGTCTTAGAATTAAATAATTTTTAATGTTGAACTAATATATATATATATATATTTATATTTATATATGTATGTGTGTGTGTGTGTTCTTATATAATATATACATACATACAATACATCCATAAAAATATTCGCATAGTGTATGAAACCATTACTTAATTATACACATGTCAAGAATAAAATTAATATTTATATATATATATCAATAAATCATGAATTACAAATATATACTTAGATTTATTAAAAACACATATACACACTTATATACCTAGATATAAGTATGGAAATTATTATATAAATAATCATAGAAAATGGAAATAATAATCACTTATTATTTACATATTCGACAAAAATATAAATGAAATAAAAAATATATATAAATATATAAATCATGAACTTAGATCCTAAAATCAAAAACATGAAGTATTCTTAAAACATTAAATATACATGATCATTTTTTAAATAAAGAAAATAGTCCACTTATAGTACAACGAATTAAAAAATAGTTTTTATAAAAATAAATACAAATCCATATATGATCTATAGATTCAAGTTGAAGACATTATTTTGCATCTACAGCTTTGCAGACACCCTCATTCTCTTGGGTCTTATAAAAGGTTGGTTTTATGATTTAAATTCTATGACTGGTTTATGGATTTTATAGCCATAAACTCTATTGTGTATATAATGAATCAAATAAAAAAAATAAAAATTGCTAAAACTTATTAGTGGATCATACCAAAAAGGTTTTGAGACCTGTATATAGCGATAGTTTCAAGCTTGAAGTGAAAGATGGGTATACATGTGTTACTGTAACATCCAAGGTAATTATAGAAGTATAATTTTTCAAATATATTAATATTTATAACATAGATAATAATTTTAATTTAATTTAGATTCTATGTCCGATAGTGTACTTGAAATGAGATAATGGGTTTCTCAAAAATCTTATGTTTTATTCAAGACTATATTATATCGAAAACAATATATTATTTATATCATTATTTTAAATGGTAGTTATTTCATAGATTTTGTATTTTTAGGAATTAATATAACTAACTATATTATGCTAAAATATTTTTACTAAATATTTTTACTTTCATCCAATAAAACTTTGAGGCTTAAAAATAGGATAAATCCAATTTTAAGCATATAATACTATAATATTTCTAAATGGTAGTTTTACCACCGTTTTATGAAGAACCCTTTCTAAATATAGTTTTTTTCACTTTTATATAATATATTTTAAAAAATAAAATTTTCTTTAGAATAAGGACATCAATATTTACTTTGGTTGAAATTTTGGTGTTTTCTGATAACATTTATATGTTAAAGGATAGTGAAAAATACTACATTTTAATTCCAAACTGCCTTTTCAACTAATTTTTTTATATTTTAAGATTATCCATTTAACTGGTTTTAAATTATAGTTAAATAATTTTTTATCATTTAATACAATTTAGGTCATTGGAATTATTTTCACAATAGAAATGAATATAAAAACTATATGAACTTTTAAAAGTTTTACTTAAAAAACTTGTTTTCTTATTTTGTCAACGAGTATATTTTTTAATTAATTTATTCCAATTATGTGTTTTGAATTAAAAAAATTGATTCATCATTTCAAATCAGAAGGTCCGAATTAGTAAAATAGTTTCCTTTTATTTTTGGACTTTATGAATAATAATTTTAGTAATTATTTTTGTTTACCACAGTTAAAGGTAAATAGGGTAATTAAGGGTAAAAATAATGTTATAATAATATAAAACTCCCCTAACACATTTCCATATCTTATTGGATGAGTTATGTCTGACCAAAGAAATCCTTGGTCTGATATTGTGGCGTTTGGAATCCACTTGGGTGTTATTATGACATTTAAAACATTTAATTTAAAGTAATGGATAATATGTCATAAACATGTATGTTATAACTAAAACAATTTTAATATGGAGTCATATAAGTGGTTTATTCATCTATAAATAGTCATTATAAAGTTAAAAGGATTAAATAAAACCTGGTTTTTAATTTATAATTTTTATGAAATAAATAATTTAATTTAATTTAATTATGATATAATGATGATGAAATAATAGATTTCTTGTGGTTGCAAATGAAATTTTATGAGTGAAATGTTGATAATTGAAACATATTATGTGATATTATTATATAACGGTACCTAAAAATTTGATTTTTTGTTATGTGATAAACAAATGATGGTTGGTTACATGATTAACCAAAGATGTTTGGTTTCGTGATAATCTAAAATTGATTGGTAACGTTATAACCTCAAATGCATTGAGTATGGAAGTTGGTCGTATGGATATTCCATTTTTAAGAGTGATATGTGTAGAATTAGACCCTTTTCTTATTCCATTTATGTATTATTATGTCCCAAGTTACCTTTATATGTTATATGGGTTTTCTATGGGTTCAAAGGTAATCATTTGATTATAAAAAAGTTAAGAAGTGAGGAAATATTTGGTGAAGTTTAATTTATATTACCTCTAGGTGAAAAGTAAAAAATTTATGATAAAGTATTTGTGTTTTAATTGTGTTTACAAGACTAATAGTTTTCCTTCTTTTTCTATCACTTAATGAGATTTTTATTCTTCTACCATGTTTAGAAATATTTTTCACAGGATTTAATGAAGAATCAACTCAAGTATGAGATCAAGGAAAAGTTATGATGTTTGAACATGAAACAAAACAATGTTCCTTTTTAAATGTTTCTTGTTTTAGGAAAATGGAATAGTGTGTAGAAGTGCCAAATTTTTAATATTTATGATGTTTGGCATGATTTATGACCAAATTCACTAAATCTATAAACTTGAAAAGATCCTCGATTTTAATTAATGTTAAATTATTGACATATCTCAATATTATATAATGTTTCAGTTAAGGGACATATATTTTCCAAATTAATTGAGATAGAAAAAAATATTTTAATCCCATGAAAATATTACAAAACATTAACTGAACAAAAAAATAGAAAAAATTTGATAATACCAATACAGGTATAGTGAAAATAAAATATGCAGACAAAAATGTATGATTTCTTTATAGCCTAAAGAGAAATAAGAAAAATAAAAACGGACCACAATGATTAGACATTAATCGATGATGAAATTGAAAATGAAATGACAACATCAATGTTTAACTAAAAAAATAATAATCCTACAAATTAAAACAAAACCTACCCATCATTAGTCTAAAATTAATCTGCAAGTGAATAAGAATGTGCCTCACTAACTGCGGTCAAACCCTAACAACGCTTGGTCCCCATCGACATTGCGCGAGACTCCTTCAGAGGAAACTGGTCTCAACCAATGCCGTTTCCACTTCATAGGAAACTACTCCTAGTTTGAGGTGATGAAGATGACACCCCTCAGGCCTCAGCATCGGCTTGAAGCCCTCCTACACCACCGAAGACCTCAGATCCCTCTTCCATGGCAGATCAGGACCCCCTTCTATCCGTTACCTTAAAAATATATCCCCTTAATCCCAAGTTATTATCTTTTGTAGTTATTTTTTATCATTTTTGGTCGTTTCGTTATATATATATATTTATAATATCAAAAAATTTGTAAAAGACAATTCATAATTTAATTTTATAAATTTAAAATTATAATTTCATTTATAAAAATGTTTTATCCTTTAATATTATCACTATTATTATTAATATAATTTTTTTTACTTTTAATTCATAATTATGTCTTCAAATTATATTATTTAGATTAGTTTAATTCCAAACATTATAAAACAAAATTTATAATAACATAGTTTTTCAATATTTCCATTAATTATTATTTTTATTTATTAAAACTATAAAGTAAAAAATATTATGAAAATAAATTTAAGAAAATATCATGTTATATATATCAGTTTATATACACCACATAGAATTTATTAAAAATCCATTAAATTTTTTTATATTAAAACATATATGTTTTATTTATACCATGTTTATAAAAATGGTATTTATGTATAATTTTGAATATTATAATAAAATCCAATTATTATTATTTTATATTTTAAAATAATTCATTTATTAATTACATGGAAATTATGGGATGTTACATTATTCCCCCATTAAAAATAATGATTCCCTTACAATTCATTCATGAGGCTAAAAAGAATTCTGAATTTTTGTCTTCAGAATTAAGAAAAACTAAGACCTTTAAACTTCTATACTCTACCATTTAGATGAAAACATCTAATCTCCAAATTTTTCTTGACTGTTCCTCTTATAACAATTATAACGAACCAAACCCACACTTCTAGATTTGGTGCTAAAACATGTTGTGTAATTGTTTTTATAAAAACAAACTAAATTATTACACCACACATTACACTGTTTAGGACCTTTTACTGTTCTAGGTTAATAAGAATAGAAAAACCTTACATTTTTATCAGAGCATTACAAAAGTAAAGAGAAACACATCAAATATACCTCGTGCACATTAACCCTTTATCCAATATTGTAAACATAGAACTTCAATGTGTCCTATGAATAAGAATTTTAAAATATAGGGTGCACATTTAATAGGCCCAGTAAGGGGTTTTTAAAAATGTCTAAAAATAATTTAAAAATATTTTCTTGGAATAAACCTATATAAATATACTTGGAAGAGGATTTTATTGAAATATTAAGAATTATATATAAATTAGAAAGTGTTAATTTCACAAAATAATTATATTTGAAAATATCATTAGGATTCCTCCACTAAAAATAATATTTTTTTTGTGGGTCATTCAAGATAATTGGAAGAACATATAAAACACTTAAGGCTTCTAATCATAACTCATATGGAACAATGTCCCCTTAATATTTATGTGTTCACTCCCCATAACATCACTTAATATTTGTTATACTAGTGCTAATTTAGAGAAAACAAAAATTAATGGACCTTTCGTTCTCAATCATAACCTAATACATTTCAAAATATATACATCGAAATTATATTCTTAAAATAAAATAACCTTCCTTGTATCGTGTCATAAACATTTCATTGAGAATTTCAAAAACAACTTTTTGGATAATCCCATGAAAGAAATAACTTTCATTATTTGTAAATAATAAATAAAATGGGTAATGAAATAAATTCCCTGATGATATAAAAATTCATATATAAATTTTTCATTAAAAAAATCATAACCAATGAATATTTGTGGTTCAAACTTAAAATTATAAAAGTAAATTAAAAAAAACATTTTAAATATTGATTAAATCCATGTACTTATTAATTTCATTAGTAAACCATAAAATTTAAATTGAAATCATAGATTTGTTATGAATTCAGGGTATGTTGATGTTATACATAACACATGGCCTCAACTATAAGAAAAAATGTCCTTAACTTAAAAATAACATGGTGACATGCTTAGTTTTCTATGCGTACTCTTTTAGAAACATGACAATAAAATTAGAAAACTGCCAATAAACATCACAACCTTATATATATATATATATTAAATTGTATGATATCGTGATTTGATATGATTTACCTATATATTTCAAATCAGGCAATGTTGAACAATGGTATATATATAAACATGAAATTAGATTTCTTATAATTAAATAACATTGAATATTGATATAATATATATATATATGTTTGTATATAATATGTACATATATATAACACATCAAAAAAAATATTCTCATAGTGTATGAAAAATATAACTTAATTATACAAATTCTAAGAAAAAACTTAAAATTTAAATACATATAACTATAAAACATGAATTATAAATATAAACATGGAATTATTAAAAACACTTATAGAAACTTATATAATTGGATATAAGTATCTAAATCATGATGTAAATAATCATGGATAATGGAAATAATACTCAAATATTTTGTACATATTAGACAAACATAGAATTGAAATAAAAAAATATACATAAATATATAAATCATGAACATAGATCCTAAATTCCTAAACCTGTAGTGTTCTAAAAACGTTAAAAATACAAGATATTTTTTTAAATTAAGAAAATAGTCTACCTACAATAGAAATAATTTAAATATATTTTTGATGAAAATAAATAAAATTGCATACTTGATCTACAGACTCAAGATAAAGGCATTAATTTGCTACTTCAACATTTCACACACCCTCATTCTCCCTAGTCTATCAAAATTTTGGTTTTTAATTGTCAATTGGACACTGGTGTTTCGTTTTTATATCCACAAACTCTTCTATGTATACAGTGAAACAAAAAAACATAAATAAAAAATGGATAAAACTTATTAGTGTAGTGAACCATAATGGATTTTTAGACATCTAAATAGTGACATTTATAAGCTTGTAGTTCAAGTCGGGTATGCAGGTGTTACTATACTAATTGAGACTACAAAATTATATATTTGTTCAAAGAAAACAATATGAAACGTTGAAAAATAGAGTAAAAAACAATTTGATAATACCAGTACAGGGGAAATGAGAACAATTTATGCAAAAAAAAATAAATGGTCTGTTCTTTGTCTAATGGCCCACCAAAAATATACAAACGAATCACATTAGTTAGACAACAATCAATGGAGAAATCAAAAAACAATCCAAAAAAATTGATGTTTAACTAATAAAAAATTAGAATCCTATAAAAAAAATAACCCTCATAGGTCTAAAATTAATCCATTGGTGAAGAAGAATGGACATCACCAATTGTGGTTGTACCCTAACCATGCTCGGTCTCTGCCGATGTCACTCAAGACTCCTTCATCAGCAGTCAATCTAATCTGATGACTGATCCGCTTCCTGGTAACCTCCGCCTATCTTAGTGTGATGACAGAATCATCTGTCAGGCCTCAACATTGGATAGAATCCCTTCTGCACTGCTGAAGACCTCATCTCCCTCTCCTATAGATGAGCATGACCCCTTTCTACCATTACCCTAAACAAGACCCCCAAAAATATTTATTTCTTATCTTTTTTTAATATTTTTTATCGTTTTTATATCATTTCATTATATATATATATGAAACTTTTTTTATTTGATGAAATTATATATATATTTATAAATTCATAAATTTTGTAAAATAAAAAACATAATATATTTAATATATTTTTAAAAATAATATCATTTTTAGAAATGTTTTATCCATAACTATTACAACTATTATTGTTAATATTATTATTTTTGTCTTTAATTCGAAATTATATCCTCATATTAGAAATTTCAAAATAATTAAATTCAATATTTTATAAAACAAAATTTATAACAATATATTATTATAATATTTAATTTAATTATTATTTTTTATTTATTAAAGAAATAAATTACAAAATATTATTAACATCAATTTAATAAAATATCTTGATATATATATATATCAGTACGTATGCACCACTTAACATTTATTAAAAAAAATATTTTTCAAAAATAATTATATTAAAACATACATGTTTTATTTATTCTGAATTTATAAAAAATGGTATTTGATTATAATTTTGAATATTATAATCAAATATTCTTCTTCTTATTTTTTTAAATATAAAACAATTTATGTGTAAATTACTTGGAAATTCTAGGATGTTACATTATTCCATTAACACAATATCATCTCATTATATGAGTTACACTTTTGATTTTATTTTATCATGGGTGTAGAATATTTTAAGGAGGTGTAAGAAGAAACAAAACAAAAATAGGCATTTAAAACAATAACTCTTATTTGGAAAATCTCCTTTGATAAACACCTTAAACTCTATAAGGTTGGTATTATATATAAAAACAAATCCAGAAAGATTAGTGGGATTATATAAATATATACCAGTATTTATTAGATAAAATAGGGCTTTTAAGTGTTAATATATGAGAAGAAGTGCTTTTCTTTTATAAGATAGGGGTGGGGATCTGTTATAGTTTCTCAAAATGGTAATAACATAAATTAAATTTTAATTAAAAAATTCTAAAAACTTTTCTATTTTGAATATAATATGAATATGGGTCTAAATTCTCTATCAAAAAAATAATTATATAGGTTTTAAATATATTTATACCATTTTTTTGTTTTAACCCCTCATTAACCCCTTTCATACATTTCGTGTCAACAACATTGTAAACTCCTTGAGTTTCAATATAGTTACTATAAATAGAAAATAAATCCATTCAATAGACCATGGTTGATATCAAAAAATATATACTAATTACTTGTAAGAATATAATATATTTATAAATTTTTTATAATTTAATAAATTATTGTTTTTTATAATGTATCATTAATGTGATATTTTTGAACAGTTCACTACATCAGTTTTAATAACATTATGAAAATAAGTAAAAAAAAAATATTTTAATACATAGTTAACATGTCATGTTAATCAATAAAATTCATGTATCACATTAATTATCTCAAATTATATTACTTTTAATATTTTTGATGTCATTTATTTTATATTTCCATTAATTGAACAGTTACTACGTCGACGTTGTGTATATAGTTAAGGTAAGTATTTATTCCCTAAATTTTTTAAATAAATTAATAACATAATGATAAATAAATTATCTTCCAAATTAATATTTATAACTTTACATATAATCCATTAACTCTATGTTAAAAATATTATATTTATTAAAAACAAGAGTGTTCCATTTTTTACTTTTTTAAAATAAAATATTATAAAAGGTATAATCACTTTCAAATGGAAAAACAAATCCATATAACCAAAAATTGGATGAGTAGGGATGAAATTGACTCATCCAATAAACACAAGTCAAATATTAGGGTCATTTTATTGTCCCAATGATTTTATTTTAAACTTTAATTACCCAATCTACCCTTTACCGTGGTAAAAAATTACTAAGATTACTATTTATATTTAAAAAGTGGAACTATTTAACAAATTTGGACTCAATGATTCTAAAAATTTAATAAATTTTTCTAAATTAAAAAATTTTAAGTTGAATAATTTTATTGAAAATTAATAATAAAATGTAATAAAACAAGTTTTTCGAAAAAAATGGTATTATAAAATATGAAATATTTTTATAATAAATTGAAGTAAAAAATCCTTTTAAAAAATAAGTCGATTATTTTAAATCAAAATGAAATTATTAAATTTTAAAAATAATCCAATATATAATTTGACTTTTTAAATAATTATTAAATGAAAATTAATTTTTTATAAAAATCAAAATTTCACTATTCATTGAAAAATTAATCTTCCTTGGAAATTCTCCAAAATTATTTCTAATATAATTTTAAAAATTAGTATTAAAAATGAATTTTTTTTATCAAATATATTTTCTAAAATTTTTAAAAAATAATTACAATATTCACTCAAAAAAACCCCATTTTTTAAATAAAATGTGTTTTGGAAGCATAAAATGACTTTATAAAAAGTCAAGTTATCATTTTAAAACAATTAATTAATACATAAGAAAATTTTAATACCATTATATATTTTATAATGTGGTTAATATTATTCATTATTTACAATTTAATGGTTATGTTATAATGGTAACATTAAAATAATAATAATTATAGATTTGTTTAAGATCAGTGTTGCATATATTGTACACTATTGAACATAATAATATTTTTATTAAAAATAATCCCAGGATATTAAAATGGAATAGAAAAAAAGTTAAATTCTTTTGAAAACACCATAATACATGTCATTCAGAAAAAATATAGATACAAAAGAAATCATCCATAAAATATATATAAATAGCAAAAATAATTCATAGATTTATATATATAATAAAAAATAGACATTATAATTACATAACATCACAATTAACATATTAAACAAAATTTCCATGAAATATTTCAGTTTTTATTCTAATATATCACCCCAACATTATTCTCTCCCGATGAGACATACTTCTCATCACCTCCTTATATACTTCGTACCCTTAGAGTATAAATTTAATGTAGATAAATATATATTATTAATTAAAGTATTCCAAATAACACCAATATTACCATAAGATTATAGGAGAAGGAATTAATACTCAAATAAAACTATCTCTTTTAAATTCAAGAAAAATCCTAAAATGTGATTTTGTGAACACCATCATAGAATGTGAAGTGTTAAAATGTGGTACATCTATATTCAAATACTGAAGTGACGTGTTAAACCAGTTTATGACTATTTAAATTTCTATTTTAATATTATCATTACACTAACAAGATAATATGATATGTTATATTCATTATTATAAAAATAATTACACAAATAAATTGTCTAGAAACCCTTTTAACATATCTATTAAGGATTTTAACATTTAATTTCTGAATTTTAACACTTAACATATTTATTTTAACAAATTAGTTACATATTTTAAAATATAAATATCATTTATTAAAAATTGATCAAAAATATTCTAGAAAAATTATGTGAACTAAAGAATATCTTTCAAATATAACGATAACTAAACCAAATGTAATGGAAAAAATTTAATTTTAATATAACCAAATCAAATGGAATTAAAATAGATGCAGGTGAAGAAATCAAAAAAAAATATAAACAAACTAACTCCAAACTAATAAATATAACTAGAATAAAAATAAATTAAACTAGCAAGAACTTATCCTCATTGAAGATACATAAATGAATCCAAAAGTAATCGAATTGAATTGAATAGTCTATAATAATAAAAATGAACCTATTTGAATTTACATAAAAGAAACCCAAATGAACGTAATAAAAATGAATAAAACATAACAAACTTTATTCAACATGAAGTATATCAACCCAAAAAGAATTTTAGTGTATCCAAATGAATTAAATAAAACCTAAAAGACGATAATTGTATGAAACCACATTGAACCAACTTAAAAATATATAAAAAAACAAACCCAAATGGACCAAACTAAAACCGAAGTAAACTACACTAAATTGATATGATAAAATTTTAATCGAATAAAATTATGTATTACTAAATCAAATCACAATATGCTAATTTTAAATGAACTAAACTGAATAGATTATATTAAAATCAAACCTAACCAAATGAAAAACTATAAATGGAACTAATATGAACTTACATAAATCAAACATAGTTGAATGAAACCAAACTAAAAAACATTAAAAAAGTAGAATAAATCAGAACCAAACTCATTCAAACCAATTTATCTAAAATGAATTGTTCCAATCTAACCAAATTTGACACCGAGAAACGCAACCTTAACTGACCTACTCTGACCAATAAGAAAATAACAAACTTGAATTAAATATATATGAAGAATAAAAATCCAAACTTATGAAATAATCTCTAACTAAACCAAATTAGAATAACTCATACTAATATAATATGACCTAACATAGAAAAAATTGAGTATAAGACCATAACATATTCTAAATGAACCAAATAGTACTAACCAATATTGAAAATACCTTAAATAAATCATTTATAAATTATGAAAAACTGAATTGATCTAACCTATTCACACTATACTCAACCCAAACTAAGTAAAGATTAAATAATTGAATTAGAATGATCGAAAATAGATAACCCAAGGATTCTTAAATGTACCCAATTCTAGCCAAACCAAACTAAATAAAACCAAACAAAAATAAATAAAACCAAAGCAAACAATGTAAATTGAACTAAATTGTATTAATACAAACAAGTCATTCCCAAATAGAAAAAAATATGAAAATGAAAAAAAATATTGAACTAAAATAACTCAAACCAAACATACCCAAACATACATAAATATAATAAAAAACTAAGCTAAATCATATTACATTAACTATAAACAAAATAAAAAAACTAAATCAGTGAAACCTAAATAAAATGATATTGATATGAATTTTCTTTACCTAAAAGATAAAACATAATCAAATAGACCTAAAATAAAATACATTAAACTAAAAATATATAATTAGGCCTAAACAAACCTCCCTGACCTCAAATAACTAGAACAAAACACTATTATAACAAAAAAATGAATTGAAATGAATTTAATTATCTAAAGAAAATCTAAACAATATTAAATCATATTGAAATGAACTAATCTTAAATGAATTGAATGGAACTTAATTGACCTAAGTCAAATATATAAGAATGGAACCATACATAATAAACCAATATTAAAGAAAATGATGAATATAAGTATGAAATTATAATGTTTACATGTGAGTAGCAACTGAGGATAATCAACTAAAAATGTAATTCTCAAAAAAAATAACATAATTTTGAATTTATGTAGTCTAATGTTGTTGAATTCCATAATGTTCCTCTATTTAATGGGAGAATACTACATTTCATCCTTTGAAACAAAGAATCAAATTCATTATCCAAAATTGAAATATATTAATATTATTTCTTAACATATGACTTATAATCATTAAAATTATTCTAATGTGTAAATTTTACTTAGTGATTTAGGATAAAAAATAGATTTGATGCAACATATGGTTGAAGTTTATGATAAATATATACATGAATTACTAAATACTTGGGATGGATATGTCAAAAAACCACCCCATCACATTATCACAATACATTTTTCAAAAAAATCCTGCTATAACATCCTCTAATGACATTGAATCTAATAGAGAAGGGTTCGAATACCATACTTCTTTAATTTAAGGCCATAAATTGAATAATATTTATAAATTTTACATTAATTTCATAACATAAAAGGGTTGTTAATACTTTTTCCCCTAATGTTTTCTATGGGTCCATTCACAAAACTTCCATCCAATTTTTATAGACATAAAAAAATATGTCATTCCTACCAACAGGATGACCTACCACCTACTACATTATAAAAAAGTACAAAAATAAAATTTATAAAACAATATTTCTTATTTTATTATTGATATATTTTTAAGTGGATGAAATGGTGTTGTTCCATTATATTTCCTAGTGGAACTCTTTAACCCAACTTTGTGGGAGAATTACATGCTTCGCATTACTAGTCGTATTTCATACTTGATGCACATTAAATAATTATATATGATTAAAGAATGAAATTTTATTATGAAAATATTATTATTCTACTTATATATAATAATATAGATTATGTGATTCATCCTAGTGATGATTATAAAATTACTTCTATTGGTCCATAGGGTTACCTTTATAATTCTTGTCAAACATCTATGACACTGGTAAAGATGTGTTGTTAAATTCATTCCATAGTTTTTAAAATAATTTCATATATTGAGTATGTTATATAGTATCCATGGACATGAAATAACATTAAGAACATAACTATATAAGAACATATATAAACCAAATACATATAATTCATTATATTATTAATTTAAAAATAAATATCATTCAATTTAATCATTATGGATACATATTTATGATATTCTGTTTATCTGACAAGAAATGAACTCATTATTTCAATATAATGTAATATAACTACTATAAAAATTATGAATAGAGAGGGAAACCTCCTCACATTCCAAAATACCCAAGAATATTGTCCTAAATATCTATAACATACAAGATGGTAACATATATATATCATATTAGATGACAACCCTATGATATTATAATAACTATTTTTTTCTTTATCTCCATCATATTATTATTCATATATATTTTTAACATATGAAATAATTAATTATTATATATATTTAGGAAAATAATGTTATCATGTTGAAATATCTACTCATAATAGTGACATGATAGTAACCTTTTAATGGTAATTGTGTCATGGTCCAAATGTTGGATAATCTGAAACCTCAATAGTATTCATACATTTGATGGAAATTTTAAGAGGATAAATAATATATTAAAAAAAATTATGCAAGGTATGTGATATAGTGTAGTTTTTAAAGAATAAATAGATCATTTATCTTATAATCCTTGTGTACTCTATGTATAATGAGTATAATGGTTGTCATTTTCAATCAGTGAACCCAGTGTATCATTAGAAGATTCACTGTATTATACTCCAAGTTCATTCTTGATATCACGAGTATAATGTTTTTCATGTTTCATAGAGGGTTTACCATATCAAAACATCCCAGAGCATGTAATTTTTGAGAAAATAATCTAGTTATAAAAATCAATAGTTATATCAATAAAATACATTATTTCTTCCTTAGCCTCCCTTAGACACTATGATTTAATTTTCTAGGGTTCAAATTAATTTTACCATTATATAGATAATATTAGTTCAATGGAGGTGAAAAATATGCATGGTGAGGCATATATATTTGGTTGTTCTTATCATATCTTAGCAACTTCGTGGAAGTTACAACATTGGATGTTGACAATGTGGAGGATCGAAAGGAAAGGCTGGTCATGTTAGAGTGAAGGAAAATTAAAGGGTTTGGATATATGACTTTGACCACAGTGTGTGGATTTTTTAAATTAGATAATGATATAATGTTATCATTGGATAAGGCCTACCATAAAGTTTGTAAGTGTTGTAGTGGAGGTGATAAGAATTCATCCATTGATGAGTAAAATGTGGATAGGTCTCATGATCCTTTTAGAGGCCTTGGGGGAAGGGAATAGGTAGTAGTGTTTTTAAATAACATATAGTGGTGGTTTAAATAAGAACAATAAATAGTTATTATTTAGAATTATTTTTAATTAAAAACTAAATTAAATACATAATATAATTATGATTTTTAAAGTAATCACCAAAAGTAAAATATTCAACCATTTAGGGGTGGTTTTGGAAACCACTATTAATTATAAATTATACTGATGTGATATGAGAGGTGATTTTGAGTTGGAAGTCTTACCATAAATACCTAGGATATATGAACTATGAATTAACTGGATGGAGATTTATAATGAAGAGAACCATCAAAATTTCCCATAGAAAGAATCATGTTTGACAGACTTAATTAATAGAGAACGATTGAGCGGTTTGAGGATGTGGGATCATGTTAAAATGTAATTTTGAAATAATTTTAATATCACCCATGGTTTAGTTGTATGGTTTTTGAAACTATACACCAACTGCGAATGTGTTACTATACATAACCAAATATGCATGGTTTGGCCACATAGATTTTTAAAACCTGAACTAACCATATGAATTTTAATACCCAACAATTGAAAAAGGTCACATGGTTATCACATTATTTACCCAAATGGTTCCCCAAACATGAACCTACCATATACCCCCTTATTTCAATGCATACTTACATATGTAGTGTATAGTGTTTTCCCATACCATGTGCTACCTGATTACCCTTCAATAACATTAAAAAACCTTTCAAAAACCTCTTTTAAATCAAAAAACCAACCCCAAAATTCTCATATATTAAAAATACAATGAAAAATATATAAATACATAAAACTATGGGGGTTACATTCCCAACACAATTTGGATTTTCATCATAAGAAAGATAGTGGTTATTGGTGTCTTATAAAATATTCATCCATTGTTTAAGCATAAATTATATCTCTCCCAAGTCTCCCTACAATCATTTCTATTCTATTATAACACCAATAAAAATTATATTCATTAGGAACTTAAAATATTATATTTCTTACAAAGAATAAAAAATAGGGAGAGGAAAAATTTTGCATTTAGCTTATGAGTAATGTGATCTAAACACATCTTCATGAAGAAACTCATAGTTCTGCTTCTGAGACATGTGAAAAAATATTTCATTGCAACAAATATTGATGGTAGAATTATCTGTTATGTAACATAATCTAATAGATTTTTTGACCCCCAAACCCTTATCTGTTATATATTCATGTCTTTCTGCATACATTATTAAAATTACAACCTTTTACATTAGGTAATGGGTATTTTTGAAAAAAAATTAGGCTCACATATAACTGACACATCCTAAACCAACATAAACACATATATATCCCTTAAATTTATCTTTCACCCCTACCTAAAATTTCACCCATACAATACAATTCCATGTTTGAGTATATCTCATCCCACAAAGGAGTTCTAAATCACCCATTTCTAAGAGGATATCTAAGATGATATTAAATCATTAACATTAGTGTTATTATTTTATTAATCATTATTATTTATCTTCTTTACCTAATACATCATGAATTTTAATTATCACTATTTTTTTGAAATAATTATTCTTATACAATAGAGATATTAACACTATACAATGAAATTTTCTTAATCCTTTAATCATTATAACATGTTCTTGGTTTATTCAGATACACCACCAACATTAATGATGTTTTAACATTTAAAAAATTAATGAGTATGAAAAATTTAAAATTATTAATAATAATTAATATTGATAAATTTAAGGTGTTTTCATAATTCTAAAATTCCAATATATATCTAAATATATTCATTAAAAAATCAATTGTTATAATTGAATGTAAATGCCAAAAAAAAATTAAGTGTTCCATTTTAACATTCATAATAATACCCATGAAATAAACATGAGCCTCCTAAAATAATTCAATTAAGTACATAAAATATTTAATAAATTCTTGGATATGATTAAACTATGAAAAATGTCTGAGGATTGGAACCACAAAACCAAAACATGCATTGAAAGAAAGAACAACAAACACAATGATATTAATTTTAACTATAAATGATTAATATATAGGTAACCAATAATAATAATTGAATGGTAATAATTAAAATAATTATGAATATGTATCTTATTAAGATTAATACTAAGACAAAAAATGTATTCATGTAGTTAGAGCGTGTTTGACCAAACAAAAGTAAAAGGTAATGGTTTATTTTATAACCACACATTAAAATAAAGGTTTTTTATGATAAATATAAATTTTTTATATTTTAAACCCAATAATTTTTATTCACATATCATTATTTTATAAGGGTTTATTTATTTTAATCATTTATACTTGGTTCATAGTTCAACCAAAAAGGATGCTTATAAATAGACCCAACCATACCTCTTTTTTATATGAGGAAATATTCTCTTACTTGTCCATATTATTTGTATTGTTTCATGAATGTTCTAATGTACACTTCAATGATTTATTCAATAAACATTATATTATATTTTACTATATTAAAAACTATTTAATGGATTATTTCTTTAACATTTTCCATGTGGTCTGTTTTCTATTGAATTTGAACCTTTAATCAAAAAGTGTCAGAATAATCCTCTTTTTTAATACTTTCAAAATTAATGTATTTTCCCAGATTCTTTATAATTTTTCCTTAATAATATTCCCCTCAATTTTTTATATTTTTTAAAGTAAAATAGTATCATTTTATTGAATAATTTTCCCTTTGAAATATATATTATTAACAAAAGTAAAATGATATCTATTCTTATTTTTTAATGTAATTTCTTTATTCTTTTTTAATATGTTTTTCAATTATGAAAAAATTATTTAATGTTTTTAATTATTTATTATGGACATGATTAAATGATACCATGCCCCTTAATAATATATATTTCTTATGATCACATTTGTTAGTAGTTTTTATGAAACATATTTATTTCCACAGGTTTATTAAGCTATAATGAAATTATAAACTGTTTAATGTTTTGTGGTAAACATATATATGGTTTTTATTATGTTATGGTTCGGAATGAAGTTAAATAGAACTAAAATTATTTAGTTAAATATTTATATCTCATGAGATGACCAAAAAGGGATATGGGAGTGAACCAAATTTATTATAGTATAAAAAGATGAGGGATGAACACAATCCACCACGGGATGTTTTACATAATGTGATGATGGCCTTGGTAGTGAGCCTTGAAAATGGTAAATAGTTAATGGGGTTATGTTTTTTTACAAAATATTATGCCTTATTCCAAGAACTATTTTTTTTATAGATCATTAATTTTGATTTAAGACTACACCCATATTACACCTAATTTATAATATGAAAAATCATCACACCCGAAATAACCTTTTATGATCTATGTTTTTTTGTGTATGATTATCTTTTGTTATGTACATGTAATTATATTATAATACCATACTCTTATTCTTATCTTATACTCACTTATGAACATTAATTTATATCACTTATGTTAAACCTTACTAATTAATTGCACTCACACATTCTAAAATTTCCACTCCCCAGGTTATAATAAATGATATTATGTATGATAAATCTAGAAAGTTATAAGATGTCAAGAATATATGTAGAGGATTTTGAAAATCTAATAATTTATTTATTTATTCAAAATATACTATAATCTTATAATTTATATGATATATTTTTGTGAGATGTAATGAGTAATCTAAAAAATGAAACAATGTGCATGCTTACTATGGTAGGGTCATATCTATTGATATTAGAGAAAGGTTTAGTTAAATTTTTTGGATTATGTTATAAATAATAAGATGATTGAAATAAAACAAGAAACATTGAACCAAATTTTATGATGGGTAATCCTTTATGAAATAACATTCACACTCCTTTAGTGGGTCAACTAATTCATTAATTTTTGAGTAGTATATCAACATAATAGAGAATATATATTCCATTATAATGTTTTTTAATCATTAAATGATTTTCCTAGCTATTTAACATTTATAAGGTCTGTTTGATCAATGATGGCCCCCATTAAGAATGTAAAACCGGAGGATGAAATTAACCATATATATTGGGAGGAGTTTAAGAAAGTATTTTTCAACAATATTTTCCTCTAAATCATTACAATAATATAGGGAGAGAATTCATATAGATTAAAGAAAAGTTGGATGAGTAAATTGATACCTATAAAAAAGACATTACACGAATTTCAATGTATAGTTTCATTTTTTTCATTGAACTCAAAATAAAAACTTTTCATTTTTTTAGTTTCTTAAATCCATGACTCCCAAAGGTATTAGATATAAGAGTAAAATTATGTTGTAATGAAAAAGAATATTAAAACCATGGAGGAAATAAAATTACTCTTCCTAAATGTTTAAAAATATTGAAACAATAATGGATTAAATTTTCATAAATGGATAGGTACACACTTCAATTATTGAATAGAAGTCCATATGAAACATAGATTCATAACATATATGAATAGGATAACCAATGATATGGATGGAAAAAACTCAACCCAATACACCACCCAAACTCCAATACTTCATTTTTAAAGATTATAAACATTAAGAAAACTAGTGTACCAATTCAAGGGTTAATGATGATAATTGATGTTAGAACCCTCAATGAAAAAGGGAAAATGAAATGTTTAGAAATCCCAATAGCATAATTAGGTCACAAAAAATTGGTAAATGGTATAATAATATTCCGCTCAATAACAAAAAATAATATTTTATATTCTAGTTATAATATATCCTTTATATATACTGTTATCTAAGATCAATAAATCAACCCCTTGATTACTAGATATCGAATTATCTGGGAAAAAATTCAATGGTGTGATGCTTTCATCCCAAGTCTACAAATATTCGTTGATTGAATTTTTTTGGGAATATATATCAAAAAAATCATATTATTCTCTCTTTATGTTTTTTTTGTTTTTATTCACATATTATAAATCTTTATATAGGACCTCAATAAATTTTTGGGATCAAAAAATCATATCTTATATTATAAATCAACCAATAAATATCCTTATATGTAACATTGATTACAAACACCATACTGAAGTTACTTCACTTATATGTGACTTCCTACCTAAAAATTTGGGATATATAACCCTAATTGTTTTGTAAACACTAATATTGATGATATATATAAATATGAATATTATAATTTATTTATAAAAGAGTATTTTGGTCCTACAATAGATCATGAGGTCGAATTTTCCATAGAACTCAAACCTATTTTTCTACCTATATCAAATAGTCCCCAATGAATGGACCCGAATTATTATTTTTAATTGAAGAAGATATTATAAGAGAATTTAGAAAACGATTTCTTATTCCATGTTTCATAACCATGGAGTGCAATAGTTCTATTTTTTAATAATGCAGATAGATAAATTCATCTCTATATTGATTATCATAAACATAACAAGAACATGATTAAGAAGAAGCCTCTTTTAGCCAATTTTAATTAATTATAAGATTAAATTAAAGGGACTCAATTGAACTCAATGATTGTACTTTGATCTGGATATTGAAAATTTAGGGTGGAGAGTAGTTTTATTTATGATATAATTACATATAATATATAGTATCTATTAATTATTAACGAATTCATTCAGACATAAAAATGAACATGATATATTAATACATTACATTAAATTTTTCTTTAGTGGTTACCTGGATCAATTTATTACAATTCATAAATATTATATTCTCATATATTCAAAGATCTAGGAATACCATGGATATCTTTTGAGATATAAGTTAGGGTATATATATTAATCCTTCAAAGATAAAGGGGATTGAAAAAATCCATAGACTAACCACTTTGATTGAGATACGTTGTTTTATTGGATTAGTCGGATACAGTCAATTAATTTTATGAAATTTTACGTAGCTTTCAAATCTAGTAACCATGTTAACATGTCAGGGAGTCATGATTTTTTGATATATGAATGTGAATAAAATTCCATGGTTCTTAATAGAAGGTTGTTTAGTGCTACTATACTCACCCAACCCAATAGTGGAGAACGGTTTTTGGTATACAATGATGCTTCTAAGATTTAATTTTGATGTGTTATCATTCAAAATGACATATGGGTAGCATATAAACCATGTCAATTTCAGTTTTATTATAAAAATTAACTAATTCATGATTTTGAGCAATCAAAAATAATATTTTTGATAATGATATGGTTAAACTATCTCTATGGCGAAATTTTTGATATAAGTACTTATTAGAAGAGATTAAAGTATATATTTACACATGAGTTTAACATGAACCAAATAAGATGGTTGATGTTGATAAAGGAAACTTACTACCCCATACATTACTACCCTATTTAGGTAAACATGGATATTGATTCTCTACATAGAACGTTTCATGAAACCCCGTCCATTATTAGAAATGAGATAGAGAAAATACTTATAAGTTTCAGAAGATGGACCTTTAAATCATAATGGAAAGGGATAATTCCCATATTTCTCAAATGACTACTCATTCATACATCTATGTGAATATCATGGAGGCATAGATGAATCATATTGATATATTGAATAATATTAAGAATATTATAGAGTTCGACCTTATTAATGAAGCAATTAAATGATTTTGGAAATGAAAATGTGTTTCATCAATACCATGTAGTTGTTTGATGATGCACAAATCTCATTATTCTTGTTCCATTTAGGAAGAAATAAGATGTATAGATATCTGAATAATTATTTATTTTGGTACATAATTAAGAGTGATATTGAATATAATATATTGTGATTCATAGTATGGTATCAAGTTAATAAAGAATGATATAATTCTAAAGGGATGACCAAACCATCCCTCATATATATATAGAAATTGGAGAAAATAATCATGGATAAGATTATATGTATTCCAAAAAATTAATATGTCCATAATTCCATTTGGGTTTGTTTTTATTTCACATACGAGACATCCTAACCCCGGATCACTCCTTAGTAGCCGAACCTGACTAGCCACAAGGGCTCAAGCGCGCCTCCCCATATGATAGAGGTTGATAGATAACACCAAGGGACTAGTTTGTGTTTATGGAGAGACTATGCTCTGAGGTCAGAGTGGGGAACATTAGTGATAAATATGGATAATTGAAAGAAGCATAAATTTAATTAATAATGAAACATAAAGAAGCACAAGTATCAAGGAAATAAATAATCCTCAATAGTTGGAAACTATATCACCTAAAAAGATGATATAATTTATGTCTCTAGAAAACTGAAGACATGAATACATAAAAGTGGGTGGAATGTATAATTCATGATATATAAAGAAAAAAGGGAAAATATATTCTATTATCCCGAGTACGGGACTAGTCATCCACAACTATGCTCCCATCCTAGAGCAAGAAAGAAGTTAGGTTTAAAAAGTGGGAAGCATACTCTTTTCCAAACCTATGACAATATTATCTTTCTGGTTACCAACGACGGCCCTGATAGGGTGTGAGATAAACTTTATTAGGCCACCACCAATGGATTCAATACAAATATAGTATTTTCATATAAACTGAAAATATGGGAAGGTATTTATAAAAGTAAAGAGATCCAAAAATAAATAACCCACACATACATCAGCCTTACCTAGAAATGTCTCCAAAAAAGTGATCAGTTAATTAATGATGATTTAGTTTATAATAAGTAGATTATCTAATAAATGTATCAAAAAAAAGAAAAAGGAAATAATAATAAAATAGGATCTATGGTGAAACCGAGACATCCTTGACCTCATGGGTCGAGCCTACTCATAATGGCTACTCATGAAGTCTTTCTATAAGGTGTTTTAGTGTAATTAAAGTGGTACACACAAGACATTCCACTATAAAAGGGTCTAATCGAGTCCATGGATATTTTCCATGGAAATCTCGGGCTAACCATGACTAGGCCCAATGGTGTGAATCCATGGTGTCACTTGTTTGAAGACATCATGTTGAATCCATGGAGTAAATCCAAAGAATTATAATAATTAGAAAAATATTTCAAGTGAATCATCAGTACAACTCTATGGAATACGCATAATAAGAGAAGGACTGGATTTCATCATGTGTATCTACCACGATAATTTGCTCAAGGAATCAGAATGGTGTCCTCTAAGTGCTCAAATAATTCCCTTTGAAATCCAATGAGGTCTCAAGTATGACCATTCATATAAAAAATTAAATTTCCCAAAAAAATTAGGTTCCATATATTCATTTCATTTATATAATCAAGTAATCATAGGACAAGAAACACTTATGATAATTTCAACTCATCAGGTTCATTCTAATAAATTTCATCCTACATGACAATTTAAGATGAAGACATCTAGTAAATTATCAATTTAAATAAATTTAAAAGGTCTAACTGATATATATATATATATATATATATACATTCCATAAATTTTATTTAATGATTTATTAATTAAGAATAAACACTTACCTTATCAAATTTCAAGTATATAACACATGAATAATGTCTCAAATAACATCAAGATAGGTCACTAAAGGCATAATTAAATAACGCACCATAAATGGGTTTTCTTCATTGAGGTCACTACATATAATGATGTCAATGAGGTCTCACTAGGTCCTCAGTATAAAATTTATTAGATTAAATTTAAGGAAGATGAATTTTAAAAGTAATGCCTGGTAAAACTTGCATGCCCACAACAGAAAAAATTTATAAATAGTTATAATTTTAGGGATAAGTCATATACCACATAAAATATACTTTTATTAGATTCCTCAACTAGAATCGACCCATATTTTATCTTAAATAAAGGAATAAAAGAAAAATACCCTAAAAAAGGGAATATGAGATCGCACCAAAATAACACCATCGATTGGAATAGGAATGAAAAATGAAGCCTAATGAATGGATCACACAATAAGAGGAATCTAGTGAGATTAACATATGTCAAATTGGAGTTTGGATGGTGAAGGTATTTCAAATCCAAGAATCAGGCTTGGAAGGGTGCATCAAAGAGAGGGAGAGGGGCTAACAGTTGGAGGAAATAAGAAAATAGGAGGAGGGTTATGTTTTTAAAGAACCAAGCGAAAATTAACCTTTTTTACTCTAGTTTTTCCCCAATTTTAGGCAAAATGTGTACCGAAACTGCACCCAACACTACCTGAAGACCCATCTCACATGGTCATGAAACATATTTACACAAAAATTACACCAACTACTAATTTTTTTTTCTATTAAAATGTATGTAGAAAATGCACGAGTATGCGATATAGTTCACATGGTTAAGGTAAATTGTTCATCCCTCTATTTTTTCCTAAAGCACATCACACAGTTGAACCACATCATATGTACTAGGATGCATGGTTTCTACTAACTTTGCAGCCTAGCTATTTCTTCCAAAATATGAGGCTTTAGGGTCCTAAAAAGTTCCATACTCCCTTGTTTGTTCTTGGACTTCACTAAGAATTTGTATAAGTACGAATCCAAGAAATTAAATAAAAAATAAAAGGATTAGTACCTCTAATAAAAACAAGATTATTTAATTATTCCCCTTAAAAGATACTCATACTTAGATATCTTTCTTAGGATGGTATGATGTTGTCTGAGAATAACGCTGGCCACCTAGAACATACATCGACCCCCCCCCCCCCCCGCTCTAATGTCTCATCAAATACACAGTCGTACATTCATAACACCCTTAATAAAGGGATATACCAACCTTATAGTTCTTTAATGCTATGATCTACAATTCATATAGGATACCTCTCAAAAAAGGACTAGAATCCAATTCAGAATGTATGATACAAGTCATCATGGTAACAAAAAAGTTGTGAAATGTTCAAGAATTTGTGCATGGAATGGAACCTATGAGGTAAAAATAACTGATATTCTACCATCCCAAACCTCTCCAGGATATCAACGTTCCTAAAAAATAAGTTTATAACATCCCTTTCCTTTGATTCCACCTATGTACAATTATAGGTTATAGCTACAGGAAAACAAAATTGTCGACCTTGATCTATAGAGTTCATCGACAACAATCAACATACGATATTTATCTAATCAGAGCAAAAAAATCCTCTTTATGATCAAATCAACTTTCTGTAAAGTCTACTACCTGAGATGAGGTCCTAGCAGCTCTGCCTCCCCTTCCTCAATATAGTACAGAGGTGGATAACATGGCCTACCAAATAAGGTCTCATACAGAGCCGTATGAATTATTTCCTAAAAATTGTTAGTGTAGTTAAACATTATGAGATATATATGTTTCCCCAAAAAAACTCCAAAATCAATGATAGATACTAAAATCATGTAATCCAACACTTGTTCAGTCTATTCTAACTGGCCATCAGTTTGAGGGTGAAAAACTTTGCATAGAAGCACCTATGTACCCAAAAATTTCTAATTTTTTTTTCCAAACATCAATGTCAAATGACCATCTCTATCTAAAATGATAGTAATAGGGACCCCATATAACTTCCTCGACATTGAAGCCACTAAACCAGTGCTCTGAGCCGGGTGGTTACATGACCTTAAGCGTGCCTCCTCGTACGCCAAAGGCTGCCGACTAGCAGTGGGGGTCTATGTAGTCATGTGGGGAGACTATACCCCCTTTTATCAGAGTAATCCACATAAGAATAAACCAAATAGTGGAAACAATAACCAAGAAACAAGGAACATGTATAACAAATATTTCCAATAGTAAATATGCCATGTCATACTATAAGTGAAAAGGTGAACAAAGCCCAAAATAAAGACAACGGCCAAATCCCCAAAATGGTCTCGACTCCAAGTCCGGATCCTCCACCAAGTGCTACCCATGTCCACTCACTATCTAGCAAGGACCTTTTCCCTTATCCTGACCTGCAAACATGAAGTCTGCTCAGGTACCCAACAGCGGCCTGAGCAGGGTGTGAGTACAACTCAATAGGCCACCACCAACGGTGTCTACAAAATATCCAGTATGAATAGGTAGTGCATGAAAAAGTAATATGAATGATAATTTCCAAGTAATTAATTAAGGTGCCATTAACAAGTTCAGAACCAAGACATTAGCATGCCATTACCATTCATTTATTCCCAATTATCATCACTTATCATTTGTCACATTTCCATGGGTTAAACACATACATTATGTTACATGGGTATAAGTCCAAAAATCACATGAAAGAGGGTAAACACATTGTTATCCTATCTCACTAGGACTAACCCCCCCATAGAGACCATAACCTCACCTCGAAGACTCAGTCCGGGTGGATGAAACCATTAGAAGAATAGACCCTCAGTTCCCTTTCCTAACCCGTGCATTTAGGGTGGAGTTTAGAACCTCAGTCTTCACTCAACCCGTGGGCGTAGATCCTCATGTCATACCCCAATGTACGAAGCCATTTGCACATGATTATATATAAGTTACCATAAACTGTCCTATCCATTGCCCTTCGGCAAACACTATTCACAACAACCAACATGGGAATCCACATCATGCATTAACCCATTAACACATTACCAATTCACATCATTTAACCATTCACCCAATTCCCATGTGTTATGCCTATTTCACTATCATTCAATAACAAACCCATAATATATCCAATTATGGTTTTTAATCAGTTTACACATTAACCCATTTAACCCATTCATCATTCCCATGAATCAACCATTTAAAAAATTACACTCTAACCATTATGTTATTGACAAGTCTAGGTGCATCACCTAACTTCTATTCCAAGTTCATCCAATCATGCCAAAGTATTTATCAAGGGCTCTAGAATTTATTACAATAAGGTAACTTGTTTAATATCAATCCCTAAATCCGAGAAAAACTGGCACATCCCATGGATGGCCTTAAATTAGGTTAGGTCAATCCCAACATGTCCCACAGGGATCCTGAGGGTTCCCATTTACCATTTTAAACACCATTATTACCAAACATTCATAGGTTATTCAAAACATAACCAAGGAAAGCAAGAACATAATTAAACATGCACAAATACCCAAAAAACTATGGGATATCACTTGTAGACCACCTACCTCGAAACCAAGGTTGAACAAACTCTCAATCGAGTCCTTAGACCTCGATCCGACCAACCTTTAGAGATTATTCCTAAAACTCACCCAAAAGTTAGGGTTTTAGAGATTCGGAATGATAGGGAGAGAATATGTAAACCCTGAACCAAAAAGAGAAACAAGGGTGGGATTAGCCTTACCTGGAGCTTCGATCTGCAACCAACGACACCAAAAATGCCTTTGAATCGAAGGAGATCGGTCTCTTGGAGCCTTTGTGTGATTTGGTTCGTGCCTAGGGTGGAGAGGGAGGGAATGAGAGGAAATCCCGAGTGGGGTTTTAAAGCCCAGAGTGGAAAACTTGTAATTCTTCCCAACATTATGTGGTTCTACGGTTTGTCCACACAGTTTGGAAAATCGTGTGCATGATTCTGTCTGAAGGTGGAAGGGTCGCATAGTTTATCCTGGGCAGGCCGCATGGTTTACTTGACCGTGCGCAGGCTGTACGCCTTGGCCTGTCTTTCCCATATTTCCTTTTTTCCATGCCCCGAGCCCCCAGAACACCTCTAAGGCCACTCATACTTTTCGGAAAAATTTTAAAGCCCCCAAAACAAAGGGTTCAACCCAAAAAACAACAAAAACATACCTTTCCAACAACTGGGGTCTTACAACCTCCCCACCTTATGACGGCTCATCCTCGAGCCAAGTTTCCAAGCCTCATTGATCCATCGAAGAGAAGAGTTCGGGCCACTGAGCCCGCATATCTGATTCCCTCTCCCAAGTTTCTTCCTGAACTTTCCCATGCTACCATAGTACTCGCACTAATGGAACAACCTTTCTTTTCATGACCATTTCACTACGATCCACCAAACGAACTGGATGCTACTCAAAGGACGCATCAGCCTCAAGCTCCACATCCTCAACATCAACCACATGAGATGGGTTAGGGTGATACTGTCGAAGCTACGACACATGAAACACATCATGCATCTCACCATACCACTGTGGAAGAGCCAATCGGTAATCCACTGGTCTGATACTCTCCACAATATCAAAAAGTCCCACATACCTGGGCACCAACATGCCCTACATTCATATCTGACGGTGACCCAACCTTGGCGACACCCGAAGGAACACTTTATCACCCACCCCAAACTCAAGAGGTCTACAACGCCAATATGCATACGACTTCTGCCTACTCTAAGCCGTAGCCATTCACTTCCTGATCCACTTAACTCTCTCTGAAGTCTCATGCATGAGACTTGGTCCCAACAACTCAGATTCACCAGCCTCTAGCCAACACAACAAAGATCTACATGACCTCCCGTAAAGTGCCTAAAATGGTGCCATCTGAATGGTATTCTGAAAACTGTTGTTGTAGGAAAACTCAACCAATCATAGGTGTCTCTCCCAAGAACCACCAAAGTCTAAGACATAAGTTCTTAACATGTCTTCCAACACTTGGATCATATGTTCTGACTGCCTATCCGTATGCGGGTGGAAATCCGTACTCAAAAACACCTGCGTACCACGTTCTTTCTACAACCCTTTCCAGAAACGCGATGTGAAATGCGGGACTCGTTCTGAAACTATGGTCCATGGCACCCAATGCCACCGCACTATCTCTCGAACATACAACTCACCCAACTGGTCAACTGTAAAGGTTTCCGGAATCGGTAATAAATGAGCCACTTTCATTAACCGATCCACAACCACCCATATTGAATCATTCTTTCGTGGAATCCTCATAAGACCCATGATAAAATATATGGTTACATCATCCCACTTTCATTCCGGAATGGGAAATGGATGCAACAAACCACCTGGGCGTTGATGCTCGGACTTCACTTGCTGATAGGTAAGACACCGTGCCACAAAGCCCACAACTTCCCTCTTCATTCCAGGCCACCAAAACTGCCTTCAGAGATCACAGAACATCGTGGTCAAACCAGGATGCACTGCCCACTTTGATGTATGGAACTCTCGCATTAACTCTTCTCGCACACACTTTGGCACAACCACACGTTCATGAACATGAACAACACCATCCACACCGACGGCCCATCCAGAAGGTAGCTCCCCACCTTTAAGATTTTCCTTCATGTTAAAACACTAGGGATCATCAAGATGACCTTCATTAACTTGACTCAAAAGCGTCGACTCCATCATTAAGGAAGCAAGAGTGACCTGACCACTCTCCTCCTGCACCTCCAGGTGCATTTCTGCAAACAAATCCATCACCTTCCACTTAGTGCTGGACTCCTGAACCATCTGATTATGAACATTCTTGCTCAGAGCATCAGCAATAGTGTTTCCCTTTACCGGCGTGTACACCAACTCAACGTCAAAGGACTGGAGATATTCAAACCATCTCCGCTGCCAGAGATTCAGATCCTACTGAGAGAAGATGTACTTTAAACTCTTAGGGTCGGTAAACATGGTAAACTGTTCTCCCAGCAGATATTTTTTCCATAACTTCAAGGCGTACACTACTGCAACCAACTCAAGGTCATGAGTGGGATAATTCCACTCACGGGGTCTCAACTACCTTGACCCGTAAGCCACCACCTTCTCATCTTGCATCAACACAGCCCCATGTCTGATTCCGGACGCATCACAAAACACGATGTACTTCTTACCCGGCTCGGGTAAGATCAAGATAGGTGTGGTCATCAACCGCTTATTCAACTCTTGGAAGACATTCTCACAAGCCTCAGACCACTCAAACCTGATTCCTTTCTTGGTCAAGCCCGATAGTGGTGCTACCAAGCGAGAGAAATCCTGAATGAACCTTTGGTAATACCCGACCAAACCTAGAAAACTATGAACATAAAAAACACTATTGGGATGCTCCCAAGATACAACTGCTTGAACTTTATTTGGATCCACTGACACACATGCCTCTAAGATGATGTGACCCAGAAAATGTACCTTACCTATCCATAATTGACACTTAGATATCTTGGCGTATAGGTGATGCTCTCTTAGCGTACCCAAGACGATGTCAAGATGTTGGGCATGATAATCATGATTTTTCGCGTACACTAAGATATCTTCAACAAAGACAACCATGAACCTATCTAAGTAGGGATGAAAGATATGTTTCATCAAATCCATAAACACCTCCGGTGCATTGGTCAAGCTGAAAGGCATTACCACAAACTCAAACAACCCATACTGACTTCGAAAAGCTGTCTGCGGTATGTCGGAAGACCTCACACTCAACTGGTGGTAACCTGAACTCAGATCAATCTTAGAAAACACCGATTCACCCCTCAACTGATCAAGCAGGTCATCAATTCTAGGAAGAGGGTACCGGTTTTTCACTGTCATCTGATTTATCTTCCGATAGTCGACACACAGCCTTAACGACCCATCAGCCTTCTTTGAAAAAAGTATGGGAGATCCCCAAGGTGACGTACTAGGACATATAAACACCTTACGCTTCAACTCTTCAAGCTGAAATTTCAGTTCCTGGTGTTCTACCAGTGCCATTCGGTATGGGGGAAAAGAAACTGGCTCCGCTCCTGGTAGCAACTCGATCGTGAACTCGACATCCCTCTTGGGTGGTAAACCTGAGAAATCATTAGGAAACGCATTCTAAAATCGATCCACCATGGGAGGAAAGCCAAACTGGTCTCCTCTTTCATTTCCACGAAACATAATACCTACCACTCGAGCTGTGAGTCCATTCAACCACTAACTAAACGGTCCTGCACGCCCTTCTCGAACATCCCATTCGCCACAGTGGACATAAGCATCACCCTCAAGTGACCTGAATGATACTCTACGATGGTAATAGTCTATGTGCTCTTGATACAACACCAACCAATCCATTCCCAGGATTAGGTCAAACCCTGACATCCCAAGAATTAACAAGTCCCACAGAAAACGATACCCACCAACTTCCAAGGCACACCCCTAGAATTGTTTGATATCCTCATCTTGCACCCCCAACGGAGTGTCAATTGACATAACTCCACACACCCTCTCCACAGGTAAACCCAGCGCTAACACAAGTTGAGAAAAGACAAAAGAGTGTGTGGAAGCTATGTCAAACAACACACTAGAAAAAGTAGAATCTACAAAGATCGTACCTAGAACAGTCGATGGTCCAGCCTCGCCATCTCGAGGCCCAAAATGAAATGCCTGAAGCTGACATGCCCCTCTACCCTGGGCTCCAGCCTGAGTACTCTGTACTACACTACCCTACTGGCGTGAGAGATCATTACTTGGAGTTCCACGTCCACCGCCCCTGCCAGTACGTCCCGTGGAGCTCCAAATTCCTGCCTGATATGGGGAAAATGATCCCCTTCCCGTATTCGATACCTGCCTTCCACCATCATACTCACCCACCTGCTGAGGTTTCCTGCAGAACTTTTTCACATGTCCCATCTGGCCGCACGAATGACACTGAACTGGAGGTCGAGTACACTGACCACGCATACGCCCCGGCCTACCGCACTGATAGTAGAACACTTAGTTCCCACTCTAAGAGGCTGACCCCCTTTTCCATCCACTTTGCACACTTCCACCATGTTTTCAGCTGTCATGGTGTCGCTTTCGACCTTCGGTAGCTGCACCACTCATTTGTCCCACTGACACCACAATCCCACTACCTGATGCTCCCTGCAGGTTTCCCTCCGAGATCAGTGCCTGATCTACTACCTCTGCGAACCTTTTCAAGCGGAAGATATTTACTTGAGACCTGATCTCATGTCTCAACCCATCCGGGAAATGCCTTGATACTACTGCCTCATCCCCTGCTAACACTAGGACAAAGCATCTCAAATCAGTGATGCCACTAGCATAGTCCATCACTGTAGTGATCCCTGAGTTAGGCTCATATACTTTGCAGCCCACTCCTGTCTCAAGGTCTCTGCGTAGAAATGCTCTCGAAACATTTCCTAAAAAACCTTCCACAAAATTCCCTCAACCTGCTCTATTTGAGCCTGAATGTCCCACCAATGCCTAGCCTGGGCTCGCAACATATAAGCGGCCAACTTCACTCGCTTTTCAACAGGGCTCTCCAGAAGGTCCAGTATCGTCTGAACAGACTCTAACCAAAACTCCACTACTTGTGTACCACCCTCTCCGGTGAAGGTCAGAGGGTGTTGTAGCTGGAACTCCCTAGTTAGCTCAAACATACTCTGTGCAACCCGCCCCAGGTCCCGATCCATCATCTACAAAAGGTGAGCCACGTTCTCCCGAAACTTGTATTCTCTACCTTCATTTATCGCCACATTTTATTGGTCCTCTACTAGAGGAGTGTTCTTAGCAACATCCTCCCGTTGCCCAACTGGTAACTGACGTCGTGGTGGAATTTATCTACAATGCCAAGCACGATATTTTATAATGCATTCCATGAACTTTCATGACTCCATCAAATGATATTTACTAGCTACAACAACCCATTTTCATACACTAACCCAACAACATTTTCCAATTTGTTTCGTACCCTATTATCTCATTAAACATCATTTACCCACTTGTTTCATTTCATTATTCTCATTATTTCTTGGTTTCATGAAATGCATGATGCACCCTACTTTCCTGCTTCACACACCCACCCCATGAGTGTGCCTAACACAATGCATGTCACCTATATCCCTAGGTGCCTAAAAATGATGCATGAATGCAAATCCTTATGTCGTTAAGGCCACAAGACAAATATCATAAAACAGTCACATCAAACCACATGTGCATCACCCAATGGTGAAATATCATCAACTGTAACAACACACAACCAAGAACAACAATCCCCACCCAGGGTGACTTGGGGTTTCCCTCGTACATGGGTTAGCTACTCCCAAGAATGAGCTCATTACCATGTCCCGACCCGTCTAATCCATTGGCTACCAATCCCAAATAACAAGACCTCAGAGAAGGAGAAGAAATACCTCCTCTAATACCACTTTGTAACATCCCCAACACGGAATCCACTAAACCAGTGCTACGAGCCAGGTGGTTACATGACCTTATGCGTGCCTCCCCGTATGCCAAAGGCTACCGACTAGCAGCGGGGGTCTATGTAGTAATGTGGGGAGACTATACCACCTTTTTATCAGAGTAAGCCACAACAGAATAAAACACATAGCAGAAACAATAACCAACAAACAAGGAACATGTATTACAAACATTTTCAACATTAAATATTCCATGTCATACTACAAGTGCAAAAGTGAACAAAGCCCAGAATAAATACAACGGGAAAATCCCCCAAATGGTCTCGAATCCAGGTCTGGATCCTCCACCAAGTTCTACCCATGTCCACTCACTACTAGAAAAGACCTTTTCCCTTCTCCTAACCTGCAAACATGAAGTATGCTCGGGTACCCAACGGCGGCCCGAGAAGGGTGTGAGTACAACTCAGTGGGCCACCACAAATGGTGTCTAAAAAATATCCAGTATGAATAGGAAGTGCATGCAAAAGGAATATGAATGATAATTTCCGAGTAATTAATTAAGGTGCCATTAACAAGTTCAGAACCAAGCCATTTCCATTCCATTACCATTCATTTATTACCAATTACAATCACCTACCATTCGTCAGATTTCGATGGGTTAAACACATACATTATGTTACATAGGCCTAAGGCCAACAATCACATGCAAGAGGGTAAACACATTGTTATCCTATCTCACTAAGACTAACCCCCTCAATACAACCATAACCTCACCTCAAAGCCTCAGTCCGGGTGGATTCTACACTAAGGAGAATAGAACCTTAGTCCCCTTTCCTAACCTGTGCATTTAGGGTGGAGTTTAGAACCTCAGCCTTCACTTGACTCGTGCGCGTAGATCCTCATGTAATACCATAGTCTACGAACCCATGTGCACAAGCTTATATATATGTAACCATCAACCATCCAAACCATTGCCCTTCGGAAAACTCTATTCACAACAACCCACATGGGAATCCACATCCTGCCTTAATCCATTAACACATTACCATTTCAAATCATTTAACCAATCACCCAATTCCCATGTGTTATGCCTATCTCACTAGAATTCACGAATAAACAAATAATCTATCCCATTATGGTTTTAATCAGTTTACACATCAACCCATTTAACAAGTTCATCATTCCCATGAATCAACCATTTAACCCATTCCACTCTAACCCTTAGGTTATTTCCATGTCTAGGTGCATCACCTAACTTCTATTCCAAGTTCAACCAATCATGCCAACATATTTATCAAGGGCTCTACAATTCATTACTAAAATGTCACTTGTTTAATATCAATCCCTAAACCCAGGAAAAGCCGGAACATCCCATGGATGGCCCTAAATTAGGTCATGTCAATACCAACACGTCCCACGGGGATCGTGAGGGTTTCCATTTACCATTTTAAACACCATTATTACCAAACAGGCCTAGTTTATTCAAAACATAACCAACGGAAAACAAGAAAATAACTAAACATTCCCAAATACCCAAATAACTATGAGATATCACTTGTATACCACCTACCTCAAAACTGCGGTTGAACGCACTCTCAATCTAGTCCTTAGACCTCAATCTAACCAACCTTTAGAGATTCATCCTAAAACTCACCCAAAAGATAGGGTTTTAGATCTTCATAATGAGAGGGAGAGAAGATGCAAACCCTAAACCAAAAAGATAAACAAGGGTGGGATTATCCTTACTCGGAGCTTCAATCTGCAACGAACAGCACCAAAAACGCCTTGGAATCGAAGGAGATCTGTCGCCTGGAGCCTTTGGGCAATTTGGTTCGTGCCTAGAGTGGAGAGGGAGGGAATGAGAAGAAATAACGAGTGGGGTTTTAAAGCCCAGAGTGGTAAACTTGTAATTATTCCCAACGTTAAGTGGTCGCACAATTTTTTTGCACAGTTTGGAAAACCGTGCGCAAACCATGCGCATTCTTTTATCCGGAGGAGGAAGGTTCGCATGATTTATCCTGGGCAGGCCGCACGGTTTACCTGACTGTGTGCCCTGGCCTGTCTTGCCCAGATTTCCTTTCTTCCATGCCCCGAGCCCCCGGAACACCCCTAAAGCCACTCATACTTTCAGGAAACATTTTAAAGACCCAAAAACAAAGGGTTCAACCCATAACAAAAAAAAACATTCCTTTCCAAAAACTGGGGTCTTACACTCCATGTAATCAAATAAACTGAAAAAGATAAATTCATACAATATCATAAACTCAAAAGGTCTCTAAGTTAAAAAAGAAGTGGTCTACCTTCATCAGTCGATCCATGACTACCCAAAATGCATCGCTACCCTTAGATGATCTCGATAAACCAGTCACAAAATCTATTGAGATGTTATCCGATTTCTATTATAACAATGATTACGACTATAAAAAGCTTAGAGGACACTGATTTTCCACCTTCACCTATTGATAGGTGGAAAAACTAGTGATAAAATATATAATTTTATATTTCATTTTAGTCCACCGATACTAATGGTATATATCATTAAACATATTAGAGATACCATAGTGCACTTCCCATTGAGAAGAATTGTATTCTCACATCAGATCCTATTACATGTCTATAAAAACCAAGATAATCCCATGTATATATAGGATTTCATCTCAATAAACATACAAATATGGAGGCAATTCCTCACCAGAAATGCATTCCCATAGGACCGAACCTTCATAATCTAAAAACTACATTCTATTTACCATATCTATAATAGAATAGGTAAATACTATGGCTTCATGAAAATTTCAATCATGACACTCTTGAAACCCCATATTCCTTTCAGAAAAGTGTACCATAAACTTCCATTCATCATTGTCTTCCTAAAAAACGTGGTCCTGGATTTTCTGGCTCATCACATCAGCTATTGCATTACCCTTTCCAATGGTATAGGAAATCTCAAAGTCAACATACTGAAGGTATTCATCCCATCTTGACTATTTATAACGACTCTTCCCTCGGGGCCTTTACTGTGACTACCCCCAGCCCACCTTCCATAGGCCAGGGGATGGTGACTATCACCTAAAGGTGTATTCCCTAAACTGCAAAGGAATTTCCTTTATATCCTATAAACACACACAACCAAGCACGCAACAAGATAAGAACACAATAAAACTGTATAGTAGAAAGAGTGTGTATAGTAGGAAAAAGGGTCCAGAATACAAGCCCAACAGGAAAGTACAAGAAAACTAGCAAGTACAAGTAAACTGAAATAGCTCCTGTGAACACCCGACAATAATCCTACCTGAAGGGTAGGAACAGATCTTGAATGGTTTTCTCTGCATTACACCTCGTCTTATATCCCCCTCTGAGTTACCTCAAGTCCTGATACCCTCGTTCTCAATCAGTGTTGTCCGTCGTCTGCACCCAACACAACAAGGTGCGGGCATAACCCATGCAGGGGTGCGTATAATGATACTTAGTTGAGACCCCGAGACCCACAAAGGTCTCGCAAAATCCACAAAGGATAAACCCCAAAGCAAGTATGCAACTTACAACCCAACTTAGGTATATGCCCATACATATACCTAAGTTACCATGTATACCCATCTCATTCATTAGGAAACACAAGGTCCATCTCAAAATCCCAAAGATCAACTATTCCACAGAGGAAGAAATACCTCGAAGGTAACACCACAAAGGTAAGTACCACAAATGTACACCACACAGAATATTACCACAAAGGTATCACAACGAAGGTAAGTACCACAAAGGTATGCCACAGAGAAGATTACCACAAAGGTATCACCACGAAGATAAGTACCACAAAGTTACAGCACATAGAAGATTACCACAAAGGTAATGACTCAGTTAACACCAGGTGTAACTTATGTACATGAGTAAAGATGATTAGTTGTAAGCTAAATCATCTTATTTTGTTAAGTAACATTGTTGCTGATCCACATAGAATCGATAGGTAATAACCCCCGTTGTCCCACAAAGGATCTGACCCACACAGGATCGGTATGAGCTGACCCACAAAGTATCAATGTGCGCAGACCCACACTAGATCTGATAGGTGTTGACCCACACGGGATCTATAAATACTAACCCACTAATGATTGATGATCTTTCTTCAGGTCACAACCAGCTACTGGGTTCCCATACTAAGCTCGCTTTATTCCGTGAGGGTTCACCCCTCAAGACACCGGTCAAATAATCCAACTACCATGAAGTACCATGAAAAATTATCCGAAATGACCGCCACGTAAAAGGGGTCTTGACGCAACAGAAGGTGCATCCATCGGACGCCCGGTTTGTAAGTTATTCACCTTTTAGTCTCGAGGGCCCGGTGAGGTTTGTGCTCAATCCAACCCAGCCATACCCCCAACCTTATCCAAAGATTAAGTGGGGTATACCAAATGGACCGTCTCAATCCAAGTTTTCTGATTCCATAGATGGTTCATCAAACAGATTCTCATAGCTCAAGATATGACCGAAAGAGAAAAAAGGGTCAAAGTTGGCCCGTGTCTGGTTTGACTCGGCCCGATCCAGCCTGGGACGACCCAAACCGGTTTGGGTCGACCCGGCCTGACCCAGGTTTGGGACTAGGTCCCACCTGGCCTATTGGGTTCGGCCCGACCCGCTCGTGCGGCCCAGCCCACTAGGCTCGCGGTGCGGGGCGGGTCACGGTGCGGTGGCCCGCCGTGGCTGGACGGACGACATACCCCCTCCTCCATAAGACGCGGTGGTGCGCCAAACCTTCGCCGGTGGCTGGTTTTTCTTGCCGCACTTCTTCCCCGTCGTGGCCTCGTGCTGTGGCTCTTTCTCCCCCGGGCGGCACAGACGCGCGTTGTCATCCTCTTTGTGTTGCCGGCTGGAGTGGCAGCCGCCGCCCTTGCTCTGCCACATCGGACGGTCCGCAGATCTTCTCCGGTGGTGCGGTTATGCCAAAACTGTCTTTTCGGCCTATCATTGTGCTAGAAACCGCTTCCGAGTCCCACCGGTTCCAATCGCTAACACCGGTCGCCATCCTCCTCCACCACGAAGAACACGAAAAAACTACAAAGGTTGTGGAGAGGTCGGGCCATGTTCTTTTGGCCCCACCCTATGCCTTTGGGAGGTAGCAAGTAGCTCAACAATTCTTGAATCATTAAGAATGTCAAGAATGGGAAAGGGGGTATTCATACAATAAACCCTACATTTAAGGTTACTTAGGAGGAGGCGTGAGGTAGAAGACGAATCCATTGAATAGTCGACGCTCGTTGCTTCCGCAAGGCGCTTCCGATCCGGACTCAGGTTTGGTTCCTCGTCCTTCATTGGAGATGCATTCTTCCTTGGGATTTGTTCTTCTTTAAAGATTTTGATCCTCCAAAATATCTCCCTTACAACTCCTCTCCCTTTCCAACAATTTCCTCATCAATAAAGTGAGGATCCTTCATAAAATAATTACTAACTCTAACAATTAATTTAAATTTACACATTTAATTAATTGGGGAGTTGAGAGGTTTTCCCCCCATTAAGAGGGGTTTGGGTGGTCCCCACCACCATGGATTTAAATTGGGGTTTTTCTAGTGTGGGTGGTCCCCACCTATATAACTCTAACAAAGAGGTTTCAAAATAAAAAAAAAATGTTAAATAATTTTTATTTTTCTTCTCCTATAAAAAAGTGAAAAACTAACTTCTACCCTCAACCAACTACGGTCGAGGTGAAGGTATGCTTAAGAAAATACTGGTGCTACGATTTCAATGGTGTACTTAGATTTCAATTATGAGCACCGATTCAATAGTTACAAAAACATGCTCACACGTTTACTGAACATACTTGAAAAAATGTTCAAAAATTCATTCAAGGCACACCGGGCCTCAGAATCACACACCATTAATTTTAGTAGAATCATAATATTCCCATGTATTTAAAAAAAATTACATGTAATTTCTAGGTCTTTACATTTTCCCCACCTCATGGCTTTGCGTCCAGATAAGGTAGAACTCAAACTAAGGGAACAAGTGGGGGTAATGAGCAAGAATCTGAGCATCCCTCTCCCATGTTCTCTCCTGGAGGTTCCCATACTATCAACGTACACACACCAAAGGTATAGACCGCCCATGAAGTACCAGATCCTATCGATCCTCAATCTCTACTAGAACCTTAGCAAACATCTCCCCATCGTCGATGTCCAGCTCGCCATGGTCGATGATGTGAGAAGGGTCATGCACGTATCTTCACGGATGGGATATCTGGAAGAAGTCATGCACCTGGTGAAACTAAGGGGAAAGAGCTAAGTGGTAAGCCACCTCTCCAACTCTACTGAGGACCTGAAAGGGTCCAATGAACCACAGATATAACATTCCACCCTAGCCAAATCATCAAAAACCTCATTGGGTTGAGACTAGTAGAAAGACGTGGTCACCATCCTCGAACTCCAGAGGTCTCCATCTCTTATCGGCATAAGACTTCTGCCTACTCTGTGCAGTCTTCATCTTCTCCTAGATAATCTATACCTTCTCCGTGGCAGGACGTACCATATCTGGTCCCATGAGTACTGACTCTCCTAGGTCAGTCCAGCATAAAGACGATCTGCAAGGTCGGCCTCAAAACGTCTCAAAAGGTTCCATACCAATAGTGGAGTGATATCTGTTGTTGTATAAAAACTCTACTAAGGGAAAGTGATCCTCCCAGCTATGATATATGTTGAGGACACAATCAAAAAATATATCCTCGAGGGTCTGAATGGTCTGCTTAGTCTGGCCATCTGTCTGAGGATGGAAGGCGGTGCTCAAATGAAGCTACGTCCTGAAAGCCTCCTGCAACCCTTTCCAAAGTAAATAAGTAAAACATGAATCTTAGTCAGAGGAAATCATTGAGGGTACTACATGTAACCACACAATCTCCTATACATAGTGGCATTCCAAGCTCTCTACTGAACCCTAATTTATGATCAGTAGGAAGTGGGATGACTTGGTGAGTCTGTCGACGATCACCCTGATAGAATCATGACCCCTGGATGTACGTGGAAGTCCTATCACGAAGTCAATGGATATAGCGTCCCACATCCACTCTGGGACCTCTAAAGGTTGAACTAAGCTTGATGGTACCTGATGTTCCGCCTTCACTTGCTGAAAAATTGAGGAATCGAGAGACAAACTCTGCTATTGCTTTCTTCATTCCCAGCCACCAATGCTGTCGTCAGAGGTCCTGGTACATCTTCTCCACTCCTGGATATACCACTAGAGGGGATGTGTGGAAATACCTCAACACTTCCTCACGAAGTGACACTGGTACCATGGTACGTCCTCCAAAAAGGATGACATGCTCCCCATCTTCAAAAAATCCATCAGGTGCCTGTCCTATGGATATCCGAGCAAGTAGAGCATCACATTCATCATCCCCGAACTACACCTACCTGACTTGCTAAAGAAGCGGCGGAGTGACTGTAAGAGACTGAACAAAAGCTTCTCCATATTGATCTACAAATGATTTCTGCAAAGAAGCCAACTTCCCTATCGCCTCACCTAGCAGCTGTATACCAAATCTCCTCCTGAGTGCATCTGCTACAACGTTCCCTTTCCCAACACTGTTGTATAAGGTTTAGGTCCTTCTGAGAGAAGATATACTTGAGACTCTTGAGATCAAGTTAGACTGTAAAGCGTTCACCCATCATGTAATGTCACCAAATCTTCAAGGTGAAGACCACCACTGCTAACTCTAGGTCATGGGTAGCGTAGTTCTGCTCATGTTGTCTCAGTTTTCGAGAACCATGTGGGATAACTTCTCAATAATTCATCAAAACACATCCGAGCCCAATCCCAGATCCGTCATTGTAGACTATGTACCCAACACCCTCCTTCAGAAGCCTCAAGATGGGGGAACTAGTCAGCCTCTGCCTCATCTCCCAATAACTTTTCTAGAATCTCTCCGACCACATGAAGGGATTACTCTTCTTCTTCAACGATGATAAAGGTGTGGAAACTCTGTAGAAATCTAGCCCAAAACTCTGGTAGTATCCCGCCAAAGCTAGGAAACTCCGTACCTCCATCACACTACTGGGTGGCTCCTAAGAAAGTACTACCTCGATCTTCACTAGATCCTGAGCAACACCAGCTCTTGAGATGACGTGTCCCAGAATGTGAACCTCTCAGATCTAGAACTAGCACTTCGAGAGCTTAACATAAATCTGGTGCTCTCTGAGTGTGTACAGATCTGTCTGCAAATGATAGGCATGCTCCTCCTCGGTATCCGAGTAGATCAAAATGTTGTCAATGAAGACAACTACAAAGCGATCAAGGTATGGCTGGAAGATCTTGTTCATGAGTACCATGAACACTACTAGAGCATTGGTCATGCTGAATGGAATAACCAAGAACTCGTTGTGGCCATACCGACATCTGAAATCCTTTTCCTGCATATCCTCATCCCGTACTATGAGATGATGATAGCATGATCTGAGGCCTATCATCGAGAACCACCATGCTCCCTTCAGTTGATCAAAGAGGTTTTCAATCATCGGAAGTGGATACTGGTTCTTCATGGTATTCTGGTTCAGGCACCAATAGTCAACATAGAGTCTCAAGATCCAATCTGCCTTCTTGGAGAACAAAATCGAGGCTGCCTAAGGAGAAACACTGGTCCAGATGAACCCCTTCCTTGTAAGTCCTCCAGCTGTACCTGCAGCTCATCAAGCTCTGCGGGAGCTATCCAATACGCTGGTGTAGATATCGGTATTGTCCCTGGGTACAAGTCGTTGTAAAAGTACACCTCTCTACGAAGAGGTAGATCCAAAACATCATCAGGGAAGACATCCGTGTACTGTTCCACCACTATAGGATAACTGAAACTCTCCACATAAACTACTTCGAGGGTAATTCTAGACAAATGATGAGTGATCAGCTGCACTCTCCTCCGAGTAAGTCCATCCTATACTGCAAAGGCTTCCTTCTCGCTGGTGAAGGTAATCCTAAACACATCCGTGTGGACACACCACACTTTGCACCTAATATAGTCAATCTGAGCATGGACAATAGATAACCATTCCATACCCAAGATGATGTCGTAAGGCCTTGACGCCGCTACTAGGAGATCTCAGTCGAAGATCTCTCCTCCTAGAGTAAGCTCACAATAACGACACCAGTGTGTAATATCTGAATCCTCTTTTGTAGGAGTCTCTATTCATAATTATCGTTCCAACGGCTCTGTCGGAATCTATGAGCTCTGAACAAGGGAAGTGGTACTAAAAGAATGGATGGCACATGTGTCTATAAGTGCTACAACTAAGGTGGAGTAGACAAAGATCATACATTGTATCATCTCCAGAGTGCCATGGTTGTAGTCCTCAGCTGCCTGGAGCTGAGCTCACCCCTATCCACCTGCTCCCTGTGGTCGGGGTGGACCATCTAGTGGTGGTGGTGGTAACATCTCAAATCATCACCCACCGCCAGCTGCACGACCAACTCCTCTGCCACATCCACCTACACTCTTTGGACCTCCTCAGTTGAACCTATGTCTCTGCCTGGGTGGTCCATAGACCATCTTCTGGTCATCCATATATCAGGTTGGGTAGTCCCGAGCCATGTGACCCTGCCTTCTGCATGTGTAACACTACCTGATCCTCGCACGACTGGCTCTATCTCCGGTGCCCCACACAACTGACCATGAATCATGTAGTCGTCCACTTGTCGGTCTGATCCTCTTGTACCTCTATGACATCAGTCTACTGATAGCTATAGAAAACTCTACTACGTGACGCCCAGTTGTGGGACTCACTGCTGGTGACTACTCAGCAAGAAAACTCTTTACTAAGAGGGATCTCTCTAACACCCCCGCCTGTGTTGGGATGTTGAGATAAATAATCGAAGCCCTGATCTACTATCTGAGTCCCAGATTGATGTTCTGGGCCCTGAAGAATGGGTCCTGCACCATATCAGTGGAGTAGCGTGAGAGATCGGTGAACCTTGCTGAGTATTGAGCCACAGTCATGTTTCCCTACTACAGATGAAGAAGCTCCTGTGTGCGCACTACACGAAGGGTCACTGGGAAAAACTTTGGCATAAAAATGCTCTCGAAGTCTACCCGGAGAAGTGTCACCTCATCCTGAACCTAGAGCATCAAGATCCACCATCTTTCTATTGATTTATATAAAAGAATGGCGGCAAATATCACCATGAGGTTAGCTGGCGTCCATACTAGTCGGAAGACTCTCACTACGTCCTCCAACAAATCCTCAGCTACCTGTGGGTCCATATTTTCCCATAAACTCAGTGGCCTCTAGCTCTGTAATGCGTGCAATGCACTCAATCGGCACGCACCCTCTGCTGCTGGGGCTGGTGGCATAGGTGGCCCAAAAGGTAATGGTATCGCTGGTGCCTCCGTTGGTGCCCCAACTGATAAAGGGCCCTGCACCGAGGCCTCGTTGCTCGGTGGGCTATCATCATATACTATACATGAGACCCTAGCTCGATGTCTATGTGGAGGCATCCTAAAAATAAATAGGTGTGACATGGTCAATAAGATAAACCTGGTGAGATGACTGAAAAATATCACAAAGATTTTTTTTAAAAAAACACACTCGCAATCAGTGTTTTTGTGCACTGAGTCGGAAATCAGAAGTCAGGGTCCTGGTATATGGATATGTCGACCACCGCAACAACACTGGATTCCTTAAAATAATAACCAAACTCATAAAACATAACATTATTTTAGTGAAAAGATCATATTCCAATGTTCTGCGGTAGAATCGACTCCACTGATAGCAATTTGTCATGACCTGTCCCTCGGGGCCCATGTCGTGACTACTCCATGCCCGCCTTCCACAGGCCAGGGGAAGGTGACTAGCACCGATAAGCATATTCCATAAATCGATAATTCATTTCTGTTATATCCTATAATCATACAAAACTAAGCACACAACAAGATACAAACACCAGAAAACTGTATCGTAGAAAGTGTGTGTACAGTAAGAAAAAGGGGCCAGAATACAAGCTCAATTGGAAAGTCCAATAAAACATGAAAGTATATGTAAACTAAAATAGCTCCTATGATCACCCACCATGGATCCTACCTGAAGGGTAAGTACAGCTCTCGAACGATCTTTTATGTGCTATGCCTTGTCTAATATCCACCTCCGAGCTACCTCCAATCCTGTTACTCTCATCCTCAGTCAGCGTTGTATGTCCTCTGCACTAAACACAACAAGGTGAGGGCATAGCCCGTGCAGGGGTGAGTATAATGATACTCAGTAGGGACCTTGAAACCCTCAAAGGTCTCTCAAAATCCACAAAGGATAATACACAAAGAATGTAAGCAACTGACAAACCTACATAGGTATATGCCCATGCATATACCTAAGTTATCAAGTATACCCATCTCATTCATGAAGAAACTCAAAATCCAACAAAAAATCCCAATGCTCAACTATTCCACAAAGGAATAAATACAAAAATGGTTACGACACAAAGGTATGTATCAGAAAGGTATGTCACACATAGGATTACCACAATGGTATCACCACGAAGGTAAGTATCACAAAGGTATGCCACAGAGAAGATTATCCCAAAGGAATCACAATGAATGATAGTACCACAAAGGTACACAACACAAAATATTACCACAAAGGTAAAGACTCAGCTCACACAGGTATAACTTAAGAACAGAAGTATAGACAATTAATCGTAAGCTAAATCATCTTATTCTATTAAGTAACACTACTGCTGACCAACACAGGATCGATAGGTAATAACCCCCACTGACCCAAACTGGATTGGTATGCGCTGACCCACATAAGATCATTTTGTGCTGACCCATATAGGATCTAATAGGTGTTGATCCACACAATATTGATAAATGCCGACCCACTTAGGATCGATGATCTTTCTTCACGTTACAGCCAGCTACATGGATCCCGCACTAAGCTCTCTTGATTCATGGAGGGTCTGCTCTTCAATCCACTGGTCAAATAATCCAACAGCCATGAAGTCCCACTAAGAAGTATCCCAAAGGACCTCCACGTAAAAGGGGTCTCCACACAATCGATGATGCTTCAATCAGACGCCATGTCTGTAAGTTATTATCCATTTAGTCCCGAGGTCCCGGTTGGATACATGCTCGATTCAACCCAGTCGTACCACCAACTTTATCTAAAGCACATGTGGGGTAAACCTAAAGGACCATCTCGATCCAAGGTTTCTGAAGCCGCAGACGGTTTTTCAAACGGACGCGTTTAGCTCAAGATATGACCGAATGAGCAAAAAAGGTCGAAGTTGGCCCGACTCCAGTCCAACTCGGCCGACTAGGTCTGGCCCGGCCCGTTGGGTCCGGCCCGGCTCACTGGGCTAAGGGTGTGGTGGCCCGCTGGGCTTGCGGTGTGGCGGCCTGCGGTGCGGCGGCCCATGGTGTGGCGGCCTTCAGAGCGCGGTGACCCGTAGTGTGGTCGCCCGTCGTGGCTGGCCGGACGGCCAACCCCCTCCTTCGCGCGGTGTGGTAGCACTTTGCGCCTTCACCGGCGGCCGGTTTGGCTGACCACAATTTTTCACTACCGTGGCCTTGTTCTGCGACTCTTGCTCCACTAGGCAGTGCAGACGCATGCCTCTGTCCCCTTCATGTGGTCGGTCGAAGTGCTAGTCGACGCCCTTGCTCTGCCACGGCCGATGGGCTGCAGCTCTTCTCTGGTGGCGTGGTTGCGCCGTCTCCATCTTCACGGCCGGTCGTGGTGCCAACCGCAACTTCCAAGTCTCACTGGTTCCAATCTCTAGCACTGGTCTCCATCCTCCTCCACCACGAAGAACATGACAAAACCACAAAGGTTGTGGAGAGGTCGGTCCATGTTCGTTTTGCCTACACCCTCCGCGTTTGGGTGGTAGCAAGCGGCTCAACAATTCTTGAATCACGAAGAACGTCATGAATGGGTAAGGGGGTATCCATACAAAAAACCCTACATTTAAGGTTCTGTAGGATGAGGAACAATGAAGAATAAAAATTCATTGAAGAGTCGGCCCTGGTTTCTTCCACAAGGCGCTTCTGATCTGGGCTCGGGTTTGGTTCCTCATCCATCATTGGAGAGGCGTTCTTCATTGGGAGGTGTTCTTCGTTGGGTGGTGCTCTTCATTGGGTGGTGTTCTTCGTTGTAGAGTTTGATCCTCCAAAATCTCTCACTTACAGATCCTCTCCCTTTCCAAAAATTTCCCCAACAATCAAGTGAGCAAGCTAACATAAAATAATTAATAACTCTAATAATTAATTTACGTTGACACATTTAATTAATTGGAGAGTTGAGAGGTTTTCCCCTCATTAAGAGGGGTTCGGGTAGTCCCCACCACCATGTATTTAAATTGGGGGTTTCCTAGATAGGGTGGTCCCCACCTCCATAACTCTAATAAAGAGGCTTCAAAAGAAAAATGAAAATGTTAAAAAAATTATTTTTCTTCTCCCATGAAAAAGTGAAAAACTAACTTCCACCCTCGAACTACTGCGGTCGAGGTGAAGCTCTTCTTAAGGAAATATCGGTGTTGCGAGTTCAACGGTGTCCTCCAATTTTAATTCTGAGCACTGGTTCAAAAGTTATAAAACCCCGCTCGCACTTTTACTAAACGTACCCAAACTAAAGTTCAGAAATTCATTCCGGGCACACCCGGCCTTGGAATCATGCACTATCAATTTTCACGGACTTGTAATATTACCATGTAATTAGATAAAATTACATGGATTTTTTTGGGTCTTTACACTATTTGAGATTCAATTCACACTGAATAAAGATATATTTTCGGGTGTTCGGTATGTAAACACCACAAATAACTCTCCCAATAGATAATTCATCCAGAAACTCAAGGCATGAATGACTGCTACAAGATTGAGGTAATGCATTGGGTAATTACTCTCATGAGGCCACAACTGCTGATACCAATATAAAATGGATCGATAATCCTACATTAGTACATCACTTAGATCTATTCATGAAGCATTAAAACCCATTTTATAGGATTTAATAGGATTTGGTATAATCAAGGTCATGGTGGATGTAAGCCTTCATTTTTTCTTTTGAAAGGACTTCTCAAATGCTTCAGGCCATAAGAACATCACACCCTTCTTAGTTGTACTAGAAAGAGGATCTCCATGGTCTGCGAATTCCTATATGAAAATCTTTGAGCATCCATCCATCCCCAAGAATCTTTGTTTATTAAACACTTTCTTCGGATGCTCCTAGGATAAAATGATAATCACTTTCTTTGTGTCAACTGATAGTTATGATTCTGAGATAATATAACCTAATAAGTGAACCTTGTTGACCCATAAGTGGATCTTTGTGATATTTTCATATAACTAATTCTATCTCAATGTAATCAATAAAATTTCAAGATTTTTCTAATGGTCACTTCGAGTATATTAATACACCAATTTGTCATCCCAAAAATCCATGAGAAAGGAATCCAAGTAGGGGTTGGAAAACCTATTCATCATGTCCATAAAAACATAGGGCATATTTATAATATAGAATAATATAAATAGATACTCTTATAAAACATACCAACTTTGAAAAGAGGTTTATAGTACATATGAAGGCCCAACTTCCACCAGATGATATCATGATCTCAGGTTGATCCTTGAGAACACTTTATCTTCTTATAGCTGGTCGAATAAATCATCTATTCATGGAAATGGATATCAGTTCTTCACTATAAGATGGTTCAATTTTGGTAATCCACCAAAATTTGGAGGGTTATATCTAGCTTAATGGATAAAAGTATTAGAGAACCCCAAGGATAGGTACATGGTAGAAAAAAACCTTAGATTATAAATCCTCCAACAATCTCTTGAGCTCATGAAGCTCGGTAAGTTCCAAAATATATAGAGGGATAGATACTAGAGAGTCTCCTAGAACAAGTTCAATTGTAAAATTTACCTCTATTATGGGAGGTATTACATAGAAATTTTCCAATAATACATCACTAAATTTATCCAGCATTGGAGGAAAATTATCCCAATAATTCCCCGCTCCTCGATATAATGTCTAGAAAATTCTATCACTATGCCCAGCCCACGATGTTCTGTCCCATATCTGAATTCTTTGGAATCCCGCATACCCTTGAAAAGAAAAATAACACCACCTTTTGATATAAAATATAATCTATGGTGATAGTATCCAACATTAGTGTGACATGGGACCAACCAGTCCATCTCAATATTGACATCGAAGATCATCATATCAAAGACAAAGAGGTTCTATAAGAAATTATAATTGTGTACGTCAAAGTGATATTCCTTGGATGTTCATATAACCTCTGACCACACACACAATGGTGTGTCTAGGGTTATCCCCCTAAAAAAGAACAAAACATCAATCTAAAGAATTTCCATGATCGATGTAGAGATTAAAAAGTGTGGGAAACCATTATCTAAAAAATAGACATGATAATTGAGTTTACTAAAATATTACATCATTCATTAAATATTATTTGAATCTACTACTCGGTTATCTGCTATAATGTGTGCAACTGACCTAATCCATAAATCTTGTGATGGTCCACTCTATAGGTGCTAATAATCATATGTCTGGCTACTATGACTATGAACTCCTCCTCAGCTTATTTAGCCAGTGATACCCTAATTTTTTACTTGACGTTGAGCCACTAATCCGTCTTCTAAAGGTGGAGTTGGTGCAAGTACTCTTCCACTTGAAATAGGCATAATTGTACAAGAAACCTATGAATAGTACCCATCCACCTACAATAATGGCACTCCAGTAGGTCTCTATCACATTGAGGCTTAACATGACCTTTCTTACCAAACTAATGGAATAAAATAATGATAATAGTGCTAATAATCTATCCACCAATACTTTGTTGAGAAACCTCGAGGCTATGCTTCTTGCTAATGGAAGAAAAACTTCCTTATCTCAGCACTAAACCTCAGTGCCCTATAATATCAACTTCCCTCAAGTTGTGCATGGTGATAAGATCTTGTTTCATGATCTTAGAATAGGGTGATAGGTTAAAGACATTCACCAGAGAGAGAATGGAATACCCAAGCATATCCTAAAAGAATCTCGATCACCATAGCTCATCACTGGAAGGAAGAAGTGGAAAGTATTAACGCTTGGTAAAACATGTTAAATAGTCGACGATGCACATAGAAACCTGATCCATGTACATGAACAATATGGTTTGGTTAGCTCTTTGTGGTTGAAGAAATAATTAATCATAGAACATGGTCTGGATGTCAACCCATAGCATGCCATGATGATGACTAGCCTCAATAAATACTTTCCACAAGTGCTTGGAAAAATCACGCAGCATGTAGGCAACGATCTTGAACCTCTTCTCGGTAGGTGTCTTCAGATGATCAAAGATAGATAAAATGGATTCTATCCATGATTTAGTTGGCCTAAGGACCACTATCCATCGAGATGATAAGATGATTATATTACTATAACTCATTAGTCAGATCATACATAATGGTTATAGGTTATGGAGCACCACATATAGACTGTAACACACATTTAAAAATCTACAAAGGTCGAGTATCAGTGCCCAGTTCGGGAATACATGGTTGTTCCATAGGTGGAACTACTAGTGGTAGAACTAGTGGCATATGCCCCACTATCTCTAGAACATCCTCATTTCCACCCTCCTTGAACCTGACTCGAGGACATTTTGGTGGCATAGGTTTAAAAATTCCAATCACATGACTCAGAATAAGATAAAAAGAAGATTGGATAACTCATGAAATAAGAAACAAAGAAAAGAGTTCACTACCCATTACACTACCCTCACTACGCATATAGAAGGTCATGGTATTGGTAAGTGTTCATGTTTTTATTTAAAAGGGTTCTTGTATATGAAGGGTTTATTATAATTTAAGTAGGGAAAAAATCTCTAAATTTCACTTTTCCCTCTCATTTATAAGAAACCACATCATTTGTACTTCATAATTTATATTTGAAGTATTTATGTGTGTAAATACATAATATAAGGATTAATTAAATGGATTACAATTATCAGTTTATAAAGTCTTATACACTGTATAAACTGAGATCAATACCCATGTAATTGTAACCAACCCCCATAAATTTGACCTCACAATGTAATGGGTCAAATACGATGCCTTGATTTTTATTAATTACAATTTCTAATTTATAATGGATCATACACCTTATAAATTGAAATTGGAAGCCAAGTAATTATATCCAAAGAAGAGCTTAGGTATCCAGAGTCGCATACCATACATGAGTCAGAATTGGCTATTTAAGATTTGAGCATCACTATATATAAGTAAATAAAATTTATGTCGATGGTGTAACCATTAAAAACCAATTTCCATTTCTTATAGAACATGTTAGTTTCATTGGTATATATAACAAATAAGGAATAGCCAACAATCACAGACAACACGGGCAATGCAATCAATGAAATGAACCAATATGGTATGGAATATTCAGAGAATTTGAATTACTAGGGGTCTATAATGACGAATGTTACAATGAATCTTTCCATGTCGGGCCAAGGTAAATAATCCATAAAGAATAAAAAAATACCACATTTCATGTGCATCACCCAATAATGAAAATATATCAATTATAATAGGAGAAATATAGAACCACAATTTTCCTTTCCCAAGAAACTTTGTCGTTACCCCGAACATGGGATACCTACTCCTAAGAACAATTTATTAAAAAATTATGACATGTTCCTCATATCCTATCTAAATTTCAAAAATAATAAGACAATAAAATAAATATCTATTACCACTTTATAACACCCCAAATCCTGACTCACTCCTGAGTAGCCAAACATGGTTGGATGGATGTTCTAAAGCATACCTCCCCATATCAATAAAATTCTGACTGGAAGAAATGGGCCTAGGGTGTGTCGATAGGGTTACTATGTCCATAGTTTAGAGTGGATCACAATGATGGTAAAGATGGATAAATAGAAGAAACAAAATAATAATGAATAATTCAATAGAAATAAACATAAGCATCAATCAATAATAAATCATCAACTATTGTAATCTATATCCTATACAAAAGATGATTTAATATCATGTATTTATAAAAGTGAAAAAATGAATAAATGGAAGAAGACATTCAATACAATACAAGACATAAAAATAAGAAAAAACAGAAATAACTATCCAAGAATCCCAAGAACTTCCCGACCATCATTACTAAGCTCCCGTCCTAGAGAAATTAAGAAGTTAGGTGTACAAAGAGATATGATTTAACTTTTACACACATGTGATCATATAATAATATGAGGTAACAAGAATGACTCAGATAGGGTTTGAGATAAATCTCAGTATACCACTGAAACAACATCTATACAAATCCTGTACGTAAATATATACTGAAAATTTGTGCTGGTATATATAAAAGTAAAGAAGTTCTAAAATAAAAAACCCATACCTGTTTCAAACCCACCATGAAATGTCTAAAAATAAGTGACCATTAAATTAATAATTATTCAGTTTATAATAAATAGATCATATAATATAGGTATCAATATTACTAAAAAAGAAAATAATAATAAGAGACAATCCAAGGTAAAACCAATGCATCCTAGACCTCAGGGGTCAGTCCTACTCATAGTGGTAACTCATGTAGTCTAGATATAAGGATTATAAGAGTAATAATTGGGGTACATCCAAGGAATTCCACTATAAACAAATATAACAGAGTCCATGGAGCTCATCCATGGTAATCTCAAGCTAAGAATGATTGGGCCAAATGGGGAGACTCCATGGAACTGTATGTATGAAGTCATCAAGATTAATCCATGAAGTGTATCTAAGGAATTATAATAAGTAGAAAAATATTTCAAGTTAATATTTAGTACATCACTATGGAATTCAAGTAATAAGATAAGTTCCTAATTCTTTGGTGGTTATCTCCCACAAAAACAATATCAATGAATCAGAATGGCATCCTTTGAGTGATCAAGGCATTACCTCAGGAATCCAAGGTGGGTTCAAGTCTGACCATTCCTATAAATGTGGAAATATTCAAAAATTAGTATGTACCTTATAATAATATTATTTATATAAATTTTTTATCATATACCATGTAATACTCATTCCAATTTCAATTCATTAGGTTCATTCCACTACCTTCCATCGTACGTGACAAGGTAAGATAAGTAAATCAAACCAATTATCAATTTAAATACATTTCCAAGGGCCATGTAATATATATAAATATATATACTTTAAATAAAATTAATTTATTAATTAATTAGTTATGAATAAATTCTTACTTTATCAAAGTTCAAGTAGAATACACCTGGACACTATCTCAAATAATCTCAAGAGAGGTCACCTACCTTATACCTATAAGAAGATGACCCATCTATTATAGACCCTTTTTCTGGCTTGGATCAAAAGAAAAAAGAATATCACACAAATTCCCTAAAAATAGGGCACATAATCTCACAAAAAAATATTATCGTCGATAGGAAGAATAATTATTAATGGTGCCTAAGTAATGGAACACTTATAGAGAGGAATCAAATGAGATGAATGAATGTTTATTCAGAGCCCACATGGTGAAGATGTCTCAAAATCTAACTTCATGCATGTAAGGGACCTTCAATAAGAGCAATAGGGGATGTATATTGTGGGATATAATAAAATAGGAGGAGGGTTATGTTTTTAAATAACTAAGTGAAAGTGGTAATTTGACCCCACTAAAACGAGGTCGCATGGTTTGGTCGCACGACTGGACAAACCATACACCAAATTTTCACCAAACCCTACCTCAAGACCCACATTTCATATTCATGAATCATTGTTAGACACAACATGTTACGACCGTGAATTTTTCCTCTATTAAAAATTCTATTGAAAATGCATGGACATGCGACGTGGGTCACACGGTTAGGGAAAACCATGCATCCCTCTACTGTGCACTGAAACAACTCGCACGGTTTAACCAAAATAGAACCCTGTCCAAGATGGTTTATAATAACAATAAAAACCATCCATTTCCTCTAAAATATGAACCTCCAGGATCCAAAGTATCCCCAAACACTCATATTTCTTCCAGAACATCACTAGGCATTCATATAAGGTTCCAACCAATGAATTAAACCGAAATGAAAAGGATTTGTACGTCAAAAAAATCAGGGTTATTACAATTTGAATTAGAGATATTTAATTTCTATTCATGAATATTTATCACTTGAATAACTATACATAACATATATAAATTAAATGGTAGAGTTTCATAGATTACCACAAACCATTATATCTGATGGAGAATTGGGCTTGTTCTCAACGTTATGCAGAAACATTTTGCAAGCATTGAATATGGATTTGGGATTCATCACTAATTTTCATCCGTAGATTGATTTTAAATATGAATGTACCATTATAAATCTAAAATATATTTTGAGAATCTTTTCAATAGATTTTAAAGTATGTTGGGATCAAAACCTCTCCCTACTAAAGTTATCATATAAAAATAGTTTCATTCTATCATTCAAATGAGAACATACACAACTCGGTGTGGGAAGTGAAATAGAACATGAAAATTTCTAGATGAATATAGAGAGTTTATGTTGTTGGGTCTAGATTTTCAACACCCCAATATTTCAATATGCAATTCTCTACTAAATAATAGTTTGCTTAATAGATAATTTTACATGAAACACAAATCTAAAATGAATCACTATATATTTTATTAAAATATATTATTAAAATAAAATGTGAAACATCATTATGAAATTAAAATTAGTTTCAAACATCAATCTTAATAATGTATAATAATTAATCTATTTATTATTAATTATGATTATTTATTTATAAATCCTAATGATTATAATTTAAATAATTAATGTGATGTGATAAAATTTATTCAATGTATATCAGGATATTTTTTAGAGAATTAATTTTTTATCACCATTAAAATATAATATATAATATTTAAATGTTTAATATAATATATTAACACTCAAATAATTAAAATTTGATTTGAAATAATATTACGAAAACATAATGTTTAAAATGGTAATTTTTCTATAAAAATTTATTATTTATAGTATGTATTATAATATTTTTTTTGAAATTTAGAAATTTAATATGATAAAATTAACTTAATTTATGGGTTCAACTTGTCAAAAATATCTTTTAGTGAATTTTGGTATTTTTTTAAAAAGGTTGATTTTTGGATGAATAGTGAAAAATATATGTTTTAAGAATATTCTCACTTTTACAACATATACATGATATATGAATGAATTGAATATTAATGATTTTTTAATATATATATATATATAATAAGTAAAATAAATAATTTAAAAGTATAATTTTGAATTTTGAAACCTATGTTTGGTATTTTGAAACCCATGTACTGTTTTATTCTAATAAAAGAACTATTTTTGACCTTATATTTAAATATGTGTTTATAAGTTTTCATTCAATTTTAGGATTATTTTCAACATCATGTAACTCAATTTTTTTATAAATAAACAAATAAATATCATGGGGATCAATTCTATACATGATTTTTGTGTAAATTCTTTTTATGGTTATAATACATTTTTCATTGTGTTTTTCATATTTACATTAAAATTTATTATTACCACCTATAAAAAGTGAATCATATACAATTAATTCCATATTTTTATTCAAAATATTCAAAATATTTAATAATTTTAATTTAATTTTTGAATAATAAATAGTTATCATAGTGAATGTTTGTCACCACGGGAAGGGTTAAATGGCTTAACGAGGGGGTTGTACTAAATGATAAGGATTAAAATAAACAAAAACTTATCTAAATTTGATTGAATGAATGGATTTAGACCCTATAGTATATTATCTTTGATTTTATTCCCATTATATCTAATTTTCCCATCAATATGAATTTATATTATTTTAAGTTTTACAGTATTTACATAAGTGACACTCTACTCGCCTATAAAAGGAGACCCTCATCCACTCACTTCATCACACTATTTGAGCACTTTTTGACAAACAAATATTTGACAAAATCACTTTTCAAAACATGTATCTTGGTATTATAGGTTTTTATCTCAAACAAATATCAACAAAATAATTCTTAAGGATATATCCATAGGAGGATACCCATGGAAGAGGTAATCGTCTTAACCGAGCTCAATAAGGTTTCCATCTTCTTACACCTCCCAAAAATATTTTCTAACCATAAAAAGGTAATTAAATCTGTATAATTGATTTAATGAAATATAATGATGTTAATTTAATAAATATAATCTTCCTCATTTCCATCCATTGGGAAATGAAAATGTCATACATGTGTGCATTCTGACTATGACCTTCATGAAGAAATGTATTTCATTTTTCATCATCACCTTATATGACAAGTTATATAGATGAATTTAATAAATATAAATAATATTTGACCTAATTATGATTCTATAGAGGTAAAATATTATTTAATTCCATTCCATTCCATCTATTAGAAAACTATAGTCACTGGTGCATACATGCAAACTACCACCTCCATGAATAATTAATATTACTTTCAATAACTAACCGAAAAGGATGGTTATAATTTTAGGTTTAATGTATGAATATTATATTTATAATATTATTAAAGATATTTAATTTTTATTTATATATTTTTATTAACTAATCAAATAAATATTTAATAGGATCAAAATTTAAAATGAAGATATTTTCAGGATTTCCCAATGAATCATCACCATATGTTCAATAAAGTGACCATGTACTACATGAATATACCAAAAAAATACTATATAAATTAATTAAAATTTTGATGCTGATTAAATCAGAGACAAGGTTCAATTACCAGAACCAATGAATATGAAGATTCTTGAAAAACAAAATAATTAACACACAAATATTCATTTTAACAAATAATTATTAATAAATTGGTAAAAATAAGTTATGAATGAAGGATATATATATATTTAAATATATGATATATATGAATAATAAATCTATTTTTTTTATATCTGAGGTTTGAATGCATCTGACTGAGTAGGAATCCAAGGTAATGTTTTCTCATCTCACACTCAATTTACTGAGAGATGTTTTGAATTACACATCTATTTCCAATATAGGGTGTATATGATATTGATCTGAAATATTATATTATTATCTTATATTTTATAATTGGATTTAAAATTCTATTTCATGTTATTTCTTTTAATATGTTTTGATTAAAGTGTTATAAAATTTATAAGGGTTCTTGTTCTGAATTTCAATTTATCAAGACATTTTTCAGGTTGTCAACCATAATTTATTTTATATGGCATATATAATTGTCCGTGAATGTTTTTTGAAATTTCCATTCATGAAATTCATTGTATTTATAGAACCATATCATGTCTTAAATTTTTATTTCTTTTGATATAAGAGTTACCAAATTTTTAAGGGTTTAGTTCATAGTCTCACTTTTATCAGGATTATTTATGTTTCTATTTCAATTGGGGGAGATTATGTTATCTTTATCTCCAAAACTCCAAATTGTTTATTTTTCCATGGTAATTTATGGGTTTTTCATGATTTTTCCCACTTTACATCTATTTTTTATCAAACCCATAGAAGGAATGTTAATAAGAAAAGGAACCTTATTTATATTTTTCAGTCCAGAATAATTCTCTTCTATATCCATATTCCTAATTTTGTAATAGGGAAGTTATTTTATATACATAAATTATTTCTTAAGATTAATTTCAAAAATATATGAATTTATAATCAAATTATTAAATGAAATATTTTTAATGTTTCCAAGCACATCATTTTTTCTTCCTTCATAAAGGTGTGAAAAATATCTTTTCAAAAGTTTCCATGATTATAAATTTTCTATCCATTATGAACAGTCTTCATAATTTAGTTTTTTTTCAATTATTTATTGTTTTAAAATTTTAATTTTAATTTCCATTTTTTAAATGTTATAAAAGAGAATAATATTATATTCCTAAAAAATTTAAAAGGTGTTTCGTTACAATTAGGAATATATTTATATTTCACTCTACCTTTACATAAATAAGTATAGTTTATTTTCACGAATCTATTATCATAATTTATTTTATAAATAATTTTCTAAAATTATTCATTACATCACATGAAAATAGTTTTGGAAGTTAATTTTAACTTCTTTTTACAATAACATTTCAAAAACATTTAGGTAAATTATTTATATAAATTTATTTTCCATTTTAATCTATATATTTAATTGTTATATCATTTAAAAAATTATTTTCAAAATTACCCTATAATGATATTATGAATTAAATATTTCTATAATTTCATATATTTGTATCAATTATTCAAATTTTTGATTTCATCTTATGTGATACCTTATTAATGTATTATATAAACCATTTTCTTTCTATAGGTTTATCATCTATGTCAATATCTTTTAATAAATCTTATGCTCTAATGGATATATGTTCTATCTATATATTACAACTTATTTTACATGAGAACTATAATGATGTTTTAAGGAAATTTTATTGAGCAAATTTTCTTTACATGGTTTAATTAAAATATAATGGGATGATGAATGATCTTATGTTATTATGGAATATATATGTATGGTTCAATATTCCGTGATAGATGTTTCTAGTATATCCCTAAAATGTATTAGTTAACACTCTTAATCTCATGAGATGATAATGACATGTCTATAAATGATGTGGTTACCTTTGTTCATAAGATTAAGCATTGAAATTTTGTGGTTATCTTTGTTAAAAATATTGAGTATTGACTTCTTACATCAAGAATTGTTAATACTAATTTTTTATTTTCTATGATTATGATTATGTTATAATTCGATGTTATATTATTATTTTATGATCCATGTATCATGATTATTTTCCCATGATTTAACACTCTTATTACATGGTATATATCCGATCATTTGAGATTACATGTCATTATATTATTCCTTATGGACAAAACATATTATTGTATATTATTTAATAAAATAATTTTCCCATTATCATCTTTTCTCACATGATTATGATCTAACACTTCATGACATTTTGATAAGTTTAGCCTTATTGAGAATTTGAGCTCACCATTATTATGTATTAATTTCCCTATGTTATGGAGAATGATATTATATAAGATATGTATATAGGGGTGTCTTCTATGGATATTTTTATAGGATATGTTAAAGTATTTTTATAAAATAATAAAATTTGGGTATAATGGGAAAAATAATATTTGATGTGGATGTTATTAGTAATGTTATTTATTGGGTTATCCAAATTTATTAAAACTCTACAACTATTAGGTTTTTTATATGTAAGTACATCATTGATGTTTATTGATAATGTAACTTGGGATGGTTAAATTTTGGCCTCTTTACATGTTATCAATGCAAGTATGTAAAGAATGTATTTTGAGAAAAAAATCCAAGTGTACGAGACCAGGGTTATATGAGTTAGTATAATATAAGGGTTTAAGTATCTTTAGATGCTAAGAAGTTATTTGATAAGGAAAATTAAATAGTTTAATATATTATCATGGGTTAATATGATTAATTATTATCATAAGTAAAAAGTAATAAATTCTCCTTTTTAGACCATATGTGAATATATATTAAGGTTATTAATGATATTATAGTTTTTGATTATTTTTTATGTGATTGAAGTATATTTAACCCTTAGGTTTCCTTTGAGATTTAGTGTGATGGTTATTTGGGAAAAATATTATTATTTGATTATAGTGAATAGAGAACTATTGGTTAGTATATGAATTAATGTCTAAGTGGTTGATATTATTTAAGGAACAATGATTGAGTTAAATTTTTCAGGAATATAATATTTTAAAGGTTTTATGTCATGGTGATTTAGGTTAGATTGTGAAAATATTAATATATATTGGATAATATATTCTTAAAAATATAAATGTTTTGTTATGTGACTTTATGAATTATTAATTTTATTCAAAGATAAATGTTAAATTCATTTTGGAAGAATATGTAATAAAATATATCTTATTTTTGGGTTTTGAAATTAGTTGGAAATATTTTAAAGATGTTAATGGTTTATTGTGGAATGATTTAGGTTTAGAATTTTTTGTTATTGTTAATGTTTTATAGAATAATGTATTACTTCTTTATATGAATGTTTATTCACAATGTGTTTTATATTAACTTGTAATAAATATTTTTTTTATTAAATATATATAGACAAGAGAAAAATAATTCATACTTTTATGGATATTATAATCCATTAAATGTGTAATTGAATGCTTTTGGGATGAAAAATTCATCATTTTTATTCATTTTTTATTACATGAGATTAAATAGTAGAGGAAAACTGATCAGAACACAACCAAAGGATGAAATTACACATATATAATGGAAATAATCAAATAAGTAAATTTTATCATATTCCCTATCTTTATGGTAAAATAACTCATCAAATAATAAAAAGAGGAGGATAAATCTATAAATAATTTGGTGGGAAATATAACTCACCAATCAAGGTAGGTATATGGAAACGTGTTCTCAAGTATGGATTTTGTAATTTTTTATACATGGTTTAAAAAATATTCAAGTAAGAAATACTTAATTTTTAGATGTAACATATGAATTACTTATTGAGATAAAATCTACATATGACATTATAACTCTGTTAAAGATAAATTTATTCTAGACATAATAAATTAATTTTTTGTGGATGAAATTTATTTGGGGGGGGGAATATAAATCCATATGATTTTGATATATAATTATCCTTAAAATAATTATATTTTTGATAGATTATGTTGCTTCCAATAGCAAACTAAAATGAGTGTGTATATATTTTATTATCTTACATTTTGAGAATACAATGTAAAATGTCATTATGAAACTAAAAAATGTGTATAACCTAAATATAAATAAAAATGATAATTAATGTATTTATTAATTATTATTATTATTATTTATAAAATTTAATTATTAGAGGATAAAAAATTAATGTGACTTGATTTATTTTATTCAATCATAACAAAAGATATTTTTCAAATAACTGTTTTGATAGTGTTATATATTTTAAATTAATGAATTATATTGACCAATTTTAAAAGATTATATGTAACATTTCTATTTATAAACTATTATTTTAACACTAAATTAATTAAAAATTGATATGAAATGTGATTAAGAATACATGACGATGAAAAGACCATTTTTATATAATAATAGTTTTTTTTTCTATCATGTATTTTCACTGAAAAGATATATTTATGAATTTTAGAAATTTATTTTTTTAAAAACTATCTTAATTTCTGGGTTCAATGTGTCATAAATGTCTTATAGTAATTTTTTATTTTTTTTAAATGATTGTTTTTGGGTGAAATGTGGAAAAATTAAAAAATTTTAAATAATGTCACATTTATAACATTATCATGATATAATATTGAATTGAATATTTAAGAAACATTTTTATATAAAATATATACAATAAGTAAAATAAATCATTTAAAAAATTTTGTTGAATTAAAAAACCTATGTTTTTTTAGTTTTGAAACGATTTTAATGTTTTATTATAATAAAAAACTATTTTTTACTATTTTCATTAACTATGTACTTAAAAGGATAAATTCAACTTTTTTTATTTTTTTTAAAGCTGTTAAAATCACTTTTCTATATTAATAATCTAATAAATTTCATAAGTATCAATAATATACATGATTTTTATATGCATTAATTTTTATGTTTAAAACTCATTTTCTAATAAATTTATTCCATGGAATTTCACTTAATTATATAAAATTAATTCTTACCACCTCTTTAAATTTAACCTTTTAAAAATGGATTCAATACTTTTAATCATCATATTCAAGTTATGTAATGTGTTCTATTTCATTTTTAGTAAAAATGAATAAATACTATATTAAAAGTGTGTCACTACATGGGTAAGAGGTTTTAATGAGTGGGTTACCGTAAACATAAGGCATAAAATATCACTAAAACTTCTCTAAAAAATATTTTGTAATTGTTTGGTCTTAACTATTTTAGACCTCCCTGAGTTGTTATGACCTTCCCCATGGTCTTTTAGGTGACTTATTCTTCTAATAAAAATTCAATTGTTGGTGTGAAAAAAATTTAATTTTAACACTAAATTATTATTTCTCCAAAACTATGGACTTTTTCTGGCACATTTTCATAAGATGATTATATTATTTTAAATTTTAGAGTATTTACAAACGTTCAACTCCTCTGACATATAAATGGATCCCCTAAAACTATCACTTATTTACACTCTTTGAGAAAATTATCTCATCCATGTTATTTCCAGATCAATTCCTAAGATCCTTATCTGACACCTATAAGATCTGTTATCACCAAAATACCAACCTAGAAGGCTTATGGAAAGATTTAATGGATGATTCCCAAGGAAGAGTTAGTAACCAAGATAATTCATATTTCTATCTTCTTCCACCTAATAAGAATAATTTATAACCATAGTAACATAAGAAAAATAGTATAATTGGTCTATTAATATGTTATCATATTTATGGAACAATGTTCATCTACATCATTTTCATCCACTAGGAAATGAAAATGTGGCACCAATGTATATTCATACTACCACCTCCATGAAGCCATGCATTTCATGTTTCATTGATTCCTCAAATAGATCGTTATATAAAATTATTTAATAAATGTATATGATATTTATTATATAATTATGATTCTATAAGCATTGCATATCATTTCTATCTACTGGAAGATGGAAACATCGTTCATGTTTACAAGCAGACTACCACCTCCAGTAATGACTTATTTTATTTTACATAACAGCATGATGTTGTTTTTTATTAAAATGTATTTAATGGATAAATATTATATTTATTAATTTAACATGGTTTTGGAATGTTTATATATATAAATATTCATTAATTAAATTATTTTTTTTGGAATTAAGATTTCTAAAAAAACTAGATTTTTAAACATTCCTTGTGAATCATTAATATAATTTCCCTAAATTGACCATGAAACTATAAAAATACATCATAAATATAATATATACCTTTTATGAACATTCCGAAGATACTAAAACAATAAACAAGAAGCAAGGACTTCAACCACTAAATCAAAACATGCATGGAAAACAAAATAATTAACACAAAAATATAGAATTTTATTGAAAATTATTACCATGTTTTTTAAAATAAGTTTTCATTGAGTTATATATATAGATATAAATATTTATATTATATATATTAATAATAAATATATATTTATTATATAGGATATTGGAATGTGTATGACCAAGTGGGATTCCAAGGTAAGGGTTTCTTATCACAAACTACTTTCTTTGAGACATGTTTTGAATTATAAACCTATTTCCATTATATATTGTATATTATTACTATTATAGATATTATATCATGATAAAATTTTAAAGAAGGTTAATTAATGTCTCAGTTCATGTTCAATCATTCATGATGTTTTTATTCGGCTGTTATAAAATCTATAAGGGTTCTTGGTCTCAATTTCAATTTCTAGAGATATGATTCAGGTTACACACAACGATTTATTTTATATGATTTAATTACTTTCATATGAATATATTTTTACATATAATTTCATTTAATTTATTTTCTTTATATAATCACATCATGTTCTATCTTTATACTGCTTTTGAATTGAAATTTACCAAAGTTGTAAGGGTTTATTTTACAGGCTTACTTTTATTGGGATTATTTATGTTTAAAATTCCATTAGGAAAGATTTTATGTTATAGCACTACTAACCAAATATATTTTCTAATTATTTGATTATTTCAATGTTTCTGATTACTCATTCCATTTTACATCTCTTCAGTTCTCAAAACCACTCAAGGAATGATTTTAGGAAAAATTGACCTCATTTATCCTTTTTGTCCTGGAATCATTCTCATTCATATCCATATTATTTATTTTTTTACAATAATGATTCTTTATATATGTTAATTATTTCTTAAGTTCAATTTATATTAGAAATTAATTTATTTTCAAAGTTGTAAAATGAATATTGTTTACTTTTTTCCCAATAATTCATCTTTTACTTTCTTTACAATGGTGTGAAACACATCTCATCTTAAATGTTTTATGTATGAATATATTTTCCAACCTCTTTACCATTATTCCTAATATAGTTTCCATTTAACATTTTTATGGTTTTCAAAATAATATATATTCACATTATTCTATATTTTTTTCAAAATAAATATAAATTATTTTCCTAAAATATTTGAAATGCTATTTCATTCCACTTACTAATTTTTTTTGTCTTTCACTCCACATTTTCTACCTTAAGTTTAGTGCATTTTAAGAAATATATTATTTTAAATTATTCAAAAAATTATTCTGTAAAATTATTCTTTAAATATCATGAAAAGGTTTTGGGAAATAACATTTAACTTCATTTTAAAAAACGAAAATCAATAATAAAAAATCATTTTAAAAGTTTTTCTTCCATTATGATATATCTCTCTAATGTACCAATTTTTAATGAAGTAATATTAAAAATAAAACAATATAACTTTTATTATTTATATCATTGGATGACTAAATATTTCTTATCAACTAATTAGAATTTGATTTCATATTATGTGATACCATATGTAAGTATTATATGAATCCTTTTATTTCAATGGGTATCTCATATATGTCAAAATATCTTAATATTCTTTACGATCCAATATGGATATTTTCTAATGATACCACCCACCTTATTTTTCTATATTTCTTATGATGATGTTTTAAGGATATTTTATCAAAAACAAATTCTTTTCCACGTGTTAATTAATATATAAATTAATGATTAATTCTCATATGTTATTGCCGAATATATATATAATTAATTATAATAATCTAGATAAATATTTTATATCTTATAAATACATTGGTAAAGGTTTTATATATTATGATATAAATATTTTTAGTGTGTAAATGAATTGGTTAGTTGTCTATACAATATTGAGCGTGGGAATGATGCAATTAGCTATGTTACTTATATTCTGTATAGAAACAATTTGGTTAACTATGGTCAAAACATTAAGAATCGAAAATATATTATCATATTTTTTCCAATTTTTTATTCTCCTATAATTATTATTTTCCCATATTTATATGTTATATGATTATGTTACAATTTATGGATAATTTTTATTGTCTCATTATTTTATAATCTTATCCCATGGTATAAGTTTGATCATTAGAGGTTAAAGGTATTTTTATTATTACATATGGTGAACTCTTATTATTACATGTAATTTTAATAATATATTCCTCCCATGAACCTGTTTTATAACATTATTTTAATATAACCCTTGACAATATGTGGATATGTTTACCATTACTAATAATTTGTGCTCACCATTCTTATGATCTATATCCTCGGGTTATGAAGAATGATATTGTGAATATATGTCTAGAAGGGTATCTTGTATGGTTAATTTTGTGGGAGATATTGAATAATTTTTATCAAATAGGAAAATGTAGAAATAATTGGAAAAGGTCTATGGGATAGGAATTACATGGTTATTGTTATGTTAATGCTTTCTATAATTCTCTTATACTCTAAACCAAAAAGGTTTTGGGTATGTGAGTGAATCAATGAAGGTTATTGATAATGTCATTATGGGTTGTTAAATTTGGCATAACATTAGTAATTATCATATATAGTATGTAAGGAATATATTTTTATAAATGGATCCAGGTGTACGTGTAATAAGCCAACTCGGGTCGACCTAACACATCACCTGATCTAACTCGCCCTAAGTCCTTAAGTGTGTCTTACCACAAGGAATAGGCTAAAGACTAGCATTGTGGGTCCAAATAGATACTATGGAGGGCCTATACCATTTTATTAGAGTAATAAATTACACCATAAATAAAAAACACAACAACCCACATCTATCAGAGTACACTATATAAATAACAAAACTATAGGAATGCAATAAAAAATAGATTGTAGCATATGGACTCACAGTCATGATATAACAGAAAAACTATTCACCCACCGAGATAACCACATATACAATAAAAATAAAAAAATAAAATAAAATGCATGTGGCTTTGATACCATCCCTGAGAAGTACCTCAAAACTGAACTCTAGAGATCGCTCGAGCTACTGCAGTCTAATCTTAAATGTCACATGGGTGGTCCCATTCAATCATGTAAAACTGAGCCTGAAACAAATCTAATATTCATCATTTTTCAACCTAAATGTACTCTTAAGGGTTTTCACATTCATCTAAGTGCATGTATTGTGGGTGAGAAATAAATCTCAGTAGGCCACCCCTAATGGTGAACCTATTATCTATTTTCATTTTAATGTGAATGCACATGAGATATTCCCTTCCCAATCGAATAAAAAGAATATGAATAAATAAAAATTTTAGTAAAATAAGAAACAATAGAAAAAATTATGGATGTGAATTATAAACAATCCCACAAAAAATCATGGGTTCTTAGGATTCAATGTATATTGTTGTACCAAAGTCCAATCAAAGTTAGAAGAATCAGTGTTGAAGCATTAGCCAACCAAATAACATATGGTGTGTTAAATATATCATAATGAGATCCAATACATCGACCACTATAATATCCATGAATGTTTACCACTATAATCACACCATTTGTATCCAAAACTACAAAAAACAACACTACCAATATCTAGGAATTTGATAGGATGATTTGAACTAGAGACAAGAAAATGAGTTCAACATTAAAGAACTCTTCCATATCATAGGATTCCTACAAAACTAGCTAATATGACATCCCAACCCAGAATTATAATAAACTTCTACATCAGGCCTCCATGGGATCCTAAGAATTTTTGGAAAACATAACCCACTCTACGAGTGCCTTGGAACCCCATGATCTTGAAGCCCCTAGCTATAATCTAATACTAATCAAAGGGAGGGTGCACTCATCTAGTTTATCAATAATATCCCTATACTAAGATAACACCATCTACTCTATAGAGGTTACTGTATAATCAAACTATAGGCCAACACCCAATCCAATTGTATCCCTAATGTCTCCTCTGACTTCCAAAATATGAGAAGACACTACCTTAGACATAATTTGTATAACATATCAAATCTAGGGTTTTAAAAGTCTTGTACCCATCATCCTCACCACTTATCCAATATCACTAACCATCTCAATGGTCAAAAAAATATAATAGGGCCCTAAATAGTCCCTTGAACCACAAAAGAAATAGGATACACAATAGTGCTCTTCCAATATCACAAAACCATATTCCAAGACCTCCATAAGAAGCATCTGTCTACCTCTCTCTCTCTCAACCATTCACTAAGTACCACCTTACACACTAAAGCATCCCCAAGTGTAACACCCTGAGATTTTGTGATTTTTTTTCTAATTTAATTTATCTTTTTCATATTTTTCATTTCACATAACACTAGAAATAGTTCTATATATATATATATATATATATATATATTAAAACACTAATTCAAAAATTCCTTCCACATGGCTTTGACTTGGCCTACGCTACCCACTAAACTGACTTTTCTTGCACTACACACAATTCCAACTTGTCTTATGCTACCTGCAACACCGACTTTGAGTATGTTATCCACAAAATAGATGTTTCTAAAAAACATAATTTTATTGATGTAATTATTTAAATGAAATAATTATATACAAGTAATATAAAGTAGTTATATTAATATTAATAAAGAATTTTCAGATATTATTTATGATTTTTTTATAAAACATATTTATAAATAAAGATATGATTTTTGGTAATATCCTTTTATGTTTAAAAATAGAATTTTTTTGAATAAAAAAATTTTAATAATAAAATTATTTTAAAAACATTTTGAAATTTAATTTGGTAAAATAAACTTCATTTTTGAATATATAATATCTAAATTATCTTTGGGTTAATATTTGTGTTTTTTCTGAAAAACTTCATTTTTTGACGATTAGTGTAAAATACTGCTTTTTAGTTAAAATATTCCTTTTTAATTAAATACTTATTAATGTTAAATTATTTTTAAAATTTGTTTAAAGGAAAAATTTGATCAATTATACATCTATTAATAAAATTTATCTTATTAAAATAAATTTCACATTGAATTGAATATAAAAACATAAAAAACATATGAACTTCTTTCTAATTTATAACCTGTAGTTTCATTACGTCTCTAGGATTATCATTAATATTAATTTTCCAACTTATGTGAATTTATTTATGAAAAAATTAAATAAATATTTTTAATAATTATAATATTTAATGTATAATTAGATAAACTTAATTTCTAAACAAAAATATTTGTAAAATTGATTAAAAATAATCACAGCGGTTAAGGTCAAATTAAGCTTAATTAGGAAGTAAATATTAATATTAGGGGATAAAATGAAAAAAAAACTTGTAAAAAACATATTTTATGGAAATATTTATGTTATATACCTTCCATTATTCCTTTATATTTTGTTTTAAGACATTTTTACGTAAGTTCATGTGTACACATAAATTGTTTTCAAAAATTCCAAGTGAATCTTTTTCCTTTCCTATAAAACACCACCACCTATCCCACATCCTCAAAACTCTAAAAACAATTAGGTTCTTAAAATACCTACCAAATAATATTCATAAAAATCACCCCTTAGTCCTATAATTTATCCATTTGGTATAAGTAAATCCAAGGAATCCTTTTGGCACAAACCAAAAGAGGTTACCCGATTAAGAGGCAATGTCTTCACTTAAGTCCTATATTTTATTTTTCTTCAACACCCCTTCCAAATATTTTTATTATATGATTATATAACCAAAATTGTATCCTAAATATATCAGTATTTTTATATGTAATTTTTTTGACAAACACTTACTCACACCTCCATTAAATTGGAAATAAATATATTGTTTCTATGTACGGTGAACTACTGCCTCACAAAACAATGATTGTTCATTTTTATATTTCCACCTATAATGGTGAAAATTATAATGTCAAATAATTTATATATGATATATATAATATTTATAATTTATTTATTCTTATTTAATTTTTATTTATAACATACCTTTTTTCATTCCATCTTATGTAAATATGATAATTTTGTTTGAGGAACTGTTGACTACCACCCCTCAAAGCGTTATGATTCCTTCATACACTACATGGATTGTATTAAGGATGGTACTAGTGAATATATATGATATATATGAAATTATAAATACACTTTAATAATGTTATATACATATATACATATATTTCCTTTACCTTCTTTCTCTCAATACGACAATTAAATGGAAATAGCGTTCATGCATACGTACAGACTACCGTCTCCATGAATGGTGTATTCAATTTCATAAATATATATTATATAGATTATTATAATACAAAAAAATGTTTCTAAATGATATTTTTATCATGTTTTACATTCTGGAATCATGATATATGTATAAGGATGAACAACATAACAAATTTAGACACATAGGAAAAACAAAGTGAATATTACCTGAAGTGAAACCTTAACATAGGATGATTAACAGGCGGGTAATATAACGTCCTAATAAAATCATATGTATTATTATATATATTAATATGTTTTTTTAAAATATTTATAATATACTTATATTTATTATATAAGTTGTTTTAATGAGTATGAAGAGAGTCAAGACACAAGTTAAGGGGATTTCATCTCTTTTTTTTAATTTCGTGAGAAACATATTTTATTCACCACTAATTACAATTATGTTGTGTTTATAATACCTAGGGATTTAATCAATTATTAACATAGATAAATATATGGGTATATATATATGCATTATATGAACTTTAGTTCATGGGGTTTAATTTTCAAAAGTTATCATATCGGTAAAATAGTTTTGTCTCAATTTTCTTTCTTTGATTATCATGTTTAGTTTTGTTTCTAAATTAATTTTGAGTTGTTTATGCTTCCATTATACATGACATATCATGAATATATGTATTTTCATGTTATTATAGGCTTATTTTAATTTTTATTTCTTATATGGAGAGAATAATCCCATGTTTCTAAGTGACGAGGGTATATTGAAACAATCTAATAACTTTTTCTGATTGTTTATGTTTATTTTTCCTTTAATGAAATCATAAAACCCATATCTAAAAATTTCATTAATTTATCCCCCTTTGTTTATTCATTCTATAATTATATATTGGTACCATATTTCCACACTTTGGTAGATATTAAAGTTAAGAAACTGTTTTTAAGAAATCTTGAATTGACCCTCTCATCAGTCGAACAAACGAGTTCTCTAAAATGCATTTCCAAGTATATAGTACTAATATCCTATGATCATTATAATAAAATTTTACCATTTTGGTCTTTCACTAATTATTTCCAAGGAATCTTCTTATCACTTTCTGAAAGAGGCAATTTTTTCAACTTTTTTACCGTGCAAATGGAATGTTCTTTTTTACCTCGTTTGACATGTACGGATTTATCTGCCATTAATACTTTGAAGATTTATTTTCTTGTTTAAAGGTAAATTTTTTAGAAAATATTTTCAAAAACTACTTTAAATGAAATTTTTTTTAAAAAATTTTCAATCTCCTTTTATTAGTTTTTAAGGATAATCGTTTTCAAAACATTTTCAAGCTTTATTTATATGATTTCAAAGAAAAAGGTTTCTTAATGTATTTAAAATACTTATTTATGAATATTCAAGTTAATTTTCAAGAAAAGTATTTTCAAAAGGTTTTTTAAAGATACTTTTCAAATAATAAAGGATATTTACCTCAAAAACTTTTGTCAAAATATCTTTCTAAATTATTTTCCATCTGAGATGACATTCATTGATGTTATTCAATCCCTTAAAAGAAATTATAAAAATGTTACATTAATATTATTTCATGGATGATTAATGTTTAGATGGAATTATTATTATTAAACCAATTTCTATACCATATATTTTATGATTTTAAACCCCACTTATTTTCATGGGTTATTATTCCTTAAAGTGATTATGGAATATATCTCTTTTCATAGGTTATGATGTGATGAAATATTAATGATATGCATTTAATTACATAGGATATGATTTGATGTTTATAAAACATATATATTTTTATGGGTCTTGATATGATGAATTTTATATTATATTGTGGAACATGTATGAAAGATTATATTATGAAATGGGTGGTACCTATATCTCCCTCAAATTCATTGGGTTATGATGGATGACTAATGAGAATAAATGTTATGCATAAACCAGATTATATGTTAACCATGAATGCATGGACCTAGTTACATGTCCATAAGTTTATGTGTCATCCTAATTACTTATTCACAATGTTATTAGTGAACCTTATTACATGTTAAAAATGTATACAAGGACCTGGTTGCATTCCCATAAGTTTATGCGTAAACAAAATTACATGTTCATGATGTTATGCGTGAACCTGATTACATGTTCAAAAAGTTATGCATAGACCCGGTTTCATATCCATAAGGTTCTGTGTGAACCTGATTACACATTAACCATTTTATGCATTGAACTAGTTAAATGTCTATAAGTTTATTAGTGGCCATGATTTCATGTCCTTAATATACTGAGCGGACCATTTTTTAATTACAAACATTCAAAACATTATAAAAAATGGGAATGTGACAATTTCCATGTCTTATTCCTATGTTATGGTATCATGACATATGATCTTAATCTTATTATGATTTATTTATTATCAATTTCTAATATTTATTATGATCTATAATATGCATTTTAGGATATATAAATGTTATGCTAAATTTCCTTTCTTTTCACGTTATGCTTTTACATTTCCTTTATTTATCCTTACTGAGAATCTGAGATCACCCCTTTCCTATGTTTCCTTTCCCCAGGTTATGAAGATTTTTTTTATATAGAATTATTGAAGGTGGAGATCTTTATAGAGATGTAGAAACTCTTTCACCAAGATAGTATATTTATTTTCTTGTTTCCAAAGACACCAAACTATTATACTCCTAAGGCATGTATTTTTTATGTACTTAGTATTCATCTAAAATGATGTCATATCCATGTATGATTAGCCTAGTTCACTATAGTTTATATCAGAGGAAAGGTTTAGTCAACCTTTAGAAACAAGTAAGAGAAAACATTAGTTAGATCCCAATATATATTTATATGTATATGTCTAGGAATGTCTTTAAGGATAAGTTTAAGGATGAGTTAACGTTTAGCAAAATGTCATGGAAATTTTAGTAAAGTATAGAGTGAGTAGTTTCATAGAAATAAATCTCCATATAGATTCTTCATGTTGATTTGGATATAGTACATATTTACCTTATGGAAATAACATCGAAAAGATTTTTTATCCCTAACTCAGGGTAATTTGGTACACGACAATGAGCCTTTCTACACACTTGGTTTGGCACTCCTAGGGCATAAGCATTGGAAATTCACAAACACCTCATGAACCATAATTAAGGATTTAAATATAAGTTGGATATAAATAATCGAGGATAAACATAGGGTGAAATATATTAAGGGATATGTAATTATTTAGTCATCCTACAAGTAATTCTTTTCATGACAATGTGGTTTTCTTTCTATGATAAATAATGCTGACACTATGCTTCTTGTATTAGTCAATGGTGGGAACTGGAAGGAACATGATTGATGTTGAATGCGATGGATGATTTTATAATGAGCATTCACATGGGATGATCAGTTGAGTGTGAGATGTTGTGATCGTCCCTAATTAATTTTCATGGAACATGATTAAAAATTTGTATCTTAACCAACTCTCACACTCACCAAAGAATAGAAAGAAAGAGTTTATTGAGAGTTTGAGTAACATAGACCATGGAGGAAATAAGATAAAATTTATTTTAATATAAGAATATGGAAATAATCACCTATGTGATTGTATTAGAGTAATAAGAAGACTTTTTGATTTTGGAAAATAAGGGAACAACGCAAGTGACTACAAGTGAAAAATGAAGATTTTGGTTAACAAAATGGATAAGAATATTGGCCTCCCTAAGTCATCATAAAAGGTTTTGTGTTTTATGTGTGGATTAAATTTTTATTATAAAACTCAATGTACCAAGAGGAATGATCCAAAAGATAATAAATAAGGTTGGGTGAGTAATGGTTACATAGCGGATGATGAAGAGACAACAAATGAAATGTTAAAGGAAATATGTATTGTATAATATGATGTGGTATTCTTTTTAGTGTAATAAAAATAATGTGTGATAATATAATTTTTATGTATTTGGATACAAGAAGTATTTTATATTAAAGGTGAAATATACAAGGAATATTTAATTTAGATTTTTCTATATATATTTACAAGAACACGCTAAATAGTTATGGTGGAATTGATAAGCGATATAATGGAAAGGTTATATCCATGTAAAACACACTATTAAGGGAAATATAACCCTTAATATGTTTATTATGTTATGATAATTTTGTTTCGATAATGATATTTGTTATGTGAGTAATTAAATTTAAAGGTACTATAACCTCGGAAATAATTAAGGACTAGTTGATAAGTATTTTATACTGTCATGGGAGAAGTTTACAATTTCTTGGATTTATAGAATATATCCATAAATACATGGAATAAAGAATAATTCATGTTTTCCAAAAGGAGTTATGGTAATTAAGGTTTTTACCATGTTACAATAGAATTTACCATGTGGGTATCAACATGTTTGGAATGTGACAACCACGAGATACTTGGTGATATATGGGGGATCAATGTTAAGATGATTACTTGACTCCAATTCTAATGTTTTAGATTTTCAAATTTGTGAAAGGTTATAAGTATAACCATTTAAGGAAAGGTTAGGTTAATATTGTGATGAATTTTGTGATAATAATGAATTATCATTCCACATGAAGATTTAATCATATTGGATAACCTGTTATAAAAACATTGTGTTGATTATCACTGATGATAGATGGAATGGCATATCATGGATCTCATGATTTTTACTACATTGAAAATGAAAAATTCACCTTCCTTTTTTGAAGAAATTAGTGAAGTGTATGAAGGAACAATAAAGGTTGATGTGGTCTAAAAAACATGCCAGTATATATTTTCATGAAAATTGTTTAACTTTTGGAAAAAGGATCTTGAAACCAAAAAGGTTATCCTAGTGCCTCTATTTCCAATGAATGATATGGTCCCTTAGTTCATTACATATTTCTAGATTTCATATTTTTAACTTTATCCTGAATTTTTCTCTATCACTCTTGTTAAGAACATGATAGTAATTTTTTTCAGCCATATCCATGTTTTTACTTCCCACTTATGTTATCATATGTGGGAATCTCATTATGAGTTAGTTTGGGTAATAGTTATGGTTCTAACATTCCCTTTTAAGGGAGGTTTTAGTATTTATTATTATGATATGGGTTTCTATGAATTAAACGTTCAATTATTAATCCTTTGATAACCTGGATGAATTTTGATGGAAATTTCATTTTACGTGGGGTAGAATGTAAAACCCAGATATTTTTTTGATGTTTTTTGGAATTAATTTATCTTTTTGATATTTTTCATTTTACGTGACAATGGAAATAGTTATATATATATATATATTAAAAAACTATATAAAGTATTCCTTTCATGTATCATCTACTTTTCTTACACTACATTCAATACCGACATGTCTTGCGCTACATGCAATGTCGACTTGGCATGTACTACCGGCAACACAAACTTAGAATATGTTACACACAACACATATGTTTCTACAAAACATCATTTTATACTTGTAATTATTTAATTGATAGAATTATAACCTAGTCATTAAACTTACTTATATTAATAGTAATCATAAATTTTCAAATTTTATTTTTAAAATTTTTATAAAATATATTAATAATGAATTATATGTTTTTTTGGTAAATTCCATTTATGTTTTAAAAAATGTTTTCTTTAATAAACCACTTTTAATGAGAAATATAATTTTAGACACATCTATAAATTTAATTTGGTAAAATAAACATAATTTTTTACTTTAGAATATCAAAATTATATTAGGGAGAATTTTTGGGTTTTTTCTATGAAACATCATTTTATGATGAATAGTGAAAAAATACAGATTTTTAGTGTCAAATTACCTTTTCATTTAAATAATTATTAATATAAAATTATATTTTAAATTTTTTATAAGGATACATCATATCAATTATAAATATATTAATAAAATATAGTTCATTACAATTAATTTCACGTTGAATTGAATATAAAAACTTAATAAACATTTGATCTTCTTTATTCTTTTAAACTAGAAATTTTTTCTCATCTAAGAGATTAGCATTAATCGTAAATTTCCATATTCTGTGAATTTATCTTAAAAAACAAAAATAAACAATTTTAATTATTATAATATTTATATTCTAATAATATTAACTTAATTTTTCCCTAAAATATTAGTAAAAGTGATTAAAACTAAACACAATAGTTAAGGTCTAATTAATCTTAATTAGGGGCTAAACCTTAATATTAGGTGGCCAAATGACCTACCCCATGTCCAAACTGTATTTTATGTTCATTTTTTGCCATAAACCATACATTATTATTTTATGTTGGTTTTTATGAATTTTTTAGGTAAAATAATGCGTAAACCTAACTTGTTTTAAAAAATTTCAGTTGAATCCTTTTCCTTCCCAATAAAAGGCCACCACCTGTCACACATCCTCGCACCTATCCAACCTCTTCAGATAAAAAAATAACTACCCAATACACTTTTCATAAATCATAAATTCCTATTATAATTCTTCTATAGGGTATAAGTAAATTCAATGAAGCGTTTTGTCACAAACCAAAATGAGTAACCTAATTAAGTGGTAATATCTTATCTCAATTCCATTACTTTATTTTCCTTCTCCATCCCCTCCAATAATATTTATTATATTATTATATAAAAAACAACAATATCCTAAATATAATAGTAAGTTTTTATGTATATTTTTTGACCTAACATTGCACCAACGTCCATCTAATGGGTAACGAATATATTGTTTCTATGTGCAACAAACTACTGCCTCATGAAATGATAATTGTTCATTTTTTCCATTACCACCAATAATAATGAAAATTATGATGGAAAAACTATTTATATATGATATATATTATATTTATAATGTATTTATTCTTATGCTATTTTTATTTAGAACATATCCTTATGCTTCCCATATCATGTAAATACGATAATATCATTTGAGTATGTATGGACTATCATCCCCTCAAAGTGATATGATCCGTCCATACACTACATGAACTGTATTAAGGTTGGTTTTCTTGAATATATATGATATATATGATATAATAAATCCAATTTAACAATTATATATATATCTATATATAAATATACATATATGTACTTTACTTTCTTTCTATTAACACGACAATTAAACTGAAATAAAATTCATGTGTATGTATGGCCTACCATCTCCGTGAACAGTGTATTACATTTCATAATTATATATTATATTTTTTATTACAATAAAAATATATTTTATATATATGATATTTATATCATGGTTTACATTATTTGATCATTATATAATTATAAGGATATACAATATAATAAAATTAGACACATACAAAAAACAAAGTGAATATTACCCGAAGTGAAACCATAACAAAGGATGGATAACAAGAGGGTAATATAAGGTCATATTAATACCATATATGGTATTAGATATAATAATATGGATTTAAAAAAATATTAATAATAGATTTATATTTATTATAAATGTGGTTTGAACGAGTATGATGAGATCGAGGACACAAGGTAAGATGATTTCTTCTCACTTTTTATTTACGTGTGATACATGCTTTATTCACCATCCATTCATTTTATGTGGTGTGTATAATTCTTATTGATTTAATCAATGATTGTTATAGTATAAATTATTGGTATTTACATATCCATTCTATGACCTTTATTTCATGGGGTTTAGGTTTCAAAAGTTACCAAATATATAAAATAGTTTTGTCTCAATATTCATTCTTCAAGACTCATGTTTTGTTATGCACCAAAATTCGTTTTGAATTGTTTATAATTACATTATATATTATATATCCTGAATCTATATAATTTAATTATATTTAAATCTCCATGTATCATTATTTTCTGACATGGGGATCATGATCCCAAGAGACCATGTGATAAGAGTTTATTGAAACAATCTCATTGCTTTTCAAGATTGTTTATGTCTATGCTTCCTTGGATGAAATCTCACAACCCATCTCTCAATACGTCAATGAATTTTAGTCCCTTCTAGTTATTCATGAAATACTAATGTATTGGTACCATATTTCTACTATTTATTAAAAATTATATTTAATATTGTTTTTAAGAATGCCTTCCTTTATAGAGACCCTAAGCTTGACATACATGGACATTACATTACTTTTTTGGAATACATAGTACATTACAAAAACACACACACAGGGATGGTAATAGTTTAGTGTCTTTGGAAACTCGGAATATAATCTTCTAATCGTGGTGAAAGATCTTCAACATCTCTCAAAAAGATCTTCCATTTTTTTTCTTACCTAAAACCTTTATTTATATCCTCGGGAAAAGAAAACATAAAAGGGTGAGCTCAAATGCTCATTAAGGGTAAACAAAAGAAATATCAATCACATCATATTCATAAGAACATAACAAATTGGAAATATTACCCTGCAAAAGAGATCATAATTTCACAACATGGTATAAATAATTGTAGTGAAATATAATCACAATAATCATAACGTAAAACATGAAGCTTTGTGGAATACAAACATAATCATAGAGAATCATTTATTATTAGTCAAGACCTATTGCCAAGACTATCTTAGTGGACAAAGCCCATTTCTGAACCGAGTTCACTCCTCATTTCAGTCCTGTTTCACTGAACCGGTTTAACCTGCCGTTCCAACCATGTCTATCTCATGAGATATAAAATCTTTACCCAATGAATTGTAGGGAGATATAGGTCCCACCCATCTCATAATGATACCATTCTTATGTGTGCCACAAAATCATAAATCATACATCATTGCATAACCCATGTAATAAAAATGGGATTCTTAAACAACATGACATCATAAAACAATTCATATAAGATAAAGTAATTCATAAAAATAATTCCATCACAACATAATCAAATCAATGTAATAATAGGGATAGGAACAGAACCATATATTATCTTAGATGGAAAATAATTTTGATAAATCACTTGAACTCCATTCTTGAGCAAAATATCCTTTCTACTTCAAAAACATTTTCCATTCTTAACATGTCAAACAATTTTAAACTAAAATAATTTGATTAAAAATAAACTTGAAAACTTGTAAAGGAAGATTCTTGGAAATAATGTTTTAAAAATCCATTCATGTCGTATAAGTTAAAAAACATTCTTCTCGTACTTTTGTCAGAAAAGTCAAAAAGTACCTCGTACGAAAAACGAAAAAATATTTCTTTCATATCTTTTACTAAAAAACTCACCGAAGGGTAAAATTGGATTTAAAAAATTTTAGGTGGATGGAAACAATATTAAATATCTATGAAACATGGATGTGGATGATAAAATACACCCCAGTAAATACCAAAGTATAAACAATCTCGGATGAAATGAGATTGTGATATTTTCCCTTACCTTAGGTCCGATTTGCTTCGTAGGTGTCCGAACCTCCTGTATAATGATTTAAATAATGTCATTGACTTATTCCAGAATCATAATCAATGTTATGATATCATATATGGTCATTTTCTTAACTTATTATTAGTAATATTTCATTTCTACTTGTTATTCGGGCGTTTATTGCATTTTGTTCTTATGCATATTTTTTCGAATTAATTATTATTCGTCATTTTAGGTTATAGATACCTCATTTACAGAATGTTTTTAGTGTAATATATACCATATTAACTCATTCAATTCATTTATATAATCATTATGCAATGAAGATCATGTAGAACGAGTCACATCGCATCGTGGAGATAGTATTCTGTACGTACGCACGAGCGATGATATCGTTCCAATGATCATGAAATTGTAATGGAGTGTATATATACTATTTGAGAATCAATATAACTTTACAATAATCATATATATTTATTATTTACACCATTATACCCATCCAAGTAAGGTGGTCGTGGAAAGTAGATTACACCACGGCGTGGAGACGATATTTCGTACGTACGCACGCGTAGTGATTTCGTTTTTCGTAGGATGGATAGATGGTGAAATATGGTTGTTTCATAATTATAATAACATATCATTATATTATTGATACTGATGTTATTAATTCATAATGAAAAAACTAAAGAAGAAGAAGAAGTGGAAGAAGAAATAAATGTGAAAGAATCGGTAACGAACATTACCTCTTCTTTGAAGCGCCTCTTTGAGACCTCCTCTTAGGGAACTCAAATTGGTCTTTGAAGAAGTCCAGGACCTCTAGGATGTTTCTAGGGAAGTGGAAAAGAAAATTTGGCAGGGTTTGGCCGATATTTAAGGCTCAAAGTGGTGTGAGGAAGAGAGTGAGGAGGTGCCCTTTTATAAGGGAGGAGAGGGGCACCTTTGAAAAAACTAAAAATATTATTTTATTATAAACTCATATTCGGTTTTTAATAGCTCCAAATTGATATATTTAGAATATAAGGTGGGGATGGGTCGAAATAATCTCATCCAATAGAATTTAGACAAATTTAGGTGTCAATTTTAACCTTATCAGTTAGATTTAACTTTAAGTTAGATAATTTAACTTTTACCACGTCTTCTTGTTTTCTTACACTATAAGGTTAATAAACATACTATATCAAGCCAAAAGAACCCCAAGTTGTTTATTATTAATACATATAACCTTATCTAAGTCATTTTGACAAACCTTATATTTTTAGGAATAAAATAACAATTAATAATATAGTATTTGTTTTAAAACTATTTTATGTCAATTTTTACAGTATTTGGTAATTGATTTTTGTGAAAATCATAACAGAATGATAAGTTCGAAATATTTAATTAAATAAATAATAACATGTCATATTAACATATAAAATTATTGGAATTCACAAAAAGTCTCAAATTACATTTATTTGGGTATTTATAACATCAATTACGTCAATGTTTCATTAATAAGATAATTACTGCATCATCATTGTATCATAAATAAATTAAATTATTTCAAGTATAAAAATTATAAATAAAATACCATTATGTATTAAAGCTTTTCATATTTCTAATGAATATTTATATTCGGAATTATATTATTTATAACCCTATATTAAAAATTATTTAGTTATTAAACTTTGATTTTAACTATTTTAACCCTTCTTTAAATAAATTAATAGTAAATGTCATAATCTAATCCACGTGGGCCTAAATGGTCATTTTTTATTTCTAAGGTTTTTTTGGTTGAATTACACTTATCCAACAGAATTAGTACATGTGTTAAGATAATAATAATAACAGTTTTATCCTTAATTACCCTATTTATTTTTAACCGTGGTAAAAAAAGTAAAAAGTTACTATTCACCAAAAATTATTTACATCTCATTGAACCACAATTTAGTCCTTGATATTAACCGTGTCTCTCGAATTTTCGAAATTCCACTCACAGAAGCGGTAAAATTAGGTTTTATGTAAATTTGCAAATTCTTCTTGGAGGTGGGTAAAAGACGGTGAAAAGTTCAATAAAATTTTTATATATCTAAAATTATAATAAAATGACTCCAATGAATTACATTGAACTTATATAGATATTATGTATCAATTTTGACCTAAAATAAATTTAAATAAAATAAATAATTATTTAAATAAAAAGTCGGTTTTTAAATAGTAACCCAGTGTTTTCACTATTCATCAAAAATTGAAAGTTTTCAGAAAAATACCAAAATTTAACCCTAGGCTAATTTCGATATTCCAAATCCAAAAATGAAGTCCATTTTCAAAAATAAAATTTATAAAATTTCAAAAAGTGGGTATTACTATTCATAACTGCTAGTTTTAATAATATTTCAATAGCATACCGTTGTTTAGCGAAACTCGGTATTGCTTACAACACATGCTATCGTGGAAGATCACGCTTGCGTGTAATGCAAGCCAAGTCAGGGATGTGTGTTGTGAAAGATCCTTTTGGTGTAGCATACAACACAAGACATTAATGAAATTAAAAATAATATTTTTCATAAAATATCGGGGTGTCACATTCTACCCCCCTTAAAATGAATTTCACCCTCGAAATTCGTCGGGGTTATAAATGGTTTACTACTCGAAAGTTTCTTTAATAGAAACCCACATCGTAAAAAGGAATACCAAAACATGGCTTTAAAACTAAAGTATGAAACATAACAGTTACCCCAATTAACTAATCACTGGGTTTCCACATAGGAGAACATAGGTGAAAATATGGATATAGAAGTGAAACCTAACCATCATTTTATGATGGAGAGTGGTAGAGAACATGGATATGAAAAATCCAACAATAAAAAAGCCATATATTTGTGATGATCTAAGGTACCATCTGATTCATCGGATATAAGGGAACTAGGACAACATTTTTGGTTTTCATGATTATTTCCCTAAAGTTGAAGAATTTAAATTAGAATAAATACTTACTTTATTTTGGTACAATCTCACTATTGTTCATGATTTGAAAAATTTCCACTTCATCTCTTAAAGAGATGAAGTTGAATTTTTTATTTGTGTAGTGTTAACATATCATGTGATAGAATGATGGGTCATTCTATCTGTTTCAAACAAAAGGTTAGCAAAAGTTATCAAATATACATAAGTCCATCCATGGTGAGGTTAATCATCTACGATTCCAAAAATGAACTTATAATTCATATATCATACCGTGGAATAAAATAAAACTAGTTTCTACTAACTAGGGACTTCCTGTAGGCCAGTGGTAGGTGATAAAGGCCAGTCGCACTTCGGTTGTGGGTTCGATTCCCACAGCCTTGTCCGACGCGATGGGTTGTCACCCGTCCTGCAGGTTGTCCTTTTTCTAAAGCTATATTACTATAACATCCCATCAATAATATCAAAAAATGTTCTATCCTTAAACAATACTAACTTATGTCCAACATAATACATTCTAATCTTTAGGCTTATCTAAAATACTTCGGTCCAAGCTCATAGTATAAAGAAAATGATTACTCGAAATGTCACATAACAATAATGTGAATGCCATAATTTATCCCACATATATCATAAGATATATCTTGTTGGTCAAATTAAAAACATGTGAATACCTTAATCATGTATTTTCTTGAAGAATGAATACCAATTGAACCTTAGTGAAAGCATGAATGCAGTTAAAAGTTAACACTTTCCACATACCAAAATCCTCAAAATTATTTATACTCAAACCATGATATAACTTTGTCCTTATATCAATCATGAGCTCATGAATATAATCAAACATCTTATTATCTTCTTATCCCTTCATTATGCGCATATCATCTGCTTAACAAAAATATCTCAATCTCTTTCCATGCTTACCGGTACCATAAAATTATTGAAAACCACAATAGAACAATACATAAATATTCCCATATTCCACGATACTATATAAACCATTATTTTCTAATCCCATTACATAAACACTTAATCATTCCACAACATAGTTGTCATATTCAACATCACCAATAGTGATCGCATGTGACTTCCCTTTGTCCTTTGCCTTAAGTGGTTGCTCAGGTCGATCATCATTAACCCTTAGATTAGGGCATTGACTAGCATAATGCCCCATTTCATTGCACATGAAGCATTGACATGTTTTTCGTGTGTTCTCTGAAGTCTTTTCTTTATTCGCACCATTAGCAACCCTTTTTCCATTACTTTGACACTCAGCTACTCAATGACCTTATTTTCCACACTTAAACATTTTCTAGTCCCTTTAAGACAATCTCCACGATGCTTCTTTCCACATTTGAGCATAAGGAAACATTCATCTTCTTTTCACCATTATTCTAAGATTTCTCCTTGAACTCCATCTTTCTTTTCTTGTCAAAACCATGAGATGGATTTGTAACACCAACTTCCATTACTACCTTAATAGCACAGCGCACAATTTCTTCATAGCTACTGAAGTCTCTTATAGATAATGCCCTTCGAAGATTTGGTTTTAAGACACTGAAGAATCGATCAATTTTACTTTCAGGTTGGATGATAAATCCAGATGCATACCTTGCAAGCCTTGTAAAATTCGCTTCGTATATACCAACAGATTCATCATCCTTTTTCTTTAGTTCAAGAAACTCCTTCTCCATATTTTTTCGAAGAATACGAGGGAAGTACTTATTGAAAAATAAGTTCTTGAACTCGTCCAATTCCATGGACTCAATTTCATCTCTTGGCCTCGTATTCTTGATAAGATTCCACCATTGATCAGCTTCACCTTCCAAACGATATACTTATAAGATGACTTTATCTTGTTTAGAACATTGAAGAACTGAAAATATCTTTTCAGTGGTACTGATCCATTGTTCAGCAACAAGTGGATCAGAAGACCCACTAAATGAAGGTGGATGTTGCCTCATGAAGGACTCAATAGAATATTGTTCCCTTCTCTGCTCATTTGGAAGTCCAGAATGATTCATAGCTTGTGTAATTATAGAAATAAGATTTTTCACTCCATCTCCCATAAAATTTGTTTGTTCATGAGGACAATCATTGCATTTTCCAATAAATTGATCAACATGGTTCCTTCGGGTTCCAGCGATCGTCTAAAACCCAAAAAGAATAGTGTGAGAGGCAAAAATCACGCTAGGGAAAACAACATAATAAAGGGGGAGTAACATCAATATCTAACATCTTAGACTTAATTCTACGATGTTTAGCGCAATTCTAGGACTATAACATATACTTAACCTTAGGGACATCCCAAGAAATACCTTAGAAATATCTCTAGGGATCTCAGTAAAGTTATCGCATCCTAGTTTCCAAAGGTTGACTAAACCACTCCTCTGATACCAACTGTAGAGACTCTAATATTGACGTACATGGACATTACATTACTTTTGCGGAATACTTATTACATTACAAAAACACACACACAAGGACCATAATAGTTTAGTGTCTTTGGAAACTCGGAATATAATCTTCTAATCGTGGTGAAAGATCTTCAACATCTCCTATAAAGATCTTCCCTTTTTTTTCTTACCTAAAACCTTTCTTTATATCCTGGGGGAAAGAAAACATAAAAGGGTGAGCTCAAATTCTCAGTAAAGGTAAACAATAGAAATATCAATCACATCATATTCATAAGATCATAACAATTTGGAAATCTTACCCTGCAAAAGAGATCATAATTTCATAACATGGGATAAATCATGGTAGTGAAATGTAATCACAATAATCATAACTTAAAACATGAATCTTTTTGGCATACACACATAATCATAGATAATAATTTATTATTAGTCAAGACTCATTTCCAAGACTATCTTAGTGGAAAAGTCTATTTCTAAACCGAGTTCACTCCTCTTTTCAGTCCTGTTTCACTGAACCGGTTTAACCTGCCGTTCCAGCCATATCTATCTCATGAGATATACAATTTTTACCCAATGCATTGGAGAGAGATATAGGTCCCAACCTTCTCATAATGATACCATTATTATGTGTGCCAGAAAATCATAAATCATACATCATTGCATAACCCATGTAATAAAAATGGGATTCTTAAACAACATGACATCATAAAACAATTCATATAAGATAAAGGAATTAATAAAAATAATTCTATCACAACATAATCAAATAAATGTAATAATAGGGATAGAAACAGAACCCTATATTATCTTAGATGGAAAATAAATTTTGATAAAACACTTGAACTCCATTCTTGAGGAAAATATCCTTTCTACTTCAATTTTTTTTTCCTTTCTTAACATGTCATACAATTTTAAACTAAAAGAAGTTGATTAAAAATAAACGTGAAAACTTGTAAAGGAAGCTTCTTGGAAATAATGTTTTAAAAATCCATTCATGCTGTATATGTTAAAAAAACATTATTCTCATACTTTTGTCAGAAAAGTCAAAAAGTACCTCGTACGAAAAATGACAAAAGATTCATTTCATATCATTTACTAAAAATCTCACCGAAGGGTAATATTGGATTTAAAAAATTGTATGTGGATGGAAACAATATTACATATCGAGGAAACATGGATGTGGATGATAAAATACACCCCAGTAAATACCAAAAGTATAAACAATCTCGGATGAAATGAGATTATGATATTTTCCCTTACCTTGGGTCTGATTTGCTTCGTAAGTGTCCAAAACTCTTGTATAATGATTTAAATAATGCCATTTACTTTTTCTAGAATCATACTCATTGTTATGATATCATATATGGTCATATTCTTAGCTTATTATTAGTAATATTTCATTGCTGCATGTTATTCGGGTGTTTATTGCATTTTGTTCTTATGCGTGTTTTGTTGAATAAATTCTTATTCTTCTTTTTAGGTTATAGATACCTCATTTATAGAATGTTTTTAGTGTAATATATACCATATTCATTCATTAAATTCATTTATATAATCATTATGCAATGAAGATCATGTAGAACGAGTCACATCGCATCGTGGAGATGGTATTCCGTATGTACGCACGAGCGATGATATCATTCCCATGATCGTGAAATTGTAATGGAGTGTATATATACTATTTCAGAATCAATATCACTTTACAATAATCATATATAGTTATTATTTACACCATTATACCCATCCAAGTAAGGTGGTGGTGGAAAATAGATTACACCACGGCGTGGAGACGGTATTCCGTACGTACGCACGCATGGTGATTTCGTTTTCCGTAGGATGGATAGATGGTGAAATAGGGATGTTTCATACTTATAATAACATATCAATATATGATTGATACTTATGTTATTACTTCATAAAGAAACAACTAAAGAAGAATAAGTGGAAGAAGAAATAAAGGTGAAAGAATAGGTAACAGACATTACTTCTTCTTTGAAGCGCCTCTTTGAGACCTCCTCTTAGGGCACTAAAATTGGCCTTTGAATAAGACCAGGACCTCTAGTATGTTTCTAGGGAAGTGGAGAAGATAATTTTTTAGGTTTTGGACGATCTTGAAGTCTCAATGTGGTGTGAGGAAGAGAGGGAGGAGGTGCCCTTTTATAAGAGAGGAGAGGGGCACCTTTGGAAAAACTAAAAATATTATTTTATTATAAACTCATATTCGGTTTTTAATAGCTCCAAATTGTTATATTAGTAAGATAAGGTGGGGATGGGTCGAAATAATCTCATACAATATAATTTAGACAAGTTTAGGTATCAATTTTAACCTTATCATTTAGATTTAACTTTAAGTTAGATAATTTAGCTTTTACCGTGTCTTCTTGTTTTCTTACACTATAAGGTTAATAAACTTTCTATATCAAGCCAAAATAAATCCAAGTTGTTTATTATTAATATATATAATCTTATCTAAGTCATTTTGCCGAACATTATATTTTTATGAATAAAATAAAAATTAATAATATAGTATTTGTTTTAAAAACTATTTTATGGCAATTTTGACACTATTTGGTAATTGTTTTTTCTAAAAATCATACCAGAATGATTAGTTCTCAAATATTTAATTAAATAAATAATAACATGTCATATTAACATATAAAATTATTTTAATTCATAAAAAGTCTCAAATTACATTTATTTGGGTATTTATAACATCAATTATGTCAATATTTCATTAATTAGATAATTACTGCATCATCATTGTATCATAAATAGATTAAATTATTTTAAGTCTAAAAATTAAAAATAAAATACCATTATGTATTACATATTTTCATATTTCTAATGAATATTTATAGTCGAAATTATCTTTTTTATAACCCTATATTAAAAATTATTTAGTTATTAAACTTGGATTTTAACTATTTTAACCCTTCTTTAAATAAATTAATAATAATTGTCCTAATCTAATCTAAGTGGGCCTAAATGGTCATTTTTTATTTCTAAGGTTTTGTTGGTCGAATTACACTTATCCAATAGAAATAGGACATGTGTTAGGGTAATAATAATAAAATTTGTACCCTTAATTACCCTATTTACTTTTAACCGTGGTAAAAAAAGTAAAAAGTTACTATTCACCAAAAATTATTTTCATCTCATTTAACCACATTTTAGTCCTTGATATAAACCGTTTCTCTCGGATTTTCAAAATTCTACTCACAGAAGCTGAAAAATTAAGTTTTATGTAAATTTGCAAATTCTTCTAGGAGGTGGGTAAAAGACGGTGAAAAGTTCAATAAAATTTTTATATATCTAAAATTGTAATAAAATGACTGCAATGAATTACATTGACCTTATATAGGTATTATGTATCAATTATGACCTAAAATAAATTTAAATAAAATAAATAATTATTTAAATAAAAAGTCGGTTTTTAAATAGTAACCCAGTGTTTTCACTATTCATCAAAAATTGAAAGTTTTCAGAAAAATACCAGAATTTCACCCTAGGCTAATTTCGATATTCTAAATCCAAAAATGAAGTCCATTTTCAAAAATAAAATTTATAAAATTTCAAAAAGTGGTTATTACTATTCATAACGGCTAGTTTTAATAATATTTTAATAGCATACCGTTGTTTAGCAAAACTCGGTATTGAGTACAACACACGCTGTCGTGGAAGGTCACGCTTGCGTGTAATACAAGCCAAGTTAGGGATGCGTGTTTTGCAAGCTTCTTTTGGTGTAGCGTACAACACAAGACATTAATGAAATTAAAAATAATATTTTTCGTAAAATCTTGGGGTGTCACATCCTTTACCCTCTCTTCGATTAGAAAACCATGTTGTGTAAAAAGGGTTTCCAAGTATATTATAGTAATATCCTACGATCAATAAATGGCATTTTTACCCTTTTTTCTTCACCAATTATTTCAACTGAATCTTCTTTTTTATTTCCAAATGAGGCATTTTTTCTAGAATTTTTACCATGTAAAAGGAATGTTATTTTTTACCTTGTATGACATGAACAGATTTATCTACCATCAATCCATTAAAGATTTCATTTCATTATTAAAGGTTAATTTTTATGAAAATATTTTAAACATGTATTTTCAAGGAAATGGTTTTTTAAAAAATTCATTCTCATTTTATAACTTTTTAATTGAAATGGTTTTCAAAATATTTTCAAGATCTCAATATTTTTTCAAGAAAAAATGTTTTCTAAAGGTTTTTAGAGCTTTGTTTATTAGATTTCTAGTTTATTTTCAATAAAATGGTTTTCAAAAGGTTTTATATTTTTAATTTCTTTTTAAAATAATTAATGATATTTACCTCTATAAATGTTTTCAAAATCAACTTCCAAGATATTTCCCATCTAAGATGAAATCCATTGTTGTTACTCAATACCTTATAGGATATTATACCAAGGTTCCATTCATATTATTTCTTGAATGGTTGATGTTTTGATGGAATGATGAATATGATTCCCAATTCTATTCCATGGGTTTATTCTTTTGAGACACACTTCTTTCCATGGATTATGATTCCTTGAATTGATTATGAAATCTATCACTTTTCATAGGTTATGATGTGATAAAATGTTAAGTATACCCATTTGATTTCACAGGTTATAATTTTATTTTTATAAAAACTATATCTTTTTATGTTTCATGATTCGAGGAAGGATTTATTATCATGTGGCACATGTGTGAATGATTTTATTATAAGATTATTGGGACCTATATCTTCCTTCAATGCATTGGGTAATGATGTATGAATCATGAGTATAAATGTTATGCGTGAACCTGATTACATGTCCACAATGTACACATGGACATGGTTGAATGTCCAAAAGTTTATGTGTGAACTTGATTACATGTCCACAATTTTATGAGTTAAACTTATTATGTGTTCACAATGTTTTCATAGACCTGGTTGCAAGTCCATATTTGTATTCATGAACCTGATTACATGTTCACAAAGCTATGCATGATCCTGGTTTCATGTCTATAAGGTTATGTGTGAACCTGATTACACATCCAAATGTTCTTCGTGGATCTGTTTTAATGTCCATAAGATGATGTTGGGGCATTATTTCGTGTCATTAACATAATGATGGAACCTTTTTCTACGTATACATGTTCACAACATTATAAAAATTTGCATGAAAAAAATTCTATGTCTTATTACTATAATATGGTTTCATGACTTATGAACTTCCAATATTTATTATGATCTCTAATATGCAGGGTATGATCTTAAAATGTTATGCTCAAGTTCATTTTTGTTCAAATTATGCTTTCAAATATCGTTTATTTACCCTTACTGAGCATATGAGCTCACCCATTTCTCATGATTCATTTCCCTAGGTTATAAAGTAGTGTTTTAGGTAAAAATACTAATGGTGGATATCTTTATGGGGGATTTCAAATAACATTCACAATGATAGAAGATTTTGTTTCCAAGTTTTTAAAGACACAACACTATTTTGGTCCTTGGGCATGAATTTTAGTAATGTAATGAGTATTCATCTAAAATGTTGTAATATCCATGTATGTAAACTTTTGGTCACTATATAAAGAATCTCTATTCCCAAAAAAGAAAACCCTTGACATTGCAACACCCACAAGGAAATCCTTAAATTCTACTATGCATGCAAGGGAAACCTCAATTATACCTCATGCCCATATCAAATCTTATCAATGACACCCAAGCATATGAGACACCCCTTGATGTCTTCCAATCTAAAATGATCTAAATGGTTCAAACTAAACAACACAATCTAAACCACATGAAACTATATCCATATATCCCATCAACTGAAACATCGAACAACATTTCCCAACATATATGGATGTTACAAAAGAAAATATCTAAGATACTACTTGATCCCTGTTTTTGAGATCCTTTGAAAATATCCTAAACAAAACCTATTGGAATCATCAAGATAATATGGAAAATATCCTCATGCTCCTCACATAGTTTTAAAATCACATCTCACCCTACAAGGGGATTCTAAACAAATAACCTAAAAGGAATCATTCTTCCAAACCAGAAACTAGCCAAACCATATCTCCATAGCCTCTTCTCACACCAAGGTCGATATAATCATATTCTAGGTGGGAAAATTATAATGGACTACCTATAACTCAAATTTCATCTCTATTGGGATATATAAATTGAAACCCCTAAAGGGAAAAAAATATGGCATGCACCTCATGAACATGGAATTTACCCCAGACAACCTTACCTAGATATGTAATTCTAAAAAACCTTGTGGGTAAAACCAAATTACACAAAATGTACCGAACCTACATTGAGTGTCACCTACATAGGGTGCCAAGCCATGTTCCTAGTCATGTACTTCACATGAGTTATAGTGAGAAACCCAAAATTACTATTGGTTTTATTCCACAATCATTCTTTAGACATGCATCCTAGACTACCATATCCCCCCAAATGTGGTATCTACTCAAGTGATTGTCCACACCCTGAGTCTTCCTACAAGGTGTGTACCAATTGGAAATTTTGTATAATCCTTATCGTCCAACCTTAACTCCAAAATAATAATACATAACATGTTCTCTTTGAACTAAAAACCATGTAGATGGATTTACCAAATAAAAATCCATTAAGATCACTAAAAACCCATGTTTCTCCACAAATCATCCAAAAACGATCATCAAGGGGTCCCTAATAACACATAAAGGCTTTAAAACAAAAATAACTAATATATGAGAAGATTGATGGAAAAAAACCCTACCCAAGGGAAAAATACATTGAATATTTTATTCATGATCTGTGACATGCCCCCAATATTCCTCAATCCATGTTTTATCAGACTACTCTGGTGTGTCTCCTCCCTCTGTCTATTTTTCATCATGTGAAACAAAGGGTAGATCCCCTACTAAAAAGTGTACATGAAAAGAAATATTATAGAGGATGGAAGAGTGTAAAGAAAAAAAGAAAACAAAATGACCGCATAAACTACCTAACCTGATTCCTACAACATAATGAATGTTTACACCTCATCTAGGAAAAACACCTCGTTCTAGATTCAATCACAGAGTTAGAATTTTAATTCAAGGATCCATTAAAATAAGTATCTCCATTTTCATATGAAATAATATTTATTATTTAATTTTTTAAATATTAAATATTTCATGACAATATGACCAACTCAGAGTTCAAAAACACTTCTACGCAGGTTAAACACAATATTCTAGGACCAATGAAGTGGTCAAAAAATTATTCCAATATCACCAGTTAGAGAAAAATACCTTTCACCTAGATAACCACTTGGGAAAAGAAATTATTATTTATTCTAAATTCATTAGTACACAACTATATTGGTTTTTACAATATCCCCACTATATTTCTTCTCATCCCTAATAATCCTTAATGGATAACCAGTAGAGAAACATTCACCCAATGCACATTGGCATCTGACACTACCTCGATAGTCCACTAATTGGTCCCACTATGACAATGAATCCCCTAACATGATGGTTATTCATCCATGAAAAATAATACCCTCCCCAATAATGGATTGTGTTTATTTTTCCCCATAGAAAAACTCCATACTTCACGCCCGATGATTCTTCCACTACTGAACACAGTCAACCCACTCACACCCAAGCACCAACCAAAAAACTACATCTATCAACCATTCATGTCTTACAAAGAATAATATCCTTCATCCTTAATAAACCAATTATAATAAGAATCCCATCCTCAAACGTCCTATGGTTTACTCTCCACTATAAATATTCCCTTACATCACTCCTCAAGAACTATCCTCAACAGTTCCACCATGCTTACACCACTCGGGACTCCCAATACCCCAAAAAATACAACAGAACCACACATATCCCATTCCATTGAAAAACAAACTAACCATAAATATATATAACTATTTCACATATACCCTAATGAAATAAGTATTTTTCTATTAAAATCCTTTCAAACCACCACTATATTTCTCAACGCATAGGGATTTTTCAAGAACCTCTCATAGGTGCACACAACACCCTACATAGACTCAAAAAAAAAAGAATGGATGCAATATTCTACACAACCCAATATCACAAATAAATGTACACTTACATGAACAACAACCTAATGAACATAAGATGACCTACCTAGATCATCTATCATTATCCTCTCGCATGTCATTTATAACAATCTAGGGCACCCTCAACACTCCTCTTAAAAACATATCATCTCTCTCATTCTAAAACTAACCACATGACCACCTTCCACTCATGAATTATTCAAAACCATGTGTGTTGAACCACACTCCTACTATGTCAACTTAAGTGAAATCAAACTTGTATAACCAACTAGAACAACCATAATCCAAACCTACCGTCTCAAATAACCATGAAATCTAGAGCCCTGAAATTTTTCTTCTATAATAGACCAAGGTATCATATTTCTTAACAAATAAATATATTTAGGATAGACATGACCTTAGAGAACTGCGATCAAGATCCAAAAATATCTTAAGAATTTTTTCTCTCATCAAACCCCGACCAGTGCACCAAAATCCATCACCAGCTTACTAGAGTCCCCAAAAATCCATCATTAAAGGAACTATATTTCCTTAATGATAGAACATCCCATCACATGATCCAAATGAATTTTCATTAGAATAGAAATACTTAGGGTTTAGTTGAGTATAAGTCCACAAATAATCTATATTGGAAATCTCTATATAGGTGGTTTCTCACACTGTATAAAACTAATCCTCCATCATCCATGGAATCACATAGAGATTGGAATATATCATGGGAATCCTATATAAATAGAATGATTAATATTAATAGGTGCCTTTATATAATTCTATGTGACATAAACCTATAAACCATAAATTAAAAAACTCATGTTCATCATGGTAGGACTAATTATATAATCGTAAGAGCAGAAACCATGAAAACCATTCTCATCCCCCAGTAACCAGGACGTTCCATTAGAAAAAGGTGTTCATGATGCATCAGTATGAGGTTAATCAAAATATATTATGAATTCCAAAACCACCTGTCTACCATATAGAAAATAATAATACAAGAATAGCTTGATTAAATAATATTTGGAAAGGAACTGATCTATGTCAATCTGATTCACCAATAAATCTGACTTTCCATATGGACTCAATCTCACCTCCCCATATACTAGAGGTTGCTGATTAGTGGTGAGGGTGTAAATATATATTGTCAAGATACTATACCCTCATATCAGTGTAATAAATTACAATATAAATAAATAAACACCAACTAGATCCATAAGAGTAAAAAATATAAATAATAGAAATAGAAGCACGTTATAATAAATATAAGGAAGTATATAGACCCACAATCATGTTATGACACAACAACCAGCCTTCCACTAGGCCAACCACATATACATTCAAAATAGATTAAATAAAATAAAATTTATGAGGCTATAATACAACCCCTGATACATGTTGAAAATATGTTTTCCATACAACTTTCACTATGATCCATACTAACCCTATAATAGCACATGAGTATCCCCACTTGATCATGAAACATTGGGCCTTATCCTTATCCACTATGCATTATTTGTTCAACTTGAATGCATATATAATGGTCTACAAGATCATCAATGCTCACATATAAGAAGTGGTAAATAAATCTATATAGGCTGACCCCAATGTTGGACTTATTATATACTCTCACATGCAAGTGTATAATCACATTATATTCCAATCATGGTTGATCAATACATATTGGAATAAATAAAAAATGTAATAAAATAAAAAATTCCAAGAAAAATATAAAATTGGAAGATAAAAAATCCTCAATAAAAATCGGGTTTTAAGGAGCCACACATGATTAATTTACCCCAATCATCCTAATGATAGAAGACACAGTACAGAAGGATCACTGAGCCACATAACATTTGGCACTTCCACCAGATCACAAGGATATTTTAGATGTTTAAAAAATGAAAAACAATTGAATAAAAACCCTATAATATTTCATAGGAATCTAAAAAACAACACACACCACTAACCTACTATAGGAATCGAATATCCCAATTTAAACTCGCGATTGGAACTCAAGGTCAAAACCAAAGAACCCATCTATATCGTAGGAGTCCTACAAATCTGACTAAACTAACATCCTCACCCATATTCATCACACACAACATGACTTGGTTTCCAAAGGAGCCTATGTATCCTAGGAAAACATCACCCACTATGTGAGTGACTTCACACCTCATGAGATCGAATCCCCTAGCTATAGATAATTCTAATAAAAGGGGGTTACACACGTCTATATCATCAATAGACCCACCTGACACTACGAAACCAATAAAGGTGAACATCTAATAAAACTAAGGGACAATTACCAATCAAATAACGTCCTATAGGTCTCATCGTACTTATAAAACTTGCGAAGAAACAACCTCAAACATCCTATGAACAAGTCATAAATATAAGTGTCAGCCAAGTGTCATACATATCATCCTCATCACTGACTCAACAAAATTTACCATCTCAAAGTTCATAAAAACACTATGTCATCTTAAATGGTCCCCTAATCCAAAAATAAGAACATGAAACCCAATAGGGATCCTCCATTAACACCAAACTGTTTTCTAGAATTCCACAAGAAACCTTAGTTTTTCTATCTGGCATGCTATTTATCCCCAGATACAACCTCACCCCAAATGACTCCATCAATAATCAGCACTACTGAAAGGGCATCCTTAAACATTTTCACACCCACAACGGAATAAATAAATGATATTATGCTTGTAAATTAATCGTCAAAGGTCCCTTATACCCATAACAACTATAATCAGCAACACCAATCCACACCATACACCCCAAGATGCCATACTAACCTAATGTCTCAAATAGATTCAACTCAAAAACTGAATCTAAAAAAAATAAACCATATTTAGAGATATCATCCAATACAACCTTGATCAACTAGTCTCAAAATCTATGGAATATACAAAAAAACTCATCTAAGATGCTACAAAATCTATCATTCTAGGAATTTTACAAAGGATCCCAAACAAAACCCAATGGAATCCTCAATAGAAGCTGATGAAAAAAAATTTGAACCTCACATGGGCCTCACATCATAAACAAACCATCAAAAGGAGTTAGAAACAAAAACATTAAAAACCTAAAATCAACCCCAACCATGTCATCACAATCTCTATTCACCCCAAGGTACATACCATCACAAATTATGAGGGATAAACAATGATTATTATCTATATAAAAGTACAATTCTAGCTCTAGGGTAATAAAAAAGTAAAATAACTAAAAAAGAGAAGTATAAAACACAAAACTCATGTACCCAAAATGAAACCTCATTATTCATTTGTGGTTGTGAAATTTGGTTATAAATGGAATTTAAAACCCAAATACTATGGGGTGTATTAAACCTATATGATATTTCACCAACATGGCTACGTGTCACATGCCTACACTCTTGATTCATATGCTAAAAAACTATTAATTTACAACTTTATTCAATACCAAATGATATTCCTCATGCTAAACTTTCATATATTATACATTATTATATGACATTAAATATTACATTTATTAATAATCTCATAGTAATTTCTTAGTCACATGAATGTAAGGTTTGTTGTATTTGAGGGTCAACTACATAAAATATTTATTATATGAAAATTTAGATTATTTATCCATAATTTTCCCACAATAGACTACCTTATATACTTCTCATATGTTATAATCATCTTCATAACCTGGGAAATGTATACAAGAGAAAGTGGTGACTCAAATGATCATAAAGGTAAAAACACATCAATATGTCATCAAGGTTATGATTATAATCATTTTAGAAAACATGAGCATGAGATAAATATATTATTAATAAAGATCATGAAACAGTTAGGGTTATAAATAAGGTATGATAAAAGGACATGCAATCTCAAATAAACAATAATATGACATGGCATAAGACTGTGAGATAAAATATATGAGACCTAAGGAAAAATCATCGACATATAACATAGAAATTTGGTATAATTAAAAGTGTAGGAATCTATAAGCTAGTGGAGATATATTTTCTACTTAATTCTCATAACATAGTGGGATTGGGATAACAATATATATACCCTCTTGGTAATGGGTTAACAACACATGTAAACTCTTCGACTTGGGAAAATAACTTGTGTACCCTCTTGGGAATGCACTTAAACTCATGTTACCTTTTCGAGATCATGAGATATAACACTTAAACCAATATATTCAAGAAAGATATAAGACCCCACCCATATGATAATAATAATACATTTATACGAGTTCCTAGATAACCTGAAAACATTCATATTTAAGAAATTAATTAATTTACCCTTGGAAAGAAGAGCAGATGCATGAAAAATTCCTTTGAACTTTTTATAATCCATATAGATAAAGAATTTGGATGGTGGAATAATAAATGGATTAATTGTATCATAAAAAAATTATGGATGTTAACGTAGATTAAAATACATTTTCATGATCATTGGATAAATTAGTTTAAAATGAAAATTAATTTACTACTTAATTTTTAAAAACAATAAAATATAAATTTTTTTTTAAAATACAATTTTAAAACATGTAAAAGATTATTATTGGAGAATAATGGTTTTAATTTTGAACTAATGCATTCACATAAAAAACATTAAAAAGATATTTCATAAAAACATTTGTAACAGTATCATAAAAAGATGAAGCTACATGTCACATTCAAATGTCATTTAAAAAGAAGTTAAATTGAAACCATTTGAAAACATGTAATTTAAAAAATAATCATCAATAATAGATCCTTGGATAATATATAAATTTCATCTAGAGAAATGTTTTACTAGAAGATAAAATACAAAATTATAAAAGGAAAAAAACCATTTAATATTTAAAATTATCATTTTTAAAAAGAAACATCACAATCAAAAGATGTTAAAATTAATTTTAAAAAGGAATAAAGATGAATATTAAGGAAAAAATAAATAATTTACAATTAGTTTTACAAATAAAAATAACATATTTAGGGATATGAAATATAGATATAGAGGATAAATCAATGAGTATTTGAATTATTATCATCCATGTTATAAATTTATAATAAATAAAATCATCAAGGAAGAAGATTTAAATTTTAAGTTTTATTTTTCCTTTAAGGATAAGAAATAATATCATATTTAATGGTATATAAAATATAAAAGGTAACTTATTATCATGAAGACCAAGAAGTAACATTAGAAATAAAATAAAAGATGTTTTATGTAATAAAATCTCTTATAACATTAAAATCATGTGTATCAAATAACCTTGTAAAGAAAACATGAGATGGATTCATAAATAAATTTAATTTCATGAATGGTATGAAGAAAATAAGATCATAAGACATTATATACACCACAAATAATGCGGTGAATAGGTAACGTGTCTCAATGAATTAAAAATGAGATGAAAAGTCGTTACCTTGTATTCTCATTTGGTCAAATGATCTCTAACTTCATTCATAACAATCATTACAATATTAATCCATTATTTTATAATTTTATTCATATATTTTACCCTTTATAAAATTAATTTATAATTATTTATTACACATTTACTAGTTAGTTATAGTTTATTTTCATCCTAATATGTTTTAAATTTTAATTGTTTTAGACATACTCTATAATGTCAATGTCGATCTTTATTCTTTTTACAGAATTCAATCATTTCATGGACTATTAAATATAATTTAATATTTTTTTTATGATTATTTATAATGGTTTATATAAAACCATGATATTTTTAAAGAATAACATAATGTTCGATAGTGAATATGACGCGCAACACCAGGCTTAAACAAACTATGATATATTAGTATTTAAATGTGGCTGTTATAAACCAGCTATCAAAGTGGAGAGAATTAATAGGCTTTAAACACATTAGTAATTATATAGTGGTCCTAATCAATACAAATTTAATTTTTAATTCATTAGGAATAATAACTCAATTTTTAGTAAAGTCATTTTATTTTTACAAAATATGTTTTCTTAAAAAATAGTTTTTTAAATTTTGTGAGATAATATTGTAATTAATTTTTAGAAATATTTTAAATTTTATTTTAGAAAATTGATATCATTTTTGAAATGATCATATCAAAATTATCCTATGGAGAACGTTTTATATTTTTGTGAAATGTATTATTTTCAAAGAGTAGTAAAATATACTATTTCTAACTATATTTTGTTTTAAAGTGTATATAAATTAAAATTTTATTTTGAATTAGTTTTAAAATACAGTTATTTAATTTTATTTTAAATAACTATAATTATGTTCTTTTGAATGAAATTTATACCAAAATTTTATATAATACAATTTATACGTAAAGGATAATTTTTATGATTTTTTTGTTACCTTTTATATTTTATTAACTTATTCCACAAATATAAATTCAACCATGAAAAATGTATTCAATATTTGAAATCATGGGGTCCAAATTTCTTAAACATTTCAATTTTACTTTTGGTCATAATGAATTGTAACCATAATAATGTTTCATTATCACGGTATAGGTAAAATGAGTTAATTATGGCTAAACCTAAAAAAATACGGTCCAAAAGACAACCCAAAAAGATCCTTTTATCTTATAGGATGATATTATTTCATAAAAGACCATAATTTTTTTGAATATATGGGATTTTTTGTGAAAATTTACCTTGATAATGACATATATAATATTTAAGAAAAATATAATGTGAAAGAATGTCATTCTCTTAACTATAATATCTCTGAAATTATTACATAAGGATAGAAAGGGTGTAATTTCAGTTAGAAATGGAAATTTTAAAAATAATTGATTATTTTATCATAGTAATTTATTAATATTTTTATAAATAAATTAATTATCTTAAATTTTTATGCAACACTAATATAGTTTTTATTTGATTAATAAAAAATAAATAATTTATTAATACAAAAACTAATTTAATTTGAAAAAATTAGTTTGTACTAAAAATTTCATTGATTAATATGACATATTAGGGATATTTTTAAAAAATATAATTCAATTATATTTTTGTTAGTGTATATAAAGACAAATTAAATGAATAGTGTCAAAAATGACATTACTACTATTTCATAAAAATAATATAAAATTAAATTATTTTGAAATCATAAAAATATTGAGAGATGTGAAGTTGGATAAGATACAATCTAAAATTTCATCACTTTTCAATTTATGAGTCGGTTTTTTTCATAGACCTAAAATTATAACCCTTTAAAAGTGAAAAATATGTTACCACAGTTTACGTTAAAATAAGTTCACTAAGGGGTTAAGAAATAATATAATGTTTAAAACACACAATAAACCTATAATTTTTTATTATTAATTGATTATATTTAAACCACATCCTACCTTATATTCAAATATAAAACCATTTTAAGCATTTTTCTTGAGAATTACATAATTATAATTTAATATTTTACGAAATACCAAATGTACACCTCACCTAAATTATAAAATAGAACCCCTACCCTCATTTATTCACACGTTTTTAGTATTATATCTCTACCATTTCCTACAAAAATACATTCTAAAATTACTTAACCAATCACTTTCTTTTTAATTCTTATTTTACTACCTCTAAATCTATTATATTATTAATAAAATAATACTTCAAGTACCATAAATATACATAAATTTTATCAGGATTATTAAACCACTTTTTCATGAACCGGACTAGGATTCCATTTATCTCGACACCCGACCCAACTTTTGGAAATTCTCAAATGACATTCCCGATTCGCACAGGTTGTAAAAAATTGCTTGGGAATCAAAAATTACACTTTGGGAATGATTTCTACCATATAATTAATCATAAATACCAAATAAAAATAAAAACTCATCCAAATCAATATCCTTGACAAAAAGAAACACAACTATTACAAGTTAAACCTTTTTACAACTGTAAAAAAACAAAATCATCCAAACGGGGAAGGGAACCGTCTAGAACACAACAAAAAACATCAGTGAAATAAGAGGGACATCACCATAAATACATATCCACCAACACCTACAAGAAGAGGAACGCTATCAATCATATCCACTCACTACTACAAAATAAGGCTATAGCCATAGTTCCAAACAGTGGCTATAAGACCAAAAACCGTGGCTATAGGTTATAGCCACGGTTTTATAAACCGTGGATGGTATTGGCGTAACTATAGGGAAAAACCTATAGCCATAGTTTAAAACTGTGGATATAGCCCTATAGCCACGGTTGGAACCGTGGAAACACCCTATAGCCACGATTTTCAAACTGTGGTAGAATCCTAAGTCAGGCAATATATATAGACACAGTTTAAAACCGTGGCTATAGGCCTTTTTCCACGGCTTTAAACATTGGTTATATCCCTATAGCCATGGATTAAAACCATGGATATATGTCCCCCAATTCCTTAAAAAAATAGCCCCCCTTCCCCCCTTCTCATTACTTCCCCCATCACTACCCCTACCCACTACACTTCCCCCACAGCCCACTGCACATAACCCTGCCCCTGCCCACTACACCTCCCACGCAGCCCACTGCACCCCCCTGCACACACACCCTACCGCCAGCACACCCCCTGCCCCCTGCACTTTCCCCCTGCCCCCTGCACTTCCCCCCCATCCCACTGCAAACCCCCCTGCCCCCATCAAACCACCCCTGCCCCCTCACCCTGTCCCCTGTACACACACCCTGCCCACTGCACTTCCCCCCAACCCACTGCACCCCCCTGCACACACACCCTACCCATTGCACTTCCCCCTTCCCCCCTATCCCACTGCACTTCCCCCTGCCCCTTTCTCCCTTGCACCCCTGCACCCCTCCCCCCTACCCCAGCACACCCCCTACCCACTGCAATGCCCCCCAGCCCACTGCACACCCACCATGGCCCTTGCCCCCAGCACCCAGCAAACCACCCCTACCCCTCCCCCTATCCCCCTTTACCCTACCCCCTCCCCCAAAAAACCACCCCAGCCCCCTCACCCAGTCCCCTACACACCCCTTTCCCCCTTCCCCTGCCCCCCCCCCCCCCCACCGCACACACACCCTGCCCACTGCACTTCCCTCCCAGCCCACTGCACTTCCCCCCTGCCCCCTCACCCCCAGCCCCAGCCCCCTGCACACACCCACTGCACACCCACATGCCCCATGCACTTCCCCCCAGCCCACTGCACTCCCCCCATCCCACTGCACTTCCCCTACCCCTCTGCACATTCCCACTGCACCCCCCAACCCACTTCACACCCCCAGCACGCCCCCCTACACCCTACCCCTGCCCCTTGCAAAAGAACCCAGCACACCCCCTACCCCTTACCCCCTCCCCCCTTGGAACCTAGTTAAAAGCCTTTTGAAGAACAATAACACATTATGATCATGTACACTAATTAGAGGATGGATGATTCTAATGACCAGGAATCAATTGATTATTCCCCATTAGCTACCATATCTTCTTATATAGGATGGGGGAAGGTTATTATAGAATTTAACCCTGTGATTAATGTGATACAGGAACAACTTGAAAATGGTAAACTGACACTTTAGTGTTCACGGTTTGATGATGATGATGTGTTACCATTTTATAAGATTTATAGTCCTTGAATAATTTGGTGAATAGTTGATGAGAGACTGCCATACCTTTGTGGTTTCTAAATCCGAGAGATACAAATATGTGTGATGAATTCGGGTGTCTGTTGTGGTGGCCATGGACCTAGTAGAAAATATTGGAATGTTTTATATCTGTGAAGAAAAATACTATCATGGAGTTACCTTAATAATTATATCAGATATAGATGCACATATTATGCCATGATTTTTGGAAAGGGTTTAATATGACCTTAGGGAATCATCTAATATCGAGCACAACGTACCATCAATATATAGACAGACTCGAAGAGTAGATGATATATATATTGGAGGATATACTTAAATATTTTTTTCAATACATCGATGGATCCTGGGTTTAATATGACCTTAGGGAATCATATAATATTGATTGAGAGATGCGATAGCACACCAGCGGGTGAAACCAATAAATTTTAGGAAAATTCATCTAGAGGGGAACAGACTAGTGTTTTTCGTGGGGTTAGATGCAGTGAGCTGAAAAGGGCACTGAGATCATTTTTTGTAATCCAATTACCAGGATGATAGTCCATTGGAAGATCATTCTCAGTTGAAAATTCATATGGTTATGAACACCATTATGTTTAGTTGAGGGGTAAACCCCCTATCTTGAACAATTCCAGCTGTAAACCTTAGTTCAAGCCATGAAATTACCAGGGGTAGGGATTCATGGTGTGAAACCACTGGTCACACCGTGAATCATGCCTAGGTGGATTTTTTTAATAGGTTAAATTCTATCTTTTTCTGGGAAATGTTTTTCACAATGATGAGACTGGAGAAAGTATAATGTTTTCAAAGTCGGTTGTTTGTGTTTGATGAAATGAAAATAAATATTTTATATAAGTTTTATATTTTTATGAGAATTCTTGGTTGATGTTTTATCAAAATGAGGACACTATCATTTCTAAAGTGAAGGAAATTTCATTTTCTACTATTGAGTTGGCTGAAACTTTCTACTAGTCCACATTGAAGGCTTAGGGAAATCATATAAAACAGGTGCAAATGTCATTATAGAGAGCCAAAACCAATTTGAATAGAATATACACATTATATAATATTGAAACAATGTTTTTAAAATACTCGAGCAATTATAGAATTCAAATTAAAGGGTTAGGTAGAAGAAACTTACCTCAACCTCAAGGCACTGCTTTTGACGACAACACGAATCATCCTTTTTTTCCACTTGCAAGCATATGCAACTTCAAATATATATAAGGACACCTAGCCCCTATGTACATATTTTCATGGCCAAATATGCACAAGGGGGTCCTTAGATATATGTTTATACTTGCATATACCCCTTTACACTTACACATGTATGCATTTTTCATATCTATATATAAGCACACCTAGCCCCAATATAAATATTCATACAGCCATGTGTGAATATATATATAAAGGGGGAACTTATATATTCATATGACTACCTATGCATACACATGTAAGCCTTCGTCAACGGCAAATCGAATCCACCTACACCCCCACTTCCCCCCAGCCAGCACCAGTCCCCCTAAACCAGTCCCCCACCTCCCCACCCCAAAACACCCCCACCCCACTTCCCACCAGCCAGCACCAGTCCCCCCTAGCCCCCCGTCACCCCCCGTCCATCACCAGCCCCCAGCACCCCCCCCCACTTCCCCCTGCACCACTCTCCCCAAGATAGAAGCATTAACTAATATTTTTCCATAGTGTAGGCAGTTTATATCTATTTCAACATCCTCTTCACTTCCATCAGTTATGACGTTATTATGCCAACATTCACTATACTTATGTCCAAATGTCAAGTATCACTATTATTGACAAATAAATAACCTTCTCTTTCTATTTTATGTAGTATATCTAGTTTTTCTTGCTTTCTATTTTCGGACAACAACAATATGATCTTGAGATTTATTTAGAGATCCAAGTATTTTATTCTTGCTCGTAGCCAAATTGGATGATATGGATAGACTCTCATTATTTAATCACACCCATAATTGTACAGAATTTGTTTTTAAACCATTGGTAATAGATTAATATGCATGAGTAACAATGGATTTATCAGGATAGTCTGTCACATTCCTCCATAAACTTATAGTGAACAAAATAGTGGATTAATTAATGTTATTTTGACACAGTTATGAGTCTTTTTTAGTAATATTATCATCATTAGTTTGTGTGGTAGCTACACTTATTTTCCTAAAAACATGTAATGATTCAACTTGGGTGACTTCTTGATTTAAGATTGCTATTGTATTTTAATTGTGTGTGGTCACTAGAATGGAGCATTCTCATCTAAGAATGTGTTAAAAACAAATGGATAATGAAGACCACCGATGATGAAAAATGGAATAAAACTTCCTTGGGAAATTTTTAAAAAAATGAAGTTGGAAACACTATTCCCAAGAAGTTTTTAAAGAAGACAGATCATACCTCCTTGGGTAATAAACCTAAGAAGTCTAAGCCAAGTGCTAAATATAAAAGGATCAATTATTCTGTCATGAAAGTAGGAGAAAAACATAGATTCATTCCAACAAGCCTTGCTTGTATGTGAAAATAATGGAAAGAAATAGCATAATGGAAGATTTGTCTAAGGAGAATACAAATGAAGGTGTAAGGGGGCTGGTGTGGGCTGGATGTGGCTAGAGAAGGGCCATATCATGACATTACCACGGCATGACTGCGGCTTGACCACGGCGTGACCGCGGCGTGTTGGCCCGGTCCAGTGACATCCACGGGGCAGCATCTTCCGGCCAGGAGCGAAGGGAGCGAGAGAAGGCTAGAATGCTGGTGGAAGGGGGATGGTTTCAGATGTTGGGGGGATGGTGCGGACTAATTCGAAGGTGTAAAGGGGGGCTGTTGTGGGCTGGAACGTTGGTGGCAGTGGGCTGAAATGATGGTGTAAGGGGGGTTGTTTGGGCTGGTTGTGGCTGGAGAAGGGCCAAATCACGACATTACCACATCGTGACCGCAGCGTGACCACGACATGACCACGGCGTGACCGCGGCATGACCGCAGTGTGACCACAATGTGTTGGATCAGTCCAGGACATCCGCGGGGCAACATCTTCCGGTCAGGAGCGAAGGGAGCAGGAAGAGGCTGGAATGGTGGTGGAAGGGGGATAGTTACAGGTGCTGGGGGGATTGTGCGGACTGATTCGAAGGTGGTAGGGGGGCTGTTGCGGGATGGAATGTTGGTGGCAGTGGGCTGAAATGAAGGTGGAAGAGGGGGTGGTGTGGGCTGGATGTGGCTGGAGCAGGGCCAAATCATGGTGTGACCGCGGTGTGACCGCAGAGTTACCGCGACATGACCGCGACATGTTATCCCGGACCAGCGACATCCGAGGGGCAACATCTTCCATCCAGGAGTGAAGGGAGCAGGAGGAGGCTGGAATGCTAGTGGAAGGGGGCTAGTTGCAGGTGATGGGGGATGGTGCAGGCTTATTCGAAGGTGGAAGGGGGGCTGTTGCGGGCTGGAATGTTGGTGGCAGTGGGATGAAATGAAGGTGGAAGGCGGGTGGTGTTGGCTAGATGTGGCTAGAGCAGGGCCAAATCACCGCGTGACCACGGCGTGACCGCGGCGTGACTGTGGCGTGACAGCGGCGTGACCGCGGTGTGACAGCGACGTGTTGTCCTGGTCTAGCGACATCCGCGGGGCAGCATCTTCTGGCCAGGAGTGAAGGGAGCGGGAGGAGGCTGGAATGCTGGTGAAAAGGGGCTAGTTTCAGGTGCTAGCGGGATGGTGCGGGCTGATTCGAAGGTGGAAGGGGGGCTATTGCGGGATGGAATGTTGGTGGCAGTGGGCTGAAATAAAGGTGGAAGGGGGTGGTGTGGGCTGGATGTGGCTGGATCAGGGACAAATCACAGCATTACTATGACATCACCACGGCGTGGCCGTAGAGTGACCGCGGCATGTTGACCCAGTCCAACGACATCCAAGGGGCAACATCTTCCGGCCAGGAGCGAAGGGAGCGGGAGGAGGCGGGGAAACATTCTGGTCATCACCCCGCCGATAGAAATTGTGATTAGTTAGTCTCAACATTGATCGCAAAACTAATGGAATATTATCACTGTGAACTATCGTGGGATGTCATCCTGGAGCAGGGCCAAATCACGACATGTCTGCGGCGCGATCGCGGTGTGAACACGACATTGAAGAAGAAGGTAAATGAGAATTCAAGGTACAGAATACTAGTGAGAACTCATTGTTGGAAAACATTTGAAAACTGACGTAGAAGAAGAAGGTAAATGAGAACTCATTGAGGGAAAACATTTGAAAAATACTAAAATATTCAGGTTAACCTAAATACTAGTGATCAATCTTGAATGAAGTGATTTCCAAATTGATGCATGTTGAACCCCAGGAAAAAAGACGTAGAAGAAGAAGGTAAATGATACTTCAAGGTACCGAATAATATATAATGTGTAGGAATACCTAGAGGAATACCCCATGGGATCAGGAAAATCACAGATTACATAACATGTAATCTGACATTACTGGTACTGTGGGAGCCATGGGCTGTGGAACTGGGCTTTTGGTTGGATTGAAATATCACATGCCATGTGACATGGTCACACATCATGGGGACCCATCTTAAAAGTCTAACGGCACATAAAGAGTGTCTTGGTTCAAACAACTGTTTTAATAAAAAGAGGGAAACCCCCTACAAGGATATAAAAAGGGTCAAGTACGATGTGTGATTTATGACTAACAATGACATCAGGTATAAGGAAAATATCAATTCAATAATGTTAAGCATGGTATACCACTGTGCGTTTTCACAGACAACGCAGCTCCGTTTGAGGGGTTTTATTACAAAACCATGACTTATTTATCAAACGAAACAATTATATTAACTAACACTTATTCAAGAATTGCAATTTAATATAAACAATAAAAATTAATAAGGAAACTAAATGCAATTTAAAACATTCTTGAATTAAAGAGGCCAGGAGAGGGACCCTACCTCAACCTCAAGGCACGTTTGCTTTTGACGACGAAAACTCGAATCTTCCTTTTTTTCCGCCTTCATGCATATGCAACTTCACATATATATATAAAGACACCTAGCCCCTATGTACATATTTTCTTGTCTAAATACACAAATGTGGATCCTTAGATATATATTTATACTTGCATATACCCCTTCACACTTACACATGTATGCATTTTTCATATCCATATATAAGCACACCTAGACCCAATATATATATTCATACTTCCATGAGTGAATATATATAAAGGGGGAACTTATATATGTATATTCCTAACTACTCATACACATGTAAGCCTTCATCAATGGTGACTCGAATCCACCTCAATGAAATCCAAAATGCACTGCAAAAATATAAGGAACTCGAAAATCACAAATTCCCTAATTAAAATTGGGCCATAGAATAAAAACAGAATAAACCTTACCCAAATCCGATGTTGAACTCATTTTCATTGATAGTGGTGGATAGAACCGACCTCATCATAAGAAACCACCTATAAGAAAATAGTGTGAAAAAATGAGATATAACGAATTCTTATATATATGTGATCCGTGTGTCAACTGTACATGATAAATGATACATGATTCCGTAACCAACAATGAAGAAATAATATTCAGATTGATATGTACATCCCGATATTAAATAACATGATCGTTAATAATCCTTTTTATTTTTTCAAACATAACCTTCAATTGCCTATTCAAAAATCAAAAATCACCAAAATATGGGAATAAAGTAAACTTATATCAGCACTTAAATGCAAAAAATAGATATTAGACATTGTTCTTAACCTAGAAAATCCATTCCTTGAACAAGAGTTCGCTGTTTTTCTTTTCAATAATAACATAATAAACCTTTTATATATTTCTTTCACAATATCATTATTACAAAAGAACGTTCAATAAAAAGGTAGTTTAAAATACTTGTATATTTATTAATATTATAATCCCCTAGAGTGATAGTATTGGGAAATGAGCAACATGGTAATCCTATGGTGATAATAGCGGAATGATTCAATTATTTAACTCCCAATTTTTAAAAAATAAAAACAAGGCTCCTGTTTTCATCAAAATCCCTTGCTGTTACAACGACCTATAACTGACACAAAATACACGCTCTCATAAATACTTGGCCAACCAAGGAATCTACTTGCATTCACCAAGCTTACATCTACACTAATCACCCCTTTTAATACTTTTTTAGAAAATAATTTCAATACACAATTAAAAATACAATTACTCACCCAATTATCAAGGGCGCATCCCACCCTAGAAGCATTTATCCATTGCCTGCATAGATGCATGAGACGGTCACCACTAACTGCATTAAATTAATAAAAATCACAAAATTCTTGTTAGTGAGACATTTTTATAAAGAAAATTTCCCAAAATTCATATCATAATTCATTATGTAAACATTTCTCAACCAAACTTGTCAATTTCAATAACTTCACCTTTTTTAATGTAGTCTCCCCCATTCCTATTTTGTAAGTCTCACACAGCATTTCCATCAAAAATATTCTACCGAGTTGGCAGCAATTTTTCATTACCTACATAAAATCAAAATGACCGACAAGCAATTGGGAAAACTTATAACGAACCATTATCATAAATAACATTGAATCATAGTAGAAACAAAAACATGGATTCAATTACTCCGGATACGACAGTTCAGTCCTGGGTTGATGAATGAGATGCACCACTCAAGAATTTAGGAATTTTTTGATGGAGGAGGGATTTGGGTTCTAGATCTGTAGAGAAGGACCACATCATATTTGTGAGCATGAAGGATGACGAATATAGGAGATTGCATGGAACCAAGTGTGTGCGAGATGTTTTTCAAGGACTTTAACAACAGAGTCCTCCATTAGAAGTGCTGGGAATATAGCTGATGTTTGGTACTGCTCAACACATATGCATACAGAGAAGAATTTATAAGATCTCCTGACTCGTTTTCATACAGGACACCTTTCCCCAATCTTGAGGACAAGACTAATTTTCAAGGTGGTGCGAGTGATAAACACCTGACTATAGGAAATCGAGGGTCAAAACATCATTATAGTCGAGGAATATTATTTATTATAATGTGGTTATTATTTTTCTAGAATGGGACCATGTGAATGTAGGGGGAGCTATTATAAATAAGTAGCAAGGGGGTGAGAGGAGGCAGGGAGAATTATCCTGGAATCAGCTTCGGCTTGGATCGACTTTATGGCTGGGGCGAGGAGCACTTTCCCTCTCAAAGTGTCTTCTTCACTCTTCTTCCACTCCACTGTAGCTATCTGATTCTATTCACAGATATATATAAAATAATTCTTGTTATCTTATCATACTCTTTCAATTTTCCTTCATAATTCTCTTTCCTTGTTTTAGTAGTTTAGGTTTTAAATAATCCTTGAGACTCTTATCTATCTTCCATGTGGTTCAACCCTAGTTGCCACTATCTAGTAAGATCATGTGATATAAATTTTATTTTATAGTACAAATGAAAAACTCTCAAAAATATAGCATCATTTTTGGGGAAGTTTTGGTGCTGAGTGTCCAGGGTAAAAAAACAAATAAAAAATCGTTGCTGTTTTTGGGCCTGAAATTCTTAAAACTACCTTTATAAATTGTTTCTATCTACTTTAGATGCATTTACATCTGTTTTTCTGTGTGAATTTTTTGTTGTAGAATCTTTTTTCCTTTTAATAACAGCTTTGAAATTTTTCAAAAATTCAAAGAATAACTAGTCAGGGATATAGTCACCATAGGATCTTGATCACCAATTTCATTAAAGGGTTGCAAGGATAGCTTTAATGATGCATGAGATAGATTTAATGAATTTCTTATGCAATGTTCAGACCACGATTTTTCCTTGAGAGTCTTGTTACATTTTTTTGATGGATTAAATGATGATGAGAAACACGATTTGAAAAAATTCACTCAAGGGTTTCATGCGTATCACAGTGATGAGAAGTTATGGAAATTTTATGTTGATATAGCTAGAAAAGATAGAAATAAATCCCAACTTTTTAATGATAAAATATCATTTTGGATTCTTCGAATGAACAATTGTTAGAGCTGGTGATTAGTGAAATACACACATTCACTGAACTTATCAAAGCATAAATCTCTGAATTTGAGGAAAGAACTATGTACTTGAAGTAGATTTCTGAAAAAAATGATCAAATTTCCAACATTTTTAAGAGTTTAAGAGATAAAATATTTCAAGAAACTCAAACTACAATTCGAGATTTACAAAATCAAGGAGGAAAAATTTATCAAAAATCTGGAATTTGAAGAGGTTCAGGTATGTGATCTTTCTTTGGAAGACAGACCCACCTCCAAAATCTGAAAATGAGGTAGATAATAAAATTTTGTGGAGTCAGTCTTAATGAAAGATTAAATGGAACTCTTCAGTCATTTCTCAATAAAAAGCTTTATATTTTCCACTGATTTGGGAACTAGGTTAGCTAAATTTGTTTTTGAAGATCAAATTAAATTGGAAAAGGATTTTAAAGTAATTTTAAATGACCATAAATATTTTCAAACTAAACTTGAAAACCCTCTTCTTAGATTGTTTTTTCAAAACTCAGCCACTTTCACATTTGTTATTGAAAAATCAGTGGGGAAAAATGTGGAAGCTTCAAAAGGGTATGGAAATCATCAGTTATTAAAAAATTCCAGAACTGGACAGTATGCTTTCCAACATTGTTAAAGGGTATATTTGGGGGTTCTTTGAAGTTGTTAAGGGATTTAGTTTTATCCCTAAATAGCATGAAGCAGAAATAAAAAAATTCTCACCTAAAAATGAATGGACCAAACATATATGGTGGTTTATAGATAAAAAAATACACTCCCATGTGACTATGGATAGATTTTTAGCGGTGTCCAGTTGGGAACTTTAAACCAATCATTTCATGAGAGAAAACTCATATTTTTTTTTTATTTTTTTTGTTTTTTTCTTTTCTTTCAAGTAAAAATCCATCCTTGTTTTATTGATCATATCTCCCTGATCTCTCATTTCATTCATCAATGACTTGGATTCATTGCTATATCTTCTTACCTTTTAACTTGGCTTTATTTTTTATACTTTCATTGGTTGGATTAAATTTTAATCTTTTTCACCCTTGTCAATGGATAGGCCAAGTAGAGAATTTTTTAGGAGAGTTTCTAACTTGGCTATTTTAAAGAAACGAACCAATTACAAAGGGAGTAATCTTGATCATTTATAATGAATTTCAACTATTTAAATTAATGCACAATGCCTTGAATATGATTACTTGAATTTCCAATAATGTGTCCCCGTGTAGGAAAATCCATCTATTCAAAAACATGGTTATAAACCCCTCTAGTGGAAGGCTTGGGGAAACCTCTTGTCTCATTCATTGGCCCCATGCGGTATACTCCCTAGCTTCAAGGATGGCCCAATAAAATCGTGTTCTATGATTAACCTATTAGGAAGATCATCTATGAGGGTGTATAACAGTTGGCCGAGACCTGTTGTGGTAGAGAAATATATTAATCCAATCATTAAAAGAAACAAGTGACTGTAGATTCAGATCCTTCCTTAACTTATCCTTAACAATGGTGAGAACATCCCTTTCCAATATCAAATCTCATGAGGTGTCATCCAAAACATCTTTAACTGGAATATTTTCATCATACATCTGACAAAGAGGAGGTATTCCGCCCAATCAATAAAAATGCCAAAAATCAATCCCTACTTTCCATGGGATAAAAGGAAGGAATTAGTTCTAGGAAACCAATGGATAATTAGCTCTTCAAGTTTTTATTGATGATACACGATGAAATGAGAAGTCCATACTACCTCATAAAGATAGATAATAGGTAACTGGTCGGAGAATTATGATCATCTCTTCCTAACCAAAAAAGATCATGCACATTCGTCGGAGAAGATACCTCTAGGTCATAAGTCCGACTTAGAGATCCAACCACTTTTAAAAGAATTCAATGAGGAGATGAGTGTGATCAAATAAATTTGATCAATTGGTTGGTGGAAAATATTTAAACCTTCTAGATCTCGAGGGGAGTTAACTAACATGTAGGATAACCCATGGAGGAGTGGTACAAAAAATTGAGTGTCTTTAGAAATCATTGTTTGAATAAAATAAAGGGGATATGATAGTCAGTAATATGAAAGATTATAACCATGTGATGGAGTGTAAATATCATCCAGTATACCGAATGCATTCAAATAAATTTAGTGTAATATGGAATATATCATAAGTTCATGAGGTAGAATCCCTTTAAAATCCTTGATGGTAGAGAACACATCAAAATGAGGGTTGAAATTTGATTCTCAGTAGTCATATTACTATGTATGGTTAAGTTGGTAGATTTCTATGAACTGGAATCCATCTATATGAACAGAAGAAACACATATATTTTATTATCAATAATTCTTATATCACCATCACTGTGTATGGTTCCCTTATATATTCAACATCGTCACACCAATATGCCTTCAATTTCTACTCATACTCTACCCATGTCTTCTATAAATACAAGAGGAAGGGAGATCCAAATAACCATCACATAAAATTCAAATCATAGTATAACCTTAAAATCAGAGCATTGATGAAATACTATGGTAAAAGATACATGTGTGGATTGGAAGCTAGCAGGAGGGCACTGCGGTGAGAGAGGTCTCCGGGGAGGAGGGTGCCGCTCTGAGAGAGGTCGTCTGGAGGAGGGCGCCGCGGTGAGAGAGTTCGTCGAAGAGGAGAGCTCCACGGTGAGGAGAGGATGGGGAGGAGAGGTCGGGGAGGAGAAGTCTTAGGGGAGGAGGGCGCCGCGGTGAGGAGAAAACGTTGGTGAGGAGAAGTCATCAGGGGAGTAGGGCGTCGCGGTCAGGCGAGGTCGGGGAGGATGGCGACACGGTCAGGAGAGGTCGGGGAGGAGAACTCGTCGGGAGGAGAAGAAGCCGGGAGGAGAAAGAAGTCGGGAGGAGCACAAGAGTAGAGAATCGGGGACCCCGATATCAAATTGGAAAACACGCTGTATAGCCACGGTTATTAAATTAAACCATGGGAATTAGGAAGATATATCCACGGACTAATAAAACCATGGCTATAGGTCCGTGGATATAGCTTTAATTTGTATTAGTGGTAATCATTATTAGGGAGGAAAATACCAAAAATAATCTATAAATTTGATCATCATTCAATATTTCATTTCACATTTTCCAAACAAGAAGATGATTATATCAATAATGTTCTATGTTTTCACTAGGGATAACTATGATACACAATGGATGTTCAAAAATGTTCATGCATTTGAGTAGGGCGGGACACATCAACACTAGTAGATCATTTAATCAGATAATCTTCATTTCACTACTAGTCTCCTAGATCTTCCACACCACAACCATGATTTTCCAACATCCTCCACTATGTGCAGGAAAATACCTGAAGAGTGATCAGTGTTGTCAAAGGCGCGCGATGCAATAAGGCGCAAAGGTGGATTGGGGATGTGGCGCGAGCCGCGGCACAATGCGCAACTAAGGTGAAAGCGCACATAATTAAATATATACAATTTTCAACAATATTTTAAATTAAAAAAAACTTTAAATTCAATCAAAACAATACTAATTAAAATACATGCTTATAATTTTTAACCAAATCATAATCAAATAACCAATCATTAAGAACAAAAACATTAAAATAATCATGTTACGTTATATGTCTTCTGCAATGTTAAACGTGTTTCTGCTATTCCCTGCTAAGTTAAATGAGTTTGAAAACCTAAAAATAAAAATTAGTGTGTTATGTTAAATGTGTTTTTTTTATTCCTTGATTGTTTTTGGTCGAGAGATGGTTCTATTTTATAGAGTTTGATTTAGTTATTCTTTTATTAATATATTAAATGCCATGTTATATTTAGGGATGTACAACACACTTTCCAGAAAATATCCCCAATTTTTATCAGCCCCTCTAAGCACGATCTCCATTAGACGCACCCATGATTTCCACCAGCTCATGCATGATTTTCCCCGATTTCCCCGATTTCCCCCTATTCATGATTTTCATCGCACCCTTGATTTTCGCCGGAACTACAAATTTCATCGGGCCCTCGATTTCTGCCACCCCTCTAAGCACAATCTCTACTACCTTATTCCCCCCAATTTTAGAGGCTAGCGGTGCACATTTTCCACGCCTCGCGCCATAGCACCTCTCGAGTAGGCTCACGAGGCACGCGCCTTTGGCGTGCCTCGGTGAGGCCACCTTGCCTCACCGCGCCTCATGCCAAGGCATGATGAGGCACGCGCCTTTGAAAACAGTGAGAGTGATAGTGGAATTTTTCATCAAAACTACTATTGTTAGTTATCATCATAATGACCAAAGAAATCTATGTCTCTAGAAATGAATCAAACATTAAATCAAATAAGACAACACTCATCGATATCATTAGATATATATGTTTGACCATCATGTTCTTGGTGTTATAGGATTGATTTCTTCACAATATAATAATGTAGATTTTATTTGTAAAATAATTCTGATGATCTGAATTTATACACACATTTATAATAAATAACATCAAAACATATTTCAAGGAAGTCCAGTGCACACTAAAAAAGTTCTACGAACCCAAAAATAACAAAAACCCTAATTAAAATTGGGCTAAAAGAACAAGGCAGATGGAAATCAACCTAAAAACGGTGGTGGGTGATCCAAATCAGTCTGATTTGCTTAGAATTCGGTGGAAATTGCTGAAACACGGCCCAAGATGACCTGAGAGACTCATTTCTCGCCCTAACAAAGAGAAAAATCAATAGAATCTGGTTAACCCATGAACTAGGGTTCGGCTGAACAAAATATGGTGATGGGGAGAATAGAAATCGGCCAAAAGAGGAAGAAGAATGGAAGAGGGCAGCTTACCTCGAGACGCCGACCAAGAAACCGGATTAAATCCTGTGAAATCACAGGAAGTAGAGGACTCGGGAGAGGGACGGTGGCACGCATGGCTAGAGAGGAGAGGGGAGAGATGGCCGTGTGAGACAGGAACCAGAGATTCGGCGGGGAGGAGGTGACGGGAACTAGAAATTCAAAGGGAGGAGGAGAAGGCAACTAGAGAGGGTGGAGGGCTTGATCTTGATTAGGTGGGGATAGAAGTCGGGAGGAGCGCATCTGGGACCCCGATATCAAATTAGAAAATAGGCAGTATAGCAATGGTTATTAAATTAAACCATGGAAATTAGGAAGATATAGCCACGGACCAATAAAACAGTGGCTATAGGTCCGTGGTATAACTTTAATTTGTAGTAGTGACTATAGCCACCACAAAACATGTTGCATTTTCTTAGGTCAAAAAATAACAATGCCTACATATAGACGAGGGTCTATCTAGGGTGTAAGACAATGCCCATTAGGATACCACCCAATGATAAGGATACCATTCCAAAAAACATATAAGACAAATCACCATTCCTGTTTTAATGTTAAATATTGAAAACATTTTAAATAAAACACTCTTTGAAAATTTTACTAAAAAAACATATAACCAAGAGAAAAGCCTCAAGAATATCATCACTTGATGTCAATGTGAATCCCTAAGCCATATTGTCAATGGGATCCCAGGGAATTCATACCTCGGTAAACATGGTATCGAAACTAAATACAACAGAGTCCTCATTCACCATACACTAGAGGGGAATTAATCTGAAGGTCAAGTTGTCTATAATCATCATCATGTGTTTAGTAAGTGATGTAGAGTTAATCTTAATAGAGGGAATTGTTCCTTAGCCCCACCAATCCGACTGGTGTACTATTCCTTATCCTCTCATCTAGTCACATAGTATTGCCTCTATTCTTAAATACATTCCCCATGTTATACAGAACAACACTCACATATTCACACATGCACACACAAAAATGGAGATAAAAAACACTATAAACCATGTTCAATAGGAAAAATGATTTCAAAACCCCCTACACAAATGTCCATTATTAGAAACATCCATGGAAACTAACAATTTTCATTTCCAAAATCATCTTTCAACCCATAAAGACACAAAATTCTTTTGAAAACATAGTTCACACCAGCCAAACAATCCATTGAACACATTAAGAAACAAGGAAGGAAAACCAAAATCATCCTACATTGATAAATTAGGGAATCACCTACCTCAATCTTGGAAACTTCAAAATATGATGAAAAAACACAACCTCACCACAAGGAGATCCTAGAGTGGTAAAGGAACAATATAAACATCCAGATGAATCTCAATGAACCAAGATTCCACTCATCTTAGGGAATCCAACCTACTAGATAAGTGAAAATGTAAGAAGGTGGGAATAATAAAAGAAGAAGAAGAAGAAAGAAAACAAGGGAGGATATGATTAATAAAGGAGTTCATGAAGAATCATCCCCAAATCCTCCAAAAAAAATGGAGTCTAAGGGAGTCAAGAGGGAGGGGGAGGAACACATAGTCTTTTAGATCCCTAATGGGTCTATTTTATCATGGATTTTGGTAATCAAAGAAGTATGTTAGTTTAGAACAATCCACATTTTTAATGTTCTGGGAAGGCTTTAATGTTTGAAAAACTATAAAAAATATACATGTCTCTCTCTTCCAAAAAATGACCGAGGCTTCTAGATTGAAGTGGGGGGGGGGGAATGCTCATACGACCACTTTGTACCCATACAGAACCATTGGATTGGGTGAATGGTCAGTCTCACACCTATGTGGTAGTCCATGCAGCCTGGAAAATTCCATTATCTAGGACACACAATCCCTCCTTGAATGGAATATGGTTTCTACTAACTATGCACCAACTGTACGCCACCTTATCCCATGTCCAAATGACCCATTTATCACTATAAAAAGTTGAGAAAGATATGGAACCAATATAAGAATAGAATAAAAGAGACAAATAAATCAAAATAAAATCACTAATGTGATAGTTCCCCCTACCATAATAACATTCCACTCTCAAGAAATCGGACCAATGTATGATCAGAGAATAAGAATGGGTACTACTCTTCAACCCAAGATTTCCACTCCCATGTATCAAGTTCATTATTACCATGCAACCATAGAACCTAAACCAATAGTATAGACTTCCTCTGAATCAATTTCTACTAGGAATTAACAATCTGTACAGGCCATTAGAACATAGAAAAATTGGATCTCTACTCCAATTCCTACCAATTTAGCTCATGAGATGGATCTAGATTATAATTCGTTAATAGACAAGAATGGGACATATCATTAATTGATGTTAAAAAAGGAGGAAAATATAACTGGTATTCCACCTTACCAACTCTCTCTATAATATTGTAAGGTCTGACTTACCTCAGTGTTAGCTTCCCTTTCTTACCAATATGCCACTAACCCAAGCAAGGCTCAATTTCTAGAAACATCTGGCAACCCACTAATAACATCAAGGTATAATTCCACTGATCGAAATAAGACTTATGGTGGTTATTCACACTCAAAAACCACTACATGATCAATCAATATTTATTAAAAGTTTCTTTCCCAAGTCTTTTTCCCAATAATGAGGTCTCACCAACCTCTTCCCAACATAAAGGGGACCAACACAAGTGACCATAAAGTTCAATAAATGGATCCATTCTTATTGAATATTGGTAACTATTATTATATGAAAACTCTACCAACCCCAGATGGTTGTCCCACAAGCCTATGAAATCCAAAATACATGCTCATAGAATTTCTTCCAAAATTTGTTTCATCCACTCTATCTGAAAATCTATTTGAGGATGGAATGTCATAATAAACATGATCTTTGACACCATTTCCTTCTGAAGGTCTTCCTAGAACCAAGAGTTGAAACAAGGGTCGATGTCTGAAATGATTTCTGACGGAACACTGTGAAACCTATCTATATCTTGAATATACAACTGACCTAACTCATTCTCCTTGGATGAATACCTTATCAGAATAAAGTTAGATGATTTAGTCATATGATCAATAATTAACCATATATAATTTCATATCTGGGGTGTACTAGGAATGTGGATAATGAAATCCATGGAAACTCCATCCCATTTATATGTAGTAATGGGTAATGGATGATAAAACCTAGAGGCCCTTTAGTGATCTACTTTGACTGTTTGAAAAATATAACACTTGAACACAAAGTTATCTATCTCTTTTCCCATGCCTAACCACCATAATTGACAATGCACATCATAAAAAATCTTGGGCATACCAGGATGAACAACCCACTAATACGAGAGGATATCCGACATCACCACCTTCCACTATAACAATGAAACCACCAAACGACCCTTGAAGAAAGGAACTCCATCTAAAGATGAAGAACACTTTTTAGGACCCCCCATCATCTAAGAACATCATAGACCACTGCCACAACTCATTTCTTGGATGCCCTGCTGAATCAACTCCAAGAGGGAGCGACTCAGCTGAACATTGTCCAAGAACATACCTACATTGTGCTCCTTGGTCTCTATATGCATCTGTGGAAAAGCCCCATAAAAGTACACACTTCACTAGACTCTTTAAAATATTGCATTGAAATATTTCTACTTAAGGAATCTGCTACCACATTACCCTTACATGAGTTATACATGATATCAAAATCAAGTCCTAAATATACTTGACCGAAGGGAGTCATGTCAAATTTATGTCCTTCTAGGAGAAAATATAGCATAAGCTCTTATAATATGAGTAGGCTAAAAACTTTTGTCCAATGAGATAATGATGAAATGTATTCAAGGAATGCATGACCACCGCCAATTCCAGATCTTGGTTTGGGTAATTATTTTCATGTAGGTAGATTTTTCATGAACCATACACCACCAAATGGTCATATTACATCAACACACACCCTAGCCCCATACCTAAATAATAATAGTAGACCACATATCCCTTTACAAATTCAAAACAAAAAATCAAAACAGGGGATGTGCACAACCACTGTTTAATTTCATCAAAAGATTCTTGAAATTCTGGGCTCCATTAAAACATTACTCCTTTATGGGTAAGGTCAGTCATCGGTGATGAAAGCTGAGAAAAATCTCTAATAAATATCCTGTAATACCCTACCAGGCACAAAAAAAATTTTGATTTCAAAAAATTTTTCATCTACACCAATGAAATAATGACCTCAATCTTCTTAGGGTCAATCAAAACACCACTCTCTGAGGCCACATGACCCAGGAAATTGAATTCCATGAACATTAAGGTTAACTTAGAAAGAATACAATTGAGGTGGTGATATTGAATAGTTCCCAACACAATCCATATATTCCACCCATGCTCCTCCTCACTTATGGAGTAAAAAAATATTTCATCCACAAATTTCATAATGAATTAGTCAAGATACTGATGGAGAACCCTCTTTGTGAGTTCCATGAAGTCTTCTGGAACATCTATCAACCCAAATGGAATGACTAGATACTCAAAGTGCTTGTACCTTCTTCAAAAGTCTTTTTTAAGGATATCTACCTCTCAAACTCTGACCTCGTGATACCCAAAACACAGAAAGATCTTGGAGAACCACCTAGACCCCTTAAGTTAATAAAAAATCCATCAATATGGGGAAATGAGTATTTATTCTTGATCGTTACTTTATTAAATATCTAATAATAAAAATATAAATAGATAGATCCATCATCTTTCTTAGAAAACATAACTCGGGTGGCCCAAGGTGAGACACTCATGAAAATGAATGCTTGGGATTCCAATTCTTCTAGTTGTATTTTGAATTCCTTCATCTTAGTGGGGTCCATATGATATGAGGGATGAGATATAATTTATGTAGCTTATGTCAAATCGATGGAAAAATCCACATCATAATCTGGATGCACCCCTATGAAATCATCTGGAAATACCTTTAGGAACTCTTCAACCATGTGAGGTAATCCATATTTAAAGCCTATAATATTTTCCTCAAACCTATGTAGTGAGATCTAAATATAAATACTTCCCAACCCAAGAAGTGGAGGTCCCACACATCCTGAACGAGGATCCCATTCACCTTGGAATACCTACGCACTCCCCTCAAGTGATACAAAACTCACATGCTAGTGGTATCAATCGATGTAGCCTATAAATGAACCATCCAATCCATAATGAGTATCCCACAGAAGAGGGCCATTTCTAGAAATAGGGAATTAAATTCTAGTTTTACCCCTAACATGGTGAGTGCGCAAGCTTAGCATCTAAAATTGGTCTCCCTCTTCTTACCAAGTGGAATCACCAACTCCATCGCATACGGCATGAGCTCAATTGGAAATCTCAACAGGACCATAAAATATGTATAAATAAAAGGAAAAAGGTACCTATATCAAACAAGACAACAGAAAAGGATTATTTAATAAAAATCATACCTCAAACCATTATAGTTCCTACATATGATTCGACTAGAACTGGATCAATAACATGAAGATTCATAGTCTTGACCAAATACTGAGAATGATAAATGACCTATAGAACTACTATAATTTGAATTTGAATAGAAAAATATTTAGACCAACTGCCATGACCACCATCCCATGATCCCGTTATGTTAGATGGTTCGGACTGGGATGTAATTCCCTTGGAGGTTTCAGACCCTCCATCATCCTAATTTGGGCATGCCACCAAGAAAGATCGTTTTATGTTTCACTTAATTCTATGAAGAATATGAGGTTTGTGTGGATTTAAACACATTGAACACATATTCCATACCTTCCAAAAATGATGGAAAAGAATTGAACCATCATCTGAATCCATAGAAAAAAATAGTATGGAATGATGGCCTAAACTACCATATCCTGCCTTCTCTTGCTCAAAAAGCTTCTTATTATTTTCAGAGGAACTACCATGACCCTAGATTAAAACTAGAACTTCCCCAAATAACCCAGACCATTCAGAGTGGTTAGTATCCACCAATAAAGTATCATCAACAACATCATCACACGTTTTTAATTTGAATAAGAAGACTCGAGATAGAATGTCTAGTCACAAACCAGTTTTGAAACCACTGCGTATTTATATTCTCATTGGAAACCACCTTTGGTGAGAACTGAACTAACTTAGTGAAATGGTTGGAATACTCCAACTCAGTCTGATTCCACTGGTGAAGATCAAGAAACTCTTAGGTATTAGTGAAGGAAAATGTCTCAGGACAATATTTCTCATTGAATATGACCTTGAAAACCTTCTAACCCATATTCTCATGCTTCCTAACATAAAACACGGAGTCCCACCACCTACGACTAGAATTTTATAACAATAAAAAATAAAAATTAACTTTTACTACCTTATGAGTATCAAGAAACCCATACATATTTTTTATTTTCTCAATATAGTACTCTATTTATTGGGGATCCTTGCTACCCTCAAAAGAAAGAGGCTTTTTCTTGATGAAATCTTGAGATGTTTCCCTTATCAGACCTACTTCGACTTTGTGGACCTAAATAGAACCAAAGCCCCCTCCCTGAAATAATTCTTGGATAACCTAAACCACTACATCCACTGGTCTCTAATCAACTAGTGACTGAGAAATATCTTTGGCTTCTTCCCATGGTTTCATAGGAAGCCTCTATGGAGGAATATTTCTTCAACAAGAAATAATTATAGGGAAACCATCAAAAAACTATTCTGAATATTTATAGTAAAAACAAAATTTAATACATCTTTATATATCATGACCAAACCAAAACAAGAAAAATAACCAGTCCCGCCACTCCACGGACAATTGGTGTCCATGACTAGTCTACAACATGTATGTCTCACCTAGAAGAAAAATCAAACCAATTCCCAACATCCCATGATGACCCATAGAACATTATATGTTGTGTTTTACATACATCCCAAGTTGTGTTGGCCATATATCCTACTAGAAACCCAAACCTCAAGACCCTAAAATCATAGATAATGTCTATCTAGAGTCTCCCAGATTACATGACCCAAATAATTTGAGAAAACGTATCTAAATTTTTTTCATGAACCGATCTGATATTCTAGAAAATATGACACATGAATCAACCTATGGAAAGGCCTGAAGGGTGTTATTGATCCCCAAGGGATGGAAATAAGTTCTTGAGAATAAAACATTACACTTTGTGAATGATTTATCCAACATAATTAACAATAAAGACCAAAAAAGAATAAAACATCATCACAACATATATCCATGAAGAAAAATAATGCAACAATCATAAGTTAAACACTTTACAAAATTAAACAAAAACCAAAATGTAAAAACTAGGAAGGGAACCAGCTAGACAACAACCAAAAACCTCCATGTAACAAGAGGGAAAACAACATAAATATATCTCCACCAACTCATGAAATAATAGGAACACTGTAAATCAGATCCACCATCACCATTGTAGAATATGTGTGAGACAATACACACAAGGATACCACCCAAAGAAAAGGATTCCATGCCGAAGCAATATAAGACAAAGCACAATTCTATTTTTAATTAAAAACATAAAAAAATTATATAAAGCATTCTTTGAAAATTATATAGAAACCCCCATATAACTAAAGCCGAGAAGAAGGAATATAATAACATGAGAACCATGCGTAATCAAAAGGAACTTGTGTTAGTGGGTCCCTAGGAACCTTATTCCTCAGTGAACATGATATAAAACCCATAACCCACAACATCTTCATTCGTGATGAACTAAAATGGAATTAATCCCATGATCTAGTGGTCTCCAATCATCAAAATATGTTTAGATAGTCTTGTACCATCAATCCTTCTAGAGGGATTCAGGCCTCGACCCCTCTGATCAAACTAGTGTACTAGTCCTAGTCGTTCCATCAAGTCCCCTATGATTTATTTTCTGATCAATTCAATTTCCCATGTTATACAGAATATCACTAAAACATTCACACACATAATAAGGGAAACATCCAATAGAATCAACCATATTCAATAAAAACTATTTTCGAAACCCCTTACACAAACAGACCGGGCCAAAGTTAGAAATAACCATGAAAAATAAATATTTTCATTTTGAAATCATATTTCAATCCATAAAAATATACAATTCCTCATAAAACATAGTTTTCTCCACAAAAAAAATCCATTGAACACATTTAAGAAGGAATTATGTCATACTAAAAGAATCCAAAATAATTCTAAAGCATGGAATCACCTACCTTAAGCTTTGAAACTTCCATAATCGGGTGGTAAAACACAACCACACCAGGGGAAGACCCTACAGAGGTAAAGTCACAACATACAAATCATTATTAATGTAAAATAATCAAAATTCTACCCATATTAATGAAATAACCACTGAAGAAGAAAAAATGTAATAATTAGGGAAGAATAACGAAAGAAGAAGAAAAAAATAAGGGAGGAGGGGTTTATATGAATTGTTCTTGAATAATCCACTCAAATCCACCATGCAAATGGAGTCCATGGGATCTAGGATGGAGAGGGAGGAATTAATTGGGATATAGATCCTAAATTGGAGTGATTTAGGGTGGATTTTGGTTTAAAATAATGAAAGTTAATTTAGGAAATTCCACATTTTTAAGGCTCTAGGTAGGCCACACGGTTTCACCGCATAGTTTTACAAACCATGCTGAAACCATGTGTCCCCTATATCCAAAGAGGAATTGGACCAAAATATTCCTAGGGGTAGTTATCATGCCCATATGGTCAACCATGTTCCTCAAAAAGACCCACTGGTCTGGGTATACGGTCTCTCCGGGGATGGCTCATTGTTTCTACTAACCGCGTGCCAATAATGTGCCACCATCTGTCGGGTAAAAAGACTCCATTTCTCACAAAAAATGATTAGGAACGCTATGGAACCAAGATAAGACAAAAATAAAATAGAAAAATAACTGAAAATAAAATCACATATGTGATACCTTTATTCTACATCTTACTATCAAATGACATGTTAAAGTATTTCTCATGCATATATATGGCTTACCCTTCCATATAGAGATACTATTTATTTTCAATAACCATATTTCATGGATTTTTATTATTATGGACTCAAATTTCAAATTTTATATTTTTTTATAATTTTTTTTTCAAAATAATGATATCATTTCTACCTTCCTACATTTTAATCAATTGGAAAACGATAAGGTCACTCATGCTTCCGTGTGGACCACCACCTCCATGACGTGTTGCACCTCATTATTCATTCACAATTTACATGGATGGAAATAAGGATAGATAAAATGAATATGTAATATAAATGGAATATAATGATGATTATATAAATGTGAATTAATATTTACCTTTATTTCATTTCATTCATCAAAATGTGAATACATTGTTAACGTGTAAGTATGACCTACCATCTCCATGAATGGTGTAGTTAATTTTTTAATCTCTAATTTTACAGATGAATATTAATATGTATATAATTAATATATATAATATTTATATCATGATTAAAATTTTATATATGGTGAAACATGGATCAAATTACAAGGACCAAAATTAACGAACAAAAACATACATGAAAAATGGAGAAGATATCATCAAAAATAGCTCTTTTAATAATTATTTTTTGATAAATAGGTGATAAAATATTACAAGTAAAAAAATATATGGTATTATATATATGATTATGTTTATTTAATATATTTATAATAAATATATATTTATTACACAGGAGGTTCAACCGTATATGAAGGATGTCAGATTTGAGGTAATGAATTTTCATCTCTCTTTTGTTTTTATGAGGTACATGTCATATTGACCATTTGTTTCTTTTATGTGGTCTTAAAACTAGAAATAATTTATTTTATGATGATTATTATAAAATTTATGGAAATTTAAATATCTATATCAGTTTCTTTTTTTATGTGGCTTACAATTTACATGTATCCAAAGCTATATGGGTTTTATGTTACAATCTCATTTTTTATGATTAGGTTTATGATGATGAAATATTTTAATACACATTTAAATAAACTCATTAAATTTCATATTAACTATTTATTTCTTGAGAATATATGCTTTCATTTCATTTTACTCTCCTTAATTACCCAAAATACTAAAACAATTAAGCAAAATCACATTTATTTCACTATTTGGATGAATTTTTTTCCTTTCATATTTGAGTTTTATAAATTTGTTTTAAAGAATGTTTTTACTATTATCTTATGATTTTATAAATTTATTTTTACCCTTTTAAAATTTTAATAAATTGTTTAAAAGGAATTTTCATTTTCATTTTTTGAATGAGGTGCTTTGTAAATTATCTACAAAAGTGTGAAAGGAAAGTTTTATTTTAACGTATACAGCATGAATATACTTTTACACCATCATGATCGATCAATTAATTGAAGATTCCATTAAACAAATTCAAGGTTATTATCAATGAAAAAAATTTCCACAAAATTTGTGAAATTTTTATGTTTTAAAAAGGTTATTTTAAAGTGAAAAGTATATTTTCATCTTGTAATTTTCTAGTGATACTTGAAAGAAATTTTTCATCTCTGATAACATACATTATTGTTACTTATTATTTACTATAGATATGATATAATTATACCATTCTTATTCTTTATATATGTGGTTTATTATTATTATGGTCATATATTTATGAAATCAATTTATTTTCCATTGGTTATGTTATAATTTTATGATTTATTATATCCTATTATTTATATGAATTAATTATGGTAATGTGATGGTTGGGTTCATTAAATACCTCAAATGAATTAGGTAAATATGTATAAATTATGAGATAAATAATCTTTGTGTGAACCAGTTTTCATGTTCAAAATTTAATACATTCTCTTAGACTCCATGTCATTAAGATTACCCTTTTAACTTGTTTTAATGTCCATAATATTATGTATGGACCTATTTTTCATGTTCATATAATTATTAATGGACCAATCTTCCATTCCCATAAGTTTATGTATAGATAAGAGTTTAATGTCCATAAGATGTTTCCTGGACCTATTTTTATGTCCATATGTTTATGTGCTTTCTAGATTTTATATCCTTAAATTAATGCATTATCCTTTTTCCATTTAAACATGTTCAAAAAGATATAATCTTATGTGTATGGCACAAACTCAATTCCTATTTAAATCATATGATCTCATGGATTATTTTTTTGATTCCTTCATGATTCATGTCATATGAATTGCCTGGTTTTATTCCAGGACTAAAGATCACAATAATACATATGTTGGGTATGGTTCTCAAATGTTATGTTAATGTTCTCATTATAAGATTTAAATAATGTATGTGGATGCTCAATTACAAGAGGGGTCAATTGTAGGTTTAAAAACAGTACCTTCTTAAAATTAAAAAATTCAATGTTTATCAACGTTAAACAAGGAAAATTCTCAAGCACTCTTTTAGTTACTAACTATGAAAAACACTTTCTTAGGGTCTAAAAATAAAAATATAGAAAAGAAACTTAATAAAAAATTTCTTAGAAGAAGATTCTACCTTAAATCGTATACAATCATATTTATCAGATTAAGTAAAAATAAAAGTAAGTATAATAAAGTTATACTTTATTTATTAAACAAAATATAGCAGAAATAAACCATGAAACAAGAACAAGTAACAAGTAGGAAATATTTTAACCCAAAGAGTAAGGTATCTAACAAAATTGGATAAATGTCATATGATTTATAATTTTAACAAAGTATATCTTACCCACACTAGGGTAAGCCCTCGATAATAATATAAGAGTCTGTCTTTCTAACCCCACAATCCCTCACGCTTGAAGGTAGTCAACACCTCTATATTTCTATCCCTAGAAGCCCTCGATTCCACTCAGAAATCATATGAGTCACACAAAGCATGTTGAAAAAGTTTTTCACGTTTGAACAATATGTTCATTAAACTCTCAAAGAATGATAGTATATCTCACGCTCGAAATAACATCATAGCATCACAACATGTAATATATTGATAGATAATGAGCACATTAAAATGATATTTTATTTATAGGAAAAACTTCAACAGTCGAATCCATCCTCCAACGGTTATATTTTTCCTTAAATCTCGAAGGGACCTGTACACCTTTCACTCAACCAGTAGATAGTTAGAAAAAAATTATACAACATCGTTTCATAATAAATACATGTGTAAGGAAAATGATGTTACTTATCCCATTATAAAAAATCTGGAATATAGGAAAAAATAAAATTTGGAGTCTAAACAGATGAATAATAAGATTCTAGAAACATGGATAATTGTATTCTATTTTTCAAAGAATATGGAGTCTGATTTCTGAGGAATTCAGTGTCTGAATTATAAAGAAATGGGTGTCTGAATTATATGGAATTCAGAATCAGAATTCTAGGAAATTTGGTGTTCGAATTTTAAGGAATTCAAAGTCTGAATTTCAAATAATTCAAAGAATTAATTTTATAGAATTTAGAGTTTTAATTTTAGAGAATTTGGAGTTTGAATTTCATAGAATTCATGGTATGAATTTTAGAGAATTTGGAGTATAAATTTGAGTGAATTCAGAGTATGAATTTCATAGATTTTGAAGTCTATACTTCCGAGAATTTGGGGTCTGAATTTCAGAGAATTCTATGTATGAATTTAAAAGAATTCGATGTCTAAATTTCAGATAATTTAGTGTCTGAATTTTGGAGAATTTAGAGTCTTAATTTAATTGAATTCAGAGTATAAATTTCAAATTATTTAGAGTCCAAATTTCAGAAGAATCAATTACCATGGAAATATAAGATTCTGAGGTTTTAGATAATTATCTAAATTTTTGACATAGTAATAAAATGAACTTGGTTTTGAGAAGACATTGGATAAGATAATGAAAAACAATGTAAGGATAAAACATTTTGTAGAGAAATATTCCTTATGAAAATAATCCTTAGAGAAATATAATTTTCTTTAAGATATGTTGTTTGTGATTTTCTAAACATAAAGGAATGTAAAATCCATAAGGAAACCATATTGACTCAATAATATCCCACTTTTTGGAAAGTAGAAACATAGTTTAGGAAAAGAAAATAAGGGATAAAGATTTTTATTTTTAAACTTTTAAAGGAAATCTTATCTCTAATTACCTATGAACCATGATGAATATGACTAACTCCCCCTTAGGTTTTGAAGTCCCTAAGGATCATATTCTTATATTTATTGGAAATATTTTACTTTTTTTTCATAAGAAAGTATTCTTTAAGTAAAACCCCCCTTACATAGGGATCTATTATTTTTTACTTAATATTATTTTGATCATTATTTTCTCCCCATTTGCGATTTTCAAAAACGATTAGAGAGAATGAGAGAATGGTATCTGAATGATTATAACTATACAAAACAATACAAATTAATGATAACAAGATTTTCATTATGATAGGAAAAATTTATACAAGGTAAAAAATACATCAAAAGATTGAAATTTCATGTAAATGACTCATCATTATTTTCATTTGGCATGGTATTCTTCAAGGTGGCCTTAAACTCTTGACCTCTTTATGATCGTCCTCAAACATTTTGTGCAATTGTTCCTAATATTGATTATTCTTTTCCAGAGCCTTTATTTTTTCATCTTGAGACTTTAGAATTTCTTCCTAAGACATCACTACTTCTTCTTAATGATTGTGCATTTCTTTCAACTATTCCCTGAGTTCCCTTTCTGTCTTCAAATTTAATGCGATAGAATTTAACTTGACATTCAGATCATCATCCTCTTGCTTCTTGGATATTTTCTCAAGATTCATATTCTCTAAAAAACATGTTGTAAGTTATTTTATTCTATTATCAGACTTATGAAAAGTATCATTAACTAAATATTGGAATCCATTAAATATTCTCATGTCTTCATTCATTATTTTTGACCATTTTTTATTTCCTTACATGATCTCCTATGAGCATCATAACCGATATGAGATGTTTTGAAATCTGCATTAATATTGATGAACATTTCCATAACCATACTTAACGAATATGTATTCTGATTGAAAGAATGTTGAATCAACTGAAACCTCGAATCAATACAAGGACTCAAGGTTAATGTGTTCACTAACTTATTTAATGACTTGAAAAATAAATCCCGACCCATCGAAGACAAAGATTCAGAATCTAATTCCCTTGAAAGAGAGTATTCTTTGTATAGATCTTCAGTCATCATCTTAGATAAACCACCAAAATACTTATTTAAAACCAAAACCATCTTAGGTGTATCATTAACCACCTATTTTTCTTTATCGAATTTGAAAATTATCTTTTCATCCCTTAGAGACTCATTCTCACTATCATAAAGTTGATCTATCTTATCATTATCAACCTCTTATGTATCATCATCCACTTTATATTCATTAGGTTGGGTGAAATCATAATTTCTACTCTCATCATCAGTAGTTTTGTCAACCTCTTCTAGTCCATCATCTTGTTTTCCATGATAAACAATTTTGGATGGCTTAGCCTAGGAAGTTCGCATCAAAATCTCGTCAGAAGGACTTTCCTTATCATGATATTCTTCTACCTTCTTTATCACATCATCACTCTCATCATCTTTTCCCATTTTTCTTTTTCTACTTATTCTTCTTGAACTATATGTTCTTCCACAACAGGTTCCATAATTTTATTTTTCTTTTCGAGAGTCTCTACTAGTACTAGTTCTTGGAGAAAAGATTATGGTAACTCAATTTGTTCAGATTACTTCTCATTATCCTTCAGAATTTCTTGAACAATATTGGCATCAAGAATTTTATTTTTGTGTTTCTTATCTTTGTGTTTCTTTTCAAATTCTTTAGTAGCTTGAATTTTCAAGTCTTTTTCCTTAACATGATCTATCTGATAGCTTGGATCTCTTTATTTTTTGTTATTCTTCTGTTCCCTCAAATTTTCTACCACTTCATCTGGGAATGTTTTTTTATTTTTAGTTTTTGGTGGTACTGAATGACTTTCTTGAACTGTAGATTTTTCTTTTGTCCAGGTTCCTTCTATTTTCATTTATTTTTAAATTTCATTGAGGTTTCTCCAACTTCCCCTTTCTTAGTCAAAGCTTCAATTTCACTTTCAAAGAGATCATAACATTCTCATGATTTGGTGTTGAAACTGACTTTCATATTCTTTAAAGTATCATCACTCAGCAGTATAATCATCAATGATCTTGGTTTAGAATTGTAGATAATTTTGAAGGATTAAAAGCAAATCACTGTGATCTTTGACAAAATCTCCGAATAAATGATAATTTGATATTTGAGAGCTCCATTCTTTATGTTGGTAGTTTTCAGAAGGATATAAATCACCTCATTTACCTTCATAAGGTTAACCAAAAATATATATACAAAGATATCAATTTTCTTAAAAGAATCCTTGTCTCCTTTTCTCAAATTGAAGAAACCCTGTACCCATAAATCTAGCATTCTAAATTTCATTTATGGGTGATTGATCTTAGAAAAATTTACTCCATTGATTCCAAGGAACTCAATAGAATTTTCCTTCTCAAAGCATTCCGACTGATCTAGAAACTTGTGAGTACATAATATTTCATCACCTTTATATATAATTCCAAGAATATTTGATGCCATATTTAAAGATAGAAAATATTTTTTCCCATAGCTGTTTAATAAAATCATCTCCCATCTACCTTCCTCATAAAAACTTATTGTATCATAGAACACTATAAGTAAGTCAGCATAAAATGGATCCTAACTCTTTGCTTTGGCTATGCAAAAACTCTCTAATCCATTCAACATAATATTTTTTTTCATCAAGTAATTATAATTAGAGAATAATTTGTAGTCAACCAACCATTCCCTTTAGATTTTATAATAATATATTTCCTTATTTGAAAAAATTTGTTTTTGTAGGGAGGATTCCAGCAACATTTAGAGTGTAAGAAAACGTGGAATACGGAATGGTCTATTTGAAGAGGTGCAGAGCTTCAGCGCACAAATTATTGAAACATGATGTGGGAAAAATAATAGAGAGGCGTTTATATAGGCTTCAAGGAAACAATTTTTATTTCGTATTTGATCCAACAGTTGAAATAAGAATGAGTTGATCTAACAGTTGAGATAATTTCCAAAAAAGGATTTGGTAGATTTTGATCTTCGGAGGTTTTCAAGAAAAATTGGATATATGGATATTGAATCTAATTGAGTTTTCTTAAAACGAGATAAAAATACCAATAAGAAAAAAATATGAAACATTAAGTATGAAAACATACCATTTGGATTACTTAGAAAAAAATGTCAGTATATATATGGTTTTTCTAGAACAACATAGATTCTAGAAAATTTTATTAAGAAAATGAAATTTTATATTGACAAAATTTTTGTTAAGGAAAGGAAAAAATTTTGAATATAGAATTCTGTGTTCCAATTTTTTTTATTAAGATGTAAAACCATTAAAAAAATGGGTTACGAAAAAAAATTATTAAGGAAAAAATATTGGTTCCAATAATTTTTATTAAGAAAAAATAGATTCTAAAAAAATTTAATTTAAGAAAGAAAAATCATAGAAATAGTAAAGAAATGTAATCCCCCTATAAAAATCTGTTTCTTAATGAAAGGAGATAGGATTAAAAAAAATTAATTGAGAAGATTACCATAATATTATCATTCCAAACTTTTGTTTAATGTATTCAAATCTATAGTAGGGTAATGATTTTGTAAAAATATGAGCTAGTTGATCTTGTGTTCCGATAAATTGAAGAACGAAAACTCCTTTAAGTGTTTGATACTTAAGAAAGTTATTCCTAATATCTATATGTTTTTTAGGGGAGTGATGTGTGTGGTTTTTACATATGTATATGGTTCTCCAGGTTTCAATTTCTTTTAATACAATATTAGATTTATATTTCTAATACTTTTTTCTATTTCTTTCAGAATCAATTTCCTTCTTGTCTTTTCCCTTATGCTTGGGGAAATCATGTTTGATATGTCCAACCCTTTTAGATTCATAATAGGTTGCATCAGAATCATTCTTTTCTTTTCTTAATTTATTCTTATATCTGTAATGAAAATCTTTCATTCCGACAATATTTTTCATCCTTCAAGAAATATTGGCTAGTTCATTCTCTGAATTATCACTATCACTTGATTATGATATAAGAATATCTTTCATATATGTAGATCTATTTAACCTATTCAGAGTCTTGGATTTATATGTTGTAGTGAGAGCTACACTTACATTACAATTTTTCTTTTTGTTGAAATCTTTATATCTCTTCATTTTGGTTTCATACTAAAGAAGATTTCCAAATAATTCCTCCAGAGTAATATTAGATACTTTTCTATTTTTCTCAATGGTAGTCCTTTTTTATTCCCACTCATTGGACATGATATCACATATTTTATCTAAAAGAACTTCATCATCAAGACCTTTATCTCCAATAGATTGAAGACTATTGAAAATGGTCATAAATATTTTTTGTACTTTGCAAATAGGTTATCCATAAGGAAATATGTATCCATGATATTCATCTCTCAACATATCTCTTCTATTTTATATCACTTTAAAAGTCCCAAAATGTGTAACTTCATGTATTTTCAGATTCATTTGGTAGCATCACTAGAATATATTTGACTACATATATTCCTAGCCATAGAACACAAAAAAGTATTATGTACCTTATAATTTAGTTAACATTATTGTTTTTCCTGTTTGGTGATGGTTCTGACTTACGTGTTTGGATTTTATTATTCTCTGTTGATAATTACAAAATTTTCCACTATAGTGTTGAAAACAAAATTTTCCATCATATATCTCTAATAATCATAATCATTACTGTCAAATTTTTTTGGTCTCATAGGATTAAGGTTGTCAATGGAACCAACATTGATAACTTCCATTCTATAAGAAAAACATTTTCCACAAAACTTGATAGTAGTAAAAGTTTATAAACAAAGATAATAAATCTTCAAGAAAATTTTAAACAAGAAAAGTTATGAAAAACAACTTGAGCGCGAAAACTTATATATAAGTATAATTATTTTTCAGACCTCCTCTAATACCAAATGAAGGATCAGAATAATGTATATAGATTATCAATTAAAAGAGGGGGGAAATTTTAGGTTTAAAAAAATTCCCTTACAAACTTAAATAATTTATAGGTATAAGAAAGTAAAATAAAATAAATTATCAAACCCCCTTTTAGTTATTAACTATGAAACGAACATGCTTAGTGTCCAGAAATATGAATCCAGAAAAGAAACTTAAGAACAAGTTTCATTGAGAAATATTATACCTAAAAGTGTATAGAATCTTATTTATTAGATTAAGTAAAATTTCCAGAATTTATAAAAAAATTATACATTATTTCTTAATAAAATAAGAAGGAAAAAAACTTGAAACAAGAACAGGTAACAAGTATGAAATCTTTTAACTCAAAGAGCAGGGTATCCAACAACCCTGGATAATGGCCCCTTGATTTATAATTTCATGAATGTATGTCTTACCCACACCAAGGTAAGACCTTGATAATAATATCAGATTATTTCTTTCTATCCCCGCAATCCCTCTGATGTTAAGGTTGTCTTCACCTTATTCTTCCTATTTACAGAATCCCTCGATTGTACTAAGAAACAATCGGAGTCACACAAAATAAGCTGAAGAAGTTGTTCAATGCTGAACAAGATGCTAATTAAGCGCACAAAGCATGAGAGTATCTCTCTATAAATCACATTACAACATCACAACATGTAATATTTAGATTGATAATTATCTCATTCAAATGAGCTCTTATTTATAGGAAAAAATTCAATGGTCAGCTACCACCTCCAACGGTCATATTTTTTCTTAAATATCAATGGGACTTGTACAAATTTTACTCAACCAACAATTAGTTAGAAAAAAATTGTATGACATTGATTCATAATAAAAATAGTTTTAATTAAAATGATGTTGCTTAGCCAAATATGAAAAATCTATAATCAAGGGAAAAATAGAATTCTAATTCTAAACATATAAACAATCAGATTCTAGAAACATAGATATTCAGATTATATTTTTCAAAGAATTATATGTCTAAATTATGAGGATTTCAGAATCTAAATTTGGAGGAATTAGGAGTATAAAATATGAGGAATTCAGAGTTGGAATTCTGAGGGATTCAGATTCAGAATTCTGAATAATTCAGAGACTGAATGCTGAGGAATTCAATGTGTGAATTATAAGGAATTCGGAGTCTGAATGCCAAGGAATTCAGAGTCTGAATGTTTTGGAATACAGAGTCTTAATTTCAAGAAATTTAGGAGTCTATATTTCATAGAATTCAGTGTCTGAACATCAGAGATTTCAGCATCTGAATTTTAGATAATTCGAAGCCTGAATTTCAGAGAATTCGGAGTTTGAATTTTAGAGAATTCAGAGTCTAAATTCAAGGGAATTCAGAGTCTTAATTCTAGATGAATCAATATCCAACGAACTATAATATTCATAGTTTTTATATAAAGATCCGAATTTTGACTTAGTGATAAATTAAACATTGTTTTGAGAAGACATTTGATAATATAATGAAAACCAAGTTAAGGATAAAACTATTATTTGAAAATGGAAATTTTTTGTAAGAAAATAATCCATAGAGAAAGATAATTTTCCTTAAGATATGGTGTTAGTGATTTTCAAAACATAAAGGAATAGAAAACTCATAAAGAAACCTTACTAATTCAGTACTCATAACCTTATACTCATGTTATGTCTAAGTGATCATTGATATGTCTTTTGTTTCCCCCTTTTATGTATATTAGCACACCCTTTGTTATGTTTTAATTTTTTTTATTTTGTGAAGAAAGGTATTAAGTATCATATTTCAAATAATTGTTCATGTTTTCAAGGAAATAGTATGGATGTTATGTAGATCCCATATGAATAAGTTTTTTACGTATCCATGTTTCCAAAATAACTAGACCAATGTCATTCTGGAATGAATGATTATGTTATGTAATGAATATTCATATAAAAATATGATATATATATATATATATATATATATGACATTTATGGGTTGGTACATTTGGTATCATATCAATTTTTAGTTAACCATTGGAAACTAGGATGAGAAAAAAATAATAAGAACCATTAGAATAATCTTATATATATGATAATAGCCTATGTTATGGAAAAAAATGAATGTGGTTTTCCTAGAAAAACATCCCTACCTAGATAATATATGTAGATGTGGTTTTGACATATATGCATGTAAGGTTAACATCCTAAAATTAGTTGGTCAAGTATATCTTGACCATCATTCTATTGTACGGTATGTGTAACCTTAATATAAACTTATTTTGATTGTCCTAGGGGATATTCTTTGGTTAATTCACAATTTCTTTGTAAACCATTATGAAGGATTTTAATAGATTATGATAATGAATGACCTAGGTGTAATATATTATGGTATATCATGAATGCGTTTCATTAATATGTGACAATTAAATATAATTTTGATAAATTTATTTTTGAACCAATTTTTTTTGTCTTAGTAAATCGATAAAACTAAAAGGAATCATTTGAACAATGAATTTGATGACTAATGTAAAAACCATCATCAAGAGTTGCCAAATGCATTAGAAGCTCGGATGCATTATTCTATGAATATGCTCACTTAACTCTTTTAATGAATATATAGTATCATGGGTCATGTTGAACTTCTTAATTTATTAAAGATGAAATAACATGTCAATTAATCATTTATGTGACAATGTCCACCCTCATTCTACGAGACTTATTATCTAAAGGTTTCTTAAAAGTGGGTCAAGGTAATGGAGAAGATATGTTCCATTCTTAAGTTCTTATACCATGAAAAAGTAGTCCTAGAAGTTTATTATTTGGAAGGTGACAAAAATAAGTGGTTTAGTCTTATTAATAACATGAGGAAAGTGGATAAAATTGAATTGATAGAATGAGATGAGTTAAAGAGTATATTTTTCATTAAGCACTTCCCTCCGATTTTATATGCAAAAATAGGGGAGGAATTACAGGATAATAATAAAATGTATGATGAATCCATCAGGGCCTATGAGGAAAATTTTACAATACTTTCTTGGTATGATTCTGGTTTAATAATCACCCTTGAATGAAAAATTGATCAATTAATTTGTGGTTTGAGTCAAAGTCGTCCATATTAATTATCCATAAGAGACTTTGGAAGCTATAAATAAATCATTTTATGCACACTCGAAGTGGAAATATAAACTAGATACCCTCAATGTTTTAGTGATAAGAAAAGGAATATAGAGTTTCATGGAAGATCTAGTGGAATATCACATCGAAGAAAGAAAATAACTCAACCTTATATATTCAAAAAATTTGGTAAGGAATACATATGTTAATTCTTAAGTGGAACAAGAAGATGTTTCTAGTGTGGGAAACCTAGCCATCAAGAAAAAAATTGTTACAGTATTATGAATAATCCAGTCAATGAAAAGAATAAAGGTAGGGTTAAATAGAATACACCACCAACACATTATTGTAGTGAATATAATAATTTTTGGAACTATGAAAATTAATTCCGCAATCCAAGGGATAATGAGGACAATGCGGGAAAAAAACCTTTGAATACAAATGGAAAAGGGAATGTTTATTCAATCACAAGAGCTAATGTAAATCATGATAATTAGTGTACACCATCCTTTCAATCAGGATTTGGGGATTTATTATTGGAATTTGTATGAATGATCTCTATAAAAATAGTATTATTAATCCTTTAGTAATGTTTTATTTGATTCTGAGATTTTATTATTTCACTCTATATAGATTATATAATAAGGAAATCTTATTTGATATTATGAATCAAATTATGACCATCTATTCATTGCAAGGATGATACTAGGCTTCCAATATATTCTTTTTTGATATGATATGAGCTTATTTAAGATGAATCATCCTTAAAAAGAATAAATAGATTTATTATGACTTTATTTTTGGGAAATGAGTACAGTATATACATTTTGTTATAAGAATTTATGAAGGATTAAAATTATTATTTTGTTTAACATAGAATGATATGAGGTCAAATCATTACAATATTTTGGATTCAATTTTGGTTATACATATTCTAGATGATCTTTAAGGTTATATATTTATGTAATGGATTACATTGAACTTTTGATTTTATTGTATAACCTATTCTAAATCTTTTGGTTTTGGTAAATATTTTGGGTATGAAGTAATGTCTTATGGATATTATAGTCTATTGAAATTTAATTTTATTTATCTATACATGAAAATTTAATCTCTAATATCATTTATTGGTCAAAGATATGATATTGAAGTGGAATTGGTCAATGAAAAAAACAAAGGATATAATTTTTCTTATAAAATGGAAACAAATCAAGTGATTATATTTTATTTGGTACTTTATCTTGATAAGAATATAATTACTCAAATTTAGGAAAATAATTTGAAATAAAAATGTTATGTTTTTACTTTCATTTATGATGGATCAAAAGTCATATAACCCATCACAGATTTATGAATTTCTGATAATTAACTTTCTCATGACTATGATCCTATCACTCCCTATTTTTCATTGGGTGTTAGTATTCTCTACCATTTCCATATTTTGGCTTCCCACTACTGTTTTCTTATCTATAAATTTGGTTATGTGTTATTCTAGATGACCATATTTTTTCCTTTTCAATATTTTTAAGTGTATGTTTTATTAACCCTTTTTATGATGTAAGATTTAGAAAAGTTATTTTCTAATGGAAAAATCATGATTTTTGAGTTCAAGTTACAATTTCAAAGACACAATTTATTTAAGGGGTAATAATTTAACATTGTGATATTTTTAAATTTGGACATTATGTTCAATAGTGTATACAAAATTCAACATCAAGCTTAAACTAACTAGGAAATGTTATTATTTTAATGATACCATATTAACATGGCCCTTAAAGTGGAAGGTTTAAATAATATTAACTCCATTTGGATATATATACAATTTTCTTGAAAAATAAATATGTGTTGATCAATTTTTAAGGAACAATCACTTTGTTTTTAGTAATGTCATTTTATGCTTCAAAAATAAATTTTCTTCAAAAAAAGATTTATTTTTATTTTTTTGAAAGAATATTATAAATAATTTCTAAATATTTTAGATATTTTATCTTAGTAAAAGGATATCATTTTTGAAATCATTATCTAAAAATTATTTTATGGTGAAATTTTTAGAATTTTCTAAAATGTTGTATTTTTCAATGAATAGTAAAAAATGATGTCTTTTAAACAATACATTATTTTAAAGTATTTATAAATTAAAATTCTATTGTGAATATATTATAAAATTTTAAAAAATTATTTTTATTTAAAAATGTTTAACTATGGTCTTTGGAATGAATTTTATAAATAAATTTGATATAAATACATTTTTATACTTTAAAGGAAATTTTTCGGAAAATATTATTTTCTATTGTGTTTCATTTTTTTATTGTTTTTTTAATTATAGGAATGAATAATAAAAGAAAGATTGAATATTTCAAATTACTAATCTTAATACGGTAAATAAGTCATTTTTACTTTTGGTCAAAATGAATAGTAAACATTATAATATTTTTCTTTGTCATGGTAAAGGTAAAATGGGTTAATTAGGGTTAAAACTAATATAATAAGGTCTCTAAATCAATAAAAACCAAATATTTATCCCAATTAAAGAGTTTTTTTTGGAAAATACCATAAAATTCTATAATATATGGAATTTCGGTTCTATTTTCCCTTTGATAATGATATTTATAATATTTATCTCAAATATAGTAAATAATTCCATTCTATTGAATTTAGTATCTATTAAATTTTTATATACAAACCAAAATATTATAAGTTTTGTTAAAAATAATAAGTTTTAAAAAAAATTATTTGTTTATAATTTTAATTTATTTCTAATTTTTTCGAATGAAATAGTTTCCTTAAATAATTACCCAACATTAATACAATTTTTATTCAATTAAGAGAAACATAGAATAAATGATTTTAAAAATACTAAAAGTAATGTAATTTAGATAAATTTTTGTGTTACACATATTTTTTAGAGACATTTTACCAATTGGGTATATTTTAAAAGATTATATTTGAATTACATTTTTTATCTTGGTGTATTAAACATTGAATTTAATGAATTGTGTCAAAAATTGCATTAATACTATTTTAGAAAATTAAAATTTTAGAAAATTATTTAAATATATAAAAAATATATTTAAATGGGATAGTACTAATAATATAAACTCTAACATATCTTACCTTTAAAATTTATGATCCAATTAACTCTTTACAAGTAAAATTATAACCCTTTATAAGTGAAAAATATGTTTTCATGGTTAAGTTTAAAATAGGATAACTAAGAGGTGAAAACAAAAGATAACGTTTAGAACATACCATAAAAATTTCCATATTTTATTTTCATTATGTAATTTAAATCACATAGTACTTTATATTCAAATCCTTATCCATTTAGAAGAATTTGGCATGAGAATAACTTTATTGTAATTTAATCTTTTAAGAAATTTAATAATTGTCCATCTCTTAAGTTATAAAAGTGATCCTCCTCCATTCAAATATTCACACATTTTTAGCCTTCTATATTAACCATAACCTACCAAAATACCTTCTTAATTACATTATAAAAATTCTAGATGTCTTGATTTCCTAAAAGAACAACCCTAGGATCCTTAAGAGAAGATCTAAAGGGGTGTTTTCAATGAAGAGATAAAGGACTTAACCAAAAAATATAATTTTAATTATTATTTTACCACCTATAAATATAATATACTATTATAAAAATAAATAATTATTTGTCCTAAATATAGTTAAATGTTATTATGATTATGAAACTAGCATTATTCACCCTCTTTCTGTCTAATAGTAAGTGAAAGATTATCTTTTGCTTACGTACATCATACCGTCTCCACGTAGTTATACAATTAATTTTTCATCACAAAATTTCATAAATGGTTATTGTAACAAACAATTATTTTAGAAAATAAAACTATAATAAATATCATATATGATACAAAACACAAAACTTAAAGAAACAATGAATTATTATTATTTAAATATGATTATTACAAGATAGTAGTTAAATTGGCTGGTATGAATAGTATTTACTAATTTATGATATATATATATTTCATACTCAATATATATTTTTTGATAAATTATTTGAAAATTATCAATCAATTTTTATTAAATTAATGTTATTCTTCAAAAATAAGTGTTTATCAAAAATGATTTATATTACATTCAATTATGAAATATTATAATTAATTTTAATATAGTTTAGAAAATATATATGTTAAAATAAACTTAATTTTTATATAATAATTATAATATTTATCCTAGGGTGTAATTTTCCGTATATTTAATAAAATATTGATTTTTTAGAAAATAGTGAAAATGCCAATTTTTGACAATACGAACATTTCTTTTCATTAAATTAAATAATTTAACATTATCATTAATATTTGAATTTTATTTAAAGTTAAATAAGTATTATTTCTTTATAATTATTCCAATTAATTAAATTTGAATCATATTTAGACTATATTTTAGTATATGTTTATTTTTGGGATTAAAAATGCATTTTTTTTAAAACTGTTTAAAAACACATAATGTTTCTCTCTTTAAATTAAATAAAAAATCACATAATGAGAAGTTAATTAAATTAAATTAATATATTATATATCTATAAATATCAATTTTAATTCAAATTATTATTATAAAAGTCATAGAGTTAATATAAAGTTATCATCTGCTTGAAAAATACATATATTTAATAATAGTTTTTTAATCGCGTTTGTGGGTTTAATTTTAAATTAAGACTTTCTACTTATTTTAATTGAAATTTTTAAAATGGATTAAATATTTTTAATCACAATTATTTACATTATGTAAAAAGATAAATTTATTTCTTGTTTATAATGAATAGTAAAAATAGTAAAAATCATTTACCATAGTTAATTTGAAAACAATTTTACTATGGGATAAAAAAAATATATGGGTAAAAATGACCTACATTTTATTAAAATTATATTTTATTTCCATATTTCGACCCTATCTCATCTAGTTCTTGAAATTTTAGATTTTGGAGCCACATTTTATGATTATGACCTATATAATAATTTCTGAAAATAAAAATACAAAAATGAAACCTTACTTACCTTTAAAATCTATAATACATTGTGATAGGGATGAAAAAAACTAATGTTCAGTTATAAATAATAATTTTAAATATAAATGTTTTTTTATTTATGTCAGTTTTTAATAATATTTAGTGATTAGATAATTTCATCAAGAGCTCATGCAACGATGCCACAATAGTTATTTAATAAAAAGAAAATATAAACTAAATGATTTTGATGTATTAATTGTAATTTAAATTGAATGAATTATTTTGTTCTATATATTTTTTATATAATTATAACTTTTAATACATTAGTTAATGGACTAGATTTTAAATTCAACTTTTTTTATGTTTTTAATGTCAAATAAAATGAATAGTGTAAAAGGAGACTTTTATGACATTTTATAATAAGTAATATTATATGAAATGATTTAAAATTTATCAAAATACTATATTTAGAATATTTATTATTATATGTTTTAAAATTTAAATCATATTCCGATTATGATTAATTTTTTCTTCTATAGTAAATATTTGGCCCCAATAAGTGTAAAAAACATGTTAACATATGTAAAAACTAAAATCGTATAAGTGATTAATTTTATTATCTAGGGAATAAAATGATTATAACATTTTAGTGGTTTTTTAATGTTTGGCTAAAAATTATAATTACTAAAATTCATTATTTATTAATTTTTTAGGAACTTGTTTTGAGAGTGACTCACTATTATCAAAAAGTTTTGGTCATTTATAAAAATTCCACTCATTGCCACTTATAAAAGGGAATCTTTGCACCAACTCAAACATAAAAAGTATTTTAGTTAAGATAATTCCAACAAAAATTCCTTCTCTAATTCCCTACCCATGGTATAATGTCATTTTTTGATCTTAAACCCAATCTTGGAAGGCTTAGTTATAATCATAAATAGGTGGTTTGAAGAAGAGGTATCGTTCTTAATCGATAATTTTTGTTGTTTTTTTCATGAAACTCTTTAAAATATTCTTCATCCCTATGGATACTATAAAACTATTAAATTAAATATACCAATATAATATTATGTTAATTTAATGTTTGAAATACTTCTCCTCTTCCATCAAATGAGAAATGGAACCATCATTCGTGTGTATGGAGGACAATCATCTTACGAATTGATGTAATTCATTTTCCATCATCACCCCTCACAAATATTTATACTGAAGGAGTTAATTATTATATATTATATTCATTACATATTTATCATTATGAAAATAATATATATCATTTACCTTTAATCTCTATATTCACTGAAAAATGATAACATCATTTGTGTGTACCTATGGACTTTCACCTCTATGAAGCGACGTGATTTGATTTTCATCACCAAGTAACATTTAAGATATATAATGGAATATTTAAAGATATTATATGATATTAACGATATTATGATAATTCTGAAAATATGAAATATTACTTTCCTTATTTCCGTAATGATCATTGAAAAAAGGAAACATTACTAATGTGCACGTACTACCCACCATCTCCATAATTGTAAAAAGATAATTTTCATAACCATATTTCATTATTGGATTCAAAATTATAATTGATATATAAAAATAGTAATTATTTTAAGATTATTATTCTTTAAATGATGGAATAATGAACATTTTGACCATATTCATCCTACCAAATTCATTTTTTACATATAAACCAAATACCGTCAAAATTTCCACAGTGATCTTTAATTATTAAAAAATCATGTATAGCATGGTAAGATATAAAATAAGATGAACAATGAACATGAAAAATGTTATTAAACAAGTAAATAACTAATATAATTTTATTATCTAAGAAAATAAATAACCAACATAATTAGCTGAACTCAAGGTAAGGGAGACTTTAATATAGAACCTAATTTTAAATGATTTAATGATTTATTTTATATATCTTTCTTGTCCATGTCCATGTTATTCTAAATGATTCAATCATATTATTATTTATTATTCAGTGGATTAAATTTTTTATTTTTTACCTCATTTTAATTTCTTTATAATGTTATTAAAATGAATTATTTTTATGATTTTACGTAAGGCGCTTTATTTTTTAAAAAATATTCATTTAATGAATAAATTTTCTATTTTTTTCTCTTCTAAACATATTTTTAAAATTATTTTATTGATATCCTATATGAACATAAAAAATATTAATTTAAATTTTACGTTTCATTTTTATTTATTTTAATGGTTTTCAAAATGAATCTTTTTATGTATTTTATATGGGGTATTTTGACAAAAATAAAAGACAAAAGGAATATTCTATTTTAATGTATATGGTGACATTGAATTTTCCCACCGTCATAACTATTGTTTGAAGTTGAGTTTCCTTTAAAAAAATTAATGTTTTATTCAAAGAGAAAACCCCTTTCCATTTTTCAAGGTATTTTGGTATTGAAGATATGTTTTTAAAAGAAAATGAATTTTTGAAATCTAAAATAGTTTTACAAACATGTTTAAAATCATTTTTCATGGGTTTTATGATATAAATTTTTCAGATTAATTTTTTTCATTCATGGTATAGTCCTTGTAAATTATTTATATGATTGGTGCACCTAGAGAGCATCAGTTGACCCCGATATAGCTTATATGATGGGTATTCCCACATAGCTCTACAACGAATTGGGTTGTGAAATTGTTTTCTGGAAAATTATATTGAATCAATGTTGTATGGTTATTATAATTTTTTAATTTTATTTTAAGGTATCTATAAGTGTTCTTTGATGATGATTTTCCAAGTCACCTACATGAATTTTGTATGATTCCTAATGTGTTTTCATGTAAATCCTTTGATTACAAAGTTGCAATACTGATCTTTTTAAGGAAAAAATAATTCCCCTTTTGGTTAAAAAATTAATGTTTTTTTTAAAAATTAATGTTACGTTCATATTTCTCACTGGACTAATATATTTTTTATATGTATGTCCCTTACTCATCATTTTTTTCCTATCCCAGATTTTAATAGAATCATAGAGTTTAAGGATGAGTAACATAAAATAAGAAGTCAAGTTGAAACTGGTGAGGGTTTTTAAGAAAAGAAATCATATTTTATTTTAAAATATTTTCATTATAAGAAAAATAGATACTGATCATAAGTTTACACTATGAAATATATGGTTTTTACGCATGATTTATGTCCCAATTCTCTAATACTCTAATCATAAAAGTTATGATAATGAATTATTGACAAAAAACTCAATATTATGTAATGTTATGGTCCATTTCTTATTATTGGTATCATATTAAAGGTATACATAAATGAATATATTAGATTTTTATATGATAATGAGTTAAAAGTCTTCTACAATCAAAATGTTTTGTAATTTTTGAATAATTACGGTTATTTTGGATAAATAGAAAGATGTGAATAAAATATTACATGGTTAAAGATATCATAGTCTTTATCCTTCCAATCTGATGGTTTATTATGGATTATTTGATATAATCACACTAGCCTTTTTTTGTTTTTAGTAAATGAATGGATCTAGTTGGAACCAAATTTATAATTTATGTGAAGTAAAATGAGATAGTTTTCTCAATATGAACCTGAATAGAATGAGAGATATAGTGAAAACTCTTGGAGTTATTATTAGGTAGCTATCATGAGTTATGATTGAAAACACAGACTGAGGTGATTTTTATAACACACCAAAAAGGGGAATATAATTATAGAGAATTTTTGGTGATGAATCTCACAAAGTTAATAATATTCAATGACCTATGTGTTAAAAATAAGGGAAGGAGAATATATTAAAATTAATTAAAGGAATATGAAGTAGTCTTTTATGCAGTAAAGGAATGAATAAATCAATAATATAAAAAGTAAAAAAATATGAGTTTAGTTAACACTATGAAGGGAAATAAATATCTTCCCAACCCATCAATTGAATATATAAATTATTGGGAGTATTATCATTTTGAAAATTTATTCCCTAGGGGGGATGCTCTAGAATACAATTAGCATGACTATACAGATAAATGTCTAACTCTTCCAAATTTCATAATAGTAGAATATGATTCATGTTAAAATAAAAAAAGGAGGGTATGTATTATATCTTATCTTATGTTTTTAATTTTTTAAATATTATGATATGATTCATATTTTTCTAGAAAGAATGTTTGAAGGAATAAAATGGTAAGGAATGGCTAATGGATTAAGAATGACATTGAATAATAAGGATACCTACATATTGATATTAAATAGCTATGATGTAGTCGTATATTTAAGGTTGATAATAATTTCAAGGGCGTATACACCTCTTTTTAGGTTTTATATGATGATAATACTTTGGGAGACATTTATTGAGTTTTGGTATATATTTGACGTATATGTGACCCAGAATTTTAACATGTGAAAATGTTATTTGATAAAGAATGTTATTTTATTTATATTCATAAGTTTAATGGTATTCATAATATTTCGGGTTTATATTATTTTGATGATTGAGGATATTATTTAGGATTTTAATCATATATCTAGGAATATTTTAAGAATTTTATTATTATAGTTTTAGAAAATGGAAAAATTTCCACATATAGAAAGGTTACAGGGCTTCAACCCACAATCGAAAGGGGATAGGTTTTTAGTGCCTACCACTAGATTATTTGATATACTAGATTGTATCAATTCATTTTTTTAATTTTTTTTAAATATAATGATCAAGTTGAATTTTAGAGCATGAGTTTTATCATATATATAACCATTGTATGGAAAATTGATTTGGTGATTAGGTGAATAATATTATTTAAAAAGAGTACCATGATCTTGGGAGGCATTTATGATTAAGGTAGACTAAAAATTATGGGATTTTATTTTAGAAATAATGGTTGACTTATATTTCATTAAAATATATGATTTTACGATGGATTTGTGTTGATTCGTGTTATTTATGAGAATGATTAGTATATCTTCATCATTATTCGACTAGAGCCTAAATTACTTTTGGAATGAGACTTCAAAAGTGATTGGGAATATTTGGAGATAAATGTTAAATCAATATTAGAAGAATATATGATAAAACCATTCTGAGTTTTGGGTTTCAACCTTAGTCTAATATATTTTGTAGAATTTTTAGGATAGTTGTTTATTGAATGACTTAAGCGAAACATTGTGTATTATTATTGAGGAACTAGAAATTAAGGTTGAATTTCACTATATGAGGGTTTATTCATTTTCTGAATTATATCACCTTATGATAACAATTTTGGTTTTTGATAATATCTAAAGATAGGTGGAATAAAATTTTATACTTTTTTTGAAATATGTGATCTGTTAGAATTAGATATTTGTGAGTCACAAATAAAAAAATTCATCTTGAATAATAATTATATATAGAAAAAGATAATATTATGGTCTAAATTTACTATAAGATAAAATAATACCTATTAAGTATGTATATTTCATTATGTTCCTAGTTTATATGTTAAAGGAATTCCTAATCTTTTGGAAAAGGATATTGTCATAATAATGTTAACCATATTCAAAAAAATTGATAGTCACTTCTCTCTCTTAAAAAATTATAATGTTATATCCTAAAAGAATGTTCTTTCAAATTACATATTTTTATTTCGAAAACATTTTTTCCTACATGTAAATATAGAAATGTTATATTCTTTGTTATCTTTATATTTTCTTTTCTCTTTTATCAAGAGGAACTTTCATTAACCCCTTTTACATTGTGGGATTTGATGAAAGGTATTTTAAAATGTAAAAACATTGATTAATATGATAAATTCAAATTTAGAGGATGAAATTTATTAAATGGGGATTATTTAACACACCAATATTTTAAAAAAGAAAAATATGCCAGATAGTGTAAAAGTTATACAACACCAAACATAAATAAACCACAAAATATCATTATTTAAATATGACCATTATAGCCTAGCTATTAAATTTTTGAGTACGACTAGTGTTAAATAATTTATGATATATATATATTACTCAATAAATATTTATTGATAAATTATTAGTAAATAATAAATCGTTTTTTAGTAAAGTAATTTTATCCTTCAAAAATATGTTTTCTCCATAAATGTTTTTATTAATTTTTATGAGAAAATATTATATTAATTTTTTAATATTTTATTGAATTTATTTTATGAAAGTAAATTATTTTTTAAATAATAATATCAAAAATAATTTTTTTTTAATTTTTAGAAAATAATGATTTTTCATTGAATTGTGAAAAATACCGATTTTTCAAATTTGATTAATTCATTTCAATAAATTAAGTAAATTAAAAGATTCATTATGATTTGAATTTTATTTAATGTAAAATAAGTAATGTTTAGTTATATTTTATCTAATTAATTACATTTTAATAATATTTATATTAAATTTACTACAAGTTTATTTTTAGACATAAAACACATTTTTTTGGAAAACTATTTTTATAAATCCCCAGCCTTAAACCTTACTTAATCTTGAGTTATTACAAGATTACACATTGAGGATCTTTTCAAGTTTATAGTTTTTGAGAATTAGAACATAAAACTTGCATTACATTCCACATTTAAACAAAGTGGTTACATACAAGATAGTATTCATTTTTCCCATCAAAGGAAACATATTTAAAATAAAACATGGATTCTTTCTTGAAACTTCCTTGACACTATCATCATATCATGTACCTTTCCCTTGACCTGTGAAAAACATTTCAAAAAAACTTTGGATGAGCATAAAAAGCTCAGTATGGGTTATATAGATATGGAAAGGAAACATGAGTTCATATATACATAAGAATGAAATCATACTTTACCCATAAAACATAAGCACTTTAACATACCTCATCAAATCATGAATAAATCATACAAATCATAAGACATAAAGGTAACTTGAGGCATTCATAACATTCTTTCGTAGGGAGTAACCCTCTTGGTTACGTTTGGAATTCCCATCAGAGTATATTCCCTAAATCTCTTCGGAGAAACCTTAAGGTTTCACTCCTTCACATTACCCAATGCATTGAAGAGCTATATCGGGCTCACCCGCCCTTAGTTTAACACGGAACCACCAGTCTTCATAATAATGCCCAAGAACCATAACATAATCGTATCACATAAAACAATAATAAAAGAAACATAACATTTCCACATTTCAATCACAAGATATAAATAAAACACATTGATATAATAAAAACATTATGAAAGCCATTTTCAATAACAAAATAAAAGAAAAGTAAAACATGGTATTTATTTTTCTTTAAAAAAGGTATGGCTTGTAGAGGAAGCTGAAACTCAAATAATGGTCACGATGGCAGAGAAGTCATTGTCGCCACATTCATACGACAAAAATATTCCCTTTTGTCATTTAGTAAATGCTTCATATAAAAAAGATTCCTTTTGAATAAACGTAAAAGTCAAAGGGGTGTATACACCGTATAAAAGAAGGTTGTGTATAAAACAAAATATGCCTCAATGAAAGGAGATTGAGACGAAGTCCCATACCTCGGGTCCGACTTGACTCGATCGTTCTTTAATATTCTGAATAATAAACTTGAGTAAATTTCTACTTGTTTAAGAACCTTTTTCAAGTTATTTATTCTTTTTATATCACTTATTTCCATGTCATGAACACTATGTAATTATTTAAGTTAATAACGGTCGTTTTAACGATCATTGGTACTTGAGTCAAAAATAAACCCTTTATAATTACAAGTTGTTCATGTATCCATTATATCCAGAATGGTATTCATGATTTAGATATCATATATGTCATATATATCCAGTACATGCATGCATTTATAATATTACATAATCATTTAGAGGTAAGAAATGAAATGCACCATTCATGGAGACGGTAAGCCGTACGTACGCATGAACGCTACTTTCATTTCTATTTCATATTTTTATAAAATTGAATCATAATGATATAAAGGTATATTATAATTCCAGTGTAATATCATATATAATATAATAACTCCATCCTTTATACGTCCCACATATGGTATTAACGAATCAAATCACTTTGAGGGGGCGGTAGTCCGCACTTCCTTAAATGAGGATATCATGTTTACCCATAATGGAAACCATACAGGTATGCCCAAAATAAAAAATACAGAAGCTTAAGGAAAACATAAACATAATATATATCATATATAAATATATTGTCATCTTAATGGCCAGCTTTGAAGGTTTTAAAAGAATGTTGAACAATCATCGTTTCGGGAGGAAAAAATTCGCCACCCACGGAAATAGTATGCTCTTTTACCATTAGATGTAGGTGTGTGTAAGTGTAGCTCGAATCCTTCTTATAACAACATCCTAGTATATTTAAGATACTGGAGTTGTTACAAAGGAAATGAATAAAAAGATTTTAGGGGGTTGGAGAAGCAAAATAAAACAAAAGGACTCAAGTGAAGACATTACCTTAAAATCGGTTAACTCCCTTTGGTTTGATCTCAAAGGCTTCCTTGGGAAGACTTCTGCCCAAAGTGAGGCTTCAAGGAGTAAGAGAGGGATGTGGAGAGACAAAATGGGCAGGGTTTGGCCGAGCCAAAGGCTTTGGAAGTGTGGGTAAGGAGGTAGATGTGGGGGCCTTTATAAGAGGAGAGGAGGGGAACTCTTGGAAAGTAAAGAAATGTTACTTTATTTTAAAATGATTTTTGGATTCAAAAGGTCCCACATTGATATAATTCGAGTTTAAGGTGATAAGGGTTCTAAATCCACCCATACAATAGGTTTTGGACATGTGTAGGTCATAGATTTTACATTATCATTTCATTTTATTTAAATCCTTTATTAATGAGCTAATTGCTGCATCATCATGATGTCATAAATAATTTAATTTATTTAATGTCTAAAAATTATAAAACAAATATCATGATGAATAAAATCGTTTTAGCTTTCTAATGAATATTTATAGTAAAAAATATGACTTGTATAACCCCATGTAAAAATTGTTTTAGTAAAACATCTCATGTTTGTGTCATTTTTACTTTTACATTAAATAAAAAGTTATTTATGTCATTCCCCAACCAATGTGGCTCCATGGGGTCCCCAAGTTGATGTATGGATTGACTTGGTCTTCCATGACACATCCAATGAGGGTATGACATGTGTCAAGATCATCTCATATTATTAAAACATTATTTTTTACCTTAAACTACACTAATTACCTCTGATCGCGATTAAGAACATAAAAGTTACTATTCACCAAAAAAAATTATTTTAATCTTATTGAACCACATTTTACTTCTTAATGACAACCATGTATGTCGGATTTTTGAAAATAAAATCACAGAAGTGGAAAAGTTTCATTTAAACGAAAAATCAGTTTCTTTAACTACCACTTAGTGGTTTCACTATTCAACAAAAATTGATGTTTTTCAGAAAAAAACCAAAACTTCACCCTAAGATATAATTGATATCCCGAATTCAAAAATGATGTCTATTTTTAAAAATTAAAATCATATAAGTTACATTAATTAATTTAATAATTAATTCCCGCTGTCATGACAAATAGCGTGTTTTTATGAAAATTAAGTAGCAAAAGATTGACACCAGTTTAAGTCCAATTTCAAAGTGAAATTGATTACAATGACCACCATTGGATTAAATGGTAAAAATATATTCTAATTTCACTTAAAAACAAATTCAAAAGATAATATAATCATATAAATAAATTAGATTAAAAATAGGTTTTGAATTAAAATACAACATTTTCACTACTCATTAATAAAATGAACTTTATCGGAAAAATACCAAAAATTCACACAAAGTAAATTTTGATGTCCCAATCATAAAGAATAAGTTTATTCTGACAAAAATAGCTTATAAAATTGTCAAAAGATAGATTTAAAAATGGTTTTCCATCAAAAGGCAGTAAAACAATCTTTTAAAAATATTAGTGTATTCCATGCTTAAGATTGGATTTATTTTCATTTTAAGCCTCTAAAACACTATCTAATTAATTAATAGACATAGATAAAATATATATTATTCATTACTTACTTGGGATGTTACATCCTTACCCCCTTTAGAAAATTGCGTCCCCGCAATTTATTTACTTATCAAATAAGTGGGGGTATTTAGCCCTCATTGCATTTTCAGATTCCCATGTTGCCTCTTCAATCATGTGGTTTTTCCACAAAACCTTTACCTGATGAATCACCTTATTCTGTAATACTTGCTCCATGTGGTCAATAATCTGGACCGGTTGTTCCTCATAAGATAGGTTCTCTTCCAGCTGAACTACCTTTGGAATCAAAACATGAGATGTATCTGGCATGTACTTTCTCAGCATCGAAACATTAAAAACATTGTGTACCTGAGATAAACTAGGAGGTAAATCCACCCGGTATGCAACTGATCCAACTCTCTCTAGAATTTCATATGGTTCAATAAACCTTGGACTCATCTTTTCTTTCTTACCAAATCGCATCACACTTTTCCATGGTGAGACTTTGATAAAAACATGATCACCTACCTAAAAAGAGAGATCCTTCCTCTTGTTGTCCGCATAACTCTTCTGCCTGATCTGAGCTATTCTCATGTGTTTCTGTATCAGCTGAACTTTTTCTGCCAACTCTTCTACCAATTCTGGTCCCATCAACTTCCTTTCACCCACTTCATCCCAGAAAGTTGGAGTTGGACACCGCTTCACATATAATGCCTGAAATGGTGCCATCTGTATACTATAATGAAAACTGTTATTATATGAAAACTCAAACAAATAAAGATGTTGGTCTCAACATCCCTAATAATCCATCGAACAAGCTCGTAGCATATCCTCCAAGGTTTGAATTGTTCGTTCTGACTGCCCATCTGATAGAGGATGAAATGCTATACTAAAATTTAATTCAGTACCCAATGACTTATGAAGGCCTTTCCAAAAGTTAGAAGTGAATCTGGGATCATGGTCAAATACAATGGAGAGAGGAAATCCATGTAACCTGACTATATATTTAATATACAAATGGGAAAGTTGATCTAGATAAAAAGTATCTAGTATAGCAAGGAAATGAGCAGATCTAGTCAAGCGATCAATAATAACCCAGATTGCATTATTACCTCGAGATGTCTTCGGTAATCCCACAACAAAGTCCATGGATATATTCTCCCATTTCCACTATGGCACTGGTAAAGGCTGAAGCATCCCTTTTGGTAACTGCCACTATGCTTTAACCTACTGACAAGTCAAACACTTCACAGTAAAATCAGCAAAATCTCTTTTAATTCCATCCCACCAGTAATACTCCCGCAGATCTCTGTACATCTTAGTACTGCCAGGATGAACTGAAAACGGAGAACTATGAGCTTTACATAACAACTCTCTCTTCAACTGTGAATCACAAGGCACACACAATCTCTTACCAAATCTCAAAACGCAATCATTATAAATGTTGAATTCAGGCAACTTACCTCTCTGAACCATCTCTACCTTTTTCTGCAACTCATTTTCTTTCTTCTGTACTTGCTTGATTCTGTCTGATAGAGAAGATTTCACTAATACCTGAAATAAAACAGAAGAACTTCCTACTCCAAAAACTTCTATGCCAAAGTTCATTAAATTCTTAACCAAAGGATCACGTTCCAAACACAACATTATTAATGAAGAATTACTTTTTCGACTCAAATCATCGGCCACTTTATTTGCTTTTCCCAGATGGTAATGAATTGTACAATCATAATCCTTGATTAATTCTAGCCACCCCCTTGGTCTCATGTTCAATTATTTCTGAGTGAATATATACTATAAACTTTTGTGATCGGTATATATTTCACACATTACCCCATACAAATGATTCCTCCAAATTTTTAAAGCGAAAACAACAGCAGCTAATTCCAAATCATGTGCAGGGTAATTTACCTCTTGAGTTTTCAGCTGTCGTGAAGCATAATCAATTACCTGATCATTCTACATTAGGACAAAACCAGGTCCTTTCAATTATGCATCACTATAGATAAAAAACTCACCATTCCTGGAAGGTAGTGCCAAAACTGGAGCATTCACCAATCTTCTTTTCAACTCTTGAAAACAATCATCACATTCTTTTGTCCAGATAAACGTAACACCCTTCCGAGTTAGCTTAGTCATTGGAATAGATAACCGTGAAAAATTTCTAACAAATCTTTGCTAATAGCCTGCCAAACCAAGGAAGCTATGAATCTCAGTTACATTTGTGGGTCCTGGCCATTCTTCAACAACCATTGTTTTTGCAGGATCAACGGGTATCCCATCTTTAGAAACAATATGACCAAGGAAAGAAATTTGTTGCAACCAAAACTCACACTTTCTGAATTAACCATACAATTTCTTTTATTTTATGGTTTAAAAAATAACCCTTAAATTTCTTTCATGCTCCTCTTTACTTTTAGAAAACACCAAAATATCATCAATGAAAACCACCACAAACTTATCCAAGAACTCATGGAAAATTCTATTCATTAAGTCCATGAATATAGCAGGTGCATTGGTTAGCCCAAAAGGAATTACTACAAATTCATAATGGCCATATCTTGTATGAAATGGTGTCTTTGGAACATCTTCTTCCTTTACCTTCAGCTGATGGTACCCCGATATTAGGTCAATCATTGAAAAAAACTGAGCTCCCTGGAGCTTATCAAAAAAATCATCGATATGAGGCAAAGGATATTTGTTCTTAACAGTGATGTTATTCAAGGATCTATAATTAATGCATAGTCTCATAGAACCATCTTTCTTTTTGACAAATAAAACAGGAGCACCCCATGGTGATGTGCTAGGTCGAATGAAAATTTTCTCTAATAAATCTTGCAATTTCTCCTTCAACTCTAAAAGTTCAATTTGAGCCATTCGATAAGGGGGTTTTGAAATTGGCTTAGCATCAGGAACTAAGTCAACATTAAATTCAACTTCCCAATCTGGTATTATTCTAGGAAACTCATCAGGAAAAACATCAGGATACTCATTTACCACTGGCACATCATTAATCTGAACAGTTCTTTTATTTTCAGCGATGTGTGCAAGGTAACATTCATTTCCATCTTTTACAAGTTTCTCGGCCTCTTGATAAGTTATCAACAGTAGGGGTTCATTCTTGTACACAAACTGAAAGTCTTTCTAAAAAGAAACTTCTTTAGCTCTATAGTAAATATTAGCATGGTAAATAGAGAGCCAATCCATACCCAGGATAACATCAAACTCTACTAGAGGTAGAACAATAAGGTTTTCAAGTAGGTTCTTTCCATAGACAAGGACATGAAGATTCTTATAAATTCTTTTTGCCTCAACATTTCCCCTAGGTGTTTTTACCAAAAGTTCAGGAGTCATTTCATGAGATGGTATTCCCATTTTACTAGAAAAGGTTTCAGAGATGAAAGAATGTGTAGACCCCGAATCAAACAACACACTGGCATAATCTCAAAAAACAAACAAAGTACCTGATACAACTTCATTTGATGGCCCGACACATGCTTAAGTAGTTGCAAAGGAATTCACCACCCCTTTCTGCTTGTAGTCTAACAGATTCCCATTACTCGAGCTCTTTGTCGGACACTCGTTTGCATAGTGACCCATCTCATTGCACTTAAAACATTTCACTAACTGTAAATCGAATTTGGACTTACCATCACCTTGATCTTTTTTAGTGCAATCACGAGCCTTATTTCCATCTTACCACATCGGTAGCACTTTACAGAATTCAGAAGACATTCCCCATCATGCCTTTTACCACATTTATCACAAACTGGAAACTTAGTTTTCTTACCATCAGACTTTTTTGAAGAATTCATTCCTTTCTCTTGCCACCTCGGTCTCTTCTTCTATTGGTTGTTATAGAACACTTGATCATCGAAAAACTTCATTTCCACCTTCTCAGCACATCGAATAAGCTTTTCATAACTTTTAAACTCACGAGAAACTAAAGCCCTTCGATATTTTGGATTTAATCCTGAGTAAAAACAATTGATTTTACTATCAAGGTCTCAGATAAAATTTGGAGCATACCTTGCCAATCGAGTGAACCTCTCTTCATAGGTAGCCACTGAGTCTTCCTCTTGCCTCAATTCCAAGAATTGCTTTTCCACCCTATGTCGAATAGCCTTAGGAAAATACTTCTCAAGAAACATACCTTTAAATTCATCCCAGTCAAGAGCATCAATCTCATCAGCGTCCCTGATATTTTTAACCATCGACCACCACTGATCTGCCTCACCCTCCAAACGTTAAATAGCAAGACTAACCTTTTGATTGTCTGAACACCCCATGACATCGAAAATATTCTCCAGTGCTTTAATCCACCCTTCAGCTAACACAGGGTCAGATGATTCTCTGGATGATGGGGGATGTTGCCTCATGAAATGTTCCACCACTGACATGTTCCTCTGCGGTTGATCTGGCTAATCCTGTGCATGGATACCACCACCATTTATCGCTTGAGTCAACTGTGCCATTACTGCAACAAACAGTTCAGTTCCAATTCCGAACATCTCAAGATGCTGATTCGGAAGGTTATTTCCTTTTGTATGCCTTCCTAGCACTGCTTCCCTATTTCCTCTACGGAAAACCATTCTGAACAAACATGTCTTAGATGAAGCAACATGGTAATCTTCAAATTCTACATCACTTCAATTTGACCATACAGAATATATTTTTGGATAATCATTTAATAAAATTCTAACTCCTAATGTTATCTAAACCGACCTCTGATACCTACTATAAGGCCCCAGCCTTAAACATTACTTAATCTTGAGTTATTACAAGATTACACATTGAGGATATATTCAGGTTTAGAGTTTTAGAGAATTAGAACTTAAAAAATTCATTACATTCCACATTTAAAAAAAGTGGTTACATACAAGATAGTATTCATCTTTGCCATCAAAGGAAACATATTTAAAATAAAACATGGATTCATTCTTGAAACTTCCTTGACACTATCATAATATCATGTACCGTTCCCTTGACCTGTGAAAAACATTTCAAAAAAACATGGGATGAGCATAAAAAGATCAGTATGGGTTATAAAGATATGGAAAGGAAACATGAGTTCATATATACATAAGAATGAAATCATAGTTTACCCATAAAACATAAGCACTTTAACATACCTCATCAAATCATGAATAAATCAAAGAAATCATAAGACATAAAGGTAACTTGAGTCATTCATAACATTCTTAGGTAGGGAGTAACCCTATTGGTTACGTTTGGAATACCCATCACAGTATATTCCCTAAATCTCTTTGGAGAAACCTTAACGTTTCACTTCTTCACGTTACTCAATGCATTAGAGAGCTATATCGGGGTCATCCGCCCTTAGTTTATCATGGAACTACCCGTCTTCATAATAATGCCCAAGAACCATAACATAATCGTATCACATAAAACATACATAAAGGAAACATAACATTTCCACATTTCAATCACAAGATATCAATAAAATAGATTGATATAATAAAAACATTATGAAAACCATTTGCAATACCAAAATAATAGAAAAGTAAAACATTTTATTTATTTTTCTTTTAAAAAAAGGTATGGCTTGTAGAGGAAGCCGAAACTCAGATAATGGTCACGGTGGCGGAGAAGTCGTTGTCGCCGCATTCGTACGACAAAAACATTCCCTTTTGTCGTTTAGTAAACGCTTCGTATAAAAAAGATTCCTTTTTATTAAATGTAAAAGTCAAAGGGGTTTATACACCGTATAAAAGAAGGTTGTGTATAAAACAAAATATGCCTCAATGAATGGAGATTGAGACGAAGTCCCATACCTCGGGTCCAACTTGACTCGGTCATTCTTTAATCTCCTGAATAATAAACTTGAGTTAATTTATACTTGTTTAAGAACCTTTTTTAAGTTCATTATTCCTTTTATATCACTTATTTCCATGTCATTAACACTATGTAATTATTTAAGTTAATAACGGTTGTTTTAACAATCATTGGTACTTGAGTCAAAAATAAACCCTTTATAATTACAAGTTTCTCATGTATCCATTATATCCAGAATGGTATTCATGATGTAGATATAATATATGTCATATATATCCAGTACATTCATGCATTTATAATATTACATAATCATTTAGAGGTAAGAAATTAAATGCACCATTCATGGAGACGGTAAGCCGTACGTATGCATGAACGCTACTTTCAATTCTATTTCGTATTTTTATAAAATGGAATCATAATGATATAAAGTTATATTATAATTCCAGTCTAATATCATATATAATATCATAACTCCATCCTTTATGCATCCCACATATGGTATTAATGAATCAAATCACTTTGAGGGGGCGGTAGTCCGCACTTCCTTGAAGAAGATATCGTGTTTACCCATAATGGAAAACATAAAGATATGACCAAAATGAAAAATACAGAAGCTTAAGGAAAAAATAAACATATTATATATCATATATAAATATAGTTTCATCTTAATGTCCACCTTTGAAGGTGTTAAAAGAATGTTGAACAATCATCGTTTCGGGAGGCAGAAATTTTCCATCCACGGAAACAATATATTCTTTAACCATTAGATGTAGGTGTGTGTAAGTTTAGCTCGAATAATTCTTATAAAAACATCCTAGTATATTTAAGATACTGTAGTTGTTACAAAACAAATGAATAAAAAGAGTTTAGGGGGTTGGAGAAGCAAAATAAAACAAAAGGACTCAAGTGAAGACATTACCTTAAAATTGGGTAACTCCCTTTGGTTTGAGCTCAAAGGCTTCCTTGGGAAGAGTTATGCCCAAATTGAGGCTTCAAGGAGTAATAGAGGGATGTGGAGAGACAAAATGGGCAGGGGTTGGCCGAGCCAAAGGCTTTGGAAGTGTGGGTAAGGAGGTAGAGGTGGTGGCCTTTTTTAAGAGGAGAGGAGGCTCACTCTTGGAAAGTAAAGAAATGTTACTTTATTTTAAAATGAGTTTCGGATTCAAGAGGTCCCACATTGATATACTTCGAGGGTAAGGTGATAAGGGTTCTAAATCCACCCATCCAATAGGTTTTGGACATGTTTAGGTCATATATTTTACATTATCATATCATTTTATTTAAATCCTTTATTAATGAGGTAATCGCTGCACCATCATGATGTCATAAATAATTTTATTTATTTAATGTCTAAAAATTATAAAACAACTATCATGATGTAGGAAATATTTTTATCTTTCTAATGAATATTTATAGTCAAAAATATGACTTGTATAACCCAATGTAAATTTTTTTTAGTAAAACATCTCATGTTTGTGTCATTTTTACTTTTACATTAAATAAAAAGTTATTTATGTCATTTCCCAACCAAAGTGGCTCCATGGGGTCCCCAAGTTGACCCATGGATTGTATTGGTCTGCCATGACACATCCAATGCGGTTAGGACATGTTTCAAGATCATCTCATATTATTAAAACATTATTTTTACCTTAAACTACACTAATTACCTCTAATCTCGATTAAGAACTTAAAAGATGCTATTCACCAAAAAAATAATTTTAATCTCATTGAACCACATTTTACTTCTTAATGACAAAAATGTATGTTGGATTTTTAAAAATTAAATCACATAAATGGCAAAGTTTCATTTAAACGAAAAATCAGTTTCTTTAACTACCACTTAATGGTTTCACTATTCATCAAAAATTGATGTTTTTTAGAAAAACACCAAAACATCACCATAAGCTATATTTGATATTCCGAAATCAAAAATGATGTCTATTTTTCAAAATACAAATCATATAAGTTACATTAATTAATTTAATAATTAATTCCCACTGTCATGACAAATAGCGTGTTTTTATGAAACAATAAGTAGCAAAAGATTAACACCAGTTTAAGTCCAATTTCAAAGTGAAATTGATTCCAATGACCACCGTTGGATTAAATGGTAAAAATATATTCTAATTTCACATAAAAACCAATTCAAAAGATAATATAATCATATAAATAAATTATATTAAAAAGTGGTTTTGAATTAAAATACAACATTTTCACTATTCATTAAAAAATGAACTTTATCGGAAAAGTACCAAAAATTCACACAAAGTAAATTTTGATGTCCCAATCATAAAGAATAAGTTTATTTTGAAAAACATAGCTTATAAAATTGTCAAAAGATATATTTAAAAATGTTTTTCCATTAAAAGGTAGTAAAACAATCTTTTAAAAATATTAGTGTATTCCATGCTTAAGATTGGATTTATTTTCATTTTAAGCCTATAAAACACTATCTAATTCATTAATAAACATGGATAAAAATATCTATTATTCATTACTTACTTGGGATGTTATATCCTTCCCCTCTTTATAAAATTGCGTCCCCACAATTTATTTACTTATCGAATAAGTGGGGGTATTTAGCCCTCATTGCATCTTCAGATTCTCATATTCCCTATTCAATCATGTGGTTTTTCCACAAAACCTTTACCCGATGAATCACCTTATTCCGTAACACTTTATCCCTGTGGTCAATAATCTGGACCGGTTGTTCCTCATAAGATAGGTTCTCTTCTAGCTGAACTACCTCTGGACTCAAAACATGAGATGGATATGGCATGTACTTTCTCAGCATCGAAACATGAAAAACATTGTGTACCTGAGATAAACTCGGAGGTAAAGCCACCCGGTATGCAACTGATCCAAATATCTCCAGAATTTCATATGGTCCAATAATCCTTGAACTCATCTTTCCTTTCTTACCAAATCGCATCACACTTTTCCATGGTGAGTCTTTGAGAAAAACATGATCACCTACCTCAAAAGATATATCCTTCCTCCTATTGTCCGCATAACTCTTCTTCCTACTCTGAGCTGTTCTCATGTGTTTCTGTATCAGCTGAACTTTTTCTGCCAACTCTTCTACCAATTCTGGTCCCATCAACTTCCTTTCACCCACTTCATCCCAGAAAGTTGGAGTTCGACACTACTTCCCATATAATGCCTGAAATGGTTCCATCTGTATACTGGAATGAAAACTGTTATTATATGAAAACTCAACCAAAAAAAGATGTTGGTCCCAACTTCCCTGATAATCCATCGAACAAGCTTGTAGCATATCCTCCAAGGTCTGAATTGTTCGTTCTGACTGCCCATCTGATTGAGGATGAAATGTTGCACTAAAATTTAATTTAGTACCCAACAACTTCTGAAGGCCTTTCCAAAAGTTAGAAGTGAATCTGGGATCACGGTCAGATACAATAGAGAGAGGAACTACATGTAACCTGACTATATCATTAAGATACAAACGGGAAAGTTGATCATGAGAGAAAGTATCTCGTATAGCAATGAAATGAGCAGATTTAGTCAAGCGATCAACAATAACCCAGATTGCATTATTACCTCGAGATGTATTCGGTAATCCCACAACAAAGTCCATGGATATATTCTCTCATTTCCACTCTGGCACTGGTAAAGGCTGAAGCATCCCTTTCGGTAACTACCACTCTGCTTTGACCTGTTGACAAGTCAAACACTTCACATTAAAATCAGAAATATCTCTTTTCATTCCATCCCACCAGTAATACTCCTGAAGATCTCTGTACATCTTAGTACTGCCAGGATGAACTGAAAACGGAGAACTATGATCTTCACATAAAAATGCTCTCTTTAACTGTGAATCACAAGGCACACACAATCTCTTCCCAAATCTCAAAATGCATTCATTATCAATGTTGAATTTAGGCAACTTACCTTTCTGAACCATCTCTACCTTTTTCTACAACACACTGTCTGGCTTCTGTGCTTTCTTGATTCTGTCTGATAGAGAAGATTTCACTGATACTTGAAACAAAACAGAAGAACTTCCTGCTCCAAAAACTTCTATTCCAAAGTTCATCAAACCCTTAACCAAAGGATCATGTTCCAAATGCAACATTGTTAATGAAGAATTACTTTTTTGACTCAAAGCATCGGCCACTTTATTTGCTTTTCCCAGATGGTAATGAATTGTACAATCATAATCCTTGATTAATTCTAGCCATCTCCTTTGTCTCATGTTCAATTCTTTCTGAGTGAATATATACTTTGAACTTTTGTGATCGGTATATATTTCACACTTTACTCCATACAAATGATGACTCCAAATTTTTAAAGTGGAAACAATAGCAGCTAATTCCAAATCATGTGTAGGGTAATTTACCTCATGAGTTTTCAACTATCATGAAACATAAGAAATTACCTGATCATTCTGCATTAGAACAAAACCAAGTCCTTTCAATGAAGCATCATTGTAGATAACAAACTCACCATTCAAGGAAGGTAGTGCCAAAACTGGAGCATTCACCAATCTTCTTTTCAACTCCTGAAAACAATCATCACATTATTTTGTCCAGATAAACTTAACACCCTTCCGAGTTAGCTTAGTCATTGGAATAGATAACCGTGAAAAATTTCTAACAACTATTCGGTAATAGCCTGCCAAACCAAGGAATCTACGAATCTCAGTTACATTTGTGGGTCTTGGCCATTCTTCAACAACCATTGTTTTTGCAGGATCAACAGTTATCCCATCTTTAGAAACAATATGACCAAGGAAAGAAATTTGTTGCAAAAAAACTCACACTTGGTGAATTTCCCATACAATTTCTTTTCTTTTAAGGTTTGCAAAACAACCCTTAAATGTCTTTCATGCTCCTCTTTAATTTTAGAAAACACCAAAATATCATCAATGAAAACCACCACAAACTTATCCAAGAACTCATGGAAAATTCTTTTCATTAAGTCCATGAATACAACATGTGCATTAGTTATCCCAAAAGGAATTACTACAAATTCATAATGGCCATATCTTGTAAGAAATGCAGTCTTTGAAACATCTGCTTCCTTTACCTTCAGCTGATGGTACCCTGATCTCAGGTCAATCATTGAAAAAAACTGAGCTCCCTGGAGCTGATCAAACAAATCATCGATATGAGGCAAAGGATATTTTTTCTTAACAGTGATGTTATTCAAGGCTCTATAATCAATGAAAAGTATCATAGAACCATCTTTCTTTTTGACAAATAAAACAGGAGCACCCCATGGTGATGTGCTAGGTCGAATGAATCCTTTCTCTAATAAATCTAGCAATTTCTCCTTAAACTCTAAAAGTTCAATTTGAGCCATTCGATAAGGGGGTTTTGAAATTGGCTTAGAATCAGGAACTAAGTCAACAGTAAAATCAACTACCCGATCTGGTATTATTCCAGGAAACTCATTAGGAAAAACATCAGGATACTCATTTACCACTGGCACATCATTAATCTGAACAGTTCCTTTATTTTCAACGATGTGTGAAAGGTAACATTAATTTCCATCTTTTACAATTTTCTCGGCCTCTTGAAATGTTATCAACAGTAAGGGTTCATTCCTGTACACAAACTGAAAGTATTTCTAAAAAGAAACTTCTTTAGCTCTACAGTCAATCTTAGCATGGTAAATAGAGAGTCAATCCATACCCAGGATAACATCAAACTCTACTAGAGGTAGAACAATAAGTTTTGTAAGTAGGTTCTTTCCATAGATAAGGATAGGAAGATTCTTATAAATTCTTTTTTCCTCAACATTTCCCCCAGGTGTTTTTACCAAAAGTTCAGGAGTAATTTCTTGAGATGGTATTCCCATTTTACTAGAAAAGGTTTCAGAGATGAAAGAATGTGTAGACCCCGAATCAAACAACACACTGGAACAATCTCAAAAAAAACAAACAAAGTACCTGATACAACTTCATTTGATGGCCCGACATATACTGAAGTAGTTGCAAAGGATTTCAAGACCCCTTTCTGCTTGTAGTCTAATTGCTTCCCATCACTCTAGCTCTTTGTCGGACACTCGTTTTCATAGTGACCCATCTCATTGCACTTAAAACATTTCACTAACTGTAAATCAAATTTGGACTTACCATCACCTTGATCATTTTCAGTGCAATCACGAGCCTTATGTCCCATCTTACCACATCGGTAGAACTTTCCAAAATTCAGAAGACATTACCCATCATGCATTTTACCACATTTATCAATAACTAGAAACTTAGTTTTCTTACCATCATACTTTTTTGAAGAATTCTTTCCTTTCTCTTGCCACCTTGGTCTCTTATTCTGTTGGTTGTTATAGAACACTTGATCATCGGCAAACTCCATTTCCACCTTCTCAGCACATCGAATAGGCTTTTCATAACTTTTAAACTCACGAGAAGCTAAAGCCCTTCGATATTTTGGCTTTAATCCTGAGTAAAAATGATTGATTTTACTATCAAGGTCTCGGATAAAATTTGGATCATACCTTGCCAATCGAGTGAACCTCTCTTCATAGGCAGCCACTGAGTCTTCCTCTTGCCTCAATTCCAAGAATTTATTTTCCATCCTAAGTCGATCAGCCTTGGTAAAATAATTCTCAAGAAACATACCTTTAAATTCATCCCAGTCAAGAGAATCAATCTCATCAGCACCCCTGATATTTTTAACCATCGACCACCACTGATCTGCCTCACCCTCCAAACAGTAAATAGAAAAACTAACCTTTTGATTGTCTGAACACCCCATGACATCAAAAATCATCTCCAGTGCTTTAATCCACCCTTCAGCTAACACAGGGTCAGATGATCCTATGAATGATGGGGGATGTTGCCTCATGAAATGTTCCACCACTGACATGATCCTCTGCGGTTGATCTGGCTGATCTCGTGCTTGGATACCACCACCATTTATCTCTTGATTCAACTGCGCCATTACTGCAACAAACTGTTCAGTTCCAATTCCGACCATCTCAGGAAGCTGATTCAGAAGGTTATTTCCTTCTGTATGCCTTCCTAGCACTGCTTCCCTATTTCCTCTGCAGAAAACCATTCTGAACAAACATGTCTTATACGAAGCAACATGGTAATCTTCAAATGATACATCACTTCAATTTGACCATAAAAAAAATATTTTTGTATAATCATTTAATAAAATTCTAACTCATAATGTTATCTAAACCGACCACTGATACCAACTATAAGGTCCCAGCCTTAAACCTCACTTAATCTTGAGTTATTACAAGATTACACAATGAGGATCTTTTCAGGTTTAGAGTTTTTGAGAATGAGAACATAAAACGTGCATTACATTCTACATTTAAACAAAGTGGTTACATACAAGATAGTATTCATTTTCCCATCAAAGGAAACATATTTAAAAAAAACATGGATTCATTCTTGAAACTTCCTTGACACTATCATCATATCATGTACCTTTCCCTTGACCTGTGAATTTTTTTTTAAAAAATCTTGGGATGAGCATAAAAATCTCAGTATGGGTTATAAAGATATGGAAAGGAAATATGAGTTCATATATACATAAGAATGAAATCATACTTTACCCATAAAACATAAGCACATTAACATACCTCATCAAATCATGAATAAATCATAGAAGTCATAAGACATTAAGGTAACTTGAGGCATTTATAACATTCTTACGTAGGGAGTAACCCTCTTGGTTACGTTTAGAATACCCATTACAGTATATTCCCTAAATCTTTTCGGAGAAACCTTAACATTTCACTCCTTCGCGTTACCCAATGCATTGGAGAGCTATATCGGGCTCACCCGCCCTTAGTTCATCACGGAACCACCCGTCTTCATAATAATGCCCAAGAACCATAACATAATTGTATCACATAAAACATACATAAAGGAAACATAACATTTCCACATTTCAATCACAAGATATCAATAAAACAAATTGATATAATAAAAACATTATGAAAACCATTTTCAATACCAAAATAAATGAAAAGTAAAACATGGTATTTATTTTTCTTTAAAAAAAGGTATGGCTTGTAGAGGAAGCCGAAACTCAAATAATGGTCACGGCAGCGGAGAAGTTGTTGTTGCCACATACGTACGACAAAAACATTCCCATTTGTCATTTAATAAACACTTCGTATAAAAAATATTCCTTTTGAATAAACGTAAAAGTCAAAGGGGTTTATACACTGTATAAAAGAAGGTTGTGTATAAAACAAAATATGCCTCAATGAAAGGAGATTGAGACGAAGTCCCATACCTTGGGTCCGACTTGACTCGGTCATTCTTTAATCTCATGAATAATAAACTTGAGTTAATTTATACTTGTTTAAGAACCTTTTTCATGTTCATTATTCCTTTTATATAACTTATTTCTATGTCATGAACACTATGTAATTATTTAATTTAGTAATGGTCGTTTTATCGATCATTGTTACTTGAGTAAAAAATAAACCCTTTATAATTACAAGTTGTTCATCTATCCATTATATCCAGAATGGTATTCATGATGTAGATATAATATATGTCATATATATCCAGTACACTCATGCATTTATAATATTACATAATCATTTAGAGGTAAAAAATGAAATGCACCGTTCATGGAGACGGTAAGCTGTACGTACGCATGAACGCTACTTTCATTTCTATTTCGTATTTTTATAAAATGGAATCATAATTATATAAAGGTATATTATAATTCCAGTGTAATATCATATATAATATCATAACTCCGTCCTTTATACGTCCCACATATAGTATTAACAAATCAAATCATTTTGAGGGGGCGGTAGTCCGCACTTCCTTAAATGAAGATATCGTGTTTACCCATAATGGAAACCATAAAGGTATACCCAAAATGAAAAATAAATAAGCTTAAGGAAAACATAAAAATATTATATATCATATATAAATATAGTGTCATCTTAATTACCACCTTTTAAGGTGTTAAAAGAATGTTGAACAATCATCGTTTCGGGAGGCAGAAATTCGCCTTCGACGAAAACAGTATGTTCTTTAACCATTAGATGTAGGTGTGTGTAAGTTTAGATCAAATCCTTCTTATAAAAAAATCCTGGTATATTGAAGATAATGGAGTTGTTACAAAAGAAATGAATAAAAAGAGTTTAGGGGGTTGGAGAAGCAAAATAAAACAAAAGGACTCAAGTGAAGACATTACCTTAAAACCGGGTAACTCCCTTTGGTTTGAGCTCAAAGGCTTCCTTGGGAAGACTTATGCCCAAAGTGAGGCTTCAAAGAGTAAGAGAGGGATGTGGAGAGACAAAATGGTAAGGGGTTGTCAAAGCCAAAGGCTTTGTAAGTGTGGGTAAGGAGGTAGAGGTGGGGGCCTTTTATAAGAGGAGAGGAGGGGCACTCTTGGAATGTAAAGAAATGTTACTTTATTTTAAAATGAGTTTCAGATTCAAAAGGTCCAACATTGATATAATTATAGGGTAAGGTGATAAGGGTTCGAAATCCACCCATCCAATATGTTTTGGACATGTGTAGGTCATAAAATTTACATTATCATTTCATTTTATTTAAATCCTTTATTAATGAGGTAATCGCGGCATCATCATGATGTCATAAATAATTTAATTTATTTAATGTCTAAAAATTATTAAAAAAAATATCATGATGTAGGAAATAGTTTTAGATTTATAATTAATATTTATAGTTAAAAATATGACTTGTATAACCCCATGTAAATATTGTTTTAGTAAAACATCTCATGTTTGTGTCATTTTTACTTTTAGATTAAATAAAAAGTTATTTATGTCATTTCCCAACCAAAGTGGCTCCATGGGGTCCCCAAGTTGACCCATGGATTGTCTTGGTATTCTATGACACATCCAATAAGGGTAAGACATGTGTCAAACTCATATCATATTATTAAAACAATATTTTTACGGTAAACTACACTAATTACCTCTAAACGCGATTAAGAACTTAAAAGTTACTATTCACCAAAAAATTATTTTAATCTCACTGAACCACATTTTACTTCTTAATAACAACCATGTATGTCGGATTTTTTAAAACCAAATCACAGAAGTGGCAAAGTTTCATTTAAATGAAAAATCAGTTTCCTTAACTACCACTTAGTGGTTTCACTATTAATCAAAAATTGAAGTTTTTTAGAAGAACACCAAAACTTCACCCTAAGCTATATTTGATATTCAAAATTCACAAATGATGTCTATTTTTCAAAATTCAAATCATATAAGTTACATTAATTAATTTAATAATTTATTCCCGCTGTCATGACAAATAGCGTGTTGTTATGAAACAATTAGTAGCAAAAGATTTACACCAGTTTAAGTCCAATTTCAAAATGAAATTGATTCCAATGAACACCATTGGATTAAATGGTAAAAATATATTCTAATTTAACTTAAAAACCAATTCAAAAGATAATCTAATCATATAAATAAATTAGATTAAAAAGATGTTTTGAATTAAAATACAACATTTTCACTAATCATTGAAAAAATGAACTTTTTCAGAAAAATACCAAAAATTCACACAAAGTAAATTTTGTTGTCCCAATCATAAAGAATAAGTTTATTTTTACAAAAATAGCTTATAAAATTGTCGAAAGATATATTTAAAAATGGTTTTCCATCAAAAGGCAGTAAAACAATCTTTTAAAAATATTAGTGTATTCCATGCTTAAGATTGGATTTAATTTCATTTTAAGCCTCTAAAACACTATCTAATTTATTAATAGACATAGATAAAAATATCTATTATTCATTACTTACTTGGTATGTTACAATTTTAATGTTAATTATGTTTCTATATTTCAATTAATTAAAAAACTCTTAATGGGGAGTTATATCCCTGAAATTTATATATTATATATCTATAAATACTAATTAAATTCATTTAAATATTATTAAAAGTCATATAGTTAATATAAAGTCATCTCACACATGAAAAATAAATTTATTGAAAAACTTTTGTTTCTTCTAGTTTTCACGTTAAATTTAAAATTAAATTCTACCACTTATGTGATTTTATTTTTTTAAAAATGGATTAAATATGTTTAAATATAATAATTCATATTATATAATAATTTCAAAATAATTTTTTCATTACTAATAGTGAAAAAATTATAAATATTTTACCACAGTTAAGGTGAAAATAGGTTTACCGGGGGTTCAACTAAAAGGATATGTTTTAAAATGACCTAAAAACATGTCTAAATTATATTGGCTGGAAATATTTCGACTCTTTATCATATATTTTATCTTAAATTAACATTTTAAATCCAAATTTTATGATTATGACTTATATAATAATTTATGTAATGAAAAACAAAAAATGGAACCTTATCTACTTTTAATATCTATAAAACATTGTGATTGGGGTAATGACAACCTATGTTTGGAGATAAGTATTAGTTTTAAATATAAATGTGTTCTTTTATCATGGTAATTTATTTATAATTTTTTTGATGAAATACTTATTGTAAGAGCTTAAGTAATGATGATACAACAATTATTTAATTTATCAAAAAATAAAATTACTGATTTTTTTTATAAGTAATATAAATTTAATTAATTATTTTATTCCATTAAATATTTAAATAATTATAAATTATTTTGATAGGTTTCAATGTATTATATTTTAAATACATCTATTTATTGATGTTTTAATATAAAAGTAAATAAATATTGTCGAATTTAAAAATAATTATATGTTATAATAAATAATATAATATTATATGATATAAGATTTCTAAAAATAATATATTTAGACAAGTGATTAGGATGTAGTTGAAAATATAAATTATGTTCCAATTCCTTGCCACTTTTTCTTTTGTAGTAAATATATTTACCCCTAATCGGTTAAAAACTAGTTTTTGTTAGTGAAAACTAAAATGGTAAAAGTGAGTAAACATGGTGGTTTTGGAATAAGTTGTTTAAGACATATTTTTAGGTGTTTTTCATCCTTATCTTCACTCTACTGCATTATTTGTAAATTTTTAGGAACTTTTTTAGAGAGTCACTCCCCATTATTAAAAATAAATATTTATAAAAATGCCACTCATTCTCACTTTTAAAAGTGAATTTCCTCTCCACTTCACACTTAAAAATCCATTTACCTTTGAGAATACCCACCAAAATACCTCAATTAATTACCTAAAAAATTCTATGAGGCCTTGGTTTTAACATAAATACAATCTAGGATGGATTTTGGTACAATCCTAATGAGTTGGTTCGAAGAAGAGGTATCGTTCTTAACCAAGTGTTCTTGTTTTATTATTTCTTCCACCTCCTTAAAATATTATTCAACCATATTGTTATAATAAAACCAGTGTATCAAATATAATAATATTTTATTATTTTGATTTAATACCCTAAACTATATCATATTCCATAAAATTGGAAACAAAACCATTATTCGTGTGTACGACGGACTACTGCCTCACAAACCAATGTCATTCATTTTCCATCATTTCTTATCACGTCTATTTTTAGTTATTTAATAAATAAATCTTATAAGATACTCGTGAGATATTTATAAATATTATTGTATAATATAACATTTAATTTTTACCTATCAATGAACTAAAAAATTATATCGTCGTTCGTGTGTATGTGTGGACTACTGCCTCCACAAAGTAATGTGATTCTTTCTTCATCACCACATTATAAGGATGACATATAATAGTAAATTTAAAAATATTATATGTTATTTGTGATTTTATTATTATTTTTTGAAGATAAAGTATTTATTACCTTTTTCGCTAATGGTCATTGAAAAATGAAAATGTTACTTATGAATACGTACGACCTACCATCCCTGTGATTATAACATATTTCATTTTTCAAAACCATTTTTCATCACTAGATTTAAAAGAATATTTTATGAATAAATATGATATTTTTTTCCTTAATTTTTTTCTAGATATGATTAAAAAATAAATCCTTTTACCATATTCAACATAACTAATTCATTTTTGAGATATATGTCGAATACCGTCAACACTTAGGAAATATACTCGAATGATTATCTAATTGTGTATAGCATGGTAAGATATCAAATAAAAAGAATAAAAATTTTAAAAGGTTATTAAATAAGTAAATAATTACCATAATTTTATTAATCATGAAGATAAATATCCATTGTGGCATGCCAGACTAATGGTAAGGGACACCTTAATATAAAAACTCATTTAAAATGTTTTAAATATATATTTTCTAAATAAATATCTTCTATGTAAATTTTATTCTAAATGATTTATAGAAATTATTATTTATTGTTAAATTTTCTATATGTGTCATTTTTACTATATTTCACTTTATATATTTGTTTTTTAAATGATTATTTTTAAGATTTTACATTATAGAGTTTCATTAATAAATATCTTCTTTTAATCACTTATTTTTCAACAATTGTTCTTCATTGTACATAACTCTGAAATTATTTTATTGATGCTTTATATGGACTTAAAATATTTATAAATGCTTTTTTGGTCAGTTTTGACTATATTTCAATAGTTATTAAAAGGAATATTTTTATGTGTCTCATATGTATCATTTTGAAAAAAAAGGAATGTTCTATTTTAATATATATAAAAACAATAGTTTTTACCACCATTGTAAGTATTATTTTATGTTTTTATTATTTTATATACTTTCATGTTTTTTCTAGAAAATCCTATTTCTATTTTTATGGTTATTTTTCTTTTGAAAAAAGGTTTGTAAAATAAATGGTTATTTTGAAATATGAAACATTTTTTGTACCTGTTTAAAATAGTTTTTCTTGGATTTTTTTGATATAAAGCTAGAAGATTAAATTATTTTATTTGTGATATTTTACTAAGAAATTTTTTATATGATATGTTCTTTAAATGGAAGTGGTTCTTCTCGATATTATATATATGATGGGTGCAGCCAAATAATTCTCCAATGCATTGGGTAATAATTATGTTCTCCAGAGAATAATATTGGAATCCAGTTTTATGGTTATTACAATTTGTAAGGGTTATTGTAAGGTTTAAGTAATGGTTTATTGATGATAATGTCCCAAGGAACCTATATAAACTTTCTATTTTTTATAATTAGTTTTTAGGTAATTTTTTTTATTTCAAAATGTAATATAATGATCTTTTATAGGAAAAATGATTCCCTTTTTGGGTAAATAATGTATATTTTGAAGATTTTTTTTCATGGGGTTTTCATATTTTTCAATAGACAGATGGATTTGTTATTTTTATGTCCCACTCTATGATTTTTATCATCATACCACATTTTTTGAAATATTTTTCACTAGTTTTAGTGAAGGGTAATAGAAGATGTTAATTTTACATTCATGAAGAATTTTCATGAAAACAATCATGTTTTCTTTTTTAAAAAATAAAATATGGAAAAATGGATACTAATAAAAAAATCAATTTTAATATGTGGGTTTTTGCGGACTACTTATGACCAAAATCTCTAAAACTCAAAACCTGAAAAGACCATAAAATATAATAGAATAAATTCTGGACTTAGAAATCCTGATTATATATTATTAAGGTTGGGTACCTATAGTTATCGGGATCAGGTTAAAGTTTATATGTTATATTTATGACATAATTATGTTTTTTAAATGATAAAATGATATCTACCTTCTTACCTTCTAGTATATTGGAAAACAAAAACTGCACTCGTGTGTATTTGTGAACTACCAACTCCCTGTAGCGATGTGAATCATTTTTCACTCCCACTTTACATGAATGGTAATAAGTATAGAAATAATTAATATATATATTATAAAAAATATTATAATTATTATTTAAAGGTGAATTATTATTTACATTCATTTCCCTCCATCCATAAAACAGTTAAAATTGTTCTCATGCATAAGTACGACATACCATCTCCATTAATGGTGAAATTCATTTTTATTTATATAAATTTATGGATGAATATAAATATGTATTTAGTGAATATATATGATATTTATATAACTATTAACATTCTTGATATGATTTAACTATGATAAAATTATAATGAACAAAACTACAAGAACCCAAACATATATGTAAAATGAAGCAGATACCAATAACAATGATTTTAAAAAATAATTGTTAATAAATGGGTGATAATAGGTTATATATAATAATATAAATATTATAAATATTATTATGTTTCTTTAATATATTCATAATAAATATTTATTTATTATATAGGAGGTTTGAACACGTATAAATGAATTTAGACTCGAGAAAAGGGATTATCTTCTTTTCAGTGAGACATATTCCATATTCACATATATTTTTAGGAGTTGTATATAATGCACATATATTTATTTTATTATTATTATGAAATTTATAGGGATTTAAATATCTATCTAGGTATATTTCATTAACAAGGCTTACAATTCAAATGATTCCTAAGTGATATGGGTTTTTTATAATCACATTATTTATTGATATTCATTATGATTTTTTATAATAATGAAATATTATAGTGTAATTCTTAATAAACACATTAATTTTCTACTACTATATTTATTTCTTGATAATAAATGTTTTTCTTTCATTTTCCTCATCTTAATTACTCATGATTTTAATTTTTTTAAAGAAAATAAACTTTATTCTTCTCATATGTCAAAAACCATTTTCTTTCATATCCATGATTTCTAAAAATTATTTAAAGAAGATATTTACTAATATACTATTATTTTTTATTGTCATTTATACCCATATTTAAATTTTTTTAAAAAAATTTAAATGGAATCTTCTTGTTGTTTTCCAAATGATGTAGTTTTTGACTTTTCTTAAAAAGTTTGAGAGAAATATTTTATTTTAATGTATATATCATGATTGGGATTTACCTATGTCATTGCAAATAAATAATTTGAATGTTTCATTAAGATTTTCTGGTTATTTTCAAATAAAATTATTTCCTTAATATTTGGAAAATTTATATTATTTAAAAATGTTATTTCAAAGTGAAAATGATCTTTTTCTCAAGAAATTTTCTTGTGATCCTTTAATTTTTATTTCATCAATGATAATATCTTTTCATGTTACATATATTTTACTAGGGATATGATTTAATGACACCATTATTATTACTTTTTTTATTCTTTATTTTTATGATGATGTGATGTTTATGAAACCCATTTATTTTCAATGGTTTATCTTATAATGTTATGATTTATGATCCGGTGTAATTTATTTAAATAAATTATATTTATGTTACTATTTGGTATGTTAAATCAGTTGAATGAATTAGGTAAATATAGATAAATCATTAGGTAAATATATTATGTGTGAACCTGATTTCAGGTTCCCAATTTTATGTATGGACTAATCTTTCCGTCAATGTGATTATTCATGGACCTTTTTTTCTGTTCCATAAGATTATATGTGGACCTGGTTTACATTTCCATATAATTATGTGTCAATATATTTTCCATGTACATAAATTTATACTTATACAAGTATTTAATTACCATAATATTATGTGTAGACCTAGATTTATATCCATATTATTATTCTAGGTCCTAATCTCATGTCTTTAACTTAATGCGAAAACTCGTTTCTATTTATACATGCTCAGAGGGTTATAAGATTATATGTATTATGCAAAATGTTTATTATACCAATTTTTTTCTCTCATGGATTAGTTTATCTGATTAATTAATGATTAAATTCATATAAATTGATATATTTTATTCAATGAATCATGATTATTATCATTTATATGTAGGGTACGGTTTTCAAATGTTAGGTTCATGTTCTCTTACATCTACACTCATGTTATGTCTAACTGATCATTCATATCTCCCATATTTACTTTTAAAAAGAATGTGAACTCACCATTTCTTGTGAATCGTTTTCCCTATGTCATGAAGAATCATGTTAAGTATGATATGTCTAAGAAGGGTGCTAGTGATTAAGAGAATAGTTGATAGATTATATAGATCTCACATGACCAGGTTTTTTATGTATCCATGTTTCTAAAGGAACTAGAATTATATGTTTATATAATGTATGTTTATGTTATTTAATGAATATTAATATTGAAATTTGGAATATCAATGTATGAAAAATATAGGTTGATATGGTTTAATTTTCTTTAATAACAGTTTTAACTTTGATATATAAAGATAAATATCATTATAATCTTGATTTGGTAATTTTTGAAAATAAATGTAGGCATGTTAATAATGATTTAAATACCAATATAAACATTAATGAAAAAACATTTTTTCTCATTAATTTCAAATAATACTAGTATTTATGTTTCTATACTCATACCTGATATAAACTTATGACATTGATCATATTGGTTGTTCACCCAACCCAAATAAACATATTATAATCAATGGGTGGGTATGGTTAAGAATGTGATTCCTTTGGATTAATAACATCAATAAAGAATAATAAAAAAATTATTTTTATTTTTAAGGGTGAATAAAATTTTAATGGTATTTTATGGAGAATAAAATATGAGATGAAAAATAAAGTATGTTTCGTCAAGAAGGCGGTAGTCCTAATGTACACCAGGTTGATGTATCCATTTTTCGTTAGAATAAGAGGAAGTTAGGAATTGGTTTATCTTTTCATAATATTAATCTTGTTTTAAATTACATATTATTTAATTAAATACCCATTTTTTCTAACCATTTAATAAAAATAAGGAAAACAAAATGCATCACTTTATTGAGGTGGTTATCTTCATGAATGCAAAGACAATGTTTTTGTTTTTCTAATGGAAAATTGAAATGATGGGTAATGTTTTTTTCATAAACTTAAAAACATATTAGGTTATAGATAATAATTAATTCTTCATTATTAATAGTTAATATATGGTTGTATTAGAATAATAGAGAACAAAAAATATTAAATAGTGATTAGTACTTACATTGAGAGTTTGAACTTTCTTGTAAATTACTTCTTAAAAATTAAGGATATTGAAAAACTTATTTTGATTAGATTCTTAGGGAAGTGGAAGAGTATTCTATAGGAATTAAATTGGGTATTTTGCAAGAGAAATTATAATTATAGTGTGGAATTGAAGGGGTTTTAGAAGTCCCCTTTTATACTTGAAATGAAGGAAAATTTCTTAAATATTAATTTTTAATATAAAATGAACGCATGTTTCACATAGAAACTAGATTAAAAATTAGAAAATATTGATAGAAGAAAAGGTTTCATCGGGGAACACCTCAAAAATTCATTTAAAGACATTTTTTTAACATTCTCTAGATCTTTCACACTTAGTCATACTTTTATTACTTTAATTTACATTTACCATGGTAACTATAATTTTAACCTATGCAACAAAATTTCAAGACTAAATATAAAAATAACCTTTTTACCTAATTAGAAAATTATAAGTTTAAATATAAAATACATTTTATAAAATAAAATTTCTATGGGTGAAGGAAATAAATTTTAATATTTTCTCACATAACTTGTAAAAACCAATTTTATAAATAGATGAATCTTTAAGCATACAAATTATATTTTGGATAAAATTTTCAAAGTTTTTTTATTTACATGACATTAATTAGTTTATTGTTAACAATGAAAAATTATTTATAATTCATATCAATCCAAAAACCAATTTCACTTTGTTGATACATAATAAAAATAAATGGGCCAAAAATAGTTTTTATTAAAATAAATATTTCATAAGTTTCAAAATGTCAAACATTGGTTTTATAAAATCAGTATATTATTTTTTTAAAAATAATTTTAAGCCTCAAATAAATTTTTGGTCATGAAAGTTGTTTTATATGTTTAAAATTCATACATTGTTCATGATAGTTTCCAAAAAAAACTATTATAGAGTTATAAACTAAAATTTTCACTATTCCCCTAAAAAAACAACTATTTTAGAAAAACATAAAATATTACTATCAGAAATTTTTTAGATGTTGAATAAAAAAAGGAATTTAATTTCATCAAAAAAAATTCTAAAATGTAAAAATTTATCTTTTAAATTAAAATACAATATATAAAGGAAAACTATTTTTATACAAAAATACACTTTTAATTATTAAATGTTTTTAATCTTATTTCATATCAATATATAATTAAATGGTTGTATATATATTAGTTTGTAATATTAAATATTATAATAATAAGATTTTAAAAGTGATAAGTTTATATTGTAATATAAAATAAACATTAATTTAAAAAAATTTCTTTCAAAATATAAATTTTTAACATTTAATGTCTTAATAACATTTAATTAATTTGTTATATATGAACCTTTAAATTTAATAAAAAATTAAATTATTATTTAAAAAATATAAATATTTAATATATGAAAATATATGTTTTAATAATAAATAATTTTATTATCATTTTATTTACTTGAATATTTATTATTATTGTAATTTTTGTGGTAAGGTTTCACATTATATTTCATTATTTTAATAAGGTTTGTGGCCATTTGTTTTATTTTGGTTTTGCATGGATAGAAATACATAAAAAATAACAATTATTTATAGTTCAAATAATACTAATATCTTGAGGTGGTAGACATAGGATCCCTATCCATGTGCCTAATTGTGTACCCAATGTGGGGTCTGATGAAATGTCCAACATGGCCACTAGTAGTGTAACACACAGAAGCTCTAGTCAACAATAAATCATTGACATGATTCCCCACATGGGTGGTTATGATGATTTTTAGTCAATACCCTATGTCTCTCTACATAATGTGTTCTAAAAACACGTGTCGCTTCTCCCTCATCTTCTACCCTTTACCCAACAAGAAAAACATGTGGTGTGTATTTTCTGAACTACATAATGTGAAGATGTGTTTTTTTTAATGAAAGTCCATTATGATAAAATAAAACCGCCATTTATCCCCAAACTATTCCATAGAGTCCCTAAAAGATTCCATGAAAATTTATATAAGGCTTTTGAACATAAATAAACTTTTCTATAGAGAAATTGGTGGGAAAAATAGATAGCCTTTGGTGGGGCATAAAACATCAAAGTTTCAAGCTGGGATCCACACCACGCAACCTCTTCACCTTGATTAAAATTTGATCAGTCTCCTATATAATTCCCCCTCCCTCCCCCTCTAATAAATTTTACAAAATAATGGGGAGAGACCCACCGTCATGGATTATGTGTGAATAAACAAGGAGAGGAACGAAAAGAAGTTGAAAAGGAAAAAGAAAACCACCTCTTAAAGAACACGACTTCATTCCTAGAAGATGAAGAGATTTTGAAACTTTACTAGGAAAATTCCTATGTTTCAAACTCAACTGAGTAGTCAAAATATTAATCTGAGACTATTTTTTGAATAAATAATCATTCTTATATATTAAATTATTAAAATTAAAATTAATTAAATATTAAATATTCTAAGAAAATATGACTAGCTCAAAATTCCATAAAACTTATTTGATAGAGTAAAAAACCTATTCTAGAACCAATAGAGAGATTAAAAATTATTATAAGGTTAGTATATATTTTATATATCCATTTTTTCTATTATGACCATACAAGAAAAAAATCAAATTTCATCTGATTTCAATAACACTTGACAACACGAGTCATTACAATACGAGTCTGGGGATGTCTCAAGATCATGCTCAATAAATGTTTGAGAAAATTCAAACCATTAAAGAACATAATATAACAAAACAAATATTTGATAATACCTATAGAAATAATCTTTAATTATATTCATAGTTTGAATTCATAGATAAGGGATTCCTTCAAATATCACCATATTAGAGGGTTATGAAACTTAGGAAAAGGGAAATTTAAGCCCTACACATATTTTTCCTTTTGAAATCCTCAATTATTTGGGATGATAGGTTATGATATTTCACTTCTACAAAACCTATATCATGTTCATGATGTCTTCCATGTATCTCTTTTGAGAAAATGTATACTAGATCCATCACTTGCACTAAAATAATATGTTGTATAGTTAGATAATGAACTCTCGTCTAGGTAATAACTTGTAATAATATTGGATTTTAGATATAATGTTATAAGAAATAAGAAAAATCCCTTAGCTAATGTTATTTAGAGGAATCATATATTTGAGGAAGCAATGTGGTAACATAAGGAAGTACTAAGTAGAATTACTCTCGTTTTTTAATTTCTGTAATGAAATTTTAATATAAAAATTCATCTAATTGGGGAAGAATATAACACCTCTTGATTATAGTATATATTTACACTTAAATAAATCTACTAGTTTTTATATAATGTGATACAAACAACTCATAACTAATTTTAATGATACTTTTTTACAATAAAAAATCAAAAACATTTCATGATATTTATATAAAACATAATTGAAATAATACATTGTTTTTCAAAATTAAAAGTATTCTAATTCAATTTGGGAAATACAATTGATTATAAATAATAAATATTTATGAACTGTAATTTTTTTTCTAAATATATTGAATAAAAAAATAAAAAAAATGTATTGATAAAATAAAAAGATTTATTAGAAAAATAAATTAGTAAAATTTATAAAATAATTAAATAACTATTAGGAAAGCTAGCTAAATTATTCATGACTAAGGAAAAATGTTTTTTAAACATTGTGTTTACTATATATTATACATGTTATTATTTTAATGTCAGATTTCTCATATTTCAAGGATGATGTCTGATGAAATTAATTATATATATTTATATTCAAACAAATTAACAAAAATACAATGATTACTATTTTGTATGTCATAATAATAAATTAATTTTTATTTTTAAAAATAAATTTGCATTACAAAATTATATTTACCAATAATAAAATTATTTTTATCACCATTATAAATTTAATCCTGTATAATGGATTTAATATTTGGAATATTCATGTCCAATTTTTTTAATAAGTTCAATTTTATTTTATTCAGAACCCCCCCCCCCTGAACAAGTACCCCTTTTGGTTTAGAATGAAGACTTTCAACCCCAAAATCCCCCATCAAATATGACCAGATTAAAAACTAGAATTGTGGGTATCTATCATATGTATGGGATGCATTACCTTGGAAATATTATCTAAAAAAATAGATCTGATTCTTCAATTAACCCAAGATATAATAAAATGGAAAGGTTGTAAATTTCAATCTCATTTATGACTATATGGAAAATAATGTATAGTAACCAACGAAATTGAAGACCAATCTTACAATATCCACTAAAGCTATTATGAAATCCTAAAATTATCAAACATTAGAACCCCCATTCTCCCTTGAACTATCCTACAAAATAACTCAAGAAACACTGTAGAGGGATAAGCACAAGGGAGTACTAAGTATGATCATATATCAAAGAAAAAAATCCTTTAAATTCATTGTATTGAAATAGATATGTGTAAAAACAAAAAATAAGAAACATATAGAAATAATAATAAAGAAACTCAACCATATCTAGAAATAATCATGATCACGGATTTTATTAGTATCACTAATAATCATTAAATCACAATGATTATCCAGATCATAAAAATTTATATTCAAATAGTCTATAGAAAAATACATTTCAAACATCTTGAATTACTATAATTTCAATCACCTTCCCCTCAAACATTGAATTTTCATTATAAAATAACCTTTATAAAATAAAGGAAATAACATAAAAATAAATATTAGAAATTTTGGCCCCTAGAAATATAATTTCTAACACTCTTATCCATAAATACGATGTCATTCCAACTAAAAATAATAGTGATATGGTAGGAGAAAAAATCATTAATGTATAGATTAATGGAAAAAAAATAATAGAAAAATAAAAATCATTCACCTTTCAATCAAAACCTAAACACTATTATATCATGAAATCCCCATTTTCACACTACAACATATACAACAATTCTAACAATATCATCTTCCAATGAAAAACTATCCTCCATCCCATCAATAATCATCTCTACATAACACCAAGTCATATATTTCAAATATTTCTTTATATATAACACTATAAATTAAAACCATTATAATAATTCATAAGAAGTATTCAATAACCATAAATCTTGGATGAAAAGAAAACATAAACAAATAATATCAATAAGTATCATAATATTGTAAAATCATATCAATAATAAGTTCACTCATAGCTTACTCACCCATCATCAGTTCAAGATTCTTCCTACACCCAAACCATTATTTAATAACATTGTTAATCACACACATATCTATGTAAATATTTTAATTACATTATTTACCGCATTAATATGCCACACTCATGATTAGATTTATTATTTCATTTATTCAGTTAGTCATGTCATAACATGTGGAAAAAATACATTTCTTTAATCATCCTCTTAATATTTTATTAATTCTTTTGTCCAAATTCAAAAATTAATTGGATGTTTCATCTAGTTATTTTTTCATAATAATCATTAGATTAGTGAAATCATCAAACCTTTCTTCAGATAGATAATATATCAAGGGAAACTAAATCAATCTCCACATGAACACTCATTAATCTAAAATTGAAACCCCGCTACCTAAAAACACCAACTAAATTCACAAATAGCCATATCTATGTCCTACTAATAGACTGTCAACTTCATAGAACATACTTTGCTAAAGCAGTAGCTTCCATAATCACATATTACCCAAATAACACATGGAAACCACAATATCATTCTAGAAATTCCCTCATATAATAGGTTACTTATAGTTTACCCCAACCATCCCAACCCAACAACACTCTCATAAAATAATGCACCAGTCCATCATTCCCAATGCCTTTTAGATACAATAATATACAAAAAATGTTTTAAAGAACTATTAAACATGAAATGGAAACCACATTAAGGGAATAAAATTACTAAAGTAATCTAGAAATATTCCCACACCATAGAAACATATTGGGACAAAGTATGATGTCCAATCATCTAATCTCAAACTAACTCATGACAAAACCACTAGAAATTGTCCTCCGAGATTATAACTATCCAATTAATTTAGAAATAATGTAATTATACAATCATTAAATAATATCACATTATTCAAGATTAATATTAATTTTTAGTTTACACCTTTAATAAAAATCCTAATATTAATACCATTAATTATTTCATATCTAATATTATATTCATTATTTCATTAATGGGAGACTTTCAAGAATTTTATAATTAATTATAGACTATAGTCTCATCACATTTTCAATTTTATCACATTTATTCCATATAATTATTTATAACTGAAATGAAAAACCTGAGAATAAATCAGAAAACATATTTAATGAAAATAAATAAGGTTATCTAACCTTTTCACCTACTATAATACTTTCACACACTTCTCTAAGAAACCTTCCAACTAGATTCCTTATAAACTATATATATAATAGTATACTAAAGAATTAAATTAATAAAATAAAATAAAAGGAGTAATAAATTAGGATGAAATAGAAATAAAAATCATATATCCATCCCCTTTCTCCAAAATAAATTCCCACAACACTATTCCTGAGAGAAAATATAACTAAATAAGAAAAATGTAGCACCATGGCCCAAATTTCCAACCAAACAATCCAATTTTCAGAGTGCCACTAGGAATTAAGCATACCTCCCCAATCATTAAAGGCATTCGACAAGTTTTGAGGGTTTATAGAGGTGATATTTGAGATACTAAACCATCTGGTGATGATATAATAATGGTCTAAATAGATATTAATTGGAATAGAAATACCAAAAGAATAGACCTGTAACCCACCCATGGTGGAAACACAACAGACAACATTTAATAGTAAAATAAATAATAATAAAAAAATTAATTATATTTTCATAATTAAAAATCAAAAGATTCCATTTGTAGATATTGAAATAAAATATACATACATATCAAGTCATATAATACAATAATCAGAAGGGTCCCTAGTGGTCGACCAATGTACGTACATTTAATCATGATGATATAGAAAAAAAAAGAGAAACTCTAGATACAAAAAAAACCCATGTTCTCTTACCTTGCATCCCATTATAACATCCCAACACTAAGGTCTATCTCCAGATCGTGAACCTTAATGGATTCTAAAATCAATAAAATCTACATGAGTCCCAAAGGGCCCGTGTAAGGTTTGGGAAAGAATCTCAGCAGGCCACCACCGACCTATTCATATCCTAAATTTTTTATTAAATAAGTGTATAATAAAAATAAATAGAGGTATTTTATGTATTTAATAATCACAAGAATACTTGGTGCTCAACAAGAATGATGAATCTATCACCTTCTTCGACCAATGATATATTGCTGAAGATGAGAGGATGTTTATCCAAAGACCAAGGAATCCCCTAATGTAAATTAGTGTAAGTGGTCCTTTAGGTTTCACCTCTTACAAAATAACATGGAACCATGTTCCAACTAACACCTCATATCCCACTCAAGTCATAGACGTCCTGAAGGTATTCCAAAGAATTAAGAATTGGGTATTTTGGACCCCTACTCAAAATCAGATGTCGGGTGATAGAATGATTTCCAGGGCACAAAAATATATTCCATACATGTAATTTCACATTCAGATCAATAGTTTTTGTCATTAGGAATGTTGACTTTCATCCTCCCAAATAAGTATTTGACCAATAGACTCATGTAAGATCAGCCACATACCCTAACTAACAACAACATACCACCTTTTTATTACATATCTTTTCATTACATTTTACAAACAGACGATCTTCAAAGTATAGTGTCTTGGAAAAAAGGTACATATTACATGAAAATGTAAAAATTTATTTTAATCCTATTAACATGATTCTTTACATGTTTATCATATGTATAATTTCTATGTCTCACAACCTGGGGACATACATCAAAGAAAATGGTGAGCATAAGGCCCAGTAAGGGTAAATAAGGGAATCTGTTTAGTTGTGATATCAATAATAACTTGATGAAATACATAAAGACATGGGAAATGGAAAGATAGGAATATCATAAAAAATAACATGAATCATAGCATGGAAATGTGGCTAAAAAAATTTATTCATTCATTCATAATCATATCAATAAGGTCCATCCCCAAGGTGTTATAAAAATTACCCATGTTACTCAACAAGGTATCGTAAAACTTTTCATCTCTAGAGATTAATTTATTTTCCCAATGCATTGAATCACTATCAGGGAACACCATTAATATGTATCTATTTTTATGTGATACCCATAGATAATAATTAAACATTTCATAAATAACCCATATATAATAATAGAGATGGGTTTTATATTCAAATCATGGAGTTTAAAAAAGTGAATAAAAACATTATAATTATATCATTTATATCCCAGGGAAAGGTAATTTGGGTTTTATATATGTTAATAAAAAATAAAATAAATAATTTTTATGTCTTTATTAATACCCTATGAAATAAAATAGGTTTGAGAATTCACATAAATAAAAATAAGATAATTTCTTGAGAAAAAGAGAGTGATTTTGAGGTGAAAATTCTGCAGCATAATGGCTCCACTACATAGTTTTAGAAAACATTAAAAAGGGAGCGGAAATTGGTCAACAATTCATAAAAGAAGAATAATGAAATAGAGGAATATATTAAAATGTAAATAAGAATGTGGTATGTATTCTTGAAATACACACCACATAAAAACAACTTGAATGGAAAAAAGAGACGTTGATAATTCCCTTACGACAATTTGGTAGCATGACAGTGTCACATAAAACTTTAGAAAATGATTTGATGAGAGTGGAAATTGTCTCTCATCATTTGGAAATAAAATGGACAGAAATAATGATATATAATAACATAACCCAATGTATGAAAATGGAAACTAAAATACATAATATAAAATAAGTCTTCACTAAAAGGGGAGGGTGAAAGGCTCCCTTACCTTGAAGAGTAACATCAAAAACTCAAAGTTTGGGACCTTGGGGGATTGAGGGAACCTTGGTAGGCCTCCTTGGGATGTAAAAAGACTATATTTTTTTGACGGGGAAATTAGATTGAATGGAATGAATATAAGGGTTGGTATTTAATGGAAAAGTGAGTGAATATTTTATTAATTTCCAAGGGACACATCATTAGTGGTATTTGAGAACCCATGTGATTTCCCTTGGTATTTGCAAATGGTTTACGCCACTTGGGACACCTAACATAATATTTTAATACAGATAAGTATACTATCATTTTAAATTACATATTACATCATTATGATGTTATAAAACACCCTGAAAACTCGAAATCTGTATTGTTACTAATAACTGAAAAAACAAAACATTTTATAAAAAATATCATTAATTCACCCTAACCTAATATAGATGTTATGAATTCAAAAATGAACTAAATTTTAATAAATTTATTTTCTAAATCTGATATTTTTAATTTTTATGTTAAATAACTATTTACTTGAAAAAATACAAATACTTAACTAATTATTTCTGAAACAGTTATTCACTTATGCAATTATATCATATTACCATTCAAGATGCCCAAATTATATTTATAATTACTTAAATGAGGTTACAATTCCATTAGTCATAACACTATTTATATGGGTAATATTACTATTAATAATTAACTATTCACAAAAAATTAATTCGATCTTATGAGAATGTAAATTTCTTACTGATCATAATAGTATATGCCTCTTTTTTATAATCATTTCACATTATTAATTATTTATAGAATAAAGAAAATATTTTAATATACCCTTTTTCACCATTCTTCTATAATACGAGACTTCTAAAAATGCATTATATATTTATTTTGACATTTGAAATTAATATTTTTTACCATAATAAGAAATAAAAATTTATTTATACAAAAGGATTACACAAAGGAACTAAGGACTCATTACATAGACCATTATAACAACTGCACAAGACCTATGTGTAAATTGTGCAATGGTGATAGAGTCTTGGGGTGGCTTAGAAAACACTGCCCGAGTGGTGATTTATATCAGCTTTAACTTCTCTTGAGGAGATTATGTTCAAATTTAACATGTTAAAGCTTAGCTTGGGCATGGTCTAGAGAAAGGCCCAATCATGTTATCTTCTTCCCATGATCCGAAAGATGGGCTTCGGATGGACAAAGTCCACAGTATGAGTCCACTGACTCTTCATTATTCATTAGCTATCCATTATTATTTCTATTTTAAAAACAATTATAATGTTTATAATTCTTATTGTTTCTAATGGTCATATTGATCTATGGTCATATAACAGTCAACCCCCAATGGTATTATTTCATTTATACTTATATATTTTTATTTACTACGACATAGTAAGACATAAATTTTCAGGAAACAAAAATATTAGTCACAAATTTAAGTTGTTACATTCTTTCCCCCTTAAGAAATTTCATCCCTGAAATTTCAAATCGTACCCTTAGAAGAGAAATGGTGTAGGTACTTCTGCCTCATAGAGTCCCTTGGTTCTTACATGGATTCTTCATGTTTGTGGTTCCTCCACAACACTTTAATAAGGTGGGTAGTCTTGTTGCATTGAACCTTGTCTCTACGATCCATTATCTCCACAGACTTCTCTTCATAAGAGATGTCATGTTCCAGTTGTACCACCTCTGGAATTAGTACATATGAAAGGTCAGGTATGTACATCCTCAAGAAGGATACATGGAAAAAATCATGAACTTGTGGTAGATTTTGAGGAAGTGGAAGTCTATAGGCCACTTCCCCTATGCAATAAAATATTTCATAGGGGCCATTGTACCTAGGGATGAGATTCCCTTTATTCCCAAAACTCATGACTCTCATCCAAGGTAAAATTCAAAAAAAAAATCATATGTCACTAACATAAAACATCATGTCCCTTCAACAATTGTTGGATGAGATATTTTTCCAACTCTGCCTTAATGTGTTGTTGGATGGCCAGAAAATTTTATGTCATCTCTTGCACAAGATCAAGACCAACAATTTTTCTCTCACCAGATTCATCCCAAAATTCAGGATTTCTACATCTCTTCCCATATAGATCTCCATAAGGTTCCATTTGAATGCTAGAGTGGAAGCTATTGTTGTAAGAGAACTCAACTAATGGGAGATGTTGATCCTATCAACCCTTAAATTCCATTAAGCATGTTCATAGCATGTCCTCGAGTGTTCGAATAGTCCTTTCAGATTGTCCATAAATTTGGGTGTTTATAGGATATAGTGAAATTCAATTTGGTACTCTGAGCATGTAGAATACTTCTCTTGAATATTGATGTGAACCATAGATCACGATCAGATATGATAGAAAGTAGAACTCCATGTAGCCTTACCACTTCCTTCACGTAAATCTTGTAATATTGATCAAGATATAAATCATACCGAATGGAGATTAAATGGGAAGTGTTGGTGAGATGGTCCACTATAACCCATATCACATTATTTCATTTGGATGTTCTCAGGAGACTAGTGAAAAAGTCTATAGTGATATTGTCCCACTTCCATGATGGTATGGGTGTCTTTTCTAATACCCCTCTAGGAAACTGTAACTCTACCTTCACTTACTAACATACCCAAAAATTTATAGTATATTTAGAAATATAACTTTTCATGTTATCCCACCAATAATGATCATGAAGATTCTTATACATTTTCTTGCTTCTAGGTTGTATAGAGAAAGTAGAGCTATGAGATTCATCCATCATCTCCTTCTTTATTCATGGAATAGATGGAACACATAATCTTGTATGAAATTTCAGTACACCTCATGATCAATATTGATCTTAGGAAACATCCCATCCTTAACAGCCTCAAACTTCTTCAGTAACAAAGGATATTATTTATGAGATTTCTTAATCTTATCTAGTAATAAAGGTTGATAAATCATGTTGGATAGGGTTGATGATTTCCCTTCCCTTATAATTCTTCTGTCCATTTTCACTATGTCTTGGATCAAGGGATTTATTTGAATCCTTAACAGGGATATAAAAACTGGGTCTTTCCTACATAATGCCTAAGCGACTTTGTTTTCTCCTCTGGAATGATAATGAATTAAAAAATATTAGTCATTAAGAATTTAAAACCATCTCCTCTATCTCATGTTCAATTCCTTCTGTGTGAAAATATAATTCAAAATTTTATGGTCTGTGTATATATAAAATTTCTCCCTATAAAGATAGTTCCTCTTTATTTTCAGAGAAAAAAGAACCGCAACCAGCTCCATATCATGCATAGGATAGATCTTATCAAGATTTTTCAACTATCAAGATGTATAATCAATCATCTTTTCATTTTTCATGATGATTCACCCAAGACCTTTTAGAGATGCATTGCTAAAAATAATGAATCCTTTTACACTTTAGGTAAGAGTTAACATGGGTGTAGTGACCAATATCATTTTCAACTCTTAGATACTTTTCTCACAGTCCTTTGTCCAGATTAACATGACCCCTTTTTGAGTTAACTTTGTTAATGGATTAGAAATTGATGAAATATTTTTAAAAAACTTCTAAAATATCCTACCAATCTAAGGAAACTATGAATATTAGTTATTGATGTAGGTTGAGACCACTCTTCTACAAATTTTGTATTTTCAGGGTCAATTGTGATTCCTTCATTGGTTACAATGTTCCCCAAGGGAGCAGCTTCTTGTAAACAAAATTCACATTTTCTGAACTTTCCAAAAATCATTTTCTTCAGTGAAGTTCAAAAAATAACCCTTATATGATCCTCATACTCCCTACGAAATTTAGAATGCATCAAAACATCATCAATAAAAACTACCACAAAGTTATCATGGTAATATTTAAAGACTCTATTCATAAAATCCATAAAAATGGCATGATCATTACTCAATAAAAGAGCATAACAAGAAACTTTTAATTCTAGTATCTTGATCACAAGGCAGTTTTGGGAATAATATATTTCTTCACCCTCACTTGATGATAACCAGATCAAAGAACAATCTTAGAGAATAATTTAGCCCCATGAAGTTGGACAAATAGTTAATCAATTATTGGAAGAGGGTATTTTTTATTCACTATGATCCCATTCAGTGCTTTATAATCTATGCATAGATCAATTGATCCATCTTTCATCTTCACAAAGAGAACATGTTATCCCCAAGGAGACACACTAGGTCTGATAAAACCCTTCTCCAAAAGATCATGGAGTTTTTTCGTTAATTACTCCACCTCCACATTTTCCATCCTATATGAGGTCTTTGATATCAGATGAGATCTAGGTATAAGTTCAATGGATAACTCTATATCTCTTTCCAGGTGAGGATTGAGTAACTCCCTAGGGAATACATCATTGTATTCTTAGACAATGGGGATATTTTCTATCCTTAAACTCTAATTTCCCTCTTTTTATTCACCGATAAACTCTATTTAGAAGGCTATAAGAGGTTCTTCTAGAAAAGAATATGGTCATGAAATCTCTCCTAGGAAGATAACTGTAGGTTTCCCATTCAAGACTACTGATATTTACTTACTTCTGCATTTGATCATTTAATTATTCTTTGAGAGGTAGTCCATCCATAGTATAATGTCGAATTCTAGCATTAGAATGAATACTAGATTTGCGATAAGATTGTGCTCACTAAAGTAAATACTATATTTTTGAAATACTATTGAGGCTTGGTTAATTATCTCAAGGAGTCTTGAATGATAACTCTACTTTTATAAATTCATGTGTTTATTCAAAATTATTTGTAAACTTAGAGGAAATAAAATAATTCATAGAACTAGAATCAAACAAAGTAATTTCTATCTTTGATAGAAAAACAATAGTACCTACCGACACATCATATAGAGCTTCAATATCATATTTTGTGATAGAAAAAACATGACCTTGCTCATGTGGACTTTTCTGAGGCTGATGGGGACTTCCCTCCACTGCCCTCAAATTTCGACAGTGATTGGAAAAGTGCCCAAGCTATCCACACTTGAATAATTGGACTTTAGGTAGGTCCTACATCATCTTCCCTTTGTTTTTAGTTTTGGAAAGCTGGTGATTCACCTCAATATGACAATTCTATGTGATATTGACATCTCTTCCACACATGTTTCACTCCCAGGTTCCAAGTAGGTAGTTCCCCAAATGCTTCTTCCCATATTTATTACATGTGTCACGTTGCACTTGATTGCCTCCAATTCCCTAACCAAAGCTCATCCATAATCTTGGATCCATTGATTTCTTATTTTCATTGGATTTATGAGACCATTGTGTCTCACCAATTCTTCTTCAACTTTTATATCACTCTTCACGATCTCCTCATATCTATCATAGAGTTTGTTGGTTATATTATTTCACTGATGAAGTATTAGTCCCCCAAATAATCTATCCAACTTCCCATCAGGATCCATTATAAAGATTGAGGTGTAAGGAGAATTTCTTTTAAAGTTCATCTCCTAGATTCCAATAGTTTCATTATCCTTGTACTTTATCTCAATAAACTCCTTCTCTATTATTGTTCTCATCAATCAGGGGAAATACTAATTGATGAGGATACCTTTGAACTTTTCACACTCCATAGCTTCAACCTATACTCTTGGCCTCATGTTTTGAATCAGTTCCGACCACTGATTAGCTTCTCCTTATAAGTGTTAAACAACTATGGTGATCTTCTATTATTCTAAATTGCGATCATAGAAAAGATCTATTTGATAGAGTTGATCCACTATTTAGAAATTAATGGGTTTTTAGATCCACTAAACATTGGTGGTCATTAAGACATAAATGACTCAAATTTTTTTCCCATCATGGGGAAAATTGGTCTCTCTTCTTGATTCAGGTTATTTCCCATAACATTAGTCAAATTTGTTCATCATTATCATAAAATTTTCCATTTCAGCTTCCATCGGAGGTCCGCCAGCTGATGGTCCATTACGGTCACCATTTTCATGGTTCCTCCTATTTCAAAATATTTTCTAAAAGAATAAAACAATAGTGGGAAGATTATTTATTTTATGAATAATTTAATTATAAATGATTTTTATATCTTAAAACATCATTAATAAACATATTATTCTTTAACATCAATTACATTTCTTTATAAATCCTTCATAATGATTCATAAAATTTTTGTTATGAAAAGAACATATCCCTCAGGTTTTTTAAACTATGAGATAAGAAAGGCCTATTTTCATACACTAGTCCCCGTTCGAGTCAAGATAAAAGTATTATTTTCAATATTTACTCCTAGATACATATGTTTTAGAGTCACGTGCACTTGTTTGAATCCAAACAGGGATCTATTTGTTCAAAAACAACTTACTTAATATTTCACCAAAATACAAGAAAGTTTTCTTATATTTAAAAAATTATATAGGGTTCTTCCTAAGGTTTTCATAGCCTAATTTCTAAATTAACTAAACTATCATTTGATATTGACTATAGTATCCCATCTTTTTATTACCTAAATTTTCATTACATTTTACAAATAGAAGATCTTTAAAGTCTAGTGTCTGAAAAAAAGGTACATAATACATGAAAACATAAAAAAGACATTTAATCCACTTGAAAGGATTATTTAAATGTTCATCTAAAGTAAAATTACTACATCACATAACATAAAGACATACATTAAAGGAAAGGGTGATCATAAGGCTCAGTAAGGGTAAAGAAGAGAATTAGTTTACCTGTGATATCAATAAGAACTTGATGAAATACATAAATACATGATAAATAGAAAAGAGAAATATAATAATAAAAAGAAAGTGAATAATAACATGAATATTTGGATAGAACATTTAATTTATACATTCATAATCTTATCACCAAGTTCCATTCCCAAGGTATCATAAAAATTTCCCAGGTTATTCACCTATGTATCGTAAAACATGTCATCCCAAGAGATTAATTTATTTACCCAATTCATTATAGAAATATCATGGTGAAACCTTAATATTTATTTATTTTCATGATTTTCACATATATCATAATCAATAATTTCATAAATAACTCATACCAAAAAAGTGAATGGTTTTATATCAAAATCATGGCATTTTAAAAAGTGCATAAAAACATGACCATTACATAATTTATAACCCACAGAATGAGAATGAGAGTTTTATGTATGTAAATTCCAAGCTGAAATAAATAATTTTTATGTCTTTATTAATACCCCAACAAATGAAATTTGTTTGAGTATTCACATAAATAATATAATATAATTTATTGCAAAAAAGAGAGAGATTTTGAGTTGAAAATTATGCAGCGTAACAACTATGCAACATGGTTTTAGAAAATAATAAAAAGAGTGGGGACGTGGGTCACCCATTCATAAAATACTCATAATCAAGTATAGTAACACTATAAAATGAAAATAATAACATGTTATGTAATCTTGAAGGATGCACCACATAGAAAAGAACTTGAAGGGAAAAAGTGACGTTGAGAATTCTCTTACGAAAATTCGGTAGCCTAACGACATCACATAAAACTTCAGAAAATGAGTTGATGAGAGAGAAAAGTGTATCTCATAATTTGTACATAAAATTGATAGAAATAAATATATTTAGGAAAATAAACCAACATAAAAAAATATAAACTAAAACACATAACATAAATAAAGTCTTGACTAAAAGAGGAGGGTGAAATGCTCCCTTACCTTGAAGAGTAACTTCAAAAACATGAAGGTTGGGACTTTGAGGGCTTGAGGTTACCTTGGGAGGACTCCTTAGTAGAAATAATTGGGAGGTAAAAAGACAATATCTTTGTATAGGTTGAATTTGGAATGAAAGGAATGAAGAAAAGGGTTGGTATTTAATGCAAAAGTGAGGGAATATTTTATTAATTTACAAGGGACAACTCAATAGTGGTATTTTCAAAACCATGATATTGACCATGGTATTTTACAATATTTTTGGCTACACGAGAAACCTCATATAATATTTTAATCCAAATGGGTTGACCATCAATTTAAATTACATATTACATCATTATGATGTCATAAAACACCCAGAAAACTCAAAATCTGTATTTTTACTAACGAAAAAACAAAATATTTTATGAAAACATCATAAATTTACCCAAACCTAATATCTATGTTATGAATTTAAAAATGAACTAAATTTTATGAAAATAATTTTATAAATATGATATATTTAATATTTATTAAAATCACTATTTACCCAAAAATATACTTATACTTAGCTAAATTTTTTCAAAACAGTTAATTACTTTTAAAATTATATGATATTACCGTTCAATATTCCCAAATTATATTTATACGTAATTATGTGAGGTTACTATTCCATTGGACATATTACTATTTATAAGGGTAATATTACTATTCATAATTTACTTTTCATCAAAAATTAATTTTATCTTATCAGACTCTATATTTCTTAATGATCGAAATTATATATGTTTAATTTTTTGAGATTCAGTTCCTATTATTAATTATTTAATGTATATGAAAATTTTTAAAATACTCATTTTTTTTCAATATTCATCAATAATATAAAACTTTTAAAAATTCATCCTATATTTATTTTGACATTTGAAAATCAAAATATTTACCATAATAAGAAATAAAACTTTTATTTAAACAAAATTATTACACAAAGTAACTAAGGCCTCATTAAATATCTCCTTATAACACTTGGATATGACTTATGAGTAAGGTGTGAAATGGTGATAGAATATTGGGGCAACAAAGAAAAAATTGCCTGAGTGGTGATTTCTATCTGTTTTAAATTCTTTTGAAGGTGATTATGTTCAAGATTAACATGTTTAAACTCATCTTGGGTTTGGTCCAGAGAAAATCCCAATGATTCGACCTCATTTCCAAGCTCTGACAGATGGGCTTCGTACAACCCGAGTCTACTAGTGGAGGCCATCGAGTATTCTATATGCATTAGTTATCCATTATTATGTATATTTTAAAAAAAATTGAAACGTTAAAAATTATTATTGTTTCCAATGGCCATATTGACCCATGGTCATATAAAGGTCAAAACCCAATTGTCATAATTCATTTATACATATAGATTTGTATTGATTATGAAAATGTAAGACATACATTTTCAAGAAACAAAAATATTATTCAAATGTTTGGGTCATTACACAAACATTCTAAACACTTTCAACTAATGGATCATCACCATACACATGGATTTCTTAGGTAAGTACCTATAAAAATTCTAAAAGATATAATTACCTCAGGCATCTACCCACACTAGTTGTCAAAATCCCCTCATCATCTAAGTCTTACTGTGTGCAAAGGATTCCAAATAATATATCAGACAACATGGTTGAGCATCATTAGCCAACTAAGAACCTATGCCACAACTTTCTGGAACCTCATTCCCCTATTACCATGTATCTAAAAATAATTTTCATTGGAATATCATATCACTTAGGCCATATCCATAACCTGACAGCCTCTCCACCTTAATCGATGATCATGACACCCAACCAGGGATCAACATCACTCAAAAAACATATATCTCAGGCCATGCATGGAATAATGATAACATCTCCTCAAAAGTGATATCCAACGCTATCCCAATAATTGGGATGATCCCATCCTATTCAAATTGATCTCATTAATTTAATATAAATAAATTAAACAATTCCATTTAATTTAAAACGGCACCCTCAGGGATGATCTGCATAGGGTTTGATGCTTGTCGTCAAGCATAAACCACATTAATAATTTTAAGAGCATCCCATATGATAATATAAACATCATTTAATTAATTTAAAAAAAGTCCATTAATTTAACATGTTCTCTATCAATCTACATAATGGTGCACTCAATGTTGAACCAAGAAACCAAAAATCATAAAGAAATATGTGCACCACTTATATCATGTTGGAATATTACCACACATCTGATCATAGACCCTAAATCAATCCAATTCAAATGAAATTGATGTTTTTAATGAAAACCCTAAAAATATTGTAAAACCACTCACATGTATTTAGCGGACTGTGAGACAAGAGTAAGGGAAAAGAGAAGCAAGAGGAGTTCTAGCATTATTGATACAGATCCAACTCCGTAGATAGATCGAATAAAATATTTATAACAGATAATCTAGCTCAAAATCTAGGTGATGAAGAAAATTATTGATACATGATACTATGTGAAACCAATTTAAGGGAAAGGAGGAGGAAAATGAGACCTATAATTAGGGAAAAACATAAGTTCAGACTATTATTGGGCTGCACAGTTAGCTCGCAATGTTTTCATAATTGTGTACCAACTATGTGGCTTCTACTTCTTATGAGCCAATACACAGACTATTACCTCACACGATATGTCCAAAACATGATGAGCCTCTATGTATCCAATTTTTATGTGTCACTAAGCATGCATATTGCACACGTTTTTCCGAAAATGTGAGCAAGATGTCTGGCTCCCTCTACAAAAAATTATAGAGCTCGTTACATGATCATGCACCCCATATAGCTTGGTTTTCCAAGCCATGATTTGCGAATTTTGAGGGCACATGGCTTCTACTTGAAGATCACATGGTTTGTCCAAACTATGTGCCTTAATCTTTAATCTTAGAAAATGAGGGCTTTTAGCTTCTGAATGACCCAAAACCCAACTGAACCCATGTGAACCTTTTCAAGCCATAAACCATGGATAACAAATGTACTGGTTTAAAGAAACTACCAAAATTATGTTCCATTGATAAAAAAAAAGTTGGCACACCCATAAAAATCACTAATTTAAAATATTAGAGGAATTCAACCCTCTCCATGAAACCAAGACATTACAATATCCCCACAATAACATAGATTATCCTGAGGTTATAAAAAATTAATAATAGATCGTACCGAACATACCCATATCTTTAAAAATAATCCAGACTACACTAGTATAAAAGTCACAGGTCAATGACCTCAAGACGCTCCCCAACATAGGAGTTCCCTACCCTGTCACATCCAGACCCAAAAAAATAGATGCACCATTAATAATCTCCAAACTCAAATTCCTTTTGTGAGGCATCTTCACTCATACACCTCATTAGTTTCTCCCATATAATACCTGATACTGTTCAAGTACCATATCTTAGTGAATTTCCACCTTGTTTCTGTGTCGCACATGACACCTATGAGGTCTCATATCTCATCATATTCTCAAATCTACCCTAGTACCTCGTATCTCAATCAACATTTTCAATGATCGATGCCCACGTTTAAGACATGGTTCCACGAAACTCATATAGATATATATGCAATGAACTTGAGTCAATGCTAGATTATTGAACAACATCTTGTTTGTTTATAGATACATCCCTAGAACCTTAAGCACCCAAAAATGACAAGATTTTAAAAAGGATATTCCACAAAAAAACAAGAAAACATGTCTATGCCCATGGAATACCTAAAAACATAACTGGATCACCACCTTTCTCTGACCATGGATGCTCCAAAACATGCACCTGGACTGAAGATCAAATGTCTAAATCCTGACATCCCTACAATACTTCACCAGCCATTGACCCTACTATTGGTTCCCACTATCTCATCCACGACCTCCGTGTGAAAATGAATTGTGGATACCAGTTCCGGGTACCTTTCCCAGTATGTTCTCATAACCCCGAGTCTACCCTAGTCCATGGATTCTAGCTATATAAAAATGATTCCATCATAACCTCTCGAGATACCCAACCTATCCAAAATCTCACCACTCCTTCAACAATTGATCTGAATTTTTCTACACATGCCCTGATTTCCCACACTAGAATCACACCATCGATGATCCACTAGATGTGGTCTTCTTGAGTCCCTGGAATGACCACTACACTAGAACTCCTATCAGACCAATTTCCTAATACCTAAAGTATCACAAGTAACATCAACTGAAACCATCACCCAGATCAAATATGACTATTCCTTCAAGTTTCCCTTGACTATGAGGTCCTCAAACACTTCCTTCGATAATGAGGCCAACCTGAAGATGCTTACTAGTACCTGAATGGAATTAAATAAACCATCCTCAAAACATATCACCCATGAGGTGTTTTCACTCACCATAAATGGTGTGAAGTGATAAAATTCGGTGAAAACCACTTCATTGATCATGATGGGCATGTCTCCCTATGATAGGTATAATGACTCCCAAGATCTCTCGTCCCTCGGTGTCTCTTGAATGAAGTTATTGAATGAATCTTTCCAAAAATCCCTTCAATGGAGATCCCCCTTTTCTACCCACCTAAACCTGCATGCCTCACCATATCTTAGTCAGTCCCCTAAGAATTTATGTATATAACTTCATCCTTCAGCCGGGGGTGTTTAAAGATGCTCAAAGATCATTTTCATAGAATCGATCCAATTATCAGACACATGTGGACCACCCTCACCCTAAAATTGAGGCGGGTGTTGTGATTGGATCTCTCGAGTCAGATACTCCATGAAAGGACTCACTCCATGATCTCCCATGTTAATACCCCATATGGCAAGTAACAATCTCACTCTAAGATTCTCATCAATACATGGCCCGAAGGATACCAAATTTGACGGATTCCCCGCCTATACCTAAGCCTATTTCTGAGCCTGTACCTGAGGCTCATTCTCTTCCTGACCCTCTAGAACTCATCCTGAACCTCTTGGGTCTCAACCTATGCATGTTACTAAGTCACTACATCCTTTTTTTCCAGGGCCCCATTGGTTCTCATCTCGGTATAATCCTACTAAATACCAATACCATGGTCAAACAACCCATATAAAAATATATATAACACATATATATAAAGTAGTAATAGGAACCACAATCCCATTACCCTTACTCTCCCCCACATCAACCATGTCTCAGAACATCCATCCTATTGGCCCCTTCCCCACCCATATCTGACCCTGGTATCACATATTCCTCATGCCACACTCATCTTGATGAACCATTTCACCTCAAACTGATGACCCCATCATCAATCCTAGTGATCAAAATCACCCTATATCAATGTCTCTTGTGGAACCTATAAGATCCAGTCACACAAACATATATAACATATCATATATATATTTCATTGCATCTACTTTCATGGGTTAGTTGAGTAATATTCCACTAAATAGATGTTAGGAAGGAAAACACCACTTAGCTTCCTTTTTCGACACTTTAAAAAATCCATCACCTTCAAGTGAAATCCAGGTCCCCAATGTAAATAATAATCAATTTATATCATAATCACACATGTATATATAGTCAACTATTATGTTCCTTTAAAAATAATAAACTGACACCCCCTACCATACCTTTCCAAGGGTCCAATGATCCCCCCTTTCCATACCAAGTTAAATATAACATGTCATAACAGTTAAAAACCACATCGAAGTGTGCCAATTGAGGTGGAAATCATATCAAATATGATACAAGATAAACAGATCAACAAATCCCACCCCTAGAATATTGGATTGTCCCACATGAATGGGGTTGCATGCACCCAAACATGATCTATAAAACCAATTTCTAAAAAAAAAATCTCCAGTCTACCATATCTCAAATATTAACACCTAAATATGGGTAAAATAAAACACTATTATACCATTTGTAGTGCCCCAACCTGAATTTACTCCCGAAAAGTGAAACAGGATGAGGGCCACTATGCCTTAAGTGCACCTCCTTGATCACTAAAGGATTCCAACCAGTAGCAAGTGTGTTAGGAGGTGATAGTGGAGAGAATAAACTCTCTAGTGATGATATAATAGTGGCATAAATATATATAACAATATAAAATAAATTCCAATATACTAGAATTGTAAACCGCCATTGTTGAAAACACAATGGACATCAAGTAATAGTGAAAACAATAATAAAAAAATACCATTTACAGAATCAAACATAACAACATGCCATTTGTTGATACTAAAATAGAACATTAATACATATTAGGTCATACAAAACATTAAACAAAAGGGTCACCATTGTGTGACCTTAGTACATACATAAAAACATGATGATATATAAAGAAAAAAATAGAAACTCTAGTTGAGGAAAGAACCCATGGTCCCTTACCTTCAATCTCATTCTAAAATCCCAACACAAACATCCATCTCCAAAGCCTAAACATTTACCTATTCAAAAATCCATAAAATCTACATGCATCCTGAAGGACCCATATAGGGCATCATAAATAATATCAGTATCCCACCGTCAATGTGTGCCTATCTTAAATTTGTGATTAAATATGTGTATACTGAAAATAAAGAATGGAAATTTATGAATTTAATAATGACAAGCTCCCCTTATTATAAATAGACACCATGAATTTGACAATTTCTTCATCCAATGATGGTATAATGTATATGAGAGGATCTGTGGCCTAGAACTAAGGAATCCCAAGATTTAAATTCATCTCAATGAACCTTCATGTTCCACCTCTAAAAAATCACCTAGAACCATATGAAAACTGACACCACTTGTCCCAATCATGTCGTTGACATCCCAAATGTACTACCAAGAAATAAAAATCCAGTTTCTCAGAACCCTGCTCGAAATAACCCATCAGCTCATAGCATGACATCCAAGACTCATTGATATATTTTCTCCAAGTAATATCACTATCATCTCAGTTTCCAATTTCCCAAGGAATGCCAATTTCCTTCCTCCCAAATAAGTTATAGCCCATCAACCTAAAGTACAATGAGCCTCAACATTCAACTAATAGTCTCATCACTATCAGCCAATGGATCCTCACCATCCATGTAGTTTTCTATGACAAGAACAATGAACCGATTCCCTAAGCAACAACTATCAGAGGCCTAAATCCACCGAAGTTGTCAAAACCACATCATCAACAGAGTCCTATTATGTTCACATGATTCTACAAGACACATTATCCATCACGAGTGAGAATAAATCACCAATTAAGAACCTAATACACACCATTACAACACTTTATGCCTCTATTATCATGTCTCTTAATTTTATGGTCATCAACATCTCAAAACACATGGTTCATGTACACAACCTGCTGGCCTTTCCGCCTTAATCGATGAATGTGTCACCCAACCAATGATAAAAATCTCTAAAAATACATATATATAAGGATATACCAATATTTATGATCACATTGCCTAAAAAAGATACCAATTCTATCAGAATACAAAATTTGAGACTGTCACATTCCCATGGAACTCAATAATTCAATATAAATTAATTAAACAATTCAATTTAATTTAAAACAACACCCCAGCCTAATATACCCAAGGTTTAAACCCTATAACTAGGATTAAACCCCTTATATACTTATAATATCATGCCAATTGGAATCTATTAACATAATTTGATTGATTTAAAAACTAACAATTAATTTAATAGGCTCTTTCTCTCTAAAAAAATCATGCGCTCAAAGATGCACCCAAAAAAACCACAAAATCACAAAGAAAGATGAACACTGCAAACCACCTATTTTGAGACGCATGCATGTTCCGTATGAGCCTCTATCTCGAACCAATTTGGAAGAAATAAATATTTTAGATTTACACCCTAGAAATAGGGAAAACCCACTCACACAAATTTAGCATGCCATGAAGCAAGAGAAAGGTAAAATAGAAGAAAGAGGTGTTGGAGCCATATAGATACAGATCCAGCACCGCATAAAAATCTAAGAAGAGGGCTTGGATAGATAATATTTCTCAAAAACTCTGGGAGGAACAAAATGAGGTCTCCCCACATCTATGCATGACCAAAAGAAAATAAAGGTGGAGGAAAATAGAAATAGAAGAGGAGAGAAAAACACAATTTCACACTTTTAATTGGAAACATGATTAGCTTACACGGTTTGGATAACCATGCTCTAACCGTGCATCTCCTTCTACTAAAGAGACAATCCCTACATCGTTAACATAAGCATTTTTTCCAAATCATGCTAAGTTCATGCGTAGCTACCCGTCAAGTGGAACTAAGCTTGCCTCTTGAACATGGTTTTTCCAAAATGTGTGCGGGCCATGTGGATGGCTGTATTAAAAACTACATAGGTCCTTGAATAAACAAGAACCACATACAATTCATTTTACAAACTTTTCTTCATTCATTTTTGGGGATCATGGTTTCTCCTTGGAGGAAACATGGTTTTTCTCAACCATAGACACCAATTTGTGCAGTTTTAATACTGAGGTTTTCATCCTCCAACAGACCTGAAACCCAACTGAACACACATGACACTTGTGAAATGATAAAGCATTACATAAAACAAAATATTGGGTTATGTGAACTCTAATAATTAATTTATTTTGATCAATAAAATTTTTATCACACCCAGAAAACCCAAAAAATCAAAATGGGTGAGGAATTATACCAGCTCAAAATACCCAGGATTTTATGAAAGAAACATGAAAATTTATATTCCTCTGGACCAAATCTCTACCACACCAGGCTCAAGAGAAAATTGGATGAATATGATAATAATATCCCCTCCCCCATTTTATATCCTTGTAACACCATGACCTAAGGGAGAGTTATTGAATTGAATGAACAATGATAGAGTAACCCTCCCCTAGATATAACTTCCTGACACTATGCCTAGATAAATGTATTGTACCTATCATATCTAATGGAATCATGGTGGGGACAAGTTATTAATGGTTTAGGTAGGAAAGTGAATTGGTTTTCTGTAACAACAGGGTTAGTATCAATATAGATAATGTTGGAACCATCAATAATTTAGGTGAAGGGGTTTTAAATTGAGTAAGAATGATTATAGTTCAAGTCATTCAATTCACGGGGAAAAATAAAGGGTTTAAAGATCAAATGGATAATATAGATAATTCACAAATTATATTAAAAATAATTAACTTTAAAATCGTGAATATTGGAAATACCCTACCTTAATCTATCCAAAAAACTCCACATGGATGGAATGAGATCTTGTCCACCAAAAGGTTTACAGCATCTCCCACCAACCAAAAATATCAAATACAGGGAAAAAATCAATCATAAATCCACCATAATCAAATACCAATTTAAAAACCACTATTACCATAATTTTATCCATTATAATCAGTATTGGGAAATTTAATAATAATAACCTCTATTTTGTACATAGAATAATATTTAATGAAGAGAACAAGAATTCCTCAACGGGCACACAACAAAAATAGAGATAGCGGGTTAGGGATGATAACCAATTGGAACACAAGAGTAAAAGGATGAGGAAATTAAAAACAAACTCTTATAATCTAAATAATATATCATTGGTCACCTAATCATAAAGGGAAAACAATGAATTTGAATGGGGTAAGAATCCACTCAATTAATGAAATTGATAATTAGCCTTTCAAATATTTAATAAAAACACATTCAAAACCCACATTAAATTAATTACTAATTAATAATTGAAACATTTAATTCAAAATGACATTTAAATGTTCTTAATTTTTGGAAAAATATTATCTGGTAAAATTTATATATTTAATTCGAACATTTAAAACTATATATTCATATAAATATTGAAAAAATGGTTGTAGGTCGAAACTGGAAGGGAATAAGATTTAATATATATAATAATAATACCAAAAAGAGGTAGATACACACTATGTTAGGCTACACATATTACCCTTATGCCGATCAGGATTTCAATTACACTCATGCAATAATAAGTGCATGAAATACATCCAGACATGAGACTTTTGAAACTCATAATACCCAATTCATACATTTTGAGTCTCATGGTACCCTGAGAAAATGTATTCAACTATGATGTAAGATAATCCAATGTAATGGTAACCCTATTTGACTTTACATAGGTTCATTCATACCCTTATGTAATCACATTAATCACCTTTACATAGTGATTCAGGACTTCTTACATATTTAGGAGACCTTAATTACCATTATGATAGATGAAAAATAGACCTTTTGCAAAAAAAGTCCCCTTACTAAGAGAAATTCCAAAATTTAAAAAGAGGATTTCTATGTTAAGAAAAATATTAAATCCATAATTTTAAATTTAATATAAATTTTTATAAATTACTTATCATCAAATAAATTCTGAATCTCCAAAAATAAATTTAAAAAAATTGAAATTAAATTTGATAAATTTTCAAAAATCCATTTTATGAATTATTTAATCAGTAAAACCTTCTAGCACAATGTGATCACTAGGAAACACACTCAAAAAATCCAATACCAAATAATGGCCATTATAGAGATATCATAATGGAAACAATACTTCATATTATACACCTCCCAAATAATTCTCATCCTCAAGAATAAAAAAATGGCACTTAGTGAAATGAAATATAAAGAGTGTGATTAAATAATCATGTTAAGATATAACTTTTAAACATAGATCTCAATATATCCAGGACCATTGTAACTATCAATAAGGATATAATACTATAAATATCCTATTAATATGTCTTCAACAACTAAAATACATTAAAATTATAAAAAACAGTTTCTTGTTTTATAACATTTTTAATAGTGCTTATTTCTTATAAAAAGAAAATGATTTCATCCAAAAGTAAAGACAATATTTTAATTGAAAATAGTGTTTTAAAATTAGACTTTACCTTAGTAAAATTATTGAAATATAAATATAAATAGTGATGATCTTATTATTTGTTTTTTAAAAGTAAAATGTGTCACTAAATCTTCTAGTTTTAAATTACAAAACTATTCCAATAATGAGTAAATCTATTCTAGAGAAAAAGATTCATGTTGAAGCTTTCTAAATTCATTAGTATTAAAGTAATATATAACAAATTGAAGAAGATTTATCATTATAATAAAAACATGTTATTATATCCTTAGACAAAACTCAATTTAACTAGCTGACTATCCACAAATCCAAACAAATGAATATTTTTCCTAAAAGAATATATATGGAACCAAACCATCACAAAAAATTCAACTCAAATGACCCCCATTCCAAGAAACCTAAAATAAGTGATATGTAAGAGACCCAAAACATAATATTCAATTGAATATACCTCTCAAATAGGATGAAATCTCCACCAATACATCCTTGAAAAAATCTTCACCTTCCAAACAAAATATAACTGGCTAGTGGAGACCATGAGTCCCACCAAACCATAGATTACTCATGATGGTACTATTATAGCATAAAACACAAGGAATAGAATATTATATATTTTTTAGGTATTGTTATACAATAAATATCAGGGAAATGATATCAAATCATTTATCACCTCAAATCCATTATTAAGGTAAGAATAAGTTTTGAACAAATAACATGAATCACAAAATCTCTAAAGGAAACACCATATCCTACAGGAAAACAAATTAACTGGGAACAAATATATTTTCCAATTATATTTCTTATTCCAAAACTTTTCATCATTACAATAAATGTTCACTAGAAATTTGAAATCTTTACTAGCCAACCATTCCAATGTCATCCCAACCCCTTTCCACATCATCTGTTTCATTCCACCTTAAACGCTTTCACTATATATCACAATAGGGTTACTGAGATAAATATCACAACCATTATTCTAGTAAAATATTACAAATCATAATTAGCCAGTTATCGACAAGTAAAAAAATAATATAGAATCCTTAGATCATCACATATCTAACCAAGACATTAATTAGAAATATAGAACACAATGTTAAAAAATCTTTGGAATAATATTCTACAGTGAATACATGGATTATTCTTGTATTACATTTGATCATCATACAATATTCAAAATACATGTATCAGATTTTCTTTATAACATGCTTATTTAAACAACTTCAGAACTATAACACACATCAAATCCATGAATCATTAATTAAGTCAACTTGATTATTACATTATATTATAATATTTTAACAATGTTTTAAGCACCTTAATCTTAGCATGGAATATACATAAATCAATATGTAATATATCATATCATTCTTTAATAACTAATTATGTATAATAATTTTCAATTTCACACATGCTATCCATAATTACTCAATTTATACCCATCACATATATATTTAGTTCCTTATAAGAACAAAATGTAATAATCATGTGTCAAAATATCTCAGTAATCCTATAAGGTAAACTAAAATGATTTTATTATTCTAGAACAATTTTATAGGTTTGAATAAATTTAGAAATTTTTGAAACATTAATCGATCACACACGTTTTATAATAGGATCTAAATGTTCTATATAGATTATTAATCAATGGATTTATATAAAAAACATGAATTTAATAACTTCACAGGTCATGAGTTCAACCTATCACATGAAACACAATTTCTAAAAATATTAAATCTAAAACATACTAAAAATATATTATTTTAAGAGTGTTATAATTTAACCCAAGTTGAATTTTTTTATTTGAAATTATTTTAAACTAATTCACAATAAACAGGGGAACTCTAAATTCATGGGGAAAATCTTTCAAAAAAATTTAATAAAACAACACCTTTAATTCCTAAAAATCTAATTTAATTTAAATTAACTATACATATAGTTTTCATTTAGTTCCTAACATGATTTTATAGGTTCATTAAGATGATATACAAATTAATATATAATGAAATATGGAATAATAAATGAGAAATATCATGAAAATAATACTCATTAAAAAACATTATCATTATTGGGTAGAAATTATAATTTTAATCCTAGTATAAATTAATATGTTTAATTTATATCATACTTCTACTGGTTCATCATGTATCAAATATTAATTAAAAAATTAAATCAGACATTTAATTTAAATCAAGTATCAAATCATGTTAATACTTATAATAAGGTATGTTCTAAAATGTCATGAGAAAGAAAATAAAAAGGACCAAACAATATTATAATTGTATCAACACATCAATATTAGTGTCAAAACCAAACTAAACATAATCTTAAATCAAATCCCAATTCATAATGAATTCTATGAGAATTATGGATTCCCTATCATAAAACTCTAATATACAATTCGCATATTTACACCTAAACATGGTCAGTAATCTAACAAGATCATTACATCGGATGATGAGAAAACTAAAATACTTTTTTCCTAGCCAGTATCCTATTCTTATAATATATGTTAATATTATATTACATTTTATCCCTTAATTACCCATGAAAAAATCACTTGTTTCAACTTTAAACACTATCCTTTATCTCAATTATCATTTTTGTAACAATTTTATCAAAACCTCCCTCTATATGTACTCCTCCTGAGCCAATAGTGTAGATGTGCATGACCTCCATGTCCCAAATCTAACAAGACCTAGTTCTACAACTAGTACCAATGGTATTTTTCATAGGATTGGGGGAATTACACTCAAAATATAATAAAAAAGTGAGAGATAAAATCCATTATTCAAATCCACTTATAATAAAATACAATAGTTAGTTATTTCAATCCTATATATGACTATATGAAACATAATGAAATATAACCAAGGAAATTCAATACCAAGATCCTAATCTCCACACCAAGTCTAATGATCAACCTCAACTTCCTAAGAAAAAGTACCCATGTTCTACCTTGAACTATCCTACAAAACTACTCAAGAAACATTGTATAGTGGTGAACACTAGGAATTACTCATTATTATCATATATAAATAAAGAAAAATAACAAGCGAAATGAATGTTCTAGGACAAATATAAATAAAATAATTGATTAAAAAAAGTATGGAAACAAGATAAGGCCACTCAACCATATCCATAAATAATTATCATCAAAACATTCATAAGCATATCCTATAACTAATCGATCATAATGATTCCCCATATCAAAAAAAATGTTCACAACTTGGTTATCAAAAACAAGAGATATGTCCAAAATATAAAATTAACATATTTTCTTACATATTCCTACTACAATCCATTTTATATAATAAAATAACTAGTTAAAATTAAGGAAAATAACATTATGATATATATTAAAAAACTGGAGCTGAGGGAATATAATTTCCAACTCTCTTGAAAATCAACTAATGTAAATTCCATCTCAAACTAGTATAAATTCGTTAATATAACCCCTCTTTAATTATCATAACAATGGATATAGAATAATATATAAATATAAATAACTCAACTTTCCATCACAACCTTCACACTATTTATCCAGAAAATCCATAGCATTACCCTTCTTTATGTGTATCTATTCCAACCATATTATCTTCTCACTCAATACTGTACCCCACACCATCAGCAATCATCATTGAATGACCCCAAGTCATTATGTGAAATTAGTGTATTATACAGAACAACACACATTAAAACCAATGTAAATATTAAAAATAAATATTCATTATCTGTATAGCATGGTAAAATATAGAACATAAAAATATATATATCAATATGTATCCCAACAAAGGAAAACAATAACCAAAGGGAACCTTTCATATAGCGTACTCACCCATCACCAGGTTCGTGATTCATCCTATATACAAACCATTATGTTATGCCATTATTAATTACATTTATAACCATGAAATATTTTTTTATCTACATACATAAAAAAAATTATAAGCTATGAAAAAATTTATCTTTATTATTTCATTTATTAACCTTAGTGCATTATAACATGTGGGAAACAATCCATTTATTAAGTTTACCTCTTCATAATATTCCAACAGTTCAATAAAAATTCATAAATTATGTTGAGGATTCAAATTTTTATTTTTTATTACGTGTCATTATAGTAAATAAAGAAATAGACCTCACTTCAAGAAATGTAGACATCCACCAAATATAATTATCTAAACCTAAGAACAATCATTATAAAAAAACATGTATCCCCACTAATTTCAAAGACCAACTAACTTAAAAAAAAATTATCCATTCACCAAAAGAAGACCATCCCATTACAAGAATATAACTCATAATATAAAAACTCCTACAACCATGTCTCATGAAACTCTCACATGGAAAACCCCATATCAACCTAGTATCTCACTTAACTAATATTTTATTGATAGTTTATCCCAACCATATCAATCCACCAACACTATCTTGGAAAAATTAATTAGGTCACATTTCCTCATGACTTCTAAATCCAGTCTTTTATATATGATGGTTCAAGGTTACATTACATTAGAAGGGTAAAAACTCTTACGGTAATAAAATCACTAACGAAAACTATCATCTTAACACACTATCCAAACTCACAGGGATATAGAATAAAGGTAAAACCTTAAATATTAAACTAACAAAAAACCTTACTACTGGACCTTATCTTTCAAATATACATAAAGACAATAGAGTTATAAGAAAACCATATTGATAAATATTAAATAATAAAACATTCTTCATGATTAAAATTAATTATATGTTCCCCCATTAATCATAATCATATTATTAATACATTTAATAATATCAATTAAAATCCCAAATTCATTTTTCCATTAATAATAGAATTTAAAAATTGATTATAATTACAATTATATTACAGGAAGATAAACCAATAAAGAATAAAAAATACAAAAACGAAGCATACATTTTTCCCCTTACCTCAATATAAATTCCCACAACATTGGGTAGGAGGTAAGAGAGAAATAAATAATAATGAATCATATAGTGAACCCTTCTTCCAAACTAATTATCCACCATGCTGATCCCATGAGAAGAGTGAATATATATCATAATAATATCCCCTCCATCATAACATATCATCATAGAACTAGGTTCAAAGAGAGGTTTATTGAATGGAATGAACATTTTCAAAGAAACCATTCGCCAATTTATATATTCACAACACCATACCTAAGGAAAATAGATGTACTAACCAATTCAAACAGGATCACGCTATTAGTGGGTTATCAAATATTTATGTAGTGAAATGAATTGGTTTCATGGAATAAAATGGTTGGTGTTATTCAAAATAATTTTGGAACCACCAAATATTTAGCTGAGGGGATTAAAATTGATGAATAATGATAATAGATTAGTTAATTAAATTCAATGGGATAAAAATGGAGGATTTAAGTCTCTAGTGGGTGACATATATAATTGACATAACTTTCCAATAATAATTAATTTCATATTTATGAATACTAGAAATATCTTACCTTAGCTTGGCCATGTAACTCCACATCAAGGAAATTGGATCTTGGGAATTAGAATATTAACAATCGCTCCCCCAAACATATAACATCATAAACAGTGCTAAAACTTCAATCATAAATCCACCAAAACGAAATATTAGTTATTCTACCACCATTTCCATAATTTAATCCATCACTTTCACCAATTCAAAAAAAATAGAATAATTTCCACAATAATTTACTTATAATGATAGTATAAGAATATAATAAGAATCCTTAAATTGAGGCACAAAATAAAAAACAGAGATAGAGGGTGAGGGTTGACCATGACCAAAACTACACATAATAGAAGCTACGACTATTTGTATAGTAATATTGATTCCAAATTATAGAGTCTAGTTCAACCAAGCATGAAGATAAAACATGGAATTCAAATTATAGAAGAACTCACTGATTTAGAGACGTACATAGGGATCCATTCATATCATAAATAAAAAGAGAGTCAAAATGAACATTAAATTCATTAAAATATAAGAGAGAAAAGATTCCATTCAAAGTAAAATTTAATATACAAATTTTACGGAACTTATTTAATCTCATAAAAGATATATACTTTAACATACCACCCCAAATCATAGGATTGATAGGTGGCGGAGTGTCACTTACATTATTTAACATCCCCAAGACACAAAAGTTTGACATTAAATTGAAGGATCTCAGGGCACAACAGAAGCATGAATGAATGCGCAATTTAAAATTTTGGGTTCTTATTCATGTTAAAAACATATAATTTAGTAAAGAACATACCCATATTTCTAAAAGGATCACATTTAATTCAATTTAAGCATGAAAAATAAAGACAAATTAAAGATTAAAAATATACCTCGTTCATTTATTGTTTGTGATTTGATTTTCTCACTATAGATGTGTTGTGGTTGTAAGATTCCCACCTAGAATCCCTCTTGATATATCACATTTGACCCAAAATTCAAATATCTTCGATCTACACTTCTTGTGTACTAGTGTGGGAAATCTAAGATCTTTACAATGACCATTCGATCGCCTAAAGAACATATACTCGATCGAGAAAGCCAGATCCTATCGACTTTGATCTTCATTTATTATATCTCTCTATGAATATTAGAGAAGAGGAGAAGATATATAATCTCACTAAATTCATGAAAATGTTGAATCTTATAATTGAAGAGGATAAAATGAGCTTTTATACATTGGTTTTACTTTCCAAAAATTACACTTTGATCCCTGGAAATCAATAAAATTGATTTTAGAGATTTGTCCACATATATGACTTAATAAAATTTTAATAATTGTCATAAATATTTTATCACTAACTATTAATAGAATAAAATGTTATGTAAGAAAATATGAACCCTTAATGTGGCCTATAAGCTCTCCAAACGATTTAAAAAACCTTAAAAATAAAATATTCGTTCGGAAAATATTTGTTTTCTCATAATAAATTTTATAATGAAACATCTTGTGAATAACATAAGAAATAAAAACAATCTTCATTATTCTAAACATGAATAATATAATTGAATTACATTTATTTGTGACAATTTGAAGTAAGACATTAAACATCCACCGCATATGGGGCCCACATCGTCCTAAACTCCAATTCAGTAGAGTAGGTGGAACTTGTGGATACACTTATTGTGCGACCCTATAAGTACTTATCTTAATAATAGTGAATCCAAACCATAAACAAAGAGTATAGGTCAACAACCCATCATTTCCCCCATAATAAGATAAGGAATTTCATAACTATGTATTTCTCCTATGAACACTAACTGTGTAATATAATCTCTTTGTTTGACAACTTCTCATAAAGCAATATGCACACTTGTGTCATCATCCATTTATAGATTTATTTATTTTGTGACCTTAATGTGCATATTTACCATATTATACCATGACCATGGATTTATGAAGGTACTACTATCCTGATCAACTAGGGCCCATGATATATCTCTTCCTTAACCTAGAAGTAACAAAATCTATCTTGATCTTTCAACCAATGTTGTATCACCAATGATGCACCCAACACATAATACCTATCCATTATTTCATTATCATTGTTTTCTATTTGCATCAATGTACATGATAAAATGGAACAAATTGATAATGTTATAGTATTAGGGTACCAATACACATGTTCATAGATAATAACAACTAATGACACTTGAAATATGTGGTGTTCCTATTGGTGGTTTTGTCCTCATGATCTCACTACTAGAGATCACCTAGTTCAATCTTCATGAGAGGAAGTTTCAATTTTTATGAACCCCCATCACCTGATAGTCAGACATCATACGTTTCCTGTCATTATGACGTATCTTGACCATAGTACATATATATTTAAGATTACTATCATAATATCTTGTGGTTTTCACTATTTTTGGGAACCTTTATAAACTTTTTATATACCACATAATCTATGGAAATTACCATGTAAATAGTGGATGTAGAAATATCAAAACTATTATTGTAAGAATATATAAACAAATGCATATATCAATCTTCATATATGTAATGGTAATCAAAAGTACTGTTCATTTTGGGTATAGGTAACCCACTATTACAACACTCCCACTTGTACTAGAGCCAACTGCTAAAAATTATAATCCTTATAGCTCTCACATGAGTATCATGATTCTTCTGAGATATTAATTTACTTAGGGGTTCTACTACGTTATCCTTTATGACCACTCTGCTAACTAGAACTTCACATCTCTAAGTAAAATCCCTCAAGAGATGAAACTTATAAATTATATATTTTCTTCTCTAGTGTTGCATTGGATCCTTGGAAAGCATCGCAATCAAAGTATTATTACAATATAATGTAATATGATCCAAACTACAGGGTACAACAAAAATCATGAAAACAAAGTTTCATATCCAATATGCTTCCTTAGTTTCATTGGAAGATGTTATATACTCAGATTCTATAGTAGAATCAGCAACCATAGACCACTTTAAGCTCCTCTAGCTCACTACACCACCATTCAGGAAAAAGACATAGTCATACTTCAATTTCAAATCATCATGGTCTATTTGGAAACTAGTATCAGAATATCCCCTTATGAATATCCCCTCATATCCTCCATACACCAGGAACATGTCCTTTTTATGTCAGAAGTACTTTAAGACAATTTTTACAACATCCCAATGTGACTCTCAAGGATTAGATTGATATATTCCCACCTAGTTTAAATAATTGGTTATATCAAACCTATTACATAACATTCCATACATTATAGATCCCACAACTGAATCATAAGTAATTCTACTCATTATATACATCTTCTTATATTTTTCTAGACACATATTCTTAGAGAGATTAACGCCATGTGAAACCAGAAACATTCTTCTCCTGGATTGTTCCATACTGTACATTCTAAGTACCTTGTCAATGTATTTACTTTGACTTATCCCATGTATCCTTTGATATATATCTTGACAGATATTGATCCCTAAAATGTAGGCTGCTTCACATAAGTTTTTCTTTTATAACAATTCAATTAACCTAGTCATAACTGACTGTAAGACTTTCACGTCATTTTTCATAATTAATAAGTCATTATCACATAATACTATGAAAATGTTGTAATTCCCATAAACCTTATTATATAAACATAGACCACATTCTTTCTTGAAAAAACCAAATTCTCTTATGTTCTCATCCAAATGAATATTCCCTAACCATTATTCCAGTTTCATCCCAGAAATGGATCTTTACATCTTGCATGATTTTTCATAATTCTTTGACTTAAAAAACCCTTTCAGGTCGAGTCATATAGATATATTCAACCAACTTACCATTTAGAAAATTATTTTTGACATCCATTTTCCAAATTTCTTAATCATGGAGGGTTGATATTGTATGAAATATTATAATGGTTTTTAGTATTGCTACGATTGATATGGTTTCTTCATAGTCAATGCCTTGATGTTGTTTGAAAACCTTCACTACCAATATTTCTTTATAGGTATTTACTCTACCATCCATGTCCAGAATCTTTGTGAATAACCATTTGAACCCAATGGGTTTTATATCAGCTTTAGGGTATACCAAAAATCCAAACATAATTTTTGTACATGCACTCCATCTCAAAATTCTTGGATTCATTCCATTTAGAAGCATCCTCACCATTTACTGCTTCATTGTAGGTTATAGGTTCCTCATTCTATAGGAGAAATGTTTCACATGACTCATTGAAAAGAAAACCATATCTCTATGGTTCTATAACATCTCAGGTAGACCTACATTGTTCTTGTATCTTAGGAACATCTCTCTCTCCCACTATCTCCTGTGGAGATTGTTCCCATACCAACTCTAGTGAATATGGAGCTTCAAATTCGTCCAAGTTAATCTAGATCCCACTATTTCCATTGTAAATGTGATCACTTTCTTGAAATATGGATTGTCTTGACACAATTACTTTTCTATCTGAAGGGTTATATATGTAGTACCCATTTTTCTTTAGGATAACCTATCAAGTTTCACTTTTAGCTTCAGGAAACAAATTTTTCACTAGGTATGGTCTTGAAAAAATTATCACATACCCATACATTCATTTACGGTAGAATGGGGTTTCTTACATACCACAACTCATATGGAATTCTAATTATAGCTTTAGTTGGTAATAATTTATGGGTATATGTTGTTGTCTGCAAGGTATATCCCTACAAGGATAATGGAAGAGTTGTGTGACAAATCATTGATCTTACCATGTCAAGAAGGGTTAAATTCCTCCTTTAACTCACACCATTACACTATAGTTTATAAGGATGATTATGTTGGGATATTATCCCACACTCCATAAAGTGATTAATGAAATCTCAATTAAGATACTCTTAACCTCAGTCTGAGTGTAAAACTTTAATCTTCTTACTAAACTGGTTTTATACTTCATGTTGGTATTCCTTAAACACTTGAATGGAATTTGACTAATACCACATTATGTAGATATATCCATACCTAAAAGAATAATCAGTAAAATTAATGAAATACATAAAACCCACCCCTTTCTTCTACTATAAATGGACCACATATGTCAGTATGAATTAATTCCAGCAATTCAATGGCTCTTACTCTCTAACCATAGAAGGTTTATTTGGTCATTTTTCTTATAAGAAAGAATGAAATACATAAAAGGGTTTTAACTCATAGATTCTAAGTTACCTACTTGATTTTAATTCTATAATCACTTCTCATTTACATGACCAATACTGATGTTCTATTGTTGGGTTTTACATGAGTCATGCACACTGGTTTTTTCATTGACTGTCATTAGAGGATTTTTTAGTTCTAGTATATAGAACCCATTATTAACATGTTCCATACCATAATATATTTTATCCTTATGAATTATTCTAAATTTATTTGAAAACATGAAATAAAATCCCATTGTGTATAGAGTTGACATATAGATTATGTTTCTAGGGACTGTAGAAACAAAATAACAATTATTCAATACAACAACCAAACCACTAAGAAAATTAATATGATAATATCCTACAACCAAGGCTATTATACTTGCCCCATTTTCATCTAAGATATCTACTTCACCTTTTTGAATTGTATTTAATTAACTTAGTTATTGTATTTGAATACATATGTCTGATCCACATGCAGTATCCGATACAAAACTTTTAGAAATAGATAGATTGCATTCAATGAAAAAAATACCTGAAGTAGAAGTGTCACCTTGATTCTTCTTTCAAGATCTATAGTTACTCTTCCAGTGGCCTTTCTCAATTTAAATAACGTATACAACCTTTTACTCATTTCCCTCCCTTTGAATATTTTGTTTTTCGGAAGGAAGATGCATTAGTGTCTTTGACCTGGACCTAGACTTAAAACACTTTCCCTTCCATTCCTCTTCTTGTTTACCATATGTAATGGAGAATTGATATTATTCATATCCTTATCGGCTAGAATAACTAAATCAAATAGATATGAGAGTGTATTATTCACATTATTCAAGTTATAACTAACAAATAAAGTTCAAAAGCTACATAGTAAATAAGCAAGAATGAGAACAATTGCTAGATCATTGTTCAATTTGAATCCAATGGAGTCAAGTCTCTCAATGTACCCAATCATCTTGATTACATGAGGTCCTACATGATTTCTTTCCTCTAGCCTAAATATATATAGAGAACATGATATCTCATATCTTTCTTTCCAAGACTTCTCCTGGTATAACTATTGGAGATAAGATAGCATTTGGAAAGCATCTTTATCCTCACGCATTTTCTAATGCTCACTTGACATAGATGAAAACATGAAACATTGAACATCTAGTGAAACTTTCATATACTTCATGAATTTATCATTATCTACCATTCTTTCTCCCAAAAGTGGTTTAACAACAACTAGGGATTCAGGAACATAAATATTCTTCTCTTGGTGTAGTACTATGCACAAATTCTGGAACCACTCTTTGAAGTTATGGTCGGTAATGATATTCTCTTTATCCAATATGGATCATACTGAAATTAAGTTGGTTCTGCCATTTAATATGAAAAAAATAAACTTTTTTAGTTTAGTAATTTTATATTGATTACTAGTATAAATTTTCAAATTGTAAATTATTAATGTCTCCAACTATTTTATCGAATTTTAGGAACCCTCTGTACTTGAATCAAAATACTCTATTGCTTGATTATTATGGTAACAAGGATACTTGAACCTCACCTCATAGTCTACAAGCTATGGCTATTCCACTACTAAAAGATTCCAAGGTAGGCATCTAACTGGCCATCCACATTAACTCACTAATCCTTGATCTGTTGAGTGGATTCCCATCTCCTGCAAAGAAATACTTTGAATTTTTTAATAATTTTCCACTGAAGTGATATCATGTTAGATACAACTAATCCTTACTACCAAAATTAGTCAATTCATCCCACCACTCTCATAATAACTCTCCAGTAGTAAGAGGCACCCTCATCTATGGCATGACGAGCACCCCAAGAATCCAATTTTTTAAAATTCTAATAATGGATGGCAGTTATAACTTAATATTCCTTTGAGGGGGGTTTTTTACTTCATATCTATGAGTGTAATCCATTTTCTATTTTACATGCTTGTTCTATGTGATAGAGCTCATAACATAACCGTGTTTTTAAATAGAAAACATTCACAACACATGTTCATTTTATCTTGGAAAGCTTGTATATTATTATACTATGGGATCACATTTAATAAATACACATTAAAAAAATAATAAACCATTCACATGAGAAAATAAATAAATAATTACATGATCATTCGCTGTTAAGTATTAGTTAATCCATCAAGGGAATAATTTATTAACTGAGACCCTATGGAAATTATTTAAGTCCATACTTGACTTAAATTTCATCACCCGTACCTCTAATTCATTAAAATGGTTTAGTCTACGCCGAATCTCAACTCGAACTGTGTCTCCACAAACTCCTCTTATCTTTAAAATGTATACGCACACAAATTTTAGGTGAAGTTAGGATATGAAATTAAGTTTTTTTCACACCAATGTGGACATGTATACCCTTATACAAATTAAAGGTGGAGAAAACGATATGCATATTGTCAAAATAAAACAATTATTACATTTTATAAAACATAAATGAATAAATTAAATTAGATATATAATACACCAAACAATCATGGGTCAGTCTTGGATCATGATCAGTCAACATATAATTATATTTCATAAGAGAAAATTATATTTCCTAAAATTCAACATGAGGTTATTTTTAATGGGTTAACTTGCATTAAGATAGTTTTAATTAATTATCAATATTTACCAAAACATCCAAAAATAATTTTATTAAATACCAAACAATTAAATATAAATTATAAAATTTTAATAATTTTTTTGGTGCTAGCATGGACCTAAAGAAGATCCTAGAAAGAATAATTTTTGACTAGTGATGGGTTAAAAGGGTCAAGCCAATCGGACCCAGACCGAATTGGTCTATCCGGATATGGGGTATCTATTTAAAGGAAATATATGTATATATATATATATATATAATAACAGTGTGAAATTATAACAACCTTAAAATGTATGTTTTGTACCATATATATATATTTATTTATTAAAAAAGTTTCCTTGGGAAACTTTAAACTATCTTCCAAGGGAAGCTTTATCCTTTTAATTAAAGAATCATCCAAGTGAATCTTTAAACTAGGTTCCATGGTAATAGTTTCCTTTTAATGAAATAATTTTTGTGGAAAGCTTGGTTAGTTTAATTAAACAATATTACATGTGAACCATTAAACTATCTTCCAAGGGAAGTATTGTCTATTTAACTAATCATTATTCTATGAGAAGCTTTAAATTATCTTCTAAGGGAAGCTTTATTCATTTAATTAAAAAAGATTCCATGAGAATATTTAAATCATATTACATTGGAATATATATGCATTTAATTACACAAGATTCCATGGTAAGGATTAAACTATCTTCCATGAGAGGATTTTATTGCCCACAGACTACCCCAACTAGCTTCTGGTATATTCAGTTTCCATGCAATATGCTTACATCGCGCTCTAGATTAAGATATTTCACAACTATTTCCATTAAATTTAATCAAAATTTTAAAATTTAAATTCTATAGAAACCTTCATAAAAAACATTTCGATCTTCAATCAACTATATCTTGGAGATAAATAATCAGATCAATGTGCCATTAGTTGCATTGGAAAAATATCAAAAATCACATCCAAAATAATAGAAATTTAAACTGAAATTTCATCATTTTCATCTTAAATAATTAAAAATTCTCTCTCATACCAATTAATGGAACCATGGGTGAAATAGGTGCATGAAATACTGCGCAATTTAAAAATTTTGGGTTTGGATTCATGTTTAAAATATATAATTCAATTAACCCCTTTCTCTAATTTCTAAAAGGTTCACATGTAATTCAATTTAAGCATGAAAAATGAAACCAAAAAAATCTTAGAAGGTACCTCATTCATTTATAATTGCTGGTTTGATTCTCTCACTGTCGATGTGGCATGGCTGTAAGAAGCCAAAATAGACTCCATATAGATCACCCACATGTTCTCTACAATTATAGGATCATCGATATACATTTCCTGGGTTCTATCATTGTAAATCTATGATCTTTACGACTTCCCTTTGATCACCATAAGAACACGACATCGATCGAGAATGCATGATGGATCTGACTTTGTTCTTCCTTTAGTATCACTCTCTAAGAACTAGAGAGAATTGGAGAAGAGAGTTTCTATCTCTAAATTCATGAAAATAGTGGCTCTTATGAATCAAGAGGCTAAAATGTGCTTTTATAGTTAGATTATACTTTCCAAAATTTCACATCCATACCTAGAAAGTAATAACCTTCATTTTAGACCCTTTTCACATATATGAATTAATAAACATTTTATAAATGTTACAAATATTTTTTCACTCACTTTTACCACAATAAAATGTTATGTGAAAAAATAATAACAATTTACATGGCCCTTAAGATCTCCAAATAATTTAATGATCCTCAAAAATACAATGTTCGTTCGAGAAAACATTGTTTTCTCATATTCACTTTTATGATCAAATAACATTTGAATACCTTTAGAAATAAATACAATCCTCATTATTAGAAACTTGATTAATATAATTGGAATTTTTTAATTAAGAAAAATTAAACTTCTACATTCACGGACCCCCACACATGGGGTCCACTTCATCCTAAACTCATATTCACTAGAATAGGTGGAACGTGTGGATTCAACTAGTATGCGACCCTCTAGGTCCTTATCTCAATAGTAGTGAGTCCAACCCATAGACCATTAGTAGAGTCTAGGAACCCATCATTCCCCCCTAACGAGGTATGGAATATCATAGCTATGACTTCCTCATGTGAACATTAACTGTGTAATATAATCTCTTTTTCTGGATATATCTCATAAAACAAGATGAAAAATTGTGTCATCATCATTTCATTTCATTATTTATTTCATGACCTTACTATATGGATTTACCTTCTTATAATATGCCAATCGAAATTTGAAGGTACTACCATCTTGGTCAACTTGGTCCCATGAGATATTTCTTCCTCAACTTGGAAGAGAAAAAATCTATCTTGATCATTCAAATAATGTCATACCACCAATGACGCATCGAACACAAACTACCTCAAAACAATTTCATTATCATGGTTTTCTCCTTGAATCAAAGTATGTTATCAAATAGAAGACATTGATAATGATCTCTTGTTCGGAGGACAATACACATGTTTGTAGGTATGAATAACCAATGACTCATGAAACATGTGGTGCTATTATTGGTGTGTTTTTTCTCATGATCTCCCCACTAGATATCACCAAGTGTGAACTTCATGAGAATAAGTTTCAATTCTTATGATCCCCCAGCACCTGATAGTCAGAAATCATATGTTTCCTTTTAGTATGATGTATCTATACCATAGGATATATATATATATATATATATATGTATATATATATAAGATTACTATCATAGTATCTCAAGGTTTTCATTATATTTTTAAATTGCTATAACCTTTTGATAAGACACATAATCTAAGGACATTACTATGTAAATAGTGGATGCATAAATATCAACACTATTATGGTAAGAATAAATAAACACCTTTATATATCAATAGTTATATATGTAATGGCTATCAAAAGTACTATTCATGATGGGTCAAGGGAACCCACTATTACAACATATATTGCAAGGGATTAATGGAATGTTGGGAAATTATTTGTATTGAAGAACCAATGCTACCAATCAAGACAAACTACAAACTACAAACAACCAAACCATCTATACGTTGCATGTGTAATAAAAATTACAACCCAAATGAAACCAAATAAATAAAAACGTAACAGTAATAGTGTCATGGAGATAAAGATTATAAAATTAATCAAAATAAATATAAATGAAACAATACAATTGTTTCATCACTCCAACAACACCAAGAGCGGACTCTAAGATCTGAATACCAACTGGGAATGAAGCATCATGATGAACCACTAGATTAATGAGGTACTTTTCTATTATTTTTATATTTCCATACAATATCTGAATACACACCAAAGTTACATTGAAATAAGTGAGTATAAAATTGTTAAGAATTCCCTCAAATAGTTTCAAAAACATTTTACTACAATAAGAGCATGTAATCATCATTCCTATTAATTAAAAGAGATTCAGTTAAACTGTTGTATTAAATCCATAAAATTTTTACACAAATGAACATCAATAAAAAATATTTTATTCAATTTATTAACACATTGAAGGATAATTACATTACATACCCACCCACTCACACATATGAAAGAAACTAGATACCTCTCTATACTCATAAGTGGTGAGTCATCCTTTCACCATTTCATCACTTGGTGGACCCATTTGATGATGGAACTTCACATCATTACTCTATACCTCATTGAAGGTGTCACATCATGCCATTATCCATACAAAATGAATAATAAAACAAAACATAATCAATTTTAAGTTATCATACCAAAATTTTTAACATGAAGAATTTCATTTGAAAATCGCATTCATTATAAAAATTATCAAACGCCTTGTGAGCATAATTTCAAAACCAAGGATCCAGGTAATAAAACTAAAGTTTTTTTAATAGATTCAAAGGGAAATTAATTTAAGAACCAATTGATCAAATTTCATAATAAATAGAATGGGAGAGAAACCGCATACCCTATGACATTTAATGATATTGAGGAACAACAAATGAAATATCTTTATTAGGACTTGAATATTCTTTCCATCAATAGATCCAATAAAATCTCATAAATATCCACAACATAGAACTCAAAACTAATAATGAAATAATATACCTATAGATAAGGTAATACATGATGATAGGATTTAAATAGGGGGAGTAAATAAGGTCTTTCCTTTGATTTTGGTTCTCCAATTCTCTTTGATTCACCAAAATAGTTTTCTATATTAATGGGAATTTAAAAGGGAGACTATGAGAGGAGAAGATTTCGAGAGCCTAAGATAAAATTAGTTAAATGAGGTTTATAGGGCCTTAATAAAATTTTAATATTAATTTTAAGAGAATTAATTACCTGTCACATGGTTAGGATGAAGAATTTTTTGAAATCATGCATCAACCATGAGCGTTCTACTGGATATCACTATTGTAACCAAATAGTTGTTCCACATAATTTGGAAAACCGTTCACCAAATGTACCATGATATTGTCTCAATTCCAACCCTTACATGGTTGGCTCACATGGTTTTTCAATCAATGTGTCAACTGTTCTTTTTCCCACTACCTCCACTTCTATGGTTTCACTTAGGTACTCGTATGGTTTGCCCAAACCATGCACCAACCTTTTTCTTGCTCAGTGATTCCCATAATCACCCATTATGGTATCCTAAAGATAATTTATGGTTTCCCCTAACCATTTCCAAACTTTTTACTAATTAATACTCTTCCAAAACATTCTAAAACCATCCAAGAACTCAAAAAAATTGTCTAAGAATTATATAACATGAAAATAAACAATAAAAAGGAAATGTACCTGTAATTTTGGGTGTTACATTCCCACCAATTAGTTTTTTCATCCTCAAAAAATGGGATACCAACATTATTTTGTAATATTAAAAGCCACTACACCAATAATACATTTTCACACTCACAATTCTCTTATTAAATCTAACCAGGATTCTATAAAACCCTTACAAACCGATGATTTTACCATGCAAGATCTTGTATTGCCTATCCATAATCTGTATTAGAACTTAAATCAATTCAACATCTAGTTCAAGATCAACATGGTCACATAAAATTACAGGGTTAGGATCATACTATTAAATCTTCAATTGAGAAAGATTAAATACATTTTTCAAAAAAACCAAACCATGGTGGTAAATCCAACAGATAAGCTTAATCACTAACTTTTTCATGTATCTAAAAAGGGCCAACAAACTTTGGAGAAATAATACCTTTCATACAAAAATAACGATTCCCTAGCCTTAGAGAGGTTATCAAGAAAAACTAATCACTTGCATCAAATGATATCGGCCGACATTGATGATCCACATATCATTTCTTATTACCCTGATCCATCACCGTCTGCTTTGGGATCATATTAAAATTCTTTGTTGTATATTTCACAAGGAAAGGTCCAAAAATTTAAGACACACCTATTTCCACTGAAAATTTTGATGAATGAGAAGGATTCCCATACAATGTTTCAAAAGTAGCCATTTGAATACAGTTTTAATTACTATTATTGTATAAAAACTCTACTAATGGTATATGCTACCCCAATGGGCCGCCAAAATCCATTATAAAATATATATGAATGTATTCAACTATTTGGATTTTTTGTTCATATTTTTCATCCATTTGAGGATGACAAGTGGTGCTCAATGTTAACTGGGTTCCAATTGATTTCTACAAGGACTTTAAAAATAGAGATGTAAACAGGGGGATATGGTTATATACAAATTAAAACAAAATGCCAGGAATCTTTATAACTTCTGAAATGTATATTATGGATAATTATTCCATCATATTGTATTCAAAAATAGGGATGAAGTAATTCATCTTCATGGGCCAATCCATAATCACCCATATCACATTGTGTACCGAAACCATTCTTGGAAGACCTATAAAAAATCCAATGTCATTTTCTCCAATTTTCACATGGGAATTGGTAAATAATACTATATACCTATTACTGTCTGATGATATACATTAACCCACATCCATGTGTGGTATCTCGAGACCAACTGTCCTACTTTTCTCTTTGTTCCATCCCACCAAAACTATGTTCTTGGTGCTTTATACATATTCTGAATTATATGATGAATAGTATATATTGAATGGTCTTATATAGAATGTGTTGGTTCTTGATAAGTTAGAGGAACCAAAAGCTGAACTCCAAAACACATCACAAATATCCAATATAGTGTCAAAACCTAAACTGTCTCTCCACTATTGAGTTTTCACCTCATGGTTTAACAATCATGATAAGATGTACGATAATCTTTAACCTACTCGAACAAATAAATTACAAGAGAAATAGGAAAGGAAACTAAAAAATAACCTTGCTACAAAAGTATTAATTCATATAAACTATGTTCAACATTAGCTTCAATTAATTTGAATCCTCCTTAGCCAATTGATTAAATGACTTCCTCCCCAATGAATCATCAATGGAATTCCTTTTACCTGATGTATGCATCTAGTTTAAGTCAATCATTTGCAGATATTGCATCCAAAAGTGTTTCCATAGATTTAAATCCCTTTGTGAGAAATCATTATTCCAACTATTATGACCCATGTAACACCCCAAGATTCTACGGTACATTTCTCTTTGAATAATACAATAGCTTGTGTTGTACGCAACATCGAGTTCTAGTACACCATAACCAATCAAACTAAAAATTTGTTATGAACATTAATACCCTCGTTTTGAAACATTATAAATCTTATTCTTCAAAATGGAATTTATTTTTTGATTCAGAATTTCAAAATTAGCTTAGGGTGAATTTTTGGTATTTTTTATGAAAACATTCAATTATAGATGAATAGTGAAAACACTGCATTATTTTTTAAAACCGAATTTTTATTCAAATAATTAATTGGTTTATTTAAATTTATTTTAATTCAACATAGATACAGAATACCTCTATATTTTCAATGTAATTAATTGTAGTAATTTAATACTAAGATTAGATGTATAACATTTTATTGAACTATTTAACGCCTTTTACCCACTTTCTAGGAACACTTGCGAATTTGCATAAAATGTAGTTTTACCACTTCTGTGAATTGAATTTAAAAAATCCAAGAGAAATTATTTATATTAGTAATTAAAATTTGGATCAATAAGAATAAAATAATTTTTGTGAATAGTAACTTTTGAATTTTATTTACCACGGTTAAAAGTAAATAGGGTAATTAAAGGAATATATTATATTATAATTACCACAAAACATGTCCTAATTCTATTTTATAAGTTTATTTTGGCCAAAATAACCCTTAGGAATAAAATATGATCCTTTTTGATCAACTTGTATTAGATTAAGACTTTTATTAAATTTTATTTAAAGAAGAGTTAAAAGTGTTAAATTCAAATTTAAATAACTAAAACATTTTCAATATAGGGTTATACATAAGATAAATTAGAATATAATTATTCATCAGAAATATAAAAATATTTCTTACATCATGGTATTTTATTTATAATTTTTAGACATTGAATAATTAAATTTATTTTTGACACAATGATTATGCAGTAATTACCATATTAAAGAATTATTAAAATAATTCATATTATAAATATAAAAATAAATGTAAATTGATAATTATGATTCCTTCCACAAATTTTCATGGTTAATATGACATGTTAGGGTAAATTCAATGATTTGATTTAGAATAAATCAGATTTTTATGACTTTCACAAAAACCAAATACTAAATTGTGTCAAAACTGACATAAATGTGTTTTTAAAACAAATACTATTTTATTAAATTATATAATATTATTATAAATCTATGTATTGGAAAAAGGAATTATATAATGATAGATATTTAATTAATGAGCCACTTTAGGTTTACTTGGAATTTTATTGAATGTTTATTAACCATGTAATATTAAAATACTTGAAGACATGGTAAAAGGTAAACTATTTAACTAAGAGTAAAATCTAAAAGATAAGGTTAATATAGTGACCTAAACATTTCTAAAACCTATTGGATGAGAATATATATACCAATACCAACTGTATCCTCGAAATAAATCCACTTGGAGCCATTATAAATGGAAAATTATTTTATAATAATATTATATTTCATGCTTTTCGTAAATTGACCCTCACTACTTTTATAAAATGGTACTTCCCCTTTTCTTAATTTCACACCTCTAAAGCCTTTTGGATCGTCCAAAACTTGATAAAAGATCCTCCAAAATACCCTAAAATCATCCTAGAGTCCTTACTTTGATCAGAAAGCCAACCTAAGGATCCCTTTTTGTAAAATCAAATGGAAGAACCCGAAGTAGAAGTAATTACTTCATCACCTCATTCAAAGTTCGTTTCTTATCCCACTCCTTCTTTATTTGTTGTTTCCATAATAAAATAATAAATACAGTAACTTATACATACATATATGTTATTATAAATATTGTACAACCATATTCATTATTCTATCCATCTTATTAATAAACAATTCACCATACGTGCGTACGTACAACTTACCATCTCTACGTCGTGGTATAGTTTTTTATTCAACACTCCATTATTTGGATTGGTATAAAAATGAGTAAAAATGATATAAATAATAAATATAACATGTTAATTATTATTTATATTTAATATACTATCCAATTACATATGATTTCACCACTAATAGAATGATATTGTCGCTCGTGCGTATGTGCAGCTTTCCATCTCCAACACGCAACGAGATTTCATTCCCCATCATAACCATTCAAGAATAATTTTCATTTGATGATTAAAAATAATTTTTAAGAACTTAATATAATTATGGATTTGATTTAAATACATTATATCCATAAAAAACATTTCTAATGTAACAAACACATAAAAAGGAAAACAAATCAGTTAACACCTAAAAAATGATACTCTTGAAATATCATTAACAAAGCAATATTAGAAGATCATATGTGATATCATATTATGTATATGGTTCTTTTATAATTTAAGAACAATTATTTCACCATTATACAAGAGGTTAACATACCCGTGACTACGTAAAAGTGCAATGTTATGGTAAAATTTACAATCTATTTATTATCAAAGGTTGTTTATATGCACGTATCAACTATGACTTCTTTATCATCCACATCCGTGTTTTCAAAAAATATAACTCAATTTTTTTTACTATTTCCTAGACTACAGTTTAAAGTAGTCATTGATACACTTTTTTGACTTTTTATTAAATGTTTTTAAATAGAATCATTTCATCATTTTCCAAACAAGGTACTTTATGACCTTTTAGACAAATTAAGGAAAGAATGTTTTTTAACATATACAGTGGGTGTGAATATTTTACCCCATTATAACACCTTCGAATATTCCCTTACAAAATTATATGAATATTTTAATATAATTGTTTTTTTACATTTAAATTATTTCAAAATAGAAATAGATATTTCAATTGAATAGTTTTTGGACTGATTTCATCTATTTCAACATCCTTCTTTGGATTTTATGTTTGTATGAAGTTGATTTATTATGATACAACATTCTATATCATATTGAAGGTATTGTGATATGTTTGATTTTGGATGTTCTATTTTTATACAATTCAGGGTTCATGGTTAAAGTATTGACATTTTGTATTCTAGTTTTAATACGAATTTTTATATTATGTTTCAACTTTATCATATGAGGAATACATTGGACTTAGTAAGTGACAAGAGTGAAACAGTATAGCCCCTCAATGCATCAGTAGGTCTCAGGATAAAAACTATTGTTTTGTCATAAGGCTTTGAAAAAATATAATTTGTAGTCTTACGACAACACCAGGGCAGGTGGTTATGATGTCCAACATTATGCATTCCATCATTATGAAATTATCTAATGATATTACTTGTGATTATTTGATTAGTATAATATCCATGAGAATAAGTAAATGAAATTATTTGATTTTTATTTTCCATATTATGTTGATGTTTATGTTTAAATGTCTTGTGTTTTTGTCTCATCTATTGCCTTAAATGTTCATGTTTTCAAATGATAGTTTCCTCTATATTGTTTTCCTTACAAAGCATCTGAGCTCACCCCTTTCTTATGTTTTATTTTTCCCCGGATGGGAAGATGTATATTGTGATTGACCTATAGGAATAGGCTAAGAGATATGAGTGTGTTCAAAGGAGAAACAATGTTATAGTTTTCTCATTTCATAATGTAATGTAAATGTATGTATGTATATAGTACTTCCAAGGATACTAAACTAATCAGTCTTTCGGGACTTCATCTCTTGTGATAATTCCAATGTTATATAATAATGCACTGACTCAAAGTAACTATGGTTGGGTAATTATAGTTATTACCAGAGAATGTTTAGTACAAACCTTAAAACTAGATTTAGAAAAACTCTAATTAGAGAAATTACCCTAATAAAGGATTTGAGAATTAGTATAGAAGAACTTCCTAGAATTTTGGTAATTTAAGGAATTTGTGAATTATCCTACCAATAAATATCTGTCTTGATACGATCAAGTAGACATGACTTTGGCACTGATGTATCTAAGGGTAAAATCCAAAAACATCACTTTGAGATAGACTCAAATGGGAATTAGTGCACAACAATGGGCCTTGCAGCACTATTTGTGACAACACTCTTGGGAGATATGCTTAGGAAAATTCAAATTTTCCTTACAATACATTATGAAAGATTTAAGAGTAAATAATTCCTCAAATAAAACATTTTTTATGATTATGGATTATATGCTTAAACTAATCAATTTGTGATTGGTATTTTACTAGTTTGGAATTTTTTATTGCGATTCATAAACTAATCTAGTGAATTCCATTATTTAAAAATTACTCCTACTGGAAGGAACAGAAATCGTATCAACGCACATAATATATGTAGGGATTTCCCCCTTACTAAAGATAATTATAGTGGATTTGGTGATGCAACTAGTGTTGAACATCTTATAACCACACTGGGACAACACACTCTTATAATGAATAATAACCTTACCCATGTGGAGCACCCTAATCCACAATGTGCGGGGTTAATGTTTGACCGATTCATGAGGAAACAAACACTAACATTAAATGGGGATTAAAATCAATTTTCAGCTGAGCAATGGATAAGTTCCTCAGAGAAAATATTTCATGCTTTGGGGAGTAGTAAAAGGGAAAACATTGTCAGGGAAATTTATAGCCTCATAGGAGATGTAGATCAATAGTGTTCATTAATTCAGAACACGATGGGTGATGATGAAGTATAAAATATGGAATGGAGGGGGTTTAAAGATCCTTTCTTAGAAAAATACATTCCTTGTGAACATCGATTGGATATGGAAAGGAAATTTATGAGTCTGAGGCAAAAGCCAGATAAAAATGTCTCAAAGTATGAGGCGAACATTACAAGGATATCAAGCCATGATGCCGATTATATATGTCACACAAGAAGTAAGATTGATTGATTCTTTGATGGGTTAAAACCATTTCTCTATCAAGTATTAGTCTCATAATCCATCTTGTCATATGAAGATATAGTCTCATGTGAGGTCAAGACAGAAAAGGAATTATCTAAGTATTATGATTTTAGAGCAAAGAAAGAGAAGAAGATATCAGCTAAACAATCTAGAAATGGAAATATGGGGATGAATGGAAAAGTTGAATTTCCATATTTTAGTAAATGTGGGAAGAAACACCCCAGTACTTTCTTGAAGGGAATGGAATTTTGTTACATGTGTAGAGAAGAAGTCCACCATGCTTGTGATTGCAAGAGGAAGAAAGAGGTTGTCAATGTTGAATTCTATAGTTGTAAAAAAATGGGGAAATATGAAAATGAATGTCCAAAGCGTCAAAGAAACATACCTCAGAAAATTACAAGGGAGAAAGGCTAAGCTTATGTGATCACAACTGTAGAGGTTGATGTTCTGAATGATGTGATGGTAGGTACCTTAATCATTTCCACAAATTTAGCCAATGCTTTATTGATTCTGTATCATCACATTCTTTCATATATTCTTAGTTTTCCAAGAAAATTAGATATTTCCAATTTATTTAACAGGTGAGTTATCAGTCAAAACCCCTAAGCGAAGTATCATTGAAATAATGTTTTGTGAATTAGTTAACATTATGGAATATAAACATGCTTTATCTGCTGATATCATCATCATAACCATGATTGAATTTTATATAATCCTCGGTATAGATTGGATTTCAGACCATGATGCAAATATTTATTATAAGAAGAAGGAGGTAACAATTTTTGATGATGATAAGGAATCACTTATCTTTAGAGCAGAAATATCACCATCTGATTCTCATCTAGATCCACCTTCAGTAGCTTTACTAAATTCAATTATTTTGGAGGAAGAGAGTGAAATAACTATGGGCGAGGAATGGAATGCTAAAAAAGAGTATGTACTTATTGTTCAAAAATATATTGATGTGTTTCCAAAGTATTTACCTGGACATCCTCTAGAATGAGAATTTGATTTTTCCATTGAATTAATTCCTAGTTCAAGGTGCATATCGAAGACCACGTAAACAATGGCCACTGTGGACTTAGTATAACTAAAGAAAAAACTAGTGGAATTTATTAACAAAGGATTTATTCTCCCTACTGTATCTCCATTAGGATCCCCTGTTATTTTTGTTAAAAAGAAAAATGGATCTACGAGGTTGTGAATTTACTATAGGGAGATCAATGTTATAACAATAAAGAACAAGTATCCCCTACCCCACGTTGTTGATTTATTTGATCAACTTCATCAAGATAATTTTTTTCCAAATATTGACCTTCGATCTGGATATCATAAATTATAATTAAATAATGAATACATTATGAAGACATCATTTCGTACCAGGTAAAGGAATTAGAAGTTTATATTAATGCCTTTTAGACTGACTAATGAACCCTCAATCTTCATGGATATAATGAATAGATTTTTCAGGTAATATCTTGATGACTTTGTAGTAGTATTTATTAATGATATTTTGGTATATTCCAAAAGCTACTAAGATCATGAAAATCACTTGCACAATATTCTAAATACTCTTAGAAGAAATGAATTATATGGGAGGTTTTGGAGGTGTAAATTTTGGCTTGAAAAGATTTCTTTTCTTGGCCACGTTGCCTCTATGTATGGAATCTCTATTGATCCTTCTACGACAAGAGAAGTGAAATAATGGGCAACACCAACGAGTATAACTAAGGTATGCAGTTTTATTGGTTTAGAAAGTTATTATCGTCAATTTGTCAAGAATTCTTTTTGATTGGCTAACCCATTAACCATGCTCTCAAGTAAAGGGGTTAAATTTGTGTGGACAAAAGAGTGTGAATAATGTTTTCATGAACTTAATAGAAGGTTAATCAGTGATTCTATCTTGACTCTACCGTAGGGGAATGATGGGTTTGTTATTTATAGTGATGCTTTAACAAAAGGACTTCGTTGTGTCCTTAGGTAGAATGATAGAGTTATTGCATATGCATCACGACAGCTACAAATTATGGAACAAAACTATCCCACTCATGATCTTGAGTTATTATCTATAATATTTTCTTTAAAGATATGGATACACTATCTCTATGGTGAAAAATTTGAGATATATACCGATCACAAGAATTTGAATTATATTTTCTCACAGAAATAACTCAACATGAAGAAAAGATGATGGATTGAACTACTCAAGGATTAAGATTTCACTATACACTACCACCTAGGGAAGGAAAATAAGGCAGAAGATGCTTTGATAAGAAATGATCATGGAGTTATGAACAAGATGAGAGTTGATAGGGATCCTAAGTTCATGGATATAGTAAATATAGATATGGGAATAATCATGGAAGGTGAAACATCAATACATTTTCAATTGGTTTATAAACCATCTTTACTATAAAGGATAAGAAGTTCTCAGACATATGATGAGGGTTTTCAAAAGAAAATTAAAGCTCTGAATGATGGGAGATTAATTAACATCATATATGAAGATGGAATTTTGAAATTTGGGAGGAGGATTTGTGTTCCCAATATACTTGATCTAAAAAGGTAATTGTTTCATGATTCTCATAGATCAAATTTCCTTATACACCCTGGTATAACTATGATGTGTAGAGATTTGAGGGAACATTTTTGGTGGGATAATATGAAGAGAGATATTACGGTCTATGTGTCATGATTTATGGTTTTTCAATAGGTGAAGGCTGGAAGACAACATCCTGGAGGATTCATGAAACCTATTCCCATACCTGAGTGGAAATGGGATGATATTATGAAGGACTTTATCATGGGGCTACCAAAGACTCTGAGAAGGAATGATGCAATGTGGGTCATTCCTGATCATCTTACCAAGTCAGCACATTTTTTACTATAAGAGAAGATTTAACAATTGATCTTTTAGCAAGAATATATATTAATGAAGTTGTATGACATCATGGTGTACCCCAATCAATTGTTTCTGATCATGATCCCCATTTTACATTAAGATTCTAGAAAACTCTTCTGAAATCCATGGATAATGAACTTCATTTGAGCACTGACTACCACCCTCAATCTGATGGACAATCAGAATGGACTATTCAAACCTTAGAAGACATGTTGAGATCTTTCTCACATGACTTTAAAGGTCTGAGGTATCAATATTTACCTATGGTAGAATATTTCTATATTAATATCTTCCCTTAAAGTAATCATATGGCCCCATATGAAGCGTTATATGGAAAGAAATGTCACACACAAACTTTTTGGGATGATGTTGGTGAAAGAAAACACATTGGACCAGAAATTTTTGAGGAAAAATTGGAAAAGGTGAATATTATCCGAACACACATCAAAGAAGCTCACAGTTGGTAAAAAATATATGACGATAACCGAAGGAATGATTTGAAATTTCACGTATTATATCTTGTAATCTAGAAGGTATCTCCGTGGAAGGGTGTTTTACAATTCAGTAAGAAGGGTAAATTGAGTCCCTGGTAAATTGGATCTTTCAAAATTAAAGAAAGAATTATAGTTGAAGCTTATCATTTGGAAATGCCAGTAAGTATCTCCAAAGTCCATGATGTGTTCCATGTATCACTGTTGAGAAAATACAAGCCTGACCCAACACATGTACTCTCCTATGAAAAAATAGAACTGGAACCCAATCTGTCTTATTGTGAATAGCCTATCAGGATTCTTGATACCAAAAAACAAGAGTTGAGAAACCAAACGACTCGTCTGGTAAAATTTCTTTGTAGAAACCATAAAATGGAAGAGGTGATGTGGGAACCTGAGGAACTTATGATCCAGAACGACCCAAATATTTTTATGCAGTAATATTCAAGAAATTTTGAGGATGAAATTATTTTATGTAGAGGATAATGTAACACCCCAATCTTACATGATACGTTTCTCTTTGAATAATATAGTAGCTTGTGTTATACAACTTCAAGTTCTAGCATACCATGACCAGTCAAACTAGACGTTTAAAAAGATTTTATGAATAATAATACCCAATTATTGAAATTTAATAAATTTTATTTTTCAAAATGGTCTTCTTTTTTGGATTTATAATCTCAAACTTTTCTTAGGGTGAATATTTGGCATTTTTCTGAAAAATTTCATTTTTTGATGAATAGTGAAAACACGGCGTTATTGTTGAAAATAGGATTTTTATTTAAATAATTATTTATTATATATAAATTTATTTTAAGTAAAAATAGATATATAATACCTTCATATGTTCAATTTAAATCATTGGAGTCATTTTATACTAATATTAGATATATTACATTTTATTGAACTATTTAACGCCTTTTACCCACCTTCTAGGTACATTTGCAAATTTTCATAAAATATAATTTTACCGCTTATGTGGATTAAATTTAAAAAATCTAAGAGACATGGTTGATATTAGTAAGTAAAATTTGGTTCAATAGTATGAAAATAATGTTTGGTGAATAGAAACTTTTGAATTTAATTTACCACGGTTAAAAGTGAATAGGGTAATTAAAGGTAAAATGATATTATAATTACCCCAACACATGTCCTAATTCTATTAGATAAGATTATTTCTAAAAAAATCAATATTAATAATAAAATATGATTATTTTGGATCCACTTGGATTAGAATAGGACATTTATTATATTTTATTTAAAGAAGAGTAAAAAGTGATAAATTCAAATTTTAATAAATAAACCATTTTTTGATATAGGGTTTACATAAATAAATTAAACTATAAATATAAATTAGAAATATAAAAATATTTGTTACATCATTTTTGTTTATTTATAATTTTTATACATTAAATAAATAAATTTATTTATGACATAATGATGATGCAGTAATAACCATATTAATGAATGATTAAAATAATTGATATTATAAATATTAAAATAAATGTAAATTGTGACTTTTGATGAATTCCATGATTTTTCTAGGTTAATATGACATGTCATGGTTGATTCAATGATTTTTTTTGATGAAATCAGATTGTTATTAATTTCACAAAAACCAAAACTAAATAGTGTCAAATTTGACATAAATGAGTTTTTAAAACAAATACTATTTTATTAAATTATATAATAGTCTAAAAAATATATGGTTTTTCCAAAAAATTTAAATAATGATATATATTTCATTAATTAACCACTTGAGGTTATCCCTGCATTTTATAGTATGTTTATTAACCATGTAATATAAAAATACAAGAAGACATGGTAAAAGTTAAACTATTTAACTAAGAGTAAAATCTAAAAGATAAGGTTAATATGGTGACCTAAACCTATCTAAAAACTATTGGGTGAGAGGTTTTCAACCCATACCCACTTTATCCTCTATATAAATCCATTTATATTCATTATAAACTGAAAATTATTTTATAATAAAATAATATTTCAATATTTTCCTAAAGTGACCCTCACCTCTCTTATAGAAGGGTACTTCCCATTCTCTAAATTTCTATTCTCCATAGCCATTTTTCTTGGCCAAAACCTACTGAAATATCCTCCCAACTACCCTAACATCAACCCATAGTCCTTACATTGATCTGAAAGTGAACCAAAGGAGACCTTTGGTTCAAATCAAAAGTAAGATCCTGAAGAAGATGTGATTACTTCATCACATGTTTCAAAGTTCTTTTCTTCTTCCACTTCATCTTACTTTGTTCTTTCCATTCTAAAATAATTACTATAGTACCTTCTACATACTTATATGTTATTATAAATATGGTACAACCATATTCATTACTCTATCCATCCTATGAATGAAAAATTCTCCATACGTGTGTACGTACGGCTTACCATCTTCACGTCATGGTATAGTTTGTTATTCAAAACTTCATTATTTGTATGGGTACAATAATGAGTATAATTGATGTAAATAATAAATATAACATGTTAATAATTATTTATATATAATATACCATCCAATTACATATTATTTCACAACTAATATAATGATATTTTCGCTCGCATGTGCGTATGACTTATCGTCTCCACAATGTGGTGAGATTTTGTTCCCCATCGTAACCATTCAAGAATAATTTTAATTTGATGATTAAAAATGTTTTTTTAGATCTTAATATAATTATGTATATGAATCAAATACATCCTATACATAACAAACATGACTTATTTAACAAAACATATAAAGGAAAATGAATTAGTTGACACCCAAAACAATGATACTACTGAAATATCATTAACAAAGCAATATTAGAATATCATATATGATATAATATTTATTTATGTGGTTCTTATATAACTTAATAAAAATTGTTTCACCATTATAAAAGAGTTTAATTTACCCTTGAATAAGTAAAAGTACAAGTTAAGGGTTAAATTTACAATCTCTTTGTTATCAGAGGTTGTGTATACGTAAGTATCTACTGAGACTTCTTTATCATCTACATCTGGGTTTCCTAAAAATGTAATTCAAATCATTTTATCTATTAATTATACTATGGTTTAAAGTCATTTATACAATTGTTTTAATTTTTATAAAATGTTTTGTCAAGAATCATTTCGTCATTTTCCAAATAAGGTACTTTATAACCTTTTAAACAAATTAAGGAAATAATGTTTTTTTAACTTATACGGTGGGTGTAGATATTTTATGCCATTATAACACATTCGAAGCTTCCCTTACATGCTTATAAGAATATTTATAAATTAATTTTTTTATTTACTTTAAGATTATTTCAAAATATAAAGAGATATTTTACACAAATAATTTTTTGGATTGATTTCATCTATGTCAATATCCTTCGTAGGATTCCACGTTTGTTTGAAGTTGATTAATTATGATACAATCTTCCATATAGTATTGAAGGTTTTTTGATATGTTTGATCGTGGATGTGATATATTTATACCATTCATGGTTTATGGATAATTTATTGACATTTCGTATGCGATTTTAAATATGAATGTTTATATTATGTTTCAATATTTTTATATGAGGAATGCATCAGATGTAGTAAGTGATATGTGGGGCGCACTATAGCCTATTGATGCATTGGTATGTCTCATGAGACAAACTAGTGTCTTCACACAAGGTCTTAAAAAATATTATTTTTAGTTTTTGAACGATTCCCTGACTATGTGGTTATGATGACCGACATTATGCACTCCATCAATATGAAATTAGCTAATGATATGACATTTGATTATTCGACTAGTAGAATATCCGTGAGACTAAGTAAATGGATTTATTTGATTTATCATTTCTATATTATGCTAAAGTATAAGTTTAAAAGCCTTGTGTTTTAGTCTTATATATCTCTTTAAATGTTTATGTTTACTTAATATAGTTTCCACTATATTGTTATCATTACTAAGAATTTAATCTCACCCCATTCTTATGTTTTATTTTTCCCAGGATGTGAAAAAGTATATTATGATTGACCTGCAGAAACACGATAAGGGATATTAGTGTGTTCAAAGGAGACAAAATTTTGTAGTTTTTCCATTTCATAATGTAATGTAAAATATATGTTTGTATCTAAGAATTCCAAGGATAATAAATTAATCAGTCTTTTGAGAATTCATCTCTTGTGATCATGCCAATGTTATATAATAATTCACAAACTCTGGGTAACTAGGGTCGGGGCGTTATAATCCAGGAACACATCTATTTTCTCACCAAAAGGTTACTGATACCATATTTTCAAGGATAGTAATACATAAATAAATTTCAAATGATCTTTTGGGTGATTCATATCTTTCACCTAAAACTATCAACTTCCATAATTTATAGCATGATTTACCTACATGAGAACACATCCCAACACGGAACCAGATACGTCACAATAGATCACATAGCCTTGTAATAACTCTTAAAATGTAAAGATAACTATTGATGTGAACCAAATTTTATTATTTTGAAAATATTTCTGGAACTCTTCACTCCTCTATAAAGGTAGACCTTTAATTTTGAAATGTGTCATCTATAAGGAATATCCTGAAAAATCAAAAAACAAATCCTCAGTAATATTATCCAGTGTTTCCATGAGACAAAATTTTCTATATTTTCATAATCCATATAAAATCATATTTTATATATTATTTGGATAAGGTAACATAACTCTTGTATCAGAAAATCACACTTTGGAAGCCTGTCATAAAAAAGACGTTCTCAAAATATAACAAACATTGTAGACAAGGGTTTTTTATGATTAACCTCAGTCATTAAACACACTAGAATATCATCAAAAAACAAAAATAAAACTGATTCAAATTTAATTTTGAAAATATATATCATCAATTCCATAAGCACTTCTAGTACATTCATAATATCAAGGGGAATAACCATGTATTCCTTTTGACCATAACTTCCCCTGAAGGAAATATTTGGAATATCCTCTCTCTAAACTCAAATTTAGTGATGTACTGATTGTAATTCAATTGTAGAGAACAAATATGACCTATAAAATGATTAAGGAGATAATAAATTTATGGAAGGTGATATTGGTTCTTTATCTTAACATGGTTGATATTATGATAATCAACACAAATTCAAGGAGTTCCTCTTACTTTCTTGAAAAAAACGTATTAGTGTTTTCCATAGATATATACTAGGTCGAATGATCACTTTAAATTCCAAATCATCTACTTAGAATTTCAATTTCATTAATTTCATTGGTGTTATCCTATAATATATATGTGAAATAAGATTGTTCCCAGTTAAAAGATAAATCATATATTCTACTTCACTTTTGGGTGGAAACCTAGAGAAATTTCTAGGAAAGACATAATCAAATAAAATAGTGATAGTTGGATGATATCTATATTGGATTCCAATGTAACTGATTCCCACTGATAAGTTATATTACCAACCACCAATACCAAAGGCCTTTCTCTACTTAAATTCTCATCTTAATCCCATTTAGAGAGATGATTAAAACCATCCAAAATTTGAAGCATACTATCGAGCATAACATTTGATATATTCCATGAAATAAGTAAACCAATCCATTACTAACATTAGGCTATTGATATATATATATATAGAATAGATAAATCTCAAACTAATTCATCCCCATTAATAGTTATAGAAAATGTTGAACACTTAAAGGCTCGATACTTTTGTTGACTGAGAGGTGTTTGGAGTTTCAAAATAGAAAGAATAATCTAAAAATATAAACCAATATGATAAACAACATAAGAATTAATGATAGATTGAGACACACCCATATCAAAAAATGATTATTTATTGGAATAATTAATGATATTAGTACATCGTATTGTCAAATGACTAGAGTGATTCATGGAGATTACATTCTTAGCACCATATAATTATTTAATCACACTAACTTGATCCATATTTTCATATAGATATTTTATTTATTGAGAAGTTATGATGTTTCTAGAATCACAATGTATCACTATGTTCTAAGGATGTTAGTTTTTTAGTGGGGTCATCTAGTATAAGCATTATATGTCTGATATAAATATGATGCCACTTTATTACTAGTCATTGGAGTTATATCACAATAACACTAGATATTTCCCATGCAATTATATTTTCAGAAATCTTGGGGTGGGTTTATATACAATTAATTAACATGAGTGAAGGAACCACAATATAAATATACATGCTTTCTATTGGGTTTTAGATAAAATTTTACTGATTCAGTAGTCTGAGGCTGAGATGTGACACCTCTTTGACAATAGGTTTCCATCATCCACTTATTCCTAGAATTTGAGACCCCACCTTCTCCCATAGATAAAATTATAATTCCTCCCACATGATTCCCAAGAAGATCCTTATCCAACACAGTCACCTATTAACCATATTTTCTATGACCCATAATACATAGGATGGATATTTTAGAGAAAATATCTTGCTACAAACCCAATTCAAAGATTAGTTCCATAAAGGATGTACTATAAGCTACATACACAGTGAAAATAAATAAGTTCATAAAATTAGACTAGTTTTATTTTAATTATAGGTTCTCTTCTTTAAGAATGAATAAATCCATTATTTGGGAAATCATGAATTTGTGAGGGTTGAATTTTTTTAAACAGTTATTTAATGTCCTCCCACACTATTCCTTAGTTAATCCTAGCTTAGAAAACTAAATCCCACCATTTTCATGAAATATCCTCTAGTATATACACAACTAACATTACCATTAGCTCAGTCTGCGTTGCATAGAAATTGAAGATTCAATTCATTCTGATGAACAATAAATCCATTTATTTTGGCTTGGAATCCCTTTAATAGATATGTAGATTATGATTATGAAACTATACAGAGTGATCCACTTGTCATGTTTCATCATTCTGATTACCTATATCAATGGATTGAAAATCATGAATTATTATTTGGACATTTTTTTTCTCACATATAGATTAGGTGAAATAATATTTTCAAAAACATCCTCTTTCTGATTTTTATAATTTCTACCAAGTTTCATTTTTTATAAATATAACAATACACCATTTCATCATTAAACACCAGAATCTAAAGGCTTATAAAATTCCACAACACTATAAGCATTAATAAAAATAACCATTATTTTCATAACCCAAACATTTTGGTCATTTTACATAAATTAACAAACATGAAATTAAAAATTCAATCCTAGAAGGAGGTCTCACTAAAAACTCATGATATACAACACTCATCAGGTAATCCCAAAATGATGAGATAAAAATACACCTAGAAGTGTGTTAGAAAAAATTAAAACCCAACTCACCCAAGTAACATGTAGTTAAATAGAAGAAGGATAGTTGTTTATTTTTATTCTATACATTTCACGTTCTGAAATTCCTATGCCTTTTCTAACATCCTTGGATATAGATGGACCAAACACTTTTGAATTAATTTATAACATCCTTCCCAAAATCATTGGACTAAGAAAAGGCAGAGTACAAATGACATTAGGTGAAATCCCCCTGATTCCAAAGTTTTAAAATGAATGTCAAGGGATTAAAAGAAATTTGGTTGATGGTTTTCATTGAATAACCAGAACAAACAAATGAGATAAACTAAAAACATACAAACCAACTATATGATTCATTTTTAATAAAATTTAAAAAAGAAAGGAAACCAAAAACATAGAAAATCAGAGTAACAACAGAACATTTATTAAGATAATAAATGTAATCAAATGACATCCCAACGCAGCAACTCCAATGTGTTATCACTCCAATGACCCCAATAGATATCTTCATGCTCCCAGAATCAAAAAATAAGGAATCATTATGATAAACCACTATTGAATTGTGACACATTTCCTTTACATGTATCTTAGTATAGAATATCTGAAAATTCATCAATGATACCAAGTATTTTGGGAGTATATACTTAGTAGGAATTACACAAATGCTTCCCAACAAATTTTACTTGGAAAATTAGAAGTTAAAAAATTTCATATGAAATAGACAGAAAGCATTTGATTATTTATATTAAAAACGTAAACAAGTTCCTCTTAGGACAAAAAATTAAACAATCTTTTTCTTCCCTTTATTACCATCCTAAATAACCATTCCATTCTAAACCCACATACTCTCTCTCTCTCACACACATGTATGAAACCATAGAACACCATATACTCATGTGTTGTGATTCATCCTTTCACCAAGTTATTTATTAATAAATCCATTTGATGGTTGAACTACATTCCATTACATCTTTCCACTTTGATGGTGGTAGCTCATGCCATTATTCATCCCAAATGTGTTGCAACAAACACCACCATGTATTCCAAATTCTTAATCAAATTTAATTAATATATTATATTTCTATTGAAAACAACATTATTTAAAACATTTTATCCAAAACCTTATCTGAATCATTTAAAAACTGAGTATCAAGGTAATAAAACCAAGATCGAATTATAATAAAATAAATTTGAAAGGTATATAAACACCAGTACATCATGTTCTAGAATGAGAGAGAATCAAACTACATTATGATGGTAAATGAAAACATATAATGACAAATGAAATCTATATACCTGGAAATGAATCTTCTTAGATTCAATAGATCCCCCAATATCTCCTCAATTTCTAATGACTATAACATATATCTATTTTTTGATAGAATATATCTAATTATATAATAATTGGGTATGAGAGTATCTAAAGAGAAAGAGTGTGCATGAGTAATTACCATTGATTTAGGATATTTAACACACTTTAATTCGATACAAGTCTCTTCCAGATCAACTCAAATTTATAAGGGAGCCTAAAAGTGGTGAAGAATTTGATATCCTTACATAAAATGATAAAAATGAGGGTTTCAAGGCCTTAATCTAAATTGAAACATAATTTTCAAAATCATTAATTTTACATCACAATTTTTTTCAAAATATGCACCAAAAGTATGCATGGTATTTTACATCACCCAGTTAGTCAAATGGTTACTCCACATGGTTTGAAAAACCATGCACCAACTAAGTAATGATACTATCTCAATTTCATTCTCTTGAATTGTTAGATCACATAGTTTTTCAAACCATGTTTAAAATATTATTTTACCACTATCTAAACTTTCATGGTTTCTCTTAGACACTCACACCATTTGACCAAATCGTGAACCAAACATGCACCCGCCTAAGGAATCACAATATCACATTGTAAAGTTTTCTAATGAAAGTGCATGGTTTCCACTAACTATGCTCAAACTATTCTCTATTTTTAATTCTTTTAAAAAATAAAAAACATCTATAAACTTTTGAATCTTATGCTAAGAATTATATAATTTTAAAATATTCAATAAAAGGGTAATGTACTTGAATCCAAGGGTGTTAAAAATATGTAATCCTTAAATTTACATTTATATGTCCATTAATATCATGAAAAAAGGTTGAAAGTTGAAACTCCAAAGGAATAATATTTCTTTTATATAAATTCTAATAATACGTGATAGATTCACTTTGTCTAAGTGTTAAATGATTTACCATTATGTACATTGGGTTCATAATAAACCTAATGTGCGAATACATACTTGAAAGACCCCCTGATGTGATCCTTTTGAATTTCATAGTACCTTGATGAAATCATTTTGAATTTCATGGTACCCTGATGATGTGATTTATACTTTAACACATGGTAATCCAATATAATGGTAAACCAATTTACCTTTTAATAGGATCAAAAAAACCCTTGATCAACCACATGGATAACCTTTATGTATTGATTTGTGCATAATTATAAATACATATGGCCTTAATCACTATTACCAAAGCCAAAAAATAAAGAACATTTATACAGAAAAATTATATGGTCTCTTATATATTTAATTTATAATAATTAAAATAATATTTCTATATTAACACAAGATTAATTATATAATTATAAATTAAATAAAAATAGGTCCAAATTACAATTTTAAAATCATAAAATAATTTTTGAATATATTAAAAGGGAATTTAAAATTTTCAAATTCATTTTAATAAATATCCAAGAAAACTATTTAAAAAATATTCTATCAATAAAGCCTCTTTACTCCTAGATATCACTTGGAAACACCTATGGACAATCCAATTCCTATGAATTACCAGTGAGTTAGTCCTAGATAACATATACGCGTTCACACATTTTTGGATATAAAATTGAGTTGCTAAGTTAAAAATTTAGTTACCATGAAAAAGGTAAAAATACGATAAAAGGGATAAAATAAGGAATATGGAAATGAAATATAACAAAAATTATATTTAAATGGATATATAAGGGAATTATTGATATCCTCTCATATTTTGTATATTATTTATTCACTTTTTCACTTTTTTTTGTTAAATCACAACCTTATACATTAAGTGTGGAGTTTTGTGAAAATGCTACTTAATATAGCCTATAAAAGAACCCCAACTATACCCACCTTAACACACAAATTTACAACGATTTTAATTTAAATAAAATCCCAAATTATACCCCCACCCCCCCCCCCCACATTCATCTCCTACTTTTGGAAACCTATTTTTCTAAAAATATTTCCCAAATCTATTTTTCAAAGGAGGCTATCTAAATAGATATTAATGTCTTAAACATATGTGTTATAATATTCTTAATAATTAATCATTATCTTATTTATATGCCTCTTATTAAATATAATTTAAAATTTTAAAAATATTTTTTTAATTCAATAATATTTTAATGAAGTTATATTATTATGATACAATAATATTTCTTTACTCATTCAATTTTTATAGTGTGTTCTTGATTTAGAAATTTATACCCCTTGCATGAACAATGATATAATGTTTACATCATGAATGATTAAAAAATAAAAGTAATAAGATATAAAGATGGTTAAATTAATATGTTTTTATAATTCTTGTGTGGTAATATGTATATGAATATTCATTAATAAAATCAATTTTTTTAAATTGAATCAAAATTCACAAAAAAGAATATTTTTAAGCATTCCATGTAAACCTTCACGATAAGTTCCATGAAATGACAATGGAAATTTTGAAATACATCAAAAAATAGGTATCATATTCAATAACATTCCATATATTTTTAACCCATTACTAAATAGTAAGGATAAAAATCAATAACCCAAAAACGTGCATGAAAAAATGGAACAACTAACACCTAGATATTAATTACAACTGTAAACAAAAAATAGTTAATAATGAATAATAAATGTAACACCCAAAAATTTTAAAAGATAAACATATATTAAATTGTTTATATTAAATGAAACACCAAACATATAATAAAATATATCACCCTGATACTTTACAATTTATTTTTTTTTTAAAATTAATATCTTCCATAACATCAATTACATGCAACACTACGTTTAAATGAAATATGAAATATTATTAACATATTATTACTGAATATTATATTTATCACCTAGAACATCATAGTTTGGCTATGAATAATACTCACTAAAATATTAAAATTATTGTTTTCTAATGAATAGAAAGAAAATAAGCATCATTTAAAAGAAAAAATAGGTTTTCTAGAAAAATTGTTTTTTTTCTAAAAGTAGGTTTAGTCGTGCTTTGAATACATAATTTAAAATTAATGTTTTCAACTTTTATAAAATTTATTGGAAATAACCAACATAGTTTTTCAAATCAGAATATCAAAATAATCTTAGGGTGAATTTTGTAGATTTTTTTGGATAGTTATATTTTTACTTAATAGTAAAAATACTAAATTTTCATTGTAAATAGCCTTTTATTATAAATTATTTATAATTTTAAATTATTTTTTGATTTGGTTTTAAAGTAAATTTTGTTAAATTTTAAATCAATTAATCAAATTTTGTTTATTGGAATAATTTTCACATTGAATTTTTATATAGAAACATTGTAATCTTAAGAAAAATTTCCCTTGAAAAATTCACTTTCTATTCACGTATGTGAGATTATTTTTAAATTAAAAATATCAAATTAACAGAATTTAATTTATTAAAATGGTTTAAATATTATTAGTCATAATAATTTCTAATTTCTAATTTTTTATACTTAATTTTTTACCAAAATAAATTATTAAAAAATTTAAAACAGTTAAGGTAAAAAATTTATCTATCAGGGGGTTAAACTAAAATGTTTAGGGTTAAAAATCACCCAACAACTTTTCTAACACACATTTAAAAGACATATATCCACATTATTTTTTATATTATGATAGTGGACCATTTTTTCTGCTGTTTTAAATATAAAAACGTTGTTATGATTGAATAATTTTAAAAAATTTGAAGTGTGCCACTCACCTCAATTATAAAAGGCCACACCCTCTCCTATCTTCTTCACAAATTCACAACACTTTATTTTAGCCAATAGATACAAAAATAACTTCAAAAATTTCCTCAACTAATTAAATAATCATTATTTATGGATTAAAACCCACATCAGAATGTTTTATTGTAATCCTAAGTGGGATACACAAAGATTAGATAACGTTCTTCAAAGAGAATTTCAATTTAATTTATTTCTCCACCTCTTTCAATTATTATTAACCCATGATGATATAATAAGATACTTTTCATCTATATATTTGGATGATTTTATAAAAATTTCATAACCTACCACCATATTCACTTCCATCAAATGGGTTACTAAATCATTGTTCTTGTGTATAACATACTACCATCTCGCAAACTGATGTCATTATTTCCTTTATTACCACCTTTAACTGTTGGGTATAATGATTGATATATAGTATATATATGATATTTATAATATAATTATAACTATGGATTATTTATATCTTATATAAACACACCTTGTTGTCTTTTTATTTCATAGGGGATACAATAATGTCGCTTGTGGGTATGGCAGACTACCGCCTCGTGAAGTGATTAGATTCCTTTTTCACTAACGCTTCACATAGAAGGTAATAAGGATGATATTAATAAATATATATGACATGAATGAAATAATTATGATATTAATGACATATTTATCATTATCAAAATATAAAATATCATTCTATTTTTTACTCATAAAGATGATAACATCATTCGTGTACGTGTGGACAGTCACCTTCACGAAGCAATATGACTCTATTTTCATCACCACACCACCTAGAAGACATATTTATGTATATTTCAACAAATAATATGGTATATATGATATTTTTATAATTCTAAAAATCTATAATACTAATTACCTTATTTTGAAAATGATCGTTGAAAAATGAAAATGTTACCCAAGCGTAAGTACAACCTACCGTCTCCATGAGCATAACATAATTCATTTTTTAAAAACAATTTTTCATGATTGTTATTAAAAGTAAAATTTATATATAAACATTTTAATTATTTCTTGATTATTTTTATTGAGGTGATGGATATATATAATATTCACAAGAACCATAACTTTTATAACGAATCATAAATGAGAAAACAAGGAAATTAACATATGAAACAAGGAAAACAATGAAATATTATTAATTAATGGTTGGTAATATGTTATAAAATAATAATATATGATATTATAAATATTAATATGATTCTATTATAAGTTAATAACATGTTTAAAATGACTATATATCAGTTTAAATCATGTTCAACCAAAAGTAATCCAGAGGTAAGGGATTTTGTCTCAATTTCTTTTCCTTAAGGCATATTATAAAGTTATATACCTAATTTGTTTATATTGTGTCTATACATCCCATTTTTTATGTAATATGATGAATAATTCATTATTAAGGGAATTATATGTTTTAATTTTAATTATTTCATCTAAGGGGATTTGAGTTAAAAGTTACTCAGTTGTAAATAATTCCATATCTCAATTTCTTTCTATTGGGTTACATTACTTATTCGTTGTCAATGATATTATAAGATTATTTTTATAATTAATATTTATTATTTTATTTTATATTTACACATATTTTATATGTATTAAAATATTATAAAAAAAATCAATTCATTTATTAATTCACACTTAAATGTTATATTCATTGAAAGGGTTTATTTCATAATCACATTCTAGTGGATATTTTTCATTTGAAGGAAATTATATGATCATTGTATAAAAAATCAATTTCATTCTATTTTCCTCAGTTTATTCATGATATTTTTCATGTAATAGTTTAATTTTCTCAGTCTTTGAAACATAAAATGGTTTATAAAATTTATTTAAAAAAATTCAACTTCATTTCCTTCTTTGGTTTGAAATCTATTTTATTTTAAAACCATGATTCCAAAAAATAATTCAAAAATGTTTTAAACTTATAAAAATAAATTATCAAATAAATTAATACACATTTTTTATTTTTATAAAATGTTTCCAAATGAATATTCCTGTCATTTTCCAAATAATGCACTTTTCTAACCTTGTTACAATTCAACAAGAATGTTCTTTTAACTTGTACAACATATATAGAGTTACCCACTATCAAGACCATCATTTCATTTAAGATTACTTTTAATGTTTACAAGGTAATTTTTAAAGAAAATGGTTTTCCTAATATTCTATAAATTCATATTTTTTGAATTTCATTTCCATTAAAAATTATTTTCAAAAGGATTTATAATTAAAAAGTGATTTTCAGTATGAAAATATTATTTTCTTCAAGAATGATTGTAATGATATTTTATGTTATTTATATTAATAAAAAATAGAAACCCTTTATTCTTACTTGAATGGTTATATTTTGTATTTATTCCACCTTTATTATTATTATATATTATTTATGAATATTTTAACAAAGGATAATATTGAAATTCATTTATTTATTTTATTTTTGTTGTCATTAACTTCTCCTTGAATTATTCAATTTCCTGTTATAATTGGAAATTTAATTTCCCATAAATATCTATATTACTTTTATGGATTATTTTGTTAAATAAATAATAAATAATTATTACATAAGATGTTTACTTTGAATATTTTTTGTTCAACTTGTAAAATATTGATAAATTTGTATCCATTACTAATTACTAATATATTATTATAGGGAACATTTTTCATAAATTAAATATATCATTATATATATGATTAATTATTTTGAGAAGTAGAGATGGGTGGGTCTTGGACTTTATATATCCACTCGATCCATTGAAATGTCTCACGAGGAAAATGATTTGGCCAAAATAAAAAGGATTTCTTCCAATTGTTTTAAACTACCAAAAGCATAGATTTTTACAGTAAGGATTTTTTGTTCTTGATAAATAATATAAAATACATAATAATTCCATTAATTATGAATTCATTTGTCATCATCAAATATATTTTCACTATGATATTATTTCTAGATACACTTCATTCTCATTTATTAATTATATGGTACGTTTTTTTTGTTATTTACCTTGACATACTGATTTTACCTTATCTTATAATGATATTCATGTTATTTAAATGGAATTTATGTTGTTTTATTAACCTGAAAAAGTTATTTTTCTTACTGATTCATTATATCTTCCTCTATACTTTACCCTTATGGAGCAATTGAGATCACCCTTATTTTGATTCATTCCCCATAGAATCCATGAAGTGTATCATGATTGATATGAAAGGACATGACAGGGGGAATAATGTTAGTCTAAAAAAATACATTGTAATTTTTATATTAAATTGTAATATTGGAATCATATATGTATCTAGTTTACCCAGAAAACTAAGCTATTTGGTCCTTCCAGATGTAATTTCTTATATATTATTCCAAAGTAATAAATAAGATATCAGCTCTAGGATACTGGTGTCAGGGTCACTATAGTTGTTATCAGGGAATGTTTAGTAGATTCCTTGGAAACAATATTTTGAAAAATATATATTAGTTATCATAAACCTATGACAGGAATTGAGGATAAGAATAGAAGAACAACTTAATGTTTTGGGAAGGTAAAGATAATGTGGTTTTCCCATTAAAATGCATCCCTATATGTATTATACATGTGGATGTGATTTATGAACCGATGTACCTGAAGTTAATAACTCTAAAAAGGGTGAATTGTTCTTGAACAAATCATATCCTGGTTTATGATAAAGAACTTTACTTTGAACCTTGTTTAATACTCCTAGGGGATATGTTTAGGATAATTCATACTTTCATTAGAAACCACTATAAAGATTTTGAATAGATGATGAGAATGAATAGACTAGGATAATCCAATGGTTTCTTATATTGAAAAGATGAAACCTCAATGGAATGGGAAAACATTTTACGAGTTTAAATAATTGTTATAAAGAAATGAATTGTTGAGGGAAAATGGAGATTATTATGGAATGAAATAAATCTCATCCTTGGGATCCATTTATATTTCATTAAATTAAATACAGGGAACATAAAAATTATTTGAGTTCATTTCGTATTTTAATGGTTAAACCATATACTAACAAAGGACCTATATTGAAGTGAAATGGATGAAGTATTTGTGTATAATTATTCAAGAGTTAAATTTTATAAGTATTTTACTTGTGGTATTTTGGTTATAAGAATAATAACAAATATATTGATTATATTAACATTCCTAATCATATATTTATTCATTAACATAAGTTTTAAGGATACCATAATTCATTTTTTTTGTTTAATATTGACCATATGTTCATAGTGTTAAACATCCATTTTTAGGTTTTATGTGACAGTAGTATACCAAGAATAAGGACATTTTGGAGAAATTTATGGAAAGATTATATTTTAATGGAAATTTTATTTGACGAATAATGCATTTACATTTTATAGGAATATGTCTAAAGGTATTGATAACCTTTAGGGTTAATATTATACTTAATTAAATTATAATAGTCATAAAATGAGATTACAATACATTATAAAAAACATTTATTTAAAACCAGAGTAAAAATGTTTATTCAATAAATAATTTTATTTCAAGGATGTTAATCAAAATTTTTATGTGGAAGTTATAGTTATTTTAGTATTATAGTTTCGAAAAAGGAAAATCCACTTTTTGGGTGACAATATTTCACATCTAACACGACCACATGAATTGAATATATGACTACTGGACGATTAGGGTTTAGAGCCTACCATTGGACTTTATGATTCCCTGATTATTATGCCATTGTTTTTAACTAACGTATTTTAAAATAAATATTAATGATGAACTAGTGGTTTTACTTTGAGGATTATAGAATAATTTATCATATTCGAATAATTTTTCTAACCATATTGGTTTTAGTAAAATAGTTATAGACAAATAGAAAGACTTATCCCTCTTTTATGGATCTTTTGATCTATTGAAATTGAATTTTAGTGATTTAGGCATAAAAATTTCAGTTTTAGTATTCATTTTATTGAGTCATGGATAAATTGTAAATTAATATAATAAAAACCAAAAGAGAAAATTATTCTTATGAAATTTAAACATATCAAGTAATTATATTTCCATATATTTTTATATAGTAAAATAATTAATCAACATTAAAAAGGAAAACTAAAAAATGATATCCTGTTACATTCATATACAATCAATTATATGTTTTTTCAATAAATAAAAATTATTTGTTTTCAAGTCCATAACTTTCTATTGACTATTCACTTTATTGTGATCAATAAACTCTCTCACTCCCTATAATTATTTATGGGATTATTTTATGTATATATCATCAATTTATAACAATGTTCTTATACGTAAAAACCTAGTTATGTGTTATCCCATATAAACATTTCACTTTCATGTATCTATTAATAATATGTTATTTTATTAACCCTATTATAATGTGGGGTTTTCAACAATGGTCTTTCTAAAAGTCAAACCCTTGATTACTTATGTCATGTTTAAATTGTGATGATTTAGTTTATTTATTGTTTAGGAATTATAACACCCCAAAATTCTAAAATAGGAAAATTTTAATCTATAGAGTATATAAAATGAAACATAATTATTATAATAAAATATAAAACATACAAACTTTATGATATATTTATTTTAAAAAAAAGAATTAAATCTCTTCAATATCTTGTTATACACCCAACACCAAGTTTAAACGAAATGTGAAATACTATTAAAATATTATAATTTAATATAATATTTATCACCAAACCATTGGAATAGTGTATATAAATACTAATAACTAAAATAGTAAATTTATGGATATCTATTCATTAGGAAAAAATAATTATTATTTAAAAGAAAAAAGAAAAGATTTCTAAAAAAACTATATTATTTATAAAAGGTGGTTTAGTGACGCTTTGTGTACATAATTTAAAATTAATTTATACCCCATTTATAAAATATATTTTTAAAAAATAAAAATAAATTTTTAAATCAGGATATAAAATTATCTTAGGGTGAATTGTTGAGATTTTTTCTGAAACGTTTCGTTTTTTGATGAATAATTTAAAATACTAAATTTCATTTCAAAATTGGCTATTAATTTAAATCACTTATACTATTTAATTATATTTTTAATTTTTTTAATGTAAAATTTGTCCAATATTATATTTATTTATCCAATCTAGGTCATTTCAATAATTTTCATATTGAATTTTGATATAAAACCATTGTAATGTTTTGAAAATTTTCCTTTTAAAAATCCGCTTTCACATTGCGTCTATGGGTTTAATTTTAAATTAAAATTTTCCAATTAGAACATTATAAAAATGGATTCCATATTTAAATTAATCATAATTACTAATTTCTAATAATTTTAACATAATTTTTGACCAAAATGAACAATTAAAACCGTAAAAATTAATTTATACGGTTAAGGTAAAAATGGATTTACCATGGGGTTAAATTCAGAATTAAAGGGAAAAAACATTGACTAAAAACTTTAGAAACACCAATTATCTGTCCATATTCCTAGCTTATCTATTCTAGGTTTGATGATGGATTATATTTAAGGATTTTTTCATGATAAAAACGTGGGTATGATCGAATATTTTCAAAATATTATAAGTGTGTCACTCTCTCACTTATTGAAGGCCATCCCATCTCCACTCTTATTTTAACAATAAACCCACATTGGTTCATAAAATTCCTACTAAAATCACATAAAAACATCCCCCAAAATCCAAGAATCCTTATATTGGGAATAAATCTACCCAACGGAGGATTTAGTTCAAATATAAGGATGATACATGAAAAAGTGGTGACATTATTCAATGGGTGTTTTTATTTTATTTCTTTCTCCACCTCATTCAATCCTAATTAAACCATGATGATTTGATAAAATCCATATATTACATAAAATGGTATTTTTTAATAAATAAATTACCTTCAACTATATCTACTTTCAACAAATGGGTTACGAAATCCTCATTTCTATGTACATCATATTATAGCCTCGTGAGCTGATGTCATTTGTTATTCCATTACCACCTTTCATGGTTTGGAATGATGATGGATAGAAAGTATATATATGATATTTATAACATAATTATACATATTTAATTATTATATCATATATATATACCATTTTACCTTCCATTCTATAGGGGATACGATAATATCGTTTGTGTGTACGGTGGACTACTGCCTCTCGAAGTGATGTGATTCATTTTTTACTAAAAGATTACATGATAGGTAATAGGGATAAATTTGATGAATATATGTAATATAAATGAAATAATAATGATATTAATTATATATTTATAATTATTAAAGGGTAAAATATCATTTTCTTTTTTTACACTTAATGATGTTAACATCGTCCGTGTATGTGTGTACTATCACCATATGAAGCGATGTGACTCCATTATCATCACCACAACACATGGATGATATATATATATATATATTAATATTTAAATATAATAATATGTTATATAGGACTCAGTAGGTGCGTCCAAGAGACACGAGATCAAATCTGGGTGGAGGCGTATTATTAGGTACTATAGCACTACTGTTGCAATACTGTAGAAGGCACTGTTCAGTATTGTAGCAACCAGAACTATTCATTAATTTAGGCCTTTGGGCCACAGGTTTGAGCCTTGAGTCTTATAAGGATTTCAGGCTGCCCAAGACCTTCGAGCCAGTTTATTCTCAAGGCCTTCGGGCCACATTATGCCCTTTTGACCACCCCAATGCTTGCAAGCCACTTGAATTCAGATGTACCCATTTGACTACAAGGAACACGACTTTAGATGAGGATTCAGGGCAGGTGTATTCACTAGAGGAGAGATAACCAGATTTTGAAGAATGACCGAGTATGGATTTTCTATCGGTACTAGGCATGCGTAGCTTAGAATAGGACAGCTAGTGGACCAGCCCTGGGAAGGTGGAGTGCTGATATCAAGACATATGCTGGGGAGGAGCAGTTCCAAGTTGTCTATTCTGGGTGATTCCATATTAGACCTATGAGTCATGTAATTGTCTCTAAGCCTTTGGTCCCTTTAAGGGTTCCACCTCACCCCTTGAAAGATGTATTATCAAAAAATAATAAAAAATAAAGGCCTTCGAGCCATTCCAACCGATTATTGAAAAATGAAAATGTTACCCACACATACATACAACTTACCATCTCTATGAGCTTACCATACTTCATTTGTCAAAACCATATTTCATGATTTTTATTAAATTTATATTTGATATATAAATATGATAATTAATTCATGATTATTATTCATCAGGTTATATAACTATATAATATTTCTAAGAACAAAAACTTTAATATCTAATCATGAATGATAAAACAAGTCAATTAATACTCAAAATAATGAAAATAATGAATGATCATTAATGAATGGGAGATAATTTGTTATTAAAGGATCATATATGATATTATAAATTTTAATTTGATTCAATAATAAGTTATTAACTTGTTTAAGACCGCTATATAGGAGTTTAAACTGTGTTAAACCAAAACGATGTGTGAGGTAAAGGATTTCATCTCAATTTCATTTCACTGAGGAATATTTTATTATCATGAACCTAATTTCACTCATTTGGTGTATATACTACATATTTTTTCATGAAAAATCAGGAATAATTTATTCTTCAAATTAATTTATGTTTTAATTTTAATTGTTTCATATAATTGGATTTGAATGTTACCACATGGTAAATAATTCCATAAGTAAATTTCTTTTGATTGGGATATATTACTTATTTTTTACATTAATATTCTAATATTATGTGTATAATGAAATATGATTATCTTATATTTTATTTAAACTTCTTTTATGAGTATTTTAAAATAATACACATAATTGATTCAATTGTTAATTCCCACTTCAACGTTAAGATCATTATAAGTATTTCTTTAAAAATCTCATTCTAATCGAGATTATTTTAATTGATGAAAATTATGTGATCACTATCTAATAAAACCATTTAATTTTCTTAACATATGGTTATTCATGATATTTTCATGTAATACTACCATTTTTCTAAACATTTTTACTTAAAATGTTGTATAAAATTTTCAATAAAACCCAACTTCATTTTACTCTTCAGTCAGAAATTTATTTTATTCCAAAACCATGTTTTCTAAAAGAAATTAAAGAATATTTTATCCTTTTAAAAATGATTTATTAATGAAATATTTAACCATTTTTTATTTTAAGTTTTTTTTCAAATAAATATTCTTAACATTTTCAAAAAATGGTACTTTTTTACCCTTTTTATAATAAAAAATGAATGTTCTTTATAACTTGTATGGCATTGGAAAATCTTCCTACTAGCATGACCTATGTTTCTATAAATATTTTTTAAAAGTTTACAAGATTATTTTTAAAGTAATTGTTTCTCTAATAGATTGGGAAATCACAGTTTTTTAAAGTGACTTCCAAAGAAAAGTATTTTCAAAATGTTTTATATTTTAAAAAGTCATTTTCAATATGAAAAGGATATTTTCTTCCAGAATTATTTCAAGGATCTTTCATGGTATTTATTTTCATCAATGAAAACAACCCTGTATTATTACTCCATTGGGTATATTTTGTATTTATTCCATCATTATTATTCCCTTGGATGGTTTATGATTATTTTCACCAAGGATAGTATTGAAATTCCCATCATTATTATAATTCATAATCATTAACTTCCCCTATAATTAATCAAATTCCAATGATAATTGGAAATTAAATTTACCCTAAATATTTATATTATTTATCATAGATACATATAATTATTAAACCATTTGTCATCGTAATATACCATTTTTAGATTGAAATTTATTTCACTGATTGAGGAATATTGATAAATCTGTATCCATTACTCAATACCTATATTTGATGATATGTCACATTGTTCATAAATTAAATTTATCATTAGATATATGGTGTGTGCATTGAACATTAAGTGATGGGTGGGGATCTAAATTTATAGAGCCCCTCGATGCATCGACAAGTCTCATGAGACAAATCAATTGGCCAAAATTTATTGGGATTCTATTTATAGTTTTAAAATCCCATGAGGGTATATCTTGACAGTATATGATTTCATGTACCTAATACATGACGTCGAATACATAATAATTTCATTCATTAAGAATTCAATTATTATCTTCCATGATATTTTCACTACTATATTATCAATGAATACATTTCATTTTTAGTTATTGATTACATGGAAATTGTTTTATGTTATTTACCTTATCATATTGATTATTCCATATCTTATCATGATATTAATGTTATTAAAATGGAATTTATTTTCTTTTATTTACCATTCCATATTTATTATGCATATTGATTCATGAATGCTTCTGATGTACTTATCCCTTATGGAGCTTTTGAGTTCTCCCTTATTTTGTTTCATTTCCCCTGGAATCCATGAAGTGTACTATTATTTATATAAAAGGTTACCCTAGAGGGAATAATTTTATTGTTAAGAAAAATTATATAGTAATTTTTGTATAAAAATTTAATATCAGAATCATATATGTATCTAGTTTACCAATACTACAAAACTATTAAGTCCGTTAAGATAAGATTCCCTTTATTTTATTCCAAATTAATAAATAAGACATTGTCTCTAAACTGCTTGTTTTGGGGGCCCCTACAATAGATAAATGATATTAAGTAAAATTACTATAAATAAGTGTAATAACTAGGTTCTTACCTTGAGGTATAGATAATTCCTTTTTAGTTTTAACTAAAAAATGGATCAAAAAGATATCAAAGGCTGGTTCTAGGACTGTTACACAACGTGATTGGGAGTTACAAGTCATTTATTTCCAAAAATACACTGTGTAATGAGGGTTTCATTTTGTATAATCCGAGTACATGACCATGTAATGACCTATCCAGGAATTTTATGAACAAGGAGTTTAGCTTATAGTACATGTCGTGTAATTTTCTTTTCTTTTTTAAAATCGGGTTGTAGCGTTGATTTTTTTATACAGATAAAAATGACTCCTTTTCGACATACTACATGCCCAGAAAATCCAAATGAGAATTTATCTATCGGTTTGTCGTAGGATCTCTAATTTAAACACCATCAGATCTATAGGAATCTTCTCATTGAGTGCTCAATTTATTTCGAGCCTTTCTTCCAAAATTCTTATCTTGACCTAGTTATTAAGGGTTGAGAATTTTTATCTTTTTTTAGATTTACTCCGATTTATATTGATTTGAAATCCGACACTAGATGTGGAGAGTCATACGAACATGAGGTAGGTGGTCATATTGCTTTTAATAATTTCCAAGTTGATTATATGGGTTGGAGTGTCCTGTTACCATTTTTGGGTGTCAACTAAATTGAATATTGACATATGTTGTTGCATAATGTTGATTAGGTACTTGATTAAATGATTATAATGCATGTTTTATATTGTTATCCCAGATTGAGGGTCACCCCGTGGGTGCATTGTCCCTTGGATGACTAACATTTAGGCGTTTCACCTAGGATGTTAATGGGAATTCCTTTGATTCCCTTGTTGAGTGGTTTAAAATACAATTAGTTAATTTAATGATTTTACCATGTGAGATAATAAATGTTTATGCATTGTGGTAGTTTAATTCACATGCTAGTATTGGGATATGTGTTTCCCATATGAGTTTATAATGGTTAAGACTGATAATTATAGGATTTAATGAAAGTTCTGTGACGTGTTTGATGCCCATATGAGTTTTTATTTTTTTAACCATGAAATAGTTTAGGTTATATGTGTTGTTTTTATGATGAAATTCTCATATAGTTGTTTTTGACCCTAAAACATACTGAAATACTTATATACCTATTTTTGACAAGAACACAAACTGAATTGATTATATTTTGGGTTTCGACCCTTATTTACTAATAAAATTTTTATATAGTGGGTTTTGATACATTTTTGTGTTATGTTATACCATGGTTATATGGTTTTGGTTAAATACATAAGGATTGGTACTTGAATTCCATGTTAGGGTGTCAAGAACAGACTCATTTATAGAATGAATAATGAAATGAACTGATATATGATGCATTTTCCCATCTAAATTACAATCATTTATTTGATCTATACTTATATTTTCTTATATAGTATCATGAGAGATCTATTATGATAACTTGTAGAACTATTTACATTTGAATATCTTCCAATTTACTACTTTCACTATTGTACACTGCTAGTTATATATTTTCCCTGATTGATTAGCATAGATCTTGGGTGGTTTCTAACTATAACTTATTCTCACACCCTATTTGGGTCATGCTTGTACACCTAAATAGATTATATGGATATAGGTTTTGATCAAAGAAAGTACCCATTATCTAGTTTTTTGATATGCTGTTTAGGGAAAAGAAAGCATGGGATTGAGATGAGGCTTGCTATACTTCATATCTTCTTTTATTTATTTGGTGTTTCTGAAACATATATTGTGGGTTACTAAAGTGTACCTATTTTTTCTATTTTTTTATAACAAAACATATTACATCATCTTCTATATAAAATGATGTTTGGTTACTTCTAATATCAGTCTTCTGCTGTTTACTTTAGTTGTATGCTATTTACTACATCTGCTATTGTATTATTATTTATTTTGAAGTGTTACACTCTACCAATAAGGGCATAGTTTTCCCACTATCACACCCTAGTCCCTCTTTGCTAGTCGGAAACCTCTAGAATTTGGGAAATGCGCTTGGGGCCATGTGGCTAACCGTGTACAGGGCACTAGTTGAGTGTCATCCATAACCCGGATGTTACAAAGTGATATTAGGGGTTTTTTTCTGGGTTGCTTTATTGTTAGGATACAATAAGAATATATATAAATTAAATGTTATTTGGTGTTATTTTGTGCTTGGTAGTAGCTACCATGTGTATAGGGAAAATCCAAATTGCCTCAAATTGAATTGTGATTTATGGATTTTGATCTATTGAAGTAGATTCAATTTCATTATTGGGTGGAATACTTGTATTTGTGATGTTATTATTGATATACTTTGGTTTTGGTTTGTTGAAACCTGATGAGATGAGGGTATTCCAACTCATGCATCATATAGGTACTTATTAAAAATCACATGTCACGAATTCTTTCCATGACATTTAGAAAACATTACTAATTACATGTTGTTATAATATATGTCTTGATAGATATGCATACTGTTGTGATAGGTACCATGATATATATTCCTACTGCCGTGATAGGTGTATTGGTATGTTTCATGGTTGAATTGGATGGATGGAAAAAAATTGGACCAAGATGAGTATGGGCCCTCTTGGATCAGAATTTTTGGGGTTCATGTTTTGACTATGAGCTAATATTGTGTATTTATGTGCTATATGTGATGCCAAACATTGATTTGTAGTGAGTACTCATCCACATGGGTCGTAATTAAGCACACCATTATTTTAATTTTCAAAAATAGGGGTTCTGAGGATGTTTTAGAGGCATACTGTCAGGAAATCCAAACAACACGAAACGTGGGTCCATGAACATACACCATGTGTTCTTCTATTAGGGAATAAAAGAGTTTTTCAGAACACACCATGTTGAAAGTGACCTTGTGTCTAGCCATGAAAATAAGGACAACAAATAATTGTCAAGTAAAAGTACACGACCATGTACTTTTGGTATACACTATGTAGTCTTAACCGGATAGACCCCATGTGAATATGGTCGGGTAAAAGAATGTGACCAGGATGGGAGACTTCTGTACAAGACATGTACCATTTATACATTCCATGTACCTGGGGTGTTTACACACCTAGGATGGTGGGATTACATGACCATGTGATAACTTGAGGGTACACGACATGTATGGTTTCTACACACCGTGTACTACTCTTTTCGTATCCTTTGGGGTTTTTTTCATGTTTTATCCCCCTTGATTGTTTAGGACCAATGGGTAGTCCTTTTTGAGTAGTTTCCTATGTAGATCACGATGGGGAAACCCATGGACCATTCTAAGGATTACTAATGTGATTTTGGTGATTTTATTTAAATTGAGAGGTTCTTCTTCTATTTACCATTTCCAGTTGTCACCTAAGAGTGAGACTTGGCGTGGATGATAAGTTGGGTGTTAGAACCAACCTAGTTGATAATTTTGATCTAAGATAAGATGTGATCTATCTCTCTTGACCTATATTTTTCTTAGAAGTCCCTTTTAGGATCCATATCCTTTATACCATTTGAAAGGGGCCTTGTTGTAGGATGCCCCTATTGTTTATAGTTTGAGGATCCAATGTTGGATTCCTCCCTTACCTTTTTAGCTATGGATCCCATGTAGGATACCTTCACTCATGTTTTATTAGAGGATCCCATGTATGATTCCTCTTAGTGTTTTACAAGACCAAACCCGACCTTCGTATTGTGATTTCGGTAGTATCTCTCTTTCTTTGACACCTAGACCTAAACCATGGAGGAAGGTATCAGGGTGAGTTTTTGGAGAAAGGTGTTGACTTCTCCTGTTTTGATATCTATGATTTTGGGATACACATTTTTCAAATCTTGACCCTTGATATAGGAATAAGAATTGAGTAATGCTTGGTTCAGTAGGTTACACATGCCTCGAGCATGGAAAACTTCTTAGGAGGTTGTGTAAACCTTTCTTTCCTCAAGTAACGAGCGTCATAGTACATTGTCATCTTGAGTATAGTGACTTGAGCATTATGGAACCAAGTTCATCCCAATACTCAGAAGGACTTTAGGGGAAACTGGTGTTTTAACTTGTTGGTTTGTTTAATTTCATATTTTAGGCCATGCGATAAGACGTAGTGATCGTGGCTCACAGAACGAAATTTTGAGCATTTATGTTGGTTCTGAACAAAGAGGTTGAGAGCAACTAGCCCTTTTCTCGACGGCTAAGGCACTCCCAGGTGGGGAGGGTCACATTGGTTCAGTTTAAATGCGTCCTAGGAATAAGGATCAAAATCAAGGACTAATCAGAAATGGTCAATACTACATGAATGCCTTTGAGACTTTCATGTCCTATTTCATGTTGATATTTGCTTGAAAATATAAGGTTGTTGAATTTTGACTATGTGTGTAGTCATTGTGAGGAAATGATGATCATAGATGGACCTCTAGGGTTAAGAATGATCTATCATAGAATGTATTGGGATAAGGGCCTTCTTGTTCAGTTGAATGACGATGTGTCAGCAAGGGAAGCTGAGTTTCTTTCAAAAGGTTGACCAGTAGTGGTTTAGTTGTATTTTTATCATAATAATTTGGATCATATTAATGTGATCTTAATTGAGGTATGACCACATCCTCTATCATGATTACGTCCTAGATAACTAAGATTAAATATTTTATACATCATGCAAAAGTTTAAATCCATTGGGCTAGAATGAAATCTTTTTCAATGTTGTGCGTTGGATGTGTGGTTTTAAATGTGGCTCATTTAATCATGAGTTCCCATTTAGGAACACCTTGGAAGGACTTTTGATGCCTACTTATTTCCATGACATAACCTCTAGGAGGATACCTATCTAGGTTAAGACAGTGTTATTTTATGTACTTCATGCCTTGTACCAAACTCTCGCTTGTAACGGGGAGTATGGACCACCTTGGTGAGTTTCTTAGACTCCATGTTGATGAATTTGAGGTTATCTCAGACTTATAGTTGGTCTTAGATGCGATTCTATGAAAAGGTGTAATGATTCCTATGGGGTGGATCTAGTTTTATTCTTTACATGTGCTATGTAATGAACCTTCTTAATGATAAGTTGATGGTTTGATAAGGGAATTTCATTGAGAGATAGGTATGGGATTCTTGGAATGGGTTAGTTGTGGACATGTGGTGCCTTGGGAGAAAGTGTTGTGTCCTATTGCAAAAAACCGACCTCCTAATCTACGAATTTTGAAGATAATTTTTCCAGTGATGGTTTAACTTGTTATACTTCTTATTCCTCATGTATAGTTTGAGTGAAACAGCTTGAACAATCCCTGTGTTTGAGATGGATGTGGTTTTAAAGTCTTCAATGTCATTCGTTGAATTATTGTGTGATTGGTTTTGATGGGGTTCGACTGTTCTTTTCAATGAGGCTTTTGATAAGACCTTAGTTATGTTCGGGTTCACCCAGTTAAAGGAAAATCATAATGGAAGCATCACTAAAATGGTCAGGGGTGGGCTTGGTGGAGTTTTTTTGTGGTGGATTTGTTGTGGTAACAATGTCATTTTTTTACATAACAGACTACATAAGTTTTCACTTTTTCTACTGATCAAGGAAACCTTTTATTTTGATGAACATGGTGGGTTGCACATCTGTGAGATTGTATGAATGCATGGGGTCCCATATTTTATTATTTCATATTGGGATGCCTAAATTACTTCTTGTTTCTTGAAAGGTCTACATAGGGCCATGGGTACACAGGTTCTTCTGAGCATAGCTTACCACACCCAAATAGATGTGTATTTAGAGCGCATATACAAATGTTGGAGGACATTCTCCGAGTTTGTGTCTTGTATTTTGGGGGATCTTGGGAGAAGTACATTTACCTAGTGTAGTTATCCTAGAAAAATATTTATCAGGAAACTATACATATGGAACCTTATGAGGCATTGTATGGTAGTCCATGTTGTTCTCATTTATGATGGTTATAAGTTATTGAGGCAGCTTTACTAGGACCACGTATCATGCAAGAGAATTCTGAGACGGTCTAGTTGATTCAGAAATTGATGGATACTACACAGTCTTGTCATAAATCATATGCTGATGCCTGCAGACTACCTTTGTAGTTTGAGGTCATGGATTAAGTTTTCTTACGTGTCGCATTGAGGTTGGGAAACAGGAGAATTAAGAGATAGGGTACGATCTCATCATGATATGTTGTTCTGTTTGACATTCTAGAGTGGGTCGAGCCGACTTCCTATCAATTACAGTTACGTCAGAGGTACTAGTCTATGCACGATATCATACATGTTTCTCAGTTTTAATGTTACTTTTTAGACCCATCTCACACCTTTCAACCCAAGAAATTTGAGTTTTAAGAAGATGAATCCTTTGTGGAGAATCCCATTTGTATAGTGTTAATAGAATTATGATTCTCTCTTGTTGATATGTTCCTTATGTATGGGTGTTATGGAAGCACTACCGAGTTCAAGAAGAGATCTAGGAGAGGGAGTCTGATGTTCGATCATACTAGCCCGAGTTATTCTCTGATGTTCCTTCACCACCAGTGGAAGGTAAATTTGGGGATGAATTGCTTTAACTGGGGATGTTTATAAGAACCTGATTCTTCCCTTTAGGTACGAATCATTCCTTTTTAGTTTTTACTTATAAAAATGGAGTAAAAAGAGATCAAATGATGGTTGTAGGCCTGTTACATGATGTGACTGGGAGTTACACACCATGTATTTCCTAAAACATGATGTGTAATGATGGGTGCATGTTGTATAATACCAGTACACGAACATGTAATGACCTGGAAAGGATTTTTACTAACACATCATGTAGTTTCTAGTACTCTCCATGTACTTTGTTCTTGTTAAATTTAGAAGTACCATCATATTTTTCAAATGGATAGAAATGACTCCTTTTAGACATACAACATGCCATGAAAATATGAACTGGTGTTTGGATCCTTATTCATCTATATGTTCTCCGATTTGAAAACCATCACATCCATTGGAATCTTCTTAGTAAGGGATGGATTCATTTTGAGACTTTATTCTTGATTTATTCTCTTGACCTAGTTATCAAGGTTTGATCATTTTTCACATTTGTATAGATCTACTCCGATTAAGGTCGATTTGAAAGACAACACAGGATAAGGAGAGTCATAAGAACATGAGGTAGGTGGTCTCGTGCCTTTTTTTAATTGTCAAATTGATTATATGTTCCAGAGTGTTGCGTACCCATTTTTGGTTTCGCCTAAATTGAAAAATGGCCTATGTTGTAAGATATTGTTGATTCTATAGTTGACTAAATTATTATAAGGTGTGTTTTATATTTTTAACCTTGTTTGAGGGTCACCATGTGGATTCGTTTTCTCTTAGATGAAAAACGTTTAACCGTTTGGCCTACGATGCTTATGGTCTTTCCTTTAATTCCTTATTTGTGTTGTTTAAAATGGAATTGGGTAATTAAATGATTTTCCCCTATGAGATAATAAATGATTATGCTTTTTGATGGTTTAATTCAAATGATAATCTTGTGATATGACTTTCCTATGTGAGTTTATAATTGTGAAGCCCGGTAATGGTTGGATTACCGGAATGGTTTGTGACATGTTTGATGCCCACATGAGTTATTATTTTGTTAACCGTTTAATATTTTAATTTACATGTGTAATTTTTATACTGAAATTCTTATATACTAGGTTCTGACCCTAAAAAATGATGAAAATCATATATACCAGGTTTTGACACTAACACATGATGAAATGATTATATACTAGGATTCAACCCTGATTGACCGTTGAAATGCTTATATATTGGGTTTTGATCCAGTGAGATGTTATGTTATACCATGGTTATGTGGTTTTGGTTAAATACCCCATGAGTGATACTTGAATTCTACTTTAGGATGTCAATAATAGACTCAGTTATAAATTGAATAATGAAATGAAATGATATATGACATGTCTACCAATCCAAAGAACAATCTCTTGTTTTTTCACTATTATTTTATTAGATTTTCTCCTTAGACTTATATGTTGCTTACTTGTAGAAATGTTTACTTTTGAGTATCTTACAATTAAATTTTATCACTATTGAAAACTACCTGTTATATATATTCAATAATTCATCAACACAAATCTTTGGTGGTTTCCTACTTGGATTTAGTCTCACACCCTGTTTGGGTCATGCTTTTGGGCCCAAACAGATTATATGATTGAAGGTGTTGATCAGGGAAAGCACCCTTATGTTGGTTCTTGATATCCTCTTTAGAGTTAAGAGATCATGTGACTGAGTCAAGGCTTGTGATGATCCTTATATTCTTTTTTCTTTGGTTCTTATAGATAATATATTATGGATTACTGCAGTGTACCTATTTTGGATGTTTTATTAGAACATAACATGCTACATCATATTTTTTATGGAATGATGTTTGGTTACTTATAATATCTGCATTATTCTATTAAATTCTATTGTATTTTGTTAACAACCTCCTCTATTGTATTATTATTTATTCCTCTATGTTACACTCTGCCAACAAGGGCATAGTTTCCCTATTAACACACCCTAGGCCCTTGCTACGTATCGGAAGGCTCTGGCATTATGAGAAATGTGCTTGAGGCCATGTGGAAAACCAGGTATTGGGTACTAGTTGAGTGGAATCGATAACCAAGATGTTACAATATGTTTATTATGTATATTAATAATACAAATAAATTAATTATATAGGGATTTATACCATGTACCACAAAGCACAAGTTCATGGTAGGGGTTTGTTTTGAAACCTCAATTTAAAATCAATGTCGTTTTTATTAAATATACTCTATAAAAAGTTGATATAATTTCTATTTAATGAATTATATATTTTCTTCTTTGTTATATATTTTATAAGGGTTTTAGATCTTATAATTTGACATTTCATTCAATTCCCAATTCAGTCGAAAGGATTCCATAAGTGAAACCAACCATGCCACTTTTTTTACGGAGATAATTTCTCCTATATAACCATATTATTTATATTGTTTCGTGAATATTCTTATTTATACTTAAATAAGTGATTAAATTAAATTTTACATTAAATTTTACTTTCCTTTATAATGTTTTAAATATATATTTTTTACACTTTCCACACTGTTCAGTTTTTATTGACATTGGCTCTCTTTACAAACATTTGAAATGGAAATTACTTTTTTTAATTCATTGTACATGAATATATTTTTGTGATGTATTCGTCATTTTTCTTTCAAAATATCCATCTCTATGTTTTTGTAGTTTTTTAATGTAATTTATATTTTCATTATTTTTTAAAATTTAACAATTGAAATATAAGTTATCAAAACTGAAATAGGGAATTTCTTCTTCTTATTTTGAATTAATTTCATAATTCTCATATAGATATTTTTCATCTATTTTAACATACTTTAATATTTTTTATACTTCTCTATGGATATTATCTAATGATAACGTACACCTTTTTTCTATAGAAGGTAAGTGATCATGTTTTGTGATAGTTATAATGAAACATTTTTATTTCTAGGGTTAATTAAGCTATAATGAAATTATGAATGTTTTCTTGTTAATGTACCACACACACACACACACACAAACATATATATATATATATAGATATATTTAATTGTGTTTTGGGTGGTCTTGGAATTACTTATCCATAAAATAATTTAGGTAATTTTTTATATCTCATTTGATGACCTAAAAGAGAATAGTGATTAAGCCCATTCCATTAGTGGTTAAAGAGAATGTGGAGTGAACCCAATCTACCAAGGTAAACTATCCACAATGATATGACGCTTTTTTATGTGATCCTTGAGAAAGAAAACTATTTTCTATGATTATGTATGTTTTATACACATATTGATCATTCTATATACTATTTTGTGTTTTCCTTGCTCATGATTATTGATTTATGTCTACAAACTCCTATTGCACATGTTTTTTGTTATACCAATAAATAATTACATTACTCATGGTATATTATCTATGTTTTAGTAGGTATGATTATATTATGTTATGACTATGCATTTTAGTTATACGATCTTACCATCATTTCCATCTTATTCTCTGTTATGATATTTGATTTATATCTCTTATATTTACCATTAATGGGAATTTTGTATCAACATTTCTTATATCTACATTTACCTAGTAATGAATAAGGTAATTATATATGATTTTATATAATCCTATCATTTTTGAATAATATATGTTGGAGAAATTTATAATTTTTTAAAATGAATTTATTATGTATATAATTTTAAAATTCATTATACCTATAGGATATAGGGTGTGATTTATTATGATATTAAATTAAAAATCATATGAAATGATAAAATATGAATGTATGTTATGGTTGGGTTTTCATAGATCAACCCATATAGGAGATAAATTCCATTTATTTTCATGGTGACAATTCCCCAACCTCCAACTTTAAAAGTGTATATTAATATGGTTGGCCATGAAATACATCAAATAGATCAAACTGAAATTTATTTTTGATCAATATATTTATATAAAAACTCTACTAAGAGAAAATGGTACTCTCAAGAAACATTTATATTTGTTACACATTCTCTAAGTACAACCTCAAGTGTTATAAATCTGTGCCCAGAGTAACCATAAATTTGAGGATGATGTGTCATGATCATTGTTCATTGGGTTCACAAGGGTTATTTAAATAAATACTAAAACATACAAGGTAATATAGGATATCAATTAGAGATGATTGATATTGTTACACCATATGACTTCAACACTTCAAGGAAATACAACATTGCTAAATATTCTATATAATTTGTCTCAGGGATTGTAATGAAGAAATTTGACTCTATGAGTCTATAAATAATCACTCAAATGGTATGAATATTTCAAGGAATAATATTCAATTTTTTTAAAAAATAGAAAGAAATTTAATCCCATGTAACTATTGATATATGTAATAGTTTCTACACACCCATTGGTCATTAGTGTTCGACCGCATCATTTTGACATGTAAGTAAAATATATTTATGCTTACCAGAATTTTTTATATTTAACCATCCAAAGTTATAAATTATTACCTTATATGATTTTGAAATACTGGGATAGATTTTTCATTTCAGTTATGATAGCTCTAGGAGAATAATTTTAGCACAAATTTTGAACTGTAATTCAATCCTAAAAAAGATATAATTTTTATCCATTATACATACATCAATATCCTCTCCACTAATAAGGTTTTACCTAATGGTAAGCCTATCAAGGCCCTTTTACATATCTTACTTGACGTGTAATCCCAGTTTTGAATGATATTCACGTGAAATAAAAACATAATTCAATCCTGTTCATTGTAACCCAATCGTATGTCAGGGATTTGAATATTAAATTATCACTGATCAACAATTCACAGACCACGTTATCTATGGACTTGTGTGAATCGACCTGATCAGAAAATATATAAATATCACATCATTATATATGAATATTTTCTATATTTAACAATAATACTTTCTTTAGGACCACATAGTATTAGCCCCTTTGGATACTTGATACAAAATAGTCTAATTTCATGAAAAATATTCAACATCTTCCAAAAATATCTTCCCACATAGTACTCCTTTTATATATAAAATATTCAGAACCTTAAATCAAAACATAGGGAAGGAAAACATAAGAAAGGGTGACCTTAGATGCTTAGTAAGGGTAAACATGTGATATATCAATCATTAGAGAATAATAATATCACAATGGTCAGATAACATATTCAAGTGCATGTTCTCAATGTAAAATATTAATACCCATAAAATCATAGATCATGAACTCTAAAAATCAACTCATTTATTTAATTATGATCAATAATAATGTCTGAGCAATAATAATAATTAAAGACTCATAAAATGGTAATGTTGAATCATAGCCTAAGAAATCATAATATTGTGAACATAGATAAAAAAACATTTCCATTCATAATTTGGTGACAATTTATAGAAAGGGATCGTACTCACGCATAAAAATTTGAACGAATCTATTCACAATCATGTTCACACATTTTCGAATGAGCATAGATAGAATATGACCAAACTCATGATTCAATATGTGAATAAATATACTTTCAATCATGTATTCAGTTTTCATTATCATCTCATGAGATGTCAATATAACTTTATCAAATGCATTGGAGGTCTATAACATACCCAAACTTCAAAAAATCATAATTCATTCAAATATATGTCACAATATCATAAATCATTCATTATATCATCGTAGTATAACCAATAAAAATATTTTTCATAAAATTATCATCATCATAATCCAAGACCATGCAGAGGAAAAACTATTATTATATTAATGTATCATATCCCAAGTAATAAATAATCAAAATTTAAGGATGTTATCATAGATGAAAATATTCATTAAAATATCACTATAATATTTATTGACAAAATAAATTTTTTATTTATAAATCATATATTAAAAATCTAAAAAATTACCCAAATAATAAGTGAATCATTTTATTTCAAAATAATCCCTGAAATTCATCACGTAATCCTTAAATCATTGAGTGACATTGATAGTGGGAAATTCCATTAATGCTATAATGTTAAATGAAAATTTTTTTATCACTATTGTAAAAAATTCAATATGTACCATGTTTAGAAAATGAAAACAAGATTAATTTTAAAAAGTTTTTTTACAAAATTAAATTATATGTAAAAATTAATTCCAAAAATCATAGGATAATATTAAACCATTTTTTGAATACATTTTAGAAAAAACATGGTCATAAAAGAAAAATAATTTTTGACTGAATAATAAAGCATATTCAATTATCATTAAGAAAATTATTTAAATATCATAGGATCTAAAAGTTTGGAAAATGAAAGGAAAAAAATTATTCTCTAGTAATAACTAGAGGATAATAAAATGAAAAGAAATTATCAGATTTGGATCAAATATTTTACTCAATGGAAATTGAAGAATAAACAATCCAGATTAAAATAGGATTGAAATATAAATATCATACCTGAAGTATAACCTTTCTTCATAAATATTAAAAACTCATGTATATTAAATATATATTTATTATAAAGTTTTTCCAAAACTATAATCATATATATCATACCATTTATTAACTATTTGTGACATCTTATCACCCGTTAATTAACTATTTCAAATTTTAATCAATATTCTTGGTGATAATTGATTAATATTTCATGTATGTTTTGGTTTGGGAGTCCCAGCCCTTATTCATTATTCATGATTACATCATCCCAAAAATGTTAATCAAGATAATAATATAATATATTTTCATCATATATGTTTATATTCATCTATATAAAGTTTATATAGAAGAAATGAATTACACTATTCATGGGGATAGTAGACCATACATACATATGAATGCAATTTCCATTTTTTGATGGATTGAAAAAAATAAAGGTAAATAATAATTAATAATTTTAAAGTAGTTATATTTCATATAAAGAATATATATACATAAAATCCATACTTATTACTATCCATGTAAATATGAAATAATGAATCATGTCGCTTCATGAAGATGATAGTCCATACATATGCACAAGCAACATTATAATTTTCCAATGAATTAAAATTTAAGAAGGTAGATATGATATTATCAATATAGAATAATAATTGGGTCAAAAATTTCATATATAAATATTAAACCCATTATAATATCTATCCATAAAATATAGTGATAGAAAACGAATTATATTGCTATGTGGAGATGGTACGTCATATATACAAAGGAGGGATACAATCACTTTCAATTTGATGATAAAGAGGGTGGATAATTATGGTTTAATAATCATAATAAAATTTGAGTATATTTTGCATTAATAAGTTAATATTTTATTATAAATTACACATATTTATAGAAGGTAAAATAAAAGGTAAAGATAATGTGTTCGGTTAAGGTGATTACCACTTCTTTGAAAGAAATCCTTTAGATATCCTCTTAAGGACCATAGGGATTCTATTTTAGGAATACCAAAACCACAAGAATGTGAAAAAGGATTTTTGGAAGTAAAATGTTATGAGTTTGGTTGAGATATATTGATCAATGTGGTTCATTGGAAAGAGGGAGGGTGTCTTTTTATAAAATAGGGAAAGGACACACATGGAATTACTAATAAGATTATAAAATATAATCTTCTCATTGTCACACCAAATTATTCAAAATGGAATGATATATGAATAAAATAGTATAATATCAGAATATAATTAGCCAATGACATTTAGATGTGTTTGGGTGTCATTTTAAAACATATATTTTTTATTAACCCCTTTATTAACCATTTTAAACACTAACAATGAAAATTTCTTTTTTAATTATAAAGGGTTATAATTTTATATATATTGTAAAAATTGGCACATAAATGGAAAATGAATGAAATTTTATACCATTTATTACCCACCTTGTCCACTTCCACGTTTTTTATTATATTAAAATAATTTTACAAAATATTATTTTCATAAAATATCATTATTTTTATTTTTGACACTGGTCATTTAATTTAAATTTTGAAAACAATTTGATAGAAAATGAATTAAAATATAAACCTTTAAAACTTTTCTGATGTGTTATATTTATCTAAAAAATTAATGGAACAAAATAATTCACCCTAATTACATTAATGTTAACATTTTTATAATTATTTATTTATTTTTCAATTAATTGGATAAATACCATGTCAGTGTTGCATAGTAATTTTAGGTAATTATTCAATTAATAAAATTTATAAATTAATTATTGTTATAAATATATATATATATATTAAATATATTTAATGTAAAATTTATCACTAAGAGAGTGACATTTTATATTTATCCTTTCCATAAAATAATATAAGTGTGATAGTAAAAGAAATATGAGACCAAGTGACCATATATTTGAGACTTGGATAAACATGGGCAAACTCCATTCATTCAATATGTTAAATCAAAATGTAGGATAGTTTTAATGTTGTATCCCAAAGTATTGACCATTTTTAACTATTGTATCCTCCCTAAGGTGATGGATTTTAACTATGGTTGCTATTCATATTGGCCAAATATAAAAGGGACTATATTCAAAATTTTATCCTCATAATTAAAAATATAGAATATATTTTTCACAATTCAATTTACATTTATAGTGTAAACTCATTTGAAAATAAGTGTGAAAATGGGATAATTTTTTAAAGTACATTTTAATCCTAAAACATGATATATATTCTTATATCATGCCTATGAAAACAAAAGATGAATTTTAAAACACTATATTTAATATAATATAAACATTTCATTAAAATCATTTAATAATAGTGATAAATTTAATTTATTAAGATAAAAACACATTGTTTTCATAAAAATATCTTTTTTGAAATCCATCTATTTTTCTTTCAAAAATAAAATTATATTAATTTATAATTAACAGGTAACCAATGAATTAATTTTATGCATGTATAAACCATAAATTTTTTATAATTTATTTATTCTTATTCAAAACCACCAATATAATGGCTTGGAAATAATTGTAGCATTAAATAATAATATTTTAATTTAATATTGTGGTTTTTTTAAAAATCGATGTTATATATAAAGAAATATATCCATGGAAAAAAATTAATTTATAGAGAAATATATCATAAAAACATTGGGCAATACATTCAAACCCATTAAAATTAATATCTCCCTTTAAATACCGACACTATGATGCCAACATGCGGGGATATATCTTATTCATCACATCCTTAGGATCCTAAGTATCTTGTTTGATTTCTTTATTCCCCGAGAGAGCTTTAATCAAGTGGGTAGTATTGTTCCATCGAACATTATCTCTATGATCCTAGATTAATACTAGTTTTTTCTGCAAGAGAAATATCATACACTGGTGGTATGAACTATAATTTTAGTACATGTGATGGAAAAATATATAGTTCACCGAAGAAATACATGTAACACATCAAGAATTTAATTACGGTTTAGTGGAAGTTTGAATCGATAAGCTACCTTTCTTGATCAATAGTATTGAATAGCTCAATATAAATAGGGATTATATTTTCTTATTTCTAAATATCATAACCTTATTCCATGTAATATTCATATAAATACTATCTCACCAACATTGAATTATGTATGTCACTGAAAATTATTAACATAACTTTTATATTGGCTATGGCGTGCCTTGATGTGCTGTTGAATTGATCTATAATATTCCACCATCTCTTCAACTAGTTTTGGTCCCAATATCTTACTTTATCCAAATTCATCCCATCATTTTGGATTTCATCACTTATTTACATACATTGATTCAAAAGGATCCATCATAATTTTTGACTAAAAGCTATTATTGTAGGAAAACTAGATTAGAGGAAGGTGTTGATCTCAACCACCTTTTAAATTCAAAAAAAATACATCTCATCATATCCTATAGGGTTTGAATGGTTCGCTTAGATAGACCATATATCTGAGGATGATAAGAAGTAATGAAATACAAATCTTAATCAATATATTTCTGAATTCCATTCCATAACATCGTGGTAAACCTCATATCACAATCAAATATAATAGAATTTAGTAATCCATGTATCCTTACAACTTCCTTAATGCATATTATAGAAATCTAATCCAGAGATAAATATTATCTAATAGAAATGAAGTGAGTTTACTTTATAAGGAGGTCAATTAATATCTAAATATTATTTTGGACATTATGAATTTTCTATAGCTTGATTAAAAAAATACAGTGTTTTTTTTTCAATTTCCATTATGGTATAGGTAATGGTTGTAACATCCTATTATATTTTTTCCTCTCAGTATTAACATGATAGAAACCAAACAATGAGATGCAAACTCTGTAATATTTCTCTTCATGTTTTCCCACCATAAATACTCTTTCATATATCTATAAATATACATACTGACATGATTAATAGGGAATGATTAACTATGATATATATCCATTAGATCCTTATTTAAGTCCGGTATGGACAGAATACATACACAGTTCCGAAAACTTATAATTTAATCACAACTAATTTTGAACTCAGTAACATTTCTCACATTCTTCTGTAGCTATACATCATCCTTATGTTCCTCTTTACTCAACACTTTTTGAAGATAGTCTAATAGTTTTTTAAGAAAGTTATGATTTAACCCATTAATTCAATATTTCTAAATCCAACCATTATAAATCCTAAAATATTTGATCTTTTGAAATAATCATCATTGATAAACTATCATGGTCTTTCAGACTGATAGCATAATCCATGTTATTTACTTTCCCTAGGTGGTAATTTATTGACAAGTCATAATCATTAATTAACTCCAACCATGTCCTCTATCGCATATTCAGATCTTTGTAAGTTAATATATAAATTAATCTTTTTTGATCAATAAATATATATATCAAACTATCCTCTTTAAAGATAATGACACCATTTCTTTAATGAACAATTACCATATCTTACTCCAAATATTGATTTGGGTAAATTTTCTCAATAACCTTCAATTGTCATGAGGTATATTATATAACAACATCATTTTCCATGAGGACACATCTTAAACCCATCTTTGATTCATCTCTATAAACTAGAAAATATTATCCACTATAGGTTAGTATAATCATATGATTATTGAATAACCCTTTCATCACATCCTTGAGATTTCCCTAATATTTATTTGTCTAAAGAATCATGTCTCCATTCCGATTTAACTTGTTGAGTGGATTAGATAACCATTATAAATTCTCCAAAAAGAATCCTTAATATCCATCTAAACTAAGAAAACTATGGATCTAGATTATAGTGGTTGGTCTAGTCCAACATTCAATAACCTATATCTTTGATTTATCCAACAATATACCCTCTCTTGAGATTATATGACCCCAAAATGTAACTTTTTATAGCTATAATTCACTCATTTTTAAAATTTTCATATATATTCTCATTCCTTAGGTCTCCATAACACTCCTCAAGTGATCTTCTTATTTTTATTTTTCATTTAAATATATAATAATATAATCTATAATGAAAATGAAAAATTGAAAATATATTCTTTAAGGGCTCTACTATTTAAATCTATAAATATAGTGTGGAATTAGTAAGTCCCAATGAAATCACGATAAATTTAATGTCCATACCTTGTACAGAATGATGTATTAGATATATCCTTCTTCTTGACCCTCAATTGATGATATCCAAAATGATGGGATTTTTTTAAAAGAATTTATCTTCATGTTGTTGGTCAAAAAAATCATCAATATGGGGTAGAGGATTCTTGTTTTTGATAGTTATAATGTGATGTTTTCAATAATCAATATAGACTTTCATCGATCTGTATTTCTTCTTAACAAAAAGAACAATTTCACTCTATGGTGATGCACTTGGTTGATGGAATCCCATGCCAATATTTACATAAAGCTTCTTATTCAATTCCTGCAACCTGATCGGGCCCATTCTATGTCGACTCTTTGAGATAGGTGTATCACGATGTATGAGTTCAATTAAAAACATAAATTCAATACATGGTGGAATAAAAGAAAAACTTTAGAAAATAAAATTAAAACTCCCATACAATAGGAAAATCCTAAATTTTTAGTTTCTCACCAACCATATGAGATAAATACTCTTCACAGATTGGAATTAAGACCCAGAAGACAGAGGTAATTTCCATTGAATGTTTTATTCATCCTCACACTAATAAATGATAATTGGTTCATCCAAAATATAAAATGTGACTTCCCTTCCCCAGTAATTAATATGGTATCTATGTTTATAGATTCAATCCATTACAAATATTACATCAAATTAAAATATAGGGTGAATCAAAAGGATTTTAGGAAACAAATTCCCAAAAAATTCTATCATATAGGAGCTATAAACATTAGGAAATATCATTGTACCATTCACATTTTCAGTGATAAATAAACATCTAATCAATGAGAGTGTGATATAATGACCTTTATTCAAATATAAATTATTGGGTAGATCTAGAACAAATTAAAACATTTTCCATTCTAGTATGGATGGTAAGTGTACCTTTCACCACATAATTCTCATAATCCTCTTTAGTTGTGATAGAAAAGTCTTTTACTTTATACTTTTTATTAGGTGGTTGTTGAGACCCACCTACCTCATTAGCTCTTGTAGTGGGGAATTATGTTTCATAATGAATAATATACTTGAATCTGAATCATTGAACTTCATTTTTTTAATCTATATTCTCAAATATTTCATTTATTAATGATGTTATCACCCGTCAACAGTCACTAAATATATGTCTACCATTTCCATAATTGAATAATTTCTTAACTCATTTCATATAATTTACTAAATTCTTTCCTCCACATTTTTTTCATGTATATTGTTATAATTTCATTAATCCTTGGGATTTACCATTTGAGTTTCTCTGAAGATACATTTTTCTATTATTATCACTAAAACAAGAAGAATAATTGAAGTTCCGTTCTCTATTTCTACCTTTGGATCACATTTAATTATTTATTTATAATTAATGAAGTCTCTTATGGAAAACATATTTTGAAGATATAGTTTCTAGACACTAAATAATTGATAAATTTTTCTCAAAGGGAAAATTATAGAGCTATAATTATACAATGATATTATCCCATTGTTTTCGTATTATGTATTTAAGTATTCATCATCCCATAGTTTCATCTCAGTAATGTCCCTTTCAGTCTTAGTACAAAGGGTTCTAGGAACGTATTTAATGATAAATATCCAGTTAAACACCTATCATTATATAGAGTTTATTTATTCTTTTTAACTCTTATTCTTGATATGTTTTCACCATTTTTTTCTATACCTTCCATGTGATAGACTGTTAGGATAACACGCTCATTATATGAGCACTAAAGAACCAGAAATATATTTTCCATCGCATTTATCTATTACTTGATAACTAGTTGATCAGAATAACCATGGAATAATTGTATATTTTGTAGCATAAAATACATAATTGATTGTTTCTCCCTCCTTGGTTCATTAAAAATATCAACATGATCCATGTTACAATTCACAGTTTGAGAGAGTTGAGAAATCATAGTTGTGACACCCCAAGATTTTACAAAAAATATTATTTTTAATTTCATTAATATCTTGTCTTGTATGCTACACCAAAAGGAGCTTGCACAACACGCATCCCTGACTTGGCTTGCATTACACGCAAGCATGACCTTCCACGATAGCGTGTGTTGTACACAATACCGAGTTTCGCAAAACAACGATATGTTATTGAAATATTATTAAAACTAGCCGTTATGAATAGTAATACCCACTTTTTGAAATTTTATAAATTTTATTTTTGAAAATGGACTTCATTTTTGGATTCGGAATATCGAAATTAGCCTAGGGTGAAATTTTGGTATTTTTCTGAAAACTTTCAATTTTTGATGAATAGTGAAAACACTGGGTTACTATTTAAAGACTGACTTTTTATTTAAATAATTATTTATTTTATTTAAATTTATTTTAGGTCAAAATTGGTACATAATACCTATATATGTTCAATGTAATTCATTGGAGTCTTTTTATTATAATTTTAGATATATAAAAAGTTTATTGAACTTTTCACCATCTTTTACCCACCTCCTAGACGAATTTGCAAATTTACATAAAACATAATTTTACCGCTTCTGTGAGTGGAATTTCGAAAATCCTAGAGACATGGTTAATATAAAGGACTATAATGTGGTTCAATGAGATGAAAATAATTTTTGGTGAATAGAAACTTTTTACTTTTTTACCACGGTTAAAAGTAAATATGGTAATTAAGGGTAAAAATGTTATTATTATTACCCTAACACATGTCCTAATTCTATTGGATAAGTGTAATTCGACCCAAAAAAACCTTATAAATAAAAAATTACCATTTATGCCCACTTGTATTAGATTAGGACATTTATTATTAATTTATTTAAAGAAGGGTTAAAATAGTTAAAATCAAAGTTTAATAACTAAATAATTTTCAATATAGGGTTATACATAAGATAATTTCGTCTATAAATATTCATTAGAAATATGACAATATTTACTACATAATGGTATTTTATTTTTAATTTTTAGACTTAAGATAATTTAATTTATTTATGATACAATGATGATGCAGTAATTATCTTATTAATGAAATATTGACATAATTGATGTTATAAATACCCAAATAAATGTAATTTGAGACTTTTTATGAATCCCAATAATTTTATATGTTAATATTACATGTTATTATTTATTTAATTAAATATTTTCGAACTAATCATTCTGTTATGATTTTTACAAAAATCATTTACCAAATAGTGTCAAAATTGACCTAAAATAGTTTTTAAAACAAATACTATATTATTAATTGTTATTTTATTCCTAAAAATCTAAGGATCTTCCAAATGACTTATATAAGGTTATATATATTAATAATAAACAACTTGGGTTTATTTTGGCTTGATATAGTAAGTTTATTAACCTTATAGTGTAAGAAAACAAGAAGACGCGGTAAAAGTTTAATTATCTAACTTAAAGATAAATCTAAATGATAAGGTTAAAATTGATACCTAAACTTGTCTAAATTATATTGGATGAGAGTATTTCGACCCATCCCCACCTTAGCTTTAAAATATATCAATTTGGAGCTATTAAAAACCGAATATGAGTTTATAATAAAACAATATTTTCAGTTTTTCCAAAGGTGCCCCTCTCCTCCCTTATAAAAGGGCACCTCCTCCCTCTCTTCCTCACACCACTTTGATCCTTAAAGCTCGTCCCAACCCTGCCAAATTCTATTCTCCACTTCTATAGAAACATCCTAGAGGTCCTGGTCTTCTTCAAAGACCAATTTTAGTGCCCTAAGAGGAGGTCTCAAATAGGCGCTTCAAAGAATAGGTAATGTTCGTTACTGATTCCTTCACCTTTATTTCTTCTTCCACTTCTTCTTATTTAGTTGTTTAATTATGAATTAATAACATCAGTATCACTCATATACTGATATATTATTATAAGTATGAAACAACCCTATTTCACCATCTATCCATCATACAGAAAACAAAATCACCACGCGTGCGTACGCAAGGAATACCGTCTCCACGCCGTGGTGTAATCTATTTTCCACCACCACCTTACTTGGATGGGTATAATGGTGTAAATAATAACTATATATGATTATTGTAAAGTGATATTGATTCTGAAATAGTATATAGACACTCCATTACAATTTCATGATCATGGGAACGATATCATCGCTCGTGCGTACGTACAGAATACCGTCTCCACGATGCGATGTGACTCGTTCTACATGATCTTCATTGCATAATGATTATAGAAATGAATTGAATGAATGAATATGGTATATATTACACTAAAACCATTCTGTAAATGAGGTATCTATAACCTAAAAAGAATAATAATAATTTATTCGACAAAACACGCATAAGAACAAAATGCAATAAACACCCGAATAACAAGTAGCAATGAAATATTACTAATAATAAGCTAATAATATGACCATATATGATATCATAACAATGAGTATGATTCTGGAATAAGTCAATGACATTATTTAAATCATTATACAGGAGGTTCAGACACTTACGAAGCAAATCAGACCTAAGGTAATGGAAAATATCACAATCTCATTTTATCCGAGATTGTTTATACATTGGTATTTACTGGGGTGTATTTTATCATCCACATCCATGTTTCCTCAATATGTAATATTGTTTCCATCCACCAAAAATTTTTTAAATCCAATTTTTCTCTTCGGTGAGTTTTTAGTAAATGATATGAAAGGAATCTTTTGTTGTTTTTCGTACGAGGTACTTTTTGACTTATCTGACAAAAGTACGAGAAGAATGTTTTTTAACTTATACGGAATGAATGGATTTTTAAAACATTATTTCCAAGAAGCGTCATTTACAAGTTTTCATGTTTATTTTTAATCAACTTCTTTTAGTTTAAAATTTTATGACATGTTAAGAAAGGAAAATGAATTTGAAGTAGAAAGGATATTTTCCTAAAGAATGGAGTTCAATTGTTTTATCAAAATTATTTTCCATCTATGATAATATAGGATTCTGTTTCTATCCCTATTATTACATTTATTTGATTATGTTGTGATGGAATTATTTTTATGAATTCCTTTATCTTATATGAATTGTTTTATGATGTCATATTGTTTAAGAATCCCATTTTTATTACATGGGTTATGCAATGATATATGATTTATGATTTTGTGGCACACATAAGAATGGTATCATTATGAGATGGGTGGGACCTATATCTCCCTCCAATGCATTGGGTAAAGATTTTATATCTCATGATATAGACATGGTTGGAATGGAATGTTAAACTTGTTTAGTGAAACAGGACTGAAACGAGGAGTGAACTCGGTTCATAAATGGACTTTGTCCACTAAGATAGTCTTGGAAATGAGTCTTGACTAATAAGAAATGATTATCTATGATTATGAGTGTATTACACAAAGCTTCATGTTTTATGTTATGATTATTGTGATTACATTTCACTACCATGATTTATCCCATGTTATGAAATTATGATCTCTTTTGCAGGGTAATATTTCTAAATTGTTATGTTCTTATGAATATGATGTGATTGATATTTCTTTTGTTTACCCTTACTGAGAATTTTAGATCACCCTTTTATGTTTTATTTTCCCCAGGATATAAAGAAATGTTTTTGGTAAGAAAAAAGGGAAGATCTTTATGGGAGATGTTGAAGATCTTTCACCACGATTAGAAGATTATATTCCGAGTTTCCAAAGACACTAAACTATTACGGTCCTTGTGTGTGTGTTTTTGTAATGTACTAAGTATTCCGAAAAATTAATTTAATGTCCATGTACGTCAAGCTTAGGGTCTCTACAATAGTCCCAATATATTTTATCCCAACTCCCAGTCAATTTTGTTTTTATTAACGATGGTCATTACATTGACCACAATGTTCACTGTTTACTTGATTTATTCTTATTCGATTCATTTTTAACACCAAATACATATTGTAAGAATCAAGATATTATAATCTGATTTATCTATCATATAATCAATAAATATCATTCATAATATTTATAAATCATGAAACTTTCTTTTTAATCTTTGTAAATTTATTTTTACCCTAGGTTAACTATGGTTATTTCCAAAACATTATTATTTCATCTTATAATATGACCTATCCCTATGGTTATCCCAAATGTTTTCTATACCTAATCAATAAATATTAAATAAAATTATCCTCTTATAAAAAACGAAGGAAACCCAAGCACAATATATATAAATGTTGCATCATTTTATATTAATATTCAATACATTTTACAAAAATACATGCTTAAAGACTAAAAAGGTTTAGTTTAATTTTAGACTAGATACACAATATTCTAATTTAATGAATGATATTAAATATATCCAATAAATATCTTCCCAAATAGTAATATTTTTAGAGATACCCTATTTAGAACCTTCTTTTAAAACCTACGAAAGGAAAACATAATAAAGGGTGATATCATATACTTAGTATGGGTGAAAATGGGAGATATAAATCATTAGAGGATAATATTTTAACAATGGTATGACAATATATTTCGGTTCATTTGTCAACATTAAACATTTATACCCAGATACTCTTAGATCATAAGCTCTAAAAACCATTTAATTTCTATAATTATAGTCAATAATAATTTCATATCAGTATTCATCGTTCAAAATTTGTAACATAGATATTTTTCATCATAAGAATAATAAATTATAATATTGTGAACAAAGATAAACAAAATAATGTCCACACATAATCTAGTGATAGTAGGTTGAAAGAAATCATACCTAGGAATAAAAATATGAATAAATCTGTTCTCAATAATGTCCAAACATTTTTCCTATGAAAATAACTAGAATGATATCATACTAACACATCAATATGTTATAAAGACCCAGAATTTCCATGGAATTTTTCTTCTTCTTAAATACATGGGAATTTTACGAGTCGGTGAAAACTGACAGCATGTGATTCCGAGGCGTGGTGTGCCTGGAATCAATTTCTGAAGTTTTGTTCAGGTACGTTCAGTAAATGTACGAGAGAGATGATATAAATTTTGAACTGGTGCTCATAATTGAAATCTAAGGACACCATTGAACTCACAACACCAGTATTCGCTTGAGGAGACTTTCACTTAGACAAAAGTGGGTCAAGTTTAGATGTTATATTTTGGGTTTTTATGAAAAATAATAAAATAAAGTGCATGTTACATTATTTTATTTGAGCCGCCAAGTGAGTGTTGGGTGGTTAAAACCTCAACTAGGTAATTAGGTGTGGGGCCACCACACCTAAACCTCCCATGAAAGGTTATGGTGGTGGGGCCCACCCAAACTCAACCTCCCATGTGATGATAAATGAGGTGGGGACCACCCGGGCACTTAACCCATTGAAACTCCCCATTAGAGTGGAGAAAAATCTCAATCTCCAATTAATATAGGGGATCCTCTTTAACTTCCCTTTATTTAATTTGTGCCAATCACCCCTAATTAATTCGTGCCAACCATTCACATTAATTAAGGGGATCCTACCTAATTAATTTGTCAATTTGAATAATTTGCCGACAAATTAATAGGAGATTACAATCTATTATTTTGTTGGAATATTCACTTTGGTGGAGCTTAGAAATAGATGAAATTGGGAGAAAAGTAGAACTCCAATGAAGAACGCCCCTCCAAATGAAGAACGAAGAACGAAGGAAGCTTATCCTTCTTCGACTTCTTCCTAGCAGCTTCAACCATCATGAGATGTTTTCGAAGACCAACTTTCATGACTCCATCAATGAACGATGAACAAAGAATCAAAGGCAGGGGATTAAATTCATTTGAGTGCCTTGTTATTTCAACCTTTTTTGATAATGATGGTTGTTGAGATTCGTTCTTATGAACCATTCGCTATCACCATAAACACGGAGGATACGGGCCAACCTAACATGGCTCGACAGCCTCTGTCGATTTTCCTCCTTGTGATGGTTCTCATCATGGCGATGTAAGAACGATGAGGCGAAGAAGACAAAGGTAGTGCTACCCATAGCCTCTGCGAATTGCGCTACCCCCGCAGCGCTCCTGTGCTCCCGGCTGAAAACCACCAACCCGCGCCGGCCCGAGCCGCACCGAACCGGCATGCCCATCCGCAACCCGGCCACTGGCCCACCTGCCTGTGGCCTAACCTCACCCCGCACGAAATTCCTGGCGCCCTACCGACCTGCCTGCGCCCCGCACGGCCTGCCCGCGGCCTACCCGTGCCCCGTGCGCCCTGCGTGCAGCCTGCCCGACACCCTACCGGCCTTCCCGTGCCCCGTGCCCCCAGCCCGCGGAGTCCCCGGCACCCTGCTTGCCTGCCCAGGCCACCACTCGGCATGCCCGGTCACCTACCGGACAGCCTAGACCACCTCCCGGCCTGCCCGGCCGCTCCACCAGCCTACCTGGGCCACACCCCGGCTCCCGACAAAACCATCAGAGCTGCACCAGCTTCCCAAGCCATCCCGTGGCATTCCTCGCTGCGTCACTGACTAAACCGGCTCGGCCTTTCGGGCCGAGTCGCCCGAGTCGTTCCCTCGTGGCGCTAGCCGAATAGGCACCAGCCTCGGGACCGTGCTGCCTATGCGGCGACCTCTAGGCTGAACCGCCCTCACAGTCCGATGGGTTGGGCCCAGTGGACTGGGCCGAACCTAAAAGACTGGCCTACCCAATGGGTCGGGCCAGACCCAACAGGTCTAATCGGGTCAACCCAGACTAGTTCGGCCAATACTGGGTTAAACTGGGTCTGTCCGACTGGGTCGGACCGGACCCAGGCCCACTACCGCCACTTACTTTGGCCATATCATCCGCACCGGATGATGGTCTGATGAACCATCAGTGGCACTGGCCTTCTTAGAGCGCGAAGGTCCCTTTGAGTATACCCCACTGGATTTCAGGGTTTAGTTCAGTTACAGCCAGGTTGGATCGTACATGAATCCAATCGGGCCCCCAGGACTAAAAAGCTAATAACTCACAGATCGTGCGTATGATTTATGCACCGTCTCTTGCGTTGAGACCCCTATGACGAGGCAGACCGTTGAGATACTTATATTTGGGACTTTTTGAAAGTTGGATTATTGACACATAGCTTATGGAGATGATCTTCCAGTGACAATAATGAATTTATGCGTGAACCTAGTAGCTGGCTGAGACTTGATGGCAGCTGATCGAGCTACTCTGAGTGACTCGTATGGCCCAGTGGGGAGTGCCTGGTTGTGGCGACAGACCCACGACGGAGGAGAGCCTGGTTGTGGTGGTAGACTTGTGGTACTGGACCGATGGAGTACCTCTGTAGGCAATGAGGGGGAGCACCTAGTTGTGGCGGCAGACCTATAGTGGGGAGCGCCTCTAAGTGACGTAGCAGACCCATGATACTCGACAGGAGGAGTACCTCAGCAGTCCAAGCTTAGTGGGAAGCACCTCTGTGTGATGCGGTAGGCCCACTGTACTCGATAGAGGAGGAGTTCTCCAATATCTGAGGGTTTAGATTGATACTATCCCTAGAATGAAATCTTGGTTGAGCTGAGTCAGTAACTTTTCTATTTACCTCATGATTGAGATGGATTACTTGGTAACTTAGGTATAGGTATGGGAATATACCTAAGTGAGGTTATCTATTGATTTCATACTTTTTGGTTTATCCTTATTTTATTTTGTGAGACCTTAAGGGTCTCGAGGTCCCTACTGAGTATCATTATACTCACCCCGGTATGGGCTATGCCCACACCTCATTGTGTTGGATGTAGACAACAGGCAGTGCTGATAGAGGATTAGAGTAGCAGGACTGGACGGTACCCGGAGGTAGAACATACGACTAGTCGGTACACGGAAAAGACTGATAGATGTGGAGTGCTGAGGAGGCTATTTGTACCTACCCTTCAGTTAGGAATTCCCGAAGGATGACCTAGTAGCTGCTTCACTTTTATTCAGTTGTACTTGTTTTTCAGTTGTTCTTGTACTTTCCTGCTGGGCTTGTATTTCTGTCCCCTTTTACTTTTCATCACTCCTTTTTATACAGTTTTTCTTAGTGTTTTACATCCAACTCTTACTCTGTTGTTTGTGTTTACACTTTATAAAGGTAATACCTTCCCAGTCTTATGGATTTATGCCTTTGGTGCTAGTCTCCAGCCCCTAGCCTATGGAAGGCAGGCTTGGGGTAGTCACGGCACAGGCCCCGGGGGACGGGTCGTGACATATGTGAACAACGATATTCTAAAAAATGTCCAATCTTATCATCATAATCTCATAAGATATCAATATCTTGTTACCCAATGCATTGGAGGGATATAATAAAGAAACCATCACATAATAAAATCATATTCTCGTAAATACCTTAGGATCATAATACATTCATCAAATCATCATATTATAACCCATGTAAACTAAGTAGGTTTCATAAAAATATCATCATCCTAATCTTAGGAAATATAGAGATATAATATGGATGTTTTCATTTGATCATATCATCATTAATACATAATTTACGTTAAATGGTGTTAACATAGAAGAAATTATCCTTTAAAATACCATTGGAATATTTTAGGAGTAAAATACCCTTTTGATTTTTAAAACATATATCAATATATTAAAAAATCATAAATAGTAAGAAATTTTTTTTATATAAAAACAACCATCAAAACATGTAATGTAAACCTTAAATAATTTATTAGTCATGATGTTTGTAAATTCCTTTCATATCACATAAGTTAGAATAAATAATTCATTTCTCACTTCTTTAAAAAAATCCAAAAAAGGACATTATTTTTAAAATGGTAAGAATATTACTTAAAAAAAATTAAAATTGACTCATGGGTAAAAATATAATTAATAAATCATAGGATAATATTAAAACATTTTTTGAAAACATGTTTGAGAAAAATGGAAATGGAAGAAAAAGGATTTTCGATTGAATAGTAAAAGATGGTCAGTTTTCCTTAAAAAAATTATTTTGAATTAATAAGTACATAAAGTGTGGAAAATGAAAAAAAACTTGTATTATATTGAAAAACTAGAGTAGAATAAAATGAAATATATTTACACGATAGGTATCGTATATTTTCATCAATGAAAATTCAAGTAAAAAAATCCTGATTAAAAAAGGATTGAAACCTAAATCTCTTAGAAAAAGTCTTGTATTTATTCATACATAGTATAACCTCCTACATAATAAATATATATTTATTATACATTTATTATATAACCATAATAATTTTTATAATTCTGTTTATAATTTTCTTATAATATATTATCACCCATTTATTAATAATTTTTTATTAAAATCTCTTTTATAGGTGATAACCGCTTCGATTATCATGCTTGCTTCAGTTCAAAAATCCTGGTCCAAGTACTTTTGTTAGAGCTCCATCATATACCTAAGGTTAATAGTTATATTAATTTCATATATATACATTATATATGTTATATTCATTCATAAAAGGTTGATATAGAAAAAAATAATTACAGCTTTCAAGGATACAGTAGGTCGTATATATGCATGAACACTATTTCCATTGTTTGACAGATTGAATGAAAGAAAAGAAAATAATAATTCACTATTGGGGAATCATAATTATTTAATATACATAATAAATATACATAAAATACATCATTATTACCATCCATATAAATAAGAAACTCAAAATGAATCACATCGCTTTGTGGAGGTGGTTTTCCACACATATCCATGAGTGAAATTAGCATTTTCCAAAGGATTACCGCAAAAAGCAGAACATAGAGAAGGTCCATGGCCTCCCAAAATTATTATAAAAATAGTAAAAATTACATAATGAAAGATACAGGTAGGAGGGGGAGTAACCCCACCAAAACAACAAACAAATATCAAGGCTACCCTTTCCTTCCTGGACCCCGTCCGTGAACTCCACCTCTACCTCTTGGATGTCTTCCCGTTTTCCACTGTTTAGGAGTATTCCAAGCATTACTTGCATTTGACATATGAAACGGATAATCAATTGCATCATCCTTGTGAGCCACACATTGATCAACCATGGAATCCATTTCATCCCATTGCACATCTGCATTCCACACCTCACTAGTCCACGCATGTTCAGTGAAGGGTTTCCTTATCTGCACGTCCTCAGAAGGAACATGCTCAGGTCCAAATTCATTATTCATGCACTACTACAAAAACAGGCAATGGAAGAGATACCACTTTATCAGCGCTAAAAAAATAAATGATAAAGGGGCACTTTTAACAGTGCTGAAAAATTTGCTGTTAAAAGTGAAACATTATCAGCGCTTTTTTAGCATTGATAAAGCCCCCACTATCAGTGCTTTTTTAGCACTGATAAAGGAGACCCCTTTATCACTGCTTCTTTTAGTAGCACTGATATAGGGGGGATTTATTAGTTCTTTTTCCTACCACTGATAAATTTTATGTTTTAAAAAAATCATGAAAAATAAAATATTGTTATATAAGTATATTTATATTGATATAAATATAACATATGTTTTTAAAAAAGATTTAGATAAGTATAAATAGACTATTACATTTAATATATAAGAAATTTAGAGAAAATGGCTTTAAAATATTTTAAAAAACATTATTAATTAATAATTTTCTAATTATTATTGATTAAAAATCATTTTATAACAATTAGAATACACAAAAAATCCAAAAAATTAATAAAAGATCTAAAATGGGTTGAAAATGTGGCTCAAACATTAAAAGGACATAAATTTTGATCCGGGTGTCCGTTTGAGCTCTACAGCATATCAAATCAAAGCCTGCGATGAGCTCTACGTGCTGGTAATTGATGAAAAGCTTCTGGCACAATTCTTGATTCCTAGAAAGAACCATAAGGGCTCCAAAACTATGTTTTTAGTCGGGATACTTCAATTTTTTAACACTAAAACATGTATAACTTCTGATCAGGATGTACGTTAGGCCTGTACCACATATCATATTGAATATGGTTCCATTTTCATTGATTTGACTAGTTGTGGTGTTGAAACAGGATTCTGAATTATAAGTTATGGTCATTTTAACATTATATGGATTTTCAAATACACATATATATGTATTTATTCGTAAATATATATGTGTCTGTGAGTGTATGTGTCTGTGTGTCTGTGTGTGTGTGTCTGTGTTGTATATATGCATGCATGGATTTATTTATTTATTTATAAACACGTATAAAAAACATATTTCATTAATGTATTTAGAACTATTCTTATAAATATAAATTAATATACAAATAAATATACGGATAAAAAATTATAACAAAATATATATATAAATAAATGTAAATATATATTAATATACGAATGAATATATATATATATATATATACGAATATATGAATAAATATATTTATATTAATTTGAATCTATATTAATATACGAATAAATATAACTATATATATATATATATAAATAGATATATGATTAAATAGAGAAAAAAATGGAATGGTGTAGTTGTAAAGGTGCAGCTGTGAAAATTCATAACATTCTATATCTCCATCCCTACCATCCTGAACAGAAAACCATAAAAAAAGAACACAATTAGTAACATCTTGACCCCACTGAATACCAAATGTAGGATAATAATTCTACGAACCATATGTGCATCTGCAATACACCACAAGATAGAAATAAATACTTGGGTTTTGATAGAATAATTTTGTGGTCAATTTAAACATGTGGAGGAAGAACACTAATACAATACAAATATGATTCATGATCAATAAAATAAAACATTCCATAACAAATTGAAACAAATATTCAATAAAAAATTCATCTCTAAGTAGGACCACGAAACCATAAAACTCTAAGAGAAATGAAAATTTTCATAAATGTGACTACCCCATACATTAAAACATCACTACCTCTAAGATCCATGATCCATGACCAAATTATATCGCATAAAAACACATTTCTAGTGACACAAAAAATTCTTCCCCTGACCTTCATCACATATAAAAACTTCTTCATACACACTAAAATAAATATTAATGTGGTATATATATAAACCATATAGAAAATCCACCAAATATATCCCACAAACACTATATAAAAAAGAATAAGTTATCTTATATTATTTTATAAAAAAAGAGATAATCATAATACATATAAGAATGCACAATATAAATCACATAATTAATTCACACTAAAAATACACCATTTTTAATCTATCATTTTAATAAAGAAACCGATTCCAAAATTCACAAACTCATGTCATATGATCACTCACACAAGTAATTCACTAATACCTCCCAATTTAAACCATTCTACCAACCTAATTCATCATTAGTCTAGTGTGTCCACCTAATTTACTAAACACATGAGTGGAAAACCTTACCCCTTTACCAAGGCCATCACATAGAAGTTCATTTCATATTCCCACAAAATGGCATGGGTAGCTAAGTTTATCCCAAAAAATCCGCATATATATACATCATTAACACATTCCAAATCACACCAAATCCATGCCAATATTTTTTCCAAAACCATCTTTATATATGAAAAATTCCCAAAACAAATTTCATCAACACCAATAGTGAACACATATACTCACACTGACTCCAAATCATGGACAATATTATCTCAAAACCCCCATAATTTTTAAAACCGAATATAGATATAAATATTTTAAAAAAACACTATGGGTTTCACCCATAACCATTTTATAAACATATTTTACTCTAAGAGGATATTCAATCATGAGTTATAAAATTCAATATGAACTTCTAAATAAAATAATTAAACTATTATAATAACTGGATGATAAGTTTATAACATATTTTTAGAGAGATAGAGAGACATTACCTCACTCAAACATGATTTCCTAGATGAAACCACACTAAAAAACATAGATTTAGGCTATGAAACCCCTATTACCATGGATTATAAAGAAAAGTTACATTAAAAACAAATAATATTCTGATCCAAGCATGAAATCCCTATAGTAGGGTTTCTCCCGAAGATAAATGAGAAGATATAGATGTAGAATAACAGACAAAAGTTGTATATTTGATCTTTATGACAAACAATATATTATTTTAATATAGTGAGATCCTAAATTCATATAATCACAAAAAGAAACCCAATTAATTACTAAATATTTCGATCCCTATCCAATAGAAATGAAATTTTACATTCCCACCTGATCTTGAAGGTATACTTAGAGGGGGTGTATCGTTGTTGCATAATTTTAAAATTTTTATATTCTCTTATAATTACACTTATAAATAATCAAACCTTTGTCTATATTAAGATGTATTTATTTTAATATGAAAAATAATTACATAGATTCACATGTAATGATGATGATAAAAGGAACATATGTAAATATAGATTTGTATAAGGTTCTTCTAAAATGAGAAAACCTACTCCTTATAGTATTCGACTCTCAACAGGACATGGATTATCACTATTATTTTGTTGTGATTGTAAGTACATAAAATTTATTACATAATTATTGGAAGGGTATAACTTTACTAAATTGGTTTGGTATTGTCAACTTACTAATGTTATGTTGCAGTTGCTTTTATCTCCCAAAATCCCTTCAATCTCCCATCTAGAATTAGGGCGCTATTTATTGTTGGACCACTAACCTCCTATGGTCTTTCATGAACTTATGAATCATAACATTATTGATAATCATATCTGGCCTCATCCCCATTCCATTTTCTTATTAACCAATTAAATGGTCTTAAAAAAATATATGATCTGAAATTCAATATGCAATTAATCCTTTCAATTTAACACAAAATCATTGGTTTCTAAACTCATAAATGAAGTTTAATATTATTGATACAATGAAACAATAGTTTTTTCTTTTCTTAGTCATAATTTAACATATGAGGATATTTTTATGATTCTCATTCTTCTTATTCAACACATTATTTCATCTTCATGGATGTGTTTGTACACCTTCTTCAATAAATAGATGATCTATGATCTCTACATAGCAGTAGTTCCAGATCTCTATCACTTTGATACACATGTTTTTCAATATAAAATACACTCTCAAGCAATCCAATATAATATTATCAATTATATCTCATTATTATTATTTTTATTGACTTAGTTATGTGAATAATATTTAAATATTCAAATATGATAAAATCTCATGATTTTTGAAATCCCAATCTTTAGGTCAAAATCTCCCCAAAATATGCTCATGTTTTACTACATTTAAATCACAATTATATCTCATTAAATATATTCATATAAATCATCCATGATATTTCTAGTGTTCTTTTTCCTTACTTTCACACACCGTAGGAAACTTCCCAAAAGGTCACCCATCCCGATGATTCCTCCAGGCCAAACACACATAACTATTGAGTTTTAATCAGGTAGGCTGATGAAAAGAAAGGTGATATTTACTAACATGAATCATATCATCTTTTAATTTAACCCTTTATCATTCTAGGGTGGTATATTCACACCCCCTAGAGGATAATGTACTTGTTTTGGACCCTACATCTCAACCAAGGAAGTTTCACTACACTTAAGGCTAGGTTCCTGCTTTGATACTAATGTAACAAATGGGACTTGGTGATAGAAAAAACGCCCCACCTTGGCATGGTTGTTAGGTCCTGGCCCACCAGGTACCATCAGTTCCCTCCATAGAAATGTGGTCACCTCATTGGGGCCCATCCATATGACAAAACGATTCATGAGCCTAATGGTTTTTCCCACATGACAAAATATGTTATTTCTAATGTGCTCTGTCCTCACTCGCAAACACCCTAGTAAACATCCCAGAAGGTCACTCATCCTGATCACTACTCCTAGACTAGAAGGATTACTTATAAGGATCTAATCAAGTAGGATCCTGAAAATAAAGATGCACCAATTTTATCAAAGTTATATCATTTATTCATTTAACCCTTTATCAATATGGGGTGTTACAAAATAAATCTAATGAACCTCATCATGACTCTTATAAAATTACAAAATGACTCTTATAAAAATTATAGATGACACTAATGTTGTATCAAATGGTTGTTATAATTTTTCAAATAAACCTTATAAATTGTAAAATGACCCTTAATAATCTCAATGAACCCTAATAAATGTTAAGTACCCATAAAAGATATATAATGAGATTTAAATTAATGTCATTCATTTATCAATTACCTATACTAGGGTTAAAATTCCTCCAAAAATGTAAAATTATTCTTTTGAAAATGTATATATAGAATTTTATTTTTATGTTTGAAAATAATAATAAATAAATAAATTTCCCATATCCTTATGAAAAATATTTCAGATGATTTATATCTTCTACTAAACATTCAAACACCTCAGAAACACCCCTTCTATATCTTCTGCTAATTAACATAATTTGTGACCACAAAATACAACAATTATAAAATTTCAATGGATTCTTCAATCCCCCTCTTTGGATTTTTTAGCCTTCAACTACTCACACAAAGAAAAAATATTCAAAACCTTTCTCATATAAAACAATATTGACACTAGACCAATGGATAAAGTAGTTTCATTGAGATACTAACATCCATTAGTGACATAAATCTTTTGGAAAAGTGAATTAAATTTTATCCCCAACAATGAAAAAAATATTCAAACATTTCTTCATCTATATAATATTACCATAGTTTTATAATTACAAAATATAGAGATATTTAGTTTTATACCACTTACCCCCCTTTAAAAATAGAATCCAATTCATAGTAGGGTTTTTTTCCAATGTCTCTTGTGTGAGATCGAAGGGTCAAACATTCATATTAAGCCTCAAAGTCTCAAATAAATCCTTATGAATTTTCTTGGTGAAGAAAAAAAAAGAAAATTTATCTCTATTTGAAATGAATTAAAGATATTTTTTAAAATTATCAACCCATTTTTAATGTTTAAGAACCTCAAAATTATTATATAGCTCAATATTAGAGATAAGTGTTTTGTGATTGTTTATCCACAACCTCTGTATGGTTTATATGAGATCATTTTCTCTTATATTTATTATCAGCTTCCAAATGACTCATTAACTTATAAAAATATTTTTTTTCAAATTCAACATTCACTTATTCATCACTAGTACAATAACATTAAAAATCATTAGCATGAGTTTTATTTCCATGATATATGAAAATTCAAGATCTATTTTGATTATAGAATTCATTAGTTTCTCCATTTTCAAATATCAACTTCAATTCTCTTGAGGAAAACCAAATAATAATAATAATTAAGAACATAGTGAGTCTCCATAAACTTTCTATGTTGATAAACAAGGATGGGGTTTGACTACTTACCCGTAAACCATTTTCCATTCAACTCTAGTTTGTTAAGAACACTTCATGCATGCACATCCTTTGGTTTTGAACATTTAAGTATTATTTAGTAAAATGAATATCTTCTTTTTTCAACATTCACATTATGACCTATATTTTACAAAGTTTCAAATAAATAACATTAATTATTTTCTCATTTCAAATAATTCAAAATACATTAATGATTTATTTTATTTATTTCACAACTAATCCTTTTAATCTACAAGAAATTTCATGAATTGTTTAAGGGTGTGCCCAAATATTGTTCACCATATGAAATACTCTTCAATAACTCTTGTTAAATCTTTTTTCAATTTTATCTCAAGAAATCAGTTCTCTTTTTCTTGTATAATGACTTTTTACACTTTAGACCATTATATTTCTTGTGCTTTCTCCATCTATTTAAAAATTTCTAATGGAGTTGGATAATAAATCGAGCATGCATTTATAAAAAGAAAGACCTTATTTGATTTCCACATGGTTTTATCAAAAAATACATTTTATCATTATTATTTAACTACACTTAATCTTATTTTTGGATTTATTCAATAAAAAATTGAATTATTTATATCATATATTGTTTCTAGATTTCTTCCTTTTGCATTTATCCTCATATAATATTTATAATGTTCTATGGTGTGTCCATTTCTCCCAAAGTATAAGCATCCCCGCTTTGGTTTGAAAATGTTACCAGATTTATTTATTGAATTATAATGAATATGTTATTAAACTATTTTTTAGTATTTAAGTAAGAATTATATACATTCCTTATTTTTTCATTATTTTTTATATTTTTATCTTCTTATAAACATATAAAATGTGATTAGTATTAAAAAACCTGAACTCATATTCACTGTAAAAAAATTTGTAATAATATTCATATAAATTATTACGACATTAAATTTTGTTCTCGATGAAAATATTTACTTTCATCTGCGAACATTTCCTATGCACAATATAATTTCCATTTTTTACATTAGATTTTATCCCCATTTATTCTGATATTCTATAATCTTCATAAGTTTTTACATTATATCAGATTTCATGATCATTTTATCCAGAACTCCACCAAAAACAAAAAACTAATAAACCTTCATAAATTAGCTTATATTGATTTCTAGATAGATTTTCACATTGTTAATTTTTAGTAGAAACACCATCCTTTGAGATCTTCTTGGGGATCAACATTTCATGTAGATTCAAAAATATACACTTGATGTATGGATGGATTTCTTGGATTTTTCTCATTCATTTTCATTTAGATTTTTATTTCAAATCAATAGAAGATGATGAAACCACATTAGTAAAAAAATAAATATCTAGGACCAGTGTTACATTCTTTTGAGAGCTTATGGTTGATAAATTATTAGAAGACCACAAGATATTTTTTACAACAACATGAGCCATATTAGAACAATTACTCCTTTTAGAACCACTTATGGAATCACGTCTCTTCTCTACAATTTTGGAAATTATAAAGTATGTAAATTTTATATTTCTCAATGCCATCTCAAGTTCAATACACTTCATGTTGAGGGAATCTTTCTGTTCCTTGACTAATCTAAAACGTTCATCCCAATATCCTTTTATCTTATAAATATAAGCTTTATTTTTTTTTGACTGTATAGAAAATAATTATCAAGGTCCTTGATTTTTTTATTTTACCTCAAATTAATCACCCATAAAATCAATGGTTTATTTATTGGAATGTTGTAAATCATAAAACCTCTCCTCAAAAAATTTCTTCACCAAAACATTTTCCAAAACATTTCGTTGAAACTAAAATTCAACTACGAGTAGATTCTTATTATAATGTAACATAGATTTGTATTTAGGTTCAAAAATATTATTAAGATAACATTAAAAACGTTTTGTCAAAATATTTCTCCATATATATTGTACCAATTTTTAGTTATCCCTTTTAAATAATCAATCCCCTGATAAATCCAAATACACAGGTCACAACCACAGTAGGGATTTTCATCAAATAATACTTTACTTCAAATTATAAGTCTTTAACTATTGTAATGGAAGAAACCTCCTTATATTCCCCATAGCTAGAACATGTATCATTAAAAGGATCACTCTCATTAGTTTTATTAGATAAAAAATTACCACATTGATAACATTCAAGTCATGGTAAATCCTTTTTTGGGGTTTTCTCAATTTTTTATGTCATTTTTCTTCTTTTTATTTTTGGTTTTGGTCAAGACATATTTTTTAACTATAGTAAGGATGGAACGTAACTTCGTCATCCAAGGAACCTATGAATTTTCTTTAAATCCAATCTTCATATAAAGAATTTAAATAAATTATGAAAAATATAGATTCAATTAGATAACACTTGGTTGGTTATGGTACCACAAGAAGTTCCCACTAGATCATATAGAGACACTTAGAGGGGTTTGAGTAAGTATTTCCCACTTTTAACAAGTTTTATGTTCTCTTATAATTACACATATTGATACTCAAACCTATGTATTAGTTAAGAAGTATGAATATATTTATGTATAATTGAAACTCACTTCAACATGAAATGTAGATAATAAAAGGAACTATAATATATTATAATTTTAATAAGGAATATCATTAATGAGGAAACCTAGTCCACATTGTGTTTGACACCGACAGATACACAGATTATAACTATTATATTGAATTGATTACATGATCTTAAAAATTCACACACAATTTTTGGGAATGTCTCTTCCACATCACCTAGGTAGGTATCATTCACTTCGTAATGCTACATTATAGTAGTGTCAATTTCATGAAAAAAAATTAGTATATCGGCTATAATGATGGATTTGATTATACTAGAACCACAAATGACCAATGTTCCTTTACAAAATACTTCAATATGATCTTCCTTAGGCTATAGATGTCACAAAATAACCATAACATGATCTTTTACCATAGTAAATAGGTTTTTAATTTCCAGGATAGGATTAGATATTATTCATTAAAATTCTTCTTATTCTTAAACTCAAAGTAAATATATTCTATAATTATAGTGGATCATCAATCTCCGAAAGTAACTACATAAAGGATAGGTAGAAAATGTAAGAACCTGGATCTTCTTATCAGGTATGTTTTTCTTTTATGGTGTTTTCGAGGAAAATGAGGAGTTTCTAGAAATCTTTGAAGTACACATCGTGTACTTTATGAGTACAGGTCGTGTACTTGGTTACTGCGGGTAGTCGGGTGCTGTCCGTGTAGCGGCCATACACACGACCATGTGTGGTGACATGGAGACCGCCTAATGCGGGGACCAGTAAAGGAAAGTACACGGTGTGTACTTCAGAAGTATACACTGTGTACTTTATTTTTTTCATTAAATGCACCGGCGTCACATCTGAAGGACAGAAATCCCTCCTTCAAGTATAAGTTCGTCCGAGAGTGAGAGTACAACCACAATCCTTCCCTGAGCCCCCGATCGAGCATTTGATATCCGATTTGACCGCCGTCGATTGTGTTGGGATCACCTCAATAAGATCATCCTTCTGCTATATCTTCATTTCCGGATTTATCTTCCTTCTCAAGTTATCATCTATTGAACATTTTAGATGTTTTATTAGATCTACAGTGTTCTAGGGTGATTCAAGGATTGAGGTTCATGTATATCAATCTCCCTACACTAAGGTAGGTGTTTTGTGCCTTTCTGTTTAATGCCTCTGAGTTATATGTTCTATTTTGTCCAATACCATTTAACGAGGTGTTGCGTGTTTATTGTTTAACCCTGTTAATTGAATTCCATGCTTGTATTCTCGAGTAGAGGTTAATTGAATATGAATAAGTTCGATTTATATGCTTCGGAAGTGTTTTCCCATGCATGTTCTGTTTACGACGGTTTGTTCCTGTTTAGCCCGTTAGGCTTTCTTGATGTTTTCCCATGCCTGGTACTATAGGATGGAGTGATTATTTTATCTGACATTCTTCATATTTTATATACTATTTATCCAAGTTGTTTTTCAAATTTACATTGGCTGTATTGCATTGCTATGCCCGTTTGACTTACATAGGCTCGTGAGAACCTAGTGTAGTAGACTATAAAAGGAATTGACCATCTGAGCTTCCTCAGAGAGTCTTTGACCACTTATGACTATATGAGGAATTGACCATGTGACCTTCCTTAGAGAGTCTTCATCACTTTTGAATATAAGGGTAATTGACCATGTGACCTTCCTTAGAGAGGCTTTAACACTTTTTACTATAAGGGGTATTTATTAAGAGTGCTTCCTTAGAGATTCTTTGTAGTATCCTTGTTTTCATTGAAAGAGAGGGGTTAGGATGAGAGTACTACCCCGAGGGTTACTTACTTTGATTAGTTGTTGTTGAAGTATGGAACTGATTGCATTGAATCCGTGGATTGTTTACTGCTGAGTACTTCCTTGTTTATTTGTTCTTTTTACCTGTTACCTTCCATATATTCACTGAATTTTAGGAAAAAATCTTGTGGGGGTTTCCTAATGAGATTTATTCTCACACCCTTTTTGGGCCATGGTTTTAGGCCCAAAAATATAATATTTCTGCTGGTATAGATAAGGGAAATCTCCCTTCTACTTCATGATTTTGACAGAATTGGCACTAGAGAGCATGGGACAAAGCTTAGGCTTGCGATGTTGTGGAGTTGTTACTATTTTTTTTTGTTCATCAGTTTTGTACTATATTTCAGCATTGTGACTTGTTTGGCTGATTTCCTAGACACATGTATCATGAATCATATATATATGTGTGATCCAATTGTTTCCTTCATCTGTATTCCATTGGAACTATTGTTTAGTATGTTTACAGCTTCCACTATTGTATATCTGTTTACTTCCACTGTGTTACTTTGCCTATGAGAGCATAGTTTCCCCACTATCACACCCAAGGCCCTCGCTGCTAGTTAATAGCCTATGGAGTTTGGGGAAATACACTTGAGGTCATGTGACCAACCGGGTAAGGGACGTCTTTGGGAAGCTTCCAGAATGGGGATGTTACAAAGTGGTATCTGAGGAATTCTTTTCTTCTTGACTTACAGTTTGGATCCTATAGCTAGAGAAAAGAAGGAATAGGTACTTGGTCATAAGTGGTGCCCATGAGTAGCTTACCCGTGTACAAGTAAAAACCAATCTACCTTATTTAATGAAACTTTTTGGCTTTGCAATTTTATAGTTGATTTCATTTCACATAGAGTGATTCACATGTTTTGTGGTAATATAGTTGATGTTATTGAGGTTTTATTTCTATCGCAACCTAATGAGATGAGGGTATGCCATCTCATGCCTCACATAAGAACATTCTAGAAATCACATGTCATTCATTCTTTCCATTCCATTTAGGATGCCTTAGCGATTTCATGTTATTATGATAGTTGTTGTGTTATATATGCATGCTATTGTGATAGATGGGTTGATAAAATACCTGCTATTTAATAGGGTATTGTTTGTGCAAGATTTTGTTTGAATGAATGCTAATATTTGGTTCTTGAGGTGTTATGGGCCCTCATGGACCGAAATATGGTGGATCATTGACTTGTTTTTCTTGTAGATGACATGTATAAGATATTGATCTTCGATTCTCGGGGAGTATGGGCCCTCAAGGATCGGGATTTGTAACTTTCATTGTTTGTTTCAGTGTTTTCTGGGTTCTAGAGTAGTTTTTTTGGCTTATTGTCTAGAAAAACTCAGAATGCATGACGTGTGATGTTAAATACACACCATGTGTTCTTATTTTTAGGAAGAAACTATTTTTCTTAAGTACATGTTGTGTAATTTATGTACACACTATGTAGTATATAACCATGTCTCATACTTTGTGGTAGAGACACTGGGTATGGAATCTTGGTAGGACATGTCGTGTACTGAATGTACACACCATGTTGTAGAACCGTGTAACCAGCCGTGTCACTAATTACACGAGTCGGTTGAGTCTCTTCTTGTACAAACTGTGTCTGGCATTAAAACACCATGTAGTGTGAGCCATGTATCCGGTCGTTTCACTAACAACACGGGTCAGTGAAGCTTATCTTGTACACGCTGTGTCTGGAGAGAACACGCCATGTAGTATTCTTCTAGGAGAACCGTGTGGGTTAGTCCAGAAATAGAACTCGTGTAGGGGAAGAGAAGCCAAGTACACGCCGTGTGTTAGGACAACACACAGTGTCTATGGGGTGTTACATGACCAGTTTTGGCTGAAGTACACATTGATGTGAATGGATTCAGGGAACACATTGTGTAATCATTATACACCCAGTGTATACATGTTTTGGAAAACATAAATGATTTCCATATCTTGTTCCCTTCATACACTTCAAGTTTCAGTCCCTGTTAATCATGATCTAAGATGGGTAGTTGACCGTGAAGATTCATGCCACTGAGACGTCCTCTGGTTGTATTCCAGTTACATGGCAGTGACTAGACATCATATGTGGATGATCAGGGACTACTGGAAGATCCTCCAGTTGTGCCAGTATTGGCACTAGCAGTTATACCTGACACAGGTACCGATTCACAGTTCAGTGAGTGATTTTGAAAGATGATGCAGGACTTTCAGGGGACACTGCCTCCTACCCTGTCAATGTAATAATTGACACGGGTCTTTCAGCAGTAGCATCCTCCCACTTTCATAGTGGATGGAGGACCCCAGGCTGCAGAGTCATCGCTAGAAGCCACGTTGATGATCTACGAGCATCTGGAGACGCCTCTAGAGAGGAGGGTCAAGCTCGCTACCTATATTATTTGAGACTCCACCAAGAGGTGGTGGGATGTGATCTCATAGGCGGGGCACCAGAAAAATATGGCTTGGGATGAGTTTCAGTGCACCTTCTACGATTACTTCTTTCCAGAGACCTTGTCAGCTGATCGAGCCTGAGAGTTCATGAGTCTAGAGTAGGGTACTCTTTCTGTTATGGTGTATTCTTCTTGCTTCACCGATCTACAGTGCTTTACACCCTTTCCAGGAGGAGATGAGTTGTTCCTTGCATGAAAGTTTGATGATGGTCTCAGGAAGTATATATGATCTCAGGTAAACATCTTCAGGTTGACTTCAATATATTCTATAGTCAACCAGGCGCTGATCACCGAGTGTAATCTAAGAGATTCTGGAGTTGTGGTCCAGGACGGTTCAGGGTCTAGAGTTTGTGCTCCGCCAGCTGATAGCCAAAAGCGCCGCAAGGAGAATGCACGTGGATATATTAGTTGGTAGGATGAATCCTCTAGTAGCCAGGGGGTGTACTACCAGGGGGAAGAGTGGGAATACGAGGCCACATTGTCCAAGGAATCTAGTGGAGTGTCGATCCTGTGGAATGATGGGTCATATTCAGCACTTCTGTCATATCTTCACACTAGTAGCTGGTGATAGGGGTTCTTCGATGACTCCTTGTTCAGGAGAATCACCACCAGTTCCTCACCAGTATAGAAACTAGAGTTCTTCTGTCCATTCAGGACAAGGTGGAGGTTATGGTCATTGTAGTCAGTCACCATGCTTCCAGCGACAACATGGAAGATCGGCTCAGAGTGGTCAGACAGGGTTACAGGGCTGCGGTGCAGGCCAAACTTTTGTTGTGGAGCAGACCCAACAAGTGCAGGATATCGAACCCTTTGCTGTTTGAGGTACGATTCTAGTTTCCTCAGTTATAGCTTCTTCCCTTTTCGATATAGGGGCTTTCCATAGCTTTATATCTATCGTTGTTGTGGTGAGCCTTGGGCTCTATATCTTTTTTCTGCTAATATCTTGAATCTAGACACTCTGTTGGGGACTAGAATGGCTAGTGTATGATAGTGAAAGGAGTTCCCCCTATTGGTTGGTGGGTGTCACTTCCTATGGGACCTCTATGTCCTATAGATGACAGGATATGATTTCATTCTCATAATGAACTGGTTAGTTCCCTTCCAGGCAGTTATCGATTGCTATCGCCGCATGGTGAGTTTCATGTCACCAAAAGGTGAATCATTTCTAAATAAGGGAGAATGGGATGTCCAGGTGAGTGGAGCAGGACCCGAGCATCATGTGTTTAGAGGAGTTACATCCCAGATTATTAGTCTATATCTGGATAACCGGGGGACTTCACAGAAGTACTTTCCTCCAGTGGTGGATCATTTCAAGGACGTCTTTCCAGAGGGATTTTTAGGTTTTCCTCCAAAGTGTGAGGTATACTTTTCTATTGAGCATGTTCCAGGAGTGGCACCAGTGTACATTCCTCCTTATAGGATGGCTACAGAAGAGTTATAGGAGCTCAAGAAGCAGTTGGAAGAGTTACAGGCAAAGGGTTTCATCCGACCTAGTACTTCTCCATGGGGTTCACCTATCATTTTTGTGAAAAAGGCAGATGGTACCCTCAGAATTTGTGTAGATTATCAGAAGCTGATCCAATTGACGGCTAAGAACCACTATCCCTTACCAAGGATTTATGATCTCTTTGATCATATTTGAGGATCCCATGTGTTCTTGATGATTGACTTGAGATTAAGTTATCATCAGTTGTGTGTTATACCGCCTGATATACCCCTATGGTCTTTCAGAGTAGGTATGGTCTATACGAGTATGTGGTTATTCCGTTCGGTCTCACGAACATGCCTGCTTTCTTTATGGAACTAATGAACAGAGTGCTCCATCCATACGTATATTATTTCATGGTAGTCTTCGATGACGATATCTTGGTGTACTCTCACACTCGACATGACCATGATACCATCTTGAGATCATTCTGAGTACACTAGGAGAGCATCAGTTATATGCTAATCTCTCAAAATGCCACTTTTGGTTGGATCTGATTCACTTCATTGGTGATGTTATCTCAGAGATAGGAGTATTAGTAGACCCAAAAAAATGAGAGCCATAGTTTTTTGGGAGTAGTTGAAGAACGTCTTTGAGGTGTGCACTTTTCTAGGGCTGGTAGGATACTACAAATGTTTCATTCATGACTTTTCCCACTTAGCAGCACCACTGATGGGCCTGACTATGAATAGTGAAAAGTTCTTGTAGTCGGATTCGTATGAGTCAGCCTTTCAAGAGTTAAAAGAGAGGTTGAATTTATCAACAATACTAGTATTTACAGAGTCGTGCAAGAGATAAATTGTGTACTGTGATGCTTCAGGTATCGGTTTGGGAGCTGTGCTTATGCAGGGGGGAGGGGTCGTTGCGTATGGGTCTCGTCAGTTTATGCCACATGAGAGGAACTACCTGAATCATGATCTCATGTTGGCTAATGTTTTTCATGCTTTACGTTGTTGGACACATTATCTTTTGGGAGATCATTTTGCGATTTTCGCAGACCACAAAAGTATCAAGTACATCTTAACTGAGTGTGCATTTTAGACAGTGAAGGTGGGTTGAGTACCTTAAGTCCATTGACTTTGAGCCTGCCTATACGCCTAGAAAAGGTAAAGTCATGGCTGATGCTTTGAGAAGGAGGAATCAGATACAAGCAGTTCAGGAGGATAAAAGTAAGTGGCAGCTTATGGAACTATTCTCTGAGATGCATTTGGATGTGCACGACAGAAATCAGCAGACTTTTCTTTCTTCTGTAGCTGTTACCTCTACTCTTCTTGATCGAGTGAGAATGAGGAAACTATCAGATTCTGAAGGCCTAGTCCTATGGGAGAGTGCATTAGGAGAGGACCACAGGCGAGGATGATATCTTGCATTTCAAGGGGCGCATATGGGTGCCAAAAGACATATTCGAGGAGCTGATGCAGGACTTTCATTCTTTAGTTTGGGCAGTTCATCCGGATGACACCATGATGTATCGTTATCTACACCATCAGTATTTGTGGCCTGGTATGAATGTATATGTTGTTGGTTTCGGCATGAGGTGTTCCACCTGTTAGTAGGTGAAGGTAGAGAATCAGTGACCAGTAGGGCTTTCGCAACAGCTACTCATTCCCGAGTGGAATTGGAATGATGTGGCGATGGATTTCGTGATAGGGTTGCTAAGGTTGCCTAGAGGGAATGATGAAGTATGGGTTGTCATTTACAAACTCATGAATCTTTCTCACTTCTTTCCGATCAAGGAACCATCAGTGTGGATGATATGATACAGTTGTACATCCAAGAGATTGTATATCTACATGGGGTTCCACACTCTATTGTTCCATATCAAGATGCACATTTTACTTATCAGGACTGGAAGGGGCTTCAGAAGGCTTTGGGAACATAGGTGCTCTTGAGTATAGCTTACCATCCCCAGATAGATGGCCAGTCCGAGCGTACAATTTATTTTCTTGATGATAAGCTGCGAGCATGCATCCTAGATTTTGGAGGTACTTGGGAGATGCACATACCTCGTATGCAGTTTTCCTACAATAATAGATTTCAAACAACTATTCAAATGGAACCTTATGAGGCTTTTTATGGAAGGACATGCCGATCACCCTAATGTTGGATGGAGGTAGGAGAGGCAGTTAAGCTGAGACCTCATCTTGTCCAGGAGACCACAACACTGATATGGTTTATTTTGAAAAGGATGGCTACTGCACCATATCGATAGAAGTCTTATGTTGATCATCAGAGATGACCTATAGAGTTCAAGGTCAGAGATCAGGTTTTCCTATGTGTCACACTGAGGTTGGGGAAAAGGAGGATTAAGAGACAGGGTAAGATTTACCGAGGTACATCGGTCCATTTGAGGTTTTGGAGATAGTCGGGCCAGTTGCCTATCGGCTGTAGTTACCTCAGAGGTATCAGGATATGCCTGATGTCTTCCATGTTTCTCCACTTCGACATTACTCCTCAGACTCGTCTCTTGTTTTCCAACCTGAGTAAGTTGAGTTGGAGGTGGATGCATCTTTGGAAGAGCATCCTGTCTGGATTGTTGATCGAAGTGCAAAGTTTCTCCTTGGCCGGTTTGTTCCTCTAGTACGAGTGATATGGTAGCACGAGCGAATATAGGATGAGACTTGGGAGAGGGAGGCCGATGTATGATCACAGTGGCTGAAGATTTTCGGGGTTTCTTCTTCAACACCGCCTTGCTTGTGAAATTTGGGAAAAAAAATTAAGGGGGAAGTTTGTAAAAAACTGGATCTTTATTTCAAGTATGTTTTTATTTTCTAGTGTTTTTGAGGAAAATGAAGAGTTTCTTAAAAATTTTGATGTACATGCCATGTACATTATGAGTACATGTCATGTACTCAGTTACCGTCGGTAGCCGGATGCTGGCCGTGTAGTATCCATGCACACGGCCGTGTATGGTGACCTGGAGACCGCCTAATGCAGGGGCTGGTAAGGGCAAGTACACGCTGTGTACTTCAGAAGTAGACATCTTGTACTTTTGTTTTTTTCATTAAACGCATTGGGGTCATGTCTGATAGACAGAAATCCCTCCTTCTATGTTTGGTTTGTCTGAGAGCGATAGTACGACCGTGATATTTCCCCAAGCCCCCGATGTAGTGTATGATCTCTGATTTGACTATCGTTGATTGCATTGGGATCACCTCGGTAAGCCATTCCTTCTACTAGAGTTTCATTTCCTGATTTTTCCTCTTTCTCAAGTTATCTATTGTGGAACATTTTAGACGTTTTTGTAGATCTACAGTGTTCTTGTGGGATTCAAGGCTTGAGGTTCACGTATATCAATCTCTCCAAACTGAGGGGGGTGGTTTGTGATTTTCCGTTCAAAGTATTTGAGTTATATCTGAAATTTTGTCCAATACCCTTGAACGGGGTGTTGTGTGTTTACCTTTTAACCCTGATAATTTCCTTCCATTCTTGTATTCTTGAGTAGAAGTTAATTGAATGTGAATAGGGTTTATTGTTATTCTTTGGAAGTGTTTTCCCATTCATGTTCTATTAAATACTGTTTCGTCCTGTTTAGACTATCAGGCTTCCTTGATGTTTCCCTTTCCTAGTACTATAGGATGGAATGATTATTTTATCTCACATGCTTGAAATGTTTTAGACTGTTTATCCAAGTAGTTCTTGAGGTTTACTTTGGCCGTATTTCATAGCTATGCTCATTTGACTTACACAGTGCTGTGAGAACCCGGTGTTGTAGACTATTAGTGGAATTGACTGTGTGAGCTTCCTCAGAGAGTCTTTGAAAACTTTTGACTATATAGGGAATTGACCATATGAGCTTCCTCGTAGAGTCTTTATCACTATTCACTATAATGGGAATTGATCATGTGAGCTTCCTCAGAGAGTCTTCAATGCTTTGGACTTTATGGGGAATTGACTAAGAGAGCTTCCTCAGAGGGTCTTTGATGTATCCTTGTTTTAGTTGAACCAAAGGGATTAGGCTGAGAGTACAAACTAGAGGGTTACCTCCTTTGATTTGCTATTTTTTATATATGGAAATGATTTCATTGAAACTGTGGATTGTTTACTGCTGAGTACTTCCTTTTTTACTGGTTCCTTTTACCAGTTACCTTCCATATATTTATTGACTATTAGGTATAGATCTTGTGGTGGTTTCCTAATGGGATTTATTCTCACACCCTATTTGTGACATGCTTTTAGGCCCAAATATATTATATTATTGCAAATATTTATAAGGGAAAGCGCCCTTCTACTTCATGATTTTTAATACTTTGAAGTTGGAGAGCATGGGACCAAGCTTAGGATTGCGATGTCGTGGAGTTGTTACTGTTTTTTTTGTACTTGGTTTTTGTACTGTATTTTAGCATTTTGAATTGTTTGGAATCTTTCAAAGACACATGTATCATGAATCACATATATATGTGTTCTCCAATGGTTTCTTACATCAATATTCCATTGTTACTGTTGTTTAGTAAGTTTATTGCTTCCACTATTGTATATCTGTTTACTTCCACTGTGTTACTATGTCAATGAGGGCATAGTTTCCCCACTATCACACCCAAGGCCCTTGCTGCTAGTCAAAAGCCTCTGGCATTTGGGGAAATGCACTTGAGGCCATGTGACCAATCGGGGTACGGGGCGTGTAAGAACATGAATCTTCTTTTGAGGTATGTTTTTCTTTTCTGGTGTTTTTGAGGAAAATTAAGAGTTTTTGGAAATTTTTGAAGTACACACCATATAATTTATAATTACACACCATGTAATCGGTTTCCAGGGGTATCCGAGTGCTGTCCGTGTAGTGACCAAGCACATGGATTTGTATGGTGATCTGGAGACCGCCTAATGCGGGGCAGGTAAAGGCAGGTACACGCTGTGTACTTCAGAAGTACGCACCATGCTCTTTTTTTCATTAAACGCACCGGGGTCACGTTTGATGGATAGAAAGCCTTCCTTTTAGGTTTGGTTCATCCGAGAGAGAGAGTACGACCATGATCATTCCCCGAGCCCTCGATCAAGCATTCGATCTCTGATTCAACTGCCATCGAGAGCTTTGGGATGACCTCGGTAAGATCTTCCTTCTCCTAGAGCTTAGTTTCCTGATTTCTCCTCTTTCTCGTGTTATACTCCATTGAAAATTTTAGATGTTTTTGTAGATCTATGGTGTTCTTGGGTGATTCAAGGCTTGAGGTTCACATATATCAATATCCCCACAATGAGGTAGGTGGTTTTTGACATTCCATTAAAGGTATTTGAGTTATATGTGCAATTTTGTCGAATACCCTCAAACGTGGTGTTTCGTGTTTACCATTTAACCCTGTTAATTGTCTTCCATGCTTGTATGCTTGAGTAAAGGTTAACTGAATGTGAATAAGGTTGATTGCAATGCTTTGGAAGTGTTTTTCCATGCATGTTCTGTTTAATACCGTTTGGTCCTATTTAGCCGCTTAGTATTCCATGTTGTTTTCCCATGCCTATTACTATAAGATGGAGTGATTATTTTATCTGACATGCTTGATATACTGTATAATTTTTTCCAAGTAGCTCTTAAGGTTTACATAGGCTGTATTGAATTGTTAAGCTTATTTAACTTACACAGGGCCATGAGAACCTGGTGTAGTAGACTATAATGGGAATTGACCTTGTGAGCTTCCTCAAAGAGTCTTTATCACTTTTGAATATAATAGTAATTGACTGTGTGAGCTTCCTCATAGAGACTTTAACACTTTGGACTATAAGGGGAATTGACTGAGAGAGATTCCATAAAGAGTCTTTATAGTATCCTTGTTTTAGTTGAACCAGATAGGTTAGGTTGAGAGTACTTCTGAGAGGGATACCTGCTTTGATTAGCTGTTGTTGATATATGGAACTAATTGCATTGATACCGTGGATTGTTTACTACTGAGTACTTCCTTGTTTACTGGATCCTTTTACTTGTTACCTAAAATATATTCATTGACTGTTAGGCATAGATATTATGGTGGTTTCCTACTGGGATTTATTCTCACACCCTGTTTAGGCCATGATTTTGGTCCTAAATAGATTATATTGCTGCAGGTATAGATAACGTCAAGTGTCATTCTACTTCAGGATTTTGACTGCTTTGGAGCTAGAGAGCATGGGACCAAGCTCATGCTTGAGATGTTGTGGAGTTGTTGCTGCTTTTCTTCGTACTTGGGTTTTGTACTGTATTTTAGCATTGTGACTTGTTTGGATGCCTTCCTAGACACATGTTTCGTGCATCATATATATATATATATATATGTGTGTGTGTGTGTCCTCCAGTTGTTTCTTTCATAAATCTTCCATTGTTACTGTTGTTTAGTATGTTTACTGCTTCTGCTAGTGTATATCGGTTTACTTCTGTTGAGTTACTCTACCAATGAGGGCATTGTTTCTCCACTATCACTCCTAAGGCCTTCACTGCTAGTCGACAGCCTCTAGAATTCGAGGAAATGAGCTTGAGGAAATGTGACCAACCAGGTACATGGCGTCTCTGGGTGGCTTCTGGAACCAGGACGTTACAAATTGTTATCATAGGAATTATTTTCTTATTAACATATAGTTTAGAGCCTATAGCCAGGGATATGAATGAATAGGTACATGGTAAGAAGTTGTACCTAGGAGTAGCTAACCCATTTACATGGAAAATCCAATCTACCTCGTTTAATTCCACTTTTCTGGTTTTCAATTTTACAGTTGATTTGATTTCACCTTGAGTGATTCACATGTTTCGTGTTGTTACCATTGATGTTATTGATGTTCTATTTATGTCACAACTCGATGAGATGAGGGTATGCCATCTCATGCATCATATAGGAACTTTCTAGAAATCACATGTCATGCATTCTTTCCATTCCATTTAGGATGTTTTAGCGATTTCATTTTATTGTGATAGGTGTGGTGTTAGATATGAATGTTGTTGTGATATATGTCATGATAAAATACCTGATGTTTGATAGGGTATTGTTTGTGAAAGGTTTTATTTGAATTAACACCAAACATTGGTTATTGAGGTGTTATGGGCCCTCGTGGAAAGAAATTTGGTGGATCATTGACTTGTTTTTCTTGTATATGTCATGTATAAGATACCAAGATTGGATTCGTGGAGATTATAGCCCCTCACGGATCGAAATTTGTCACTTTCAATGTTCATTTCAGTTTTTTCTGGGTTCTGGAGTAGTTTACGAGGCTTACTATCCAGAAAAACCTAGAATACATGGCGTGTGATGTTAAATACATGCCCTGAGTTCTTATTTTTTGGAAGAAAATATTTTTCTTAAGTACAGGTCGTATACATTATGTACATGCTGTGTAGTATATAACCTTGTCTTATACTATGTGGGAAGATACATGGGGTATGGAATCTTGGTAGGGAACGTAGTGTACCAGATATACATGTCATATTGTAGAACCGTGTAACTAGCTGTGTCACTAACAACACGGGTTGGTTGAGTCTCCTCTGGTACATGCCATGTCTAGTAGAAACATGTCATGTAGTGTGCGCCGTGTATCCAAGCATTTCACTAACAACACATGTAGGTGATGTTTGTCTAGTACACGCTGTGTTTGGAGAGAACATGTTGTGTAGTCTTCATCTAGGATAACCATGTGGGTTAGCCGTGTAAGAGAACTCAAACAGGGGAAGAGAATCCAAGTACACACCATGTGCTAGGACAACATGCCTTGTGTATGAGGTGTTACATGACTAATTTTGGCAGAAGTACATTCCCATGTGAAGGGATTTAGGTAACACGTCATGTAGTCATTATACACGCCATGTATACATGTTTTGGAAAGCTTAAATTATTTCCTTCTCATGTTCCCTTATTATACTTCAAGTTTCAGTCCCTGTTAATCTTGATCTATGATGTGTGCTTGACCGTGCAGAGTCATGCCACCGAGACATCCTCTGGTAGTACGCTATTTATAGGGCAGTGATCAGACACTGGATATGACTAATCAGGGACTGCCGACAGATCCTCCAGTGGTGCCTGTCTTTGCACCATTAGTTTTACCTAACATAGGTGCAGATGCACAGTTGAGGGAGGGATTTATGAGGATGATTCAAACCTTTCAGGGGCCACCGCATCCTGCCTCGTCGATGGTAGAATTGACGTAGGTCTTTCATTAGCAACATCCTCACACTTTCTTATGGGATGGAGGACCCAAGGTTGTAGATTCATGGCTAGAAGTCACGTTGATGATATTAGTGAATCTAGAGACACCTCTAGAGAGGATGGTCAATATCACTACCTACATGCTTCAAGACTCCTCTAAGAGGTGATGGGATGTGATCTCATAGGCGCGGTGCTCGCAGAATATGGATTAGGATGAGTTTCAGCACAACTTATATGATTACTTCTATCCGGAGACCTTGGGGGCCGATCGAGCCTTAGAGTTCATGAGTATGGAACTAGGAACTCTTTGTGTTTTGGATTATTCTTCTTGCTTCACTGATCTTCAGTGCTTTACACCCTTACCAGGGAGATATGAGTTGTTCCTTGAACGGGAGTTTGAGGATGGTCTCAGGTAAGATATCTGATCTCATGTAAACATATTTAGGTTGACTTTTATATATTCTATAGTCAACTAGGAGATGATAACTGAGTGAAATCTGAGGAATTCAGGAGTTGTGGTCTTGGGTGGTTCAATATCTAGAGTTAATGTTATGCTAGCTGATAGCAGGAAGCATTGCAGGGAGACTGCACATGGAGATCTGAGTAGGTGGGATGCATCTTCTTGTAGCCTGGTGGTGTGCTACCAGTGTGGGAAGAGTGGGAATACAAGCCCAAATTTTCTGAGGGACCTAGTGGAGTTCCAATCCTGTGGTAAGATATTTCATCTTCAGTGCTTTTGTCAGATCTTATCACCAGCAGTTGGTGACAGGGGTTCTTCGATGACTCCTCGTTCATGAACAGCACCACCAGTTCCTCACCAGTCCGGAAACTGGAGTTCTTTTGGCCGTTCAGGCCAAGTTGGAGGTCTTGGTCATAGTAGTCAGTCACCAGGCCTCCAGAGACAATAGGGTAGATCAGCTCAGAGTGGTCAGGCATGGTCACATGGTCATGATGTAGGCCAGAATTTTTGTAGTGGAGCAGACCCAGAAGGAGCAGGATCCCATAACCTCTACTGTTCGAGGTACAATTATTGTTGCCTCAATTATATATTCTACTCTTATCGATACATGGGATTACCATAGCTTTATATATGTCACTATTGTGGAGATCCTCATGCTCTGTATCTTTTCTACTGCTGATATCTTACGCTAAACACTCCGTTGGGGAATAGAACATCTAGTGTACGATAGTGCAAGGAGTGACCCCTAGTGGTTGGTGGTTGTCACTTCTTATGGGACCTCTATGTCCTAGAGATGACAGACTATGATGTCATTCTTGAAATGGACTGGTTAGTTCTCTTCCAGGTAGTTCTCAATGGCTATCGCCACAGGGTGAGTTTCATGTCACTAGGTGGCAGATCATTTCTTCATAAGGGCGAATGAGATGTCCAGGAGAGCAGAGTGGGACCCAAGCATCATATGTTTGGAAGAGTTACAACCCATATTTCTAGTCTATATCTATATGACCATGGGACTTAACAAAAGGACTTTCCTCTAACGGTGGATCGTTTTAGGGACGTCTCTCCATAGGACTTTTTAGGTTTGCCTTCAGAGTGTGAGGTAGACTTTTTTATTGAGCTTCTGCCAAGAGCGACACCTGTGTATATTCCTCCTTATAGGATGGATACACCAGAGTTATAGGATCTCAAGAAGCTATTGGAGGAGTTGCAGGAAAAGGGTTTAATCAGACCCAGTACTTCTTCTTGGGGTTCAGCTGTCCTATTTGTGAAAAAGGTAGACAGTACCATCATAATTTTTGTGGATTATTGAAAGTTGAACCAATTTATTGTCAAGAACTGTTATCCCTTACCAAGGATTTATGATCTCTTTGATTAGCTTCGAGGAGCCTGGGTGTTCTCGAATATTGACTAGAGATCCGGTTATCTTTAGTTCCATGTTAGACCATTAGATATACCTATTATGGCCTTTCAAGGAAGGTATGGTCTATACGAGTATGTGGTTAGGCCGTTCGGTCTCACGAACGCACCTGTAGTATTCATGGCACTGATCAACCGATTATTACATCTATACATGAATTCTTTCGTGGTAGTCTTCATGGAAAATATCTTGGTGTACTCTCACACTCAACATGACCATGCCACCCATCTTTATATCATTCTAAGTACACTGAGAGATCGTCAGTTATATGCTAAGCTATCAAAATGCCACTTTTGGATATACCATATTCACTTCTTAGGTCATGATATCTCACAGACAGGAGTATCAGTAGACCCATAAGAAGTGAGAGCAGTATTTTTTTGGGAGCATCTGAAGAACATCTTTGAGGTGTGGAGTTTTCTAGGGATGGATGAATACTACATACGTTTCTTACAATACTTTTCATTCTTAGAATCACCACTGACGCACCTGAATAATAAGGGTGAAATTTTCTTCTGTTATGATTCTTGTGAGTCGGCCTTTCTGGAGTTGAAAGAGAGGTTGACTTCAGCACCAATACTAGTATTGGTAGAGCCTGGAAAGAGCTACACTATGTACTATGATTCTTTAGGTATCGGTTTGGGAGCTGCGATTATGCAGGGGGAAGGGGTCGTTGTGTACGGGTCTCGGTAGTTGAGGCCACATGAGATGAAGTACCCAACACATGATCTCAAGTTGGTTGATGTAGTCCACGATTTATGTCGTTAGAGACATTACCTTCTAGGATATCATTTTGTTGTGTTCAACAACCCCAAACGTTTCAAGTACATCTTTACTCAGTGTGATCCGAATTTGAGACAGCAAAGTTGGGTTGAGTACCTTCAGTTATTTGACATTGATCTTGACTATATGCATGGGAAATGCAACACCATGGGTGATACGTTGAGAATGAATACTCAGATACAAGAAGTTCAGGTGACCAGCTTTGAGTGGAAGCTTATGGATCTGTTCTTTGAGATGCATTTTGAGGTGCATGACAGATAGGAGGAGATTTTTCTTTCTTCTATATCTTTTACCTCTACTCTTCTTGATCGAGTGTGAATGAGGCAGGTATTCTAAAGGCCTTGTACTATGAGAGAGTTCATTAGGATAGGACCATATTCCTGGATGGACCATAGGATAGAATGAGATCTTGCATTTCCAGGGGCGCATATGGGTGCCTATAGTCATACATGAGGAGCTAATGCGGGATTTTCATTCTTCAGTTTGGGCAGTTCATCCTGGTGTCACCATGATGTATCATGATCTACACTTTCAGTATTGGTGGCCTCGTATGAAAAAAGATGTTGCTGGTTTTTTCATGAGGTGTTCCACCAATCAGTAGGTGATGGCAGAGCATCAGTGATCAGTAGGGATTTGGAAACAGTTACCCATTCCCGAGTGGAAGTGAAATTTTGTCACGATGGAGTTTGTGACAGGGTTTCCGCGATCGCCTTGAGGAAATGATGAAGTATGGGTTGTCATTGAAAGACTCACGAAGGTTGCTCACTTCTTGACGATCAAAGAGACCTTTAGTGTTGATGAGCTGGAACAATTGTACATCTAAGATATTGTATGTCTACATTTGGTTCCACACTCCATTGTTTCAGACAGATATGAACATTTTACTTCTCAGGTCTGTCAAGGGCTTCAGAAGGCTTTGGGTACACAGGTGATTTTGAGTAAAACTTACCATCCCCAGACAGATGGCCAGTCCAATTGTATGATTCATGTTCTTGAGGATATTTTATGAGCATGCATCTTAGATTTTGGAGGTACTTAGAAGAAGAAAATTACACTTATGGAGTTTTCCTACAATAATAGTTTTCAAAAAACTCTTCGGATTCCACCTTACGAGGCTTTGTACGTTAGGCCATGTCGATCACCCTTATGTTGGCTGGAGGCAAGAGAGGTAGCTATGTTGGGACCTCATCATGTCCAGGAGACCACATAGTAGATATAGTTGATTGGGAAGAGGATAGATAGTACTCTATCTCGACAAAAGTCTTATGTTGATCATGGGAGATGGCCTCTGGAGTTCGAGGTCGGAGATCAGGTTTTCCTGCATGTCACACCAAGGTTGTCAAACAGGAGGATTAAGAGACAGGGCAGGCTATCGCCGAGGTCCGTCGGGCCGTATGAGGTTTTGGAGAGAGTCAGTCTTGTTGCCTATCAGCTGCAGTTACCTCAGAGGTATTGTGATATGCATGATGTCTTAAATGTTTCTTAGCTTCGATGTTACTCCTCAGAACCATATCATGTTTTCCAACCCGAGGAAGTGGAGTTGGAGGTGGATGCGTCTTTTGAAGAGAATCTTATCTGGATTGTTGATCGAAGTGAGAAGGTTCTCTATTTCTAGTTTATTCCTCTAGTATGAGTGCTATGCCAGCATGTGTGAGTACATGACAAGACTTGGGAGAGGAAGGCTGATGTACGATCACAATGGCTAGAGCTGTTCGGGGTTTCTTGTTCTACACCGCCTTGATAAGGAAATTCGGGGATGAATTTATTTAAGGGGAAATGTTTGTAAGAACCTAGATCTTCTTTTTTGGTATGTTTCTCTTTTCGGGTGTTTTTGAGGGAAATGAGGAGTTTCAATAAATTTTTGAAGTACATGCCGTGTACTTTTTGAGTACACGCCCAGTACTCGGTTACCGCAGGTTGCCGGGTGCTGGCCATATAGCGGCCATGCACATAGCCATGTGTGGTGACCTAGAGACCACCTAATACGGGGGCCGGAAAAGGAAAGTACACACCATGTACTTAAAAATTACAAACCGTGTACTTTTTTTTCATTAAATGCATCGGGGTCTTGTCTGATGGAAAGAAATCCCTCCTTCTAGGTTTTGTTCATCCTTGAGCGAGAGTATGACTGTGATATTTCCTCGAGCCCCCAATCGAGCATCCGATCACCGATTCAACTTCGATCGATTGTGTTGGGATTTCCTCGAAAATCTCTTCCTACTAGTAGATCTCCATTTCTTAATTTATCCTCTTTCTAAAGGTCTCCTCTGTGGAACATTTTAGAAATTTTTGTAGATCTACAGTGTTCATGGGAGATTCAAGGCTTGAGGTTCACATATATCGACCTCCCCACATCGAGGTAGGTGGTTTGTGCCTTTTAGTTGAAATTCATTGAGTTATATGTGAAATTTTGTCCAATACCCTTCAATGGGGTGTTGCGTGTTTACCGTTTAACCCTCTTACTTTCTTTCCATTCTTGTATGCTTGAGTATAGGTTAATTGAATGTGAATAGGGTCGATTACTATACTTTTGAAGTGTTTTCCCATGCATGTTCTGTTTACGACTGTTTGGTCATGTTTAGCCCGTTAGTATTTTTTGATGTTTCCCATGCCTAGTACTATATGATGGATTGATTATTTTAACTAACATGATTGGTATGTTGTAGACTATTTAGCCAAGTATTTCATGAGCTTTACTTTGGCCTTATTGCATTGCTATGCTCATTTGACTTACATAGGGCCGTGAGAACCTAGTGTAGTCGACTATAAGAGGAATTGACTATGTGAGATTCCTTAGAGAGTCTTTATCACTTTTGAATATAAGGGGAACTGGCCATGTGAGCTTCCTCATAGAGTCTTTAACACTTTAGACTATAATAGGAATTGACTGAGAGAGCTTCCTTATAGTGTCTTTGTTGTATCCTTGTTTTGGTTGAACCAGAGGGGTTAGTATGAGAGTACTACACAGAGGGTTACCTACATTGATTAGTTGTTGTTGATATATGGAACTTATTGAATTTAAACAATGGACGATTTACTGCTACGTACTTCCATGTTTTCTGGTTCCTTTTACGTGTTACTTTTTATATATTCACTGACTGTTAGGCATAGATCTTGTGGTGGATATCTTCTGGGATTTGTTCTCACACCCTATTTGGGCCGTGCTTTTGGGCCCAAACAAATTATATTGCTGCAGGTATAGATATGGGAAACCTCCCTTCTAATTTAAGATTTTGACTACTTTGGATTTGAAGAGCATGGGACCAAGCATAGGCTTGAGATGCTGTGGAGCTGTTACTGCTTTTATTTGTACTTGGGTTTTGTACTGTATGTTAGAATTGTGACTTGTTTGGCCGCTTTTCTAGACACATGTATCATGCATCATATATATATATGTTTTCTCTAGTTGTTTCTATCATTAGTCTTCTACTGTTACAATTGTTTATTATGTTTAATGCTTCTGTTATGGTATATCTATTCACTTCCATTGTGTTACTCTGCCAATGAAAGAATAGTTTCCCCACAATCACACCCAAGGCCCTCGCTGCTAGTCAGCAGACTCTGGCATTCGTGGAAATGTTCTTGAGGCCATGTGACCAATCAGGTACGAGGAGTCTATGGGAAGCTAGTGATTGGTGTGTGTCACTTCCTATGGGACCTATATATCCTATACATGACATGATATGATGTCATTCTCACAATGGACTGGTTAGTTCCCTTCCAAGCATTTGTCGATTGCAATCGCAACAGGGTGAGTTTCATGTCACTGGGAGGATGATTCTTTCTTTATAAGGACGAATGGGATGTCTAGGTGAGTAGAGTGGGACTCTAGAATCATGGTTTTGGAGGTGTTATAGACCAATTTTATAGTATATATCTAGATGAACGGGGGACTTTACATAAGTAATTTCCTCCAGTGGTGGATCGTTTTAGGGAAGTCTTTCCATAGGACTTTTCTGGTGTGCCTCCAGAGCTTCAGGTAGACTTTTCTATGGATAATGTGCTAGGATGGGAATTGGTGTCCATTCCTCCATATAGGATGGCTATACCAGAGTTACTAGATCTTAACAAGCAGTTGGAGGAGTTACAGGGAAAAGGTTTTCATCTGACCCAGTACTTCTCCTTGGAGTTCACCGGTCCTGTTTGTGAAAAAGGTTGACGGTACCCCCAGACATTGTGTGTATTATCAAAAGTTGAACCAGTTGATAGTCAAGAACCGCTATCCCTTACCAATGATTGATGATATCTTTTATTAGCTTCAAGGACCCAGGTCTTCTTGAATATTAACTTGAGATTCGGTTATCATTAGATTCTTGTTAGACCATCAGATATAGCTCTTACGGCCTTTTAAAGTAGGTATGGTATATACGAGTATGTGGTTATGCTGTTTCGTCTCACGAATTCTCCTTCGGTCTTCATGGAACTGATGAACTGGGTGTTTCATCCATACTTAGATTCTTTCGTGGTTGTCTTTGTCGATGATATCTTGGTGTACTATCACACTCAACATGACCATGTTACCCATCTTGAGATTGTTCTGAGTACACTGAGAAAGCATTAGTTATATGATAAGATCTCAGAATTCCACTTTTGGATGGACCAGATTAACTTCATGGGTCATGTTATCTCGGAGACATGAGTATCAGTATACCCATAGAAAGTGAGAACACTAGTTTCTCGGGAGCAGCTGAAGAACATCTTTGAGGTGAGGAGTTTTCTAAGGCTGGATAGATAATACAGATGTTTTATAGAGGACTTTTCTCACTTATAAGCACCACTGACGAGCTTAACTAACAAGGGTGAAAAGTTCTAGTGGTCATATTCATGTGAGTCATCCTTTCAGGAGTTGAAACGGATGTTGACTTCAACACCTATACTAGTATTTCCAGAGTCGGTAAAGAGCTATACTATGTATTGTGATGCTTCAAGTTTATTTTGGGAGTTGTGCTTATGAAGGGGAAGGGTTCATTGTGTACGTGTCTCGATAGTTGAGGCCACATGAGAGGAACTACACGAAAGACGATCTTGATTTGGCTGCTATTGTTTAGGATTTATACTGTCGGAGACATTACCTTCTAGGATATAATTTTGTGGTTTTCACCAACAAAAAAAGTCTCATGTACATCTTCCCTCAGCGTGATCTTAATTTGAGACAGCAAAGGTGCGTTGAGTACCTTCAGTACTTTGACTTTGAGCTTGCCTATTCACCTAGGAAAGGCAACGTTGTGGCTGATGCGTTGAGCAGGTGGACATAGATACATGTAGTTCAGGAGGGCAGCAGTGGGTGGAAGCTTATGGCACTATTCTCTGAGATGCATTTTGAGGTTCACAATAGACATGGGCATACTTTTCTTTATTATGTAGTTGTTACCTCAACACTTCTTGATCAAGTGTCAATAGGGAAACTATCAGATTCTGAAGGCCTAGTCCTATGAGAGAGTGCGTCAGGAAAGGACCCTATTCATGGATGGACCATAGGTGATCATGAGATCTTGCGTTTCCTAGGGCGCTAATAGATTCCAATATATATACGTGAGGAGATAATATGAGACTTTCATTCTTCATTTTGGGAATTTCATCCTAGTTTCATCAAGATGTAATGTGATCTACACTGTCAGTATTGGTGCTCAGGTATGAAAAGAGATGTTGCTGGTTTCATCATGAGGTGTTCCACCTGTCAGCAGGTGAAGGCCAATCATCAGCGACCAGCAGGGATTTTGCAGTAGTTACCCATTATCGAGTGGAAGAGGAATGATGTCGCAATGGATTTCGTAAAAGGGTTTCTGAGGTTGCCTTGAGGGAATGATGCAGTGCGGGTTGTCATTGACAAACTCGAAAAGGTTTCTCACTTCTTTCCGATCAAGGATACCTTTAGTGTTGATGAGCTAGGACGGATGTACATCCGAGATATTATACATCTACAAGGGGTTCCACACTCCATTGTTTCAGACAGAGATGCACGTTTTACTTCTCGGGTGTGGAAGGGGCTTTAGAAGGCTTTGGGTACACAGGATCTTTTGAGTATAAATTACTATCCCTAGATAGATGGTCAGTTCGAGCGTATGATTTAGGTGCTTGAGGATATGTTGTGAGCATGCATCCTGAATTTTGGAGGTACATGGGAGAACCACATACCTCATATAGATTTTTCCAACAACAACAGTTTTTAAGCAACTATTCAAATGGAACCTTATGAGGCTCTGTACAGTAGGCCTTACCGATTACCCTTATGTTGGATAGAGGAAGGAGAGGCAGCTATGCTGGGACCTCGTCTTGTCCAGGAGGCCACATAGTATACAGATTTGATTCAGAAGAGGATGGATACTACATAGGCTCGAAAAAAGTCTTATACTAATCGTCGAAGATGACCTATAGTGTTCGAGGATGGAGATATGGTTTTCTTGCGTGTCACACCGAGGTTGGGGCATAGGAGTATAAGGAGAAAGGGTAAGCTTTCGCCAAGGTATGTCGGGATGTTTGAGGTTTTGGAGAGAGTCGGTCCGGTTTCCAATCAGCTGTAGTTACCTCTGATGTATTGAGTTGTGCACAATGTCTTCCACATTTCTCATCTTTGATTTTACTCATCAAACCCGTATCATGTTTTCCAACCCAAGGAATTCGAGTTGGAGGTTGATACATCTTTCAAAGAGCATCCTATCTGGATTGTTGATCTAAGTGAGAAGGTTTTAGGTGGATGGTCTGTTCCTCTAGTGCAAGTGATATGGCTACACGGGCGAGTACAAGATGAGACTTGGGAGAGGAAGTCTGATGTATGATCGTAGTGGCCAGAGTTGTTCAGGGTTTCTTCTTCTACGATGCCTTGCTAGAGAAATACAAGGATGATTTTAATTAAGGTTGGTTGTTTGTAATAACTTGGATCTTCTTTTCAGGTATGTTTTTATTTTCTGGTGTTTTTGAGGAAAATGAAATGTTTTTGAAAATTTTTGAAGTACACCCCATGTACTTTATGAGTACATAGCGTGTGCTTGGTTACCGCGGGTAGCTGGGTGTAGGCCGTGTATCAGCTATGCATATGACCGTGTGTGGTGACCTAGAGACTACCTAATGTGTGTCCAGTAAAGGCATGTACACACTGTGTACTTCAGAAGTACATGTCATGTACTTTTTTTTCTTTAAATGCATTGGGGTTGCGTCTGACAGACATAAATCCGTCCTTGGTTTGGTTTGGACGAGATCAATAGTACGACCATGATCTTTCCCTGAGCCCCCGATTGAGAATCCAATCTCCGATTTGACTACTGTCAATTGAATTGGGATTACCTCAGTAAGCTCTTCCTTCTTCTAGGGATTCCTTTACTAATTTTTCAACTTTCTCAAGTTATCCTCCATTGAACATTTTAGGAATTTTTTTAGATCTATGGTGTTCATATGAGATTCAAGGATTTTGGTTCATGTATATCGATCTCCCCACACAGAAGTAGGTGGTTTTTTCCTTTCTGTTGAATGTTTTTGAGTTATATGTGCATTTTTGTCTAATACCCTTGAACGAGGTGTTGCGTGTTTTTTGTTTAACCCTGTTAATTGCCTTCCATTCTTGTATGATTGAGTAGAGGTTAATTGAATGTGAAAAGGGTTGATTGGAATGCTTTGGAAGTGTTACCCATGCATGTTCTGTTTAGGACCATTTGGTCCTGTTTAGCCTGTTAGGATACATTGATGTTTTCCCTTTCATAGTATTGTAGGATAGAGTGATTATTTTATCTGACATGCTTGATATGCTGTTGAATATTTATCCAATTAGTTCTTGAGGTTTATTTTTGGCTGTATTGCATTGATACACTCGTTTGACTTACACAGGTCAGTGAGAAACTGTTGTAGTAGACTATAAAAGGATTTGAACGTGTGAGATTCCTTAGAGAGTCTTTATTACTTTTGACTATAAGATGAATTGACTGTGTGAGATTCCGCAGAGAGTATTTATCGCTTTGGACTATAAGGGGAATTTACTGAGAGAGTTTCCTCAGAGAGTCTTTGTAGTATCTTCTTTTTTTTGTTGAACCTGAGGGGTTAGGCCGAGAGTACTACCAAGATGGTAACCTACTTCGAATAGCTATTGTTGATATATATAACTGATTGCATTGAAACTATGAATTGTTTACTGATAAGTACTTCATTGTTTACTGGTTCCTTTTACTTGTTACCTTCCATATATTCACTGATTGTTAGGCACCGATCTTGTGGTGGTTTCCTACTGGGTTTTATTCTCACACCATGCTTGGGCCATGCTTTTGGGCCCAAACAGATTATATTGATGCAGGTATAGATAAGGGCTAGTGCCCTTGTACTTCAAGATTTTGACTACTTTGGAGCTAGAGAGCATTGGACCAATCATAGGCTTGTGATGTCGTGGAGCTATTACTGATTCGATTTATACATGGGTTTTATACTATATTTCAGTATTGTGAAATAAATAAATGATAAATGATATATGATATCCATGTAGTAGCAATATTAGATCCCTATCTCTTTGATACATCAAATTTTATCTATGAAATATAGCATCTAGTTCTCCACTAAATAATTATCATTTATCCAACCTTCTTATTCATTCATATATGTAGTATTATGTGAATAAAATTTTTATATTTAAATATAAAAATATACCATGGTTTTTCATATCCTAGTCTTAAATCCCAAAAAATATCATTATTTAAATTTTCAATGAAACTCAATATTTAGACTCTCCATGAGATATTATAATTCTCATCGTCTTCATCTTCTTCATAAATTTCATATCCATTTAATCAATTATTTCATGTAAATTTTTCAAGTGTGGAGATTAATTGTGTGATAATTCCTTTTTGATATGACTACCAAATTTCAAAGAATATATTGTGTCTTGTTCATAATTTTAATATTGAATAAAAAACTGCCCCATTATGATATTTATTTCCAAGGAGAATAATATTTTCATCATCTAATTTTAGTTTTAAAATAACATTTTTTAAAGTCATCATTCTCTATAAAATTAACAAAGGAACTAATCATTATGAAACTCTATACATTGGATTCTTCATAAGAGTAAAATGAACCTTATAATTTCTCAGTTATTCCCTTTAATTTTTAGTTTTCATATGTGTAGATATTTTAAGAGTGAAATGACTAATAAAAAACATATCCTGAATCTTCTCAAATGTTGCATGACTCTTAAGGAATTTCTAGATAACCCTTATGGTTTTTCATACAAACCTTATGAATAATAAAATAACCCTTGTTAAATATTAATGTCCCTTACAAAATGTAAAAGGACATTATGAAATTTTTGATAAACTTTTTGTTTTTCATTCATTTACCAATGCACTACATTAGAGAAAAAAAGACTCTTATTATGTTAAAATATCTCTTAAAAATTACTAATCTAATTTTACTCATAATTATACAACACGAAATAAATACACAAAATCCTTAAAACTAGAGGAAACATATTCTAGTTTTTTTGATCATTTAAAAACATGTAAACACATTATAATTACACCATCAATATCTTTCACTAGTTTCAATAAATGGATGAAAACTAATCAAACAATTAAAAAATCAATTGGATATTTATAAGTGATATTTTATAGGGGTATTGGCTTAAAATATAACATATAAGACTTATTAGTATCACTCAAAATTTGGAAATATGATTTCCAACTGAGTGGGTGTTAATATATATAACCCAAGATGAATGTTTTGGATTCATGATTTTTCAAACCGCATGTCAAACATATGAATCCCAATAATTTTAAATTAATTATGGGTGAAAAAATAGCACATCATTTACCCAATCCTTAAACCTTCCAAAATACTCCCAATACTTTATTCATGTTTAAAAAGGAATTTTTCATGCTTTCCTTGAACCTATTCCTACTGTGAACCCTTTTATAACCCTCCAAAATATATAACAAATCATCCATAACACCATTATACTTAACTCAAACACTTTATTTTTTAAAAATACCTCAAACTTAGAATATTTCAATTATGATAGAATGAGTTTACACTGAGAAAACTTCTTAACCTTATATTTCATTCAATAAATTATACCATCATCATATAATAGATAATAAAGGATATTACTAATATATATTATTAACCACCGGAAACATATATTTGGATGGCTATCTGGTTTTATATCATTTTATAATTGAATTTTATTTAATAGGATCCCATTAAAAATGATGATTCAATAAAAAAATATTTTAATTAGTTAACATCCATATTTAACTATGTTATAAGACCACTTTGGACTTACTTTCATCACATATGTATTTAGGTAGAAAATCACAGAAATAATATCATGTATTATTCTTCAATATTTGAGTGTATAACCCTCCACTTTGAAATTATTTTCATAATTTATTTATATATATATAATCATGTAAATCATATTATATATTATTCTTGGTTAGTCGAGTGTATAACCCTTTAACCAAATCTATCATATAGAGAAACTCAATTATATTCCTTGGGTATCAATACTCATATAATTCTCTAGCTATGAGTTACTCAATAGTCACATTGGGAAATGGTTATATAACTCTTAGGGTTATGAACATACATTATTTCATACATAAGATAATACAAAAGGCTCCCTATTTTAGTAGAACCAATGGATTTTGAGGATCATGTTCTTGATATGTGTTTTCTTTAGAAGGAATCTCATACAGAGTATTTGAGGAGTTTTCGATAAATCTATCTATTTTATTGTTCATCCTTTACAGGTAAAATATAACCATTTCATCTCATTAAATCATTATATATCATGTAATTTGTACATAAAACTATTATTCTAATTAATTATATTTTTATTCCTCGTTTATTTATCTAAATTAATATATTTCATATATATATATATATGTATTTATACTCAAAACCCTATACAAATCCTTATTTTTGTTTCTTAAAAAAATATAATATCATCCACGCATATCCAAATTCAACTCTTTCATAAGGTATATGAAACAATTTCATATAAATATTTATAATCATATGAAACCAAAATACCCACAAGAAAAAGTATGGTGTCGTGGGTAGTCAATCCCCACATTTATTGACATATCCAAATCCCCTGGATTATTGGAATATTTGAATCAATGAAATATTGGTCACAGATCAATATAAAATAGTTTAGATTCAATTACTCTTAATATCATTTTTTTTGAAAATTAACAATACATTTTATTAAGTGTTTACTCTTATTATATGTTTGGTGTTTTAGGTTTTGTTTGAGTTTAGATTTATTGTGTGAAAATTTTATTTTTGATGATCTATTGAGATTCACTTCAGATCTTGAATGTTTTGAGGCTCTATTGAACTTAATTCAATGTTTAATGGTGCATTGTGATGGCATATATAGAGGAATTCTTTGGATGATGTAGTTTGAGAGTATATCCATCAGATGGTGGAAGGATGTTTCTGATGTCACTACAGCTGAACCCAAAGAACATATAATCTAACCAATGTATTTTTGAAACATAAATATATAAATTGAACTTAAGTATTAGTGGATAAAAATAAAACATAATCAAAATTTCTTTGTAAGTCATGATTTTTATCATGTTAATGTCTAAAAATTAATATTTCCTATAGACCTTTTGATTTTATTTTTCATTTTGAGTGTTTTTATGAGTATATATATATTGTGAGTAATTTATTATAATGATTATATAAGTTCTTATGTTTATTCATTATCTACAAGATATTTCAATATCATAGAGATTCTGAGATAGAATCTTGTTTTTTATGTCTAGTAGATTGAGGGATTTTATAGATAGGCAGATATATCTGTTCATATAGGGATATAGTAAACAAATCGTAGGGGAATTGAGCTTATTTTTTATTATTTTGATCATGGGATTCCATGTATAGGAAGATAGTTTTTCATCTAACACTTTTTCTCAAGGAATAATTCTTGTGAATTTTGTGTATTTGGTAGTAAATATCCATAAATATTTATAATATTTTTATTTGATGCTCTACACTTTTTTTATCATTGGACTATATTTAATTTCCATTATTCTTATTACATTAATTAGATACAATTTATCATTTAATATATGTATTATCTATGATTTTTAATTATTTTAATAGCTAATCATTTAACTTTAGATAAAACTAATTTATACTTATTCTCATTTTTAGTCATTATGTTTTACACTGATTTACATTCATTTGACCAAACAATGTAACTTTAAATTGACATCTACTTGAGTGGGGTGAATATTTGATGTTATTTTAACTATAATTAACCACTCATATAGTGTATAATGTATTAATTAGTGGGTCTAACACTTACTGATAAATAAATAAGTAGCACTTTCACAACATAAGTATAAACTACTTTTCATGTTCTCGAAAAAAACAAAAAAATAAATAACTTTATTTAGACAAAGATGGTATATATATAGAGGGGTGGATCCATAGAGTAAATCATAAGGCATCCCCTGATGTAAATTATTCCATGTGAACCCTCAATTTCCACCTCTAAAGTTACCCAACAACTTGTTCCAAATAAATCCTCATGCAAAACATAAGTACCAATGTACAAAAAGGCTTACCCAAATGACAATTACCTGGTTCATTAGAACCCCAATCAAAAGATCATGTTGGCTCTAAGACTGATGTCCCATGGTAAAATGATACTAGTACCCCAAATGATAACATCATTGGATAATCATCCAACATCTAAAAGAATGGAGATGTCTTCCCTCCCAAATAGTCTTGGCATAACGACATCAAGTACAAAAAACCTTAACCACTATCTGATGGTCTCAATGCCATCATATCATGTCTCCTCACTATGCCTATGGAATTATATATCAAGAACATATAAACATTTCCCTAATCCAAATATAATTGATCCCTCTACTCAAATGAGTTCTCAATACCTCCTCATCATCTGATTTCTACTGTGTGCACATGGCTAAAATCATAACATTGTCTCGTATGGGTAAGTGGTAATCACCAATAAGTACATAATAAAAATTGTATGAAACATCATTCCCATATGAATGTGTCACTTAATTTGATGGTCATATCCATCCAAAATCACATGGGCAGTGCCTCTAACCTGATGACCTCATCCCCTCAAACTGATGACCATGTCACCCAATCAGTAATAAACATCACCCATAAAATCTGGCCCTCACCCAACCTAATGATTACATTTCAAAATACTATATGGTCGACTCCATTTCAATCCTCAATTCAAGACCATTTAGCTCCCTTATAACTCACCATAATAAATTTATATTTAAAAAAAAATTCAATTTTATCAAATAAACAAACCCGACATAACTATCCTAGTGGTTTCAACTCCCTTATCCTACTCACTCATAGAAGTAATGCCTAGGGAAAGCTTAAATTAATCATACAAGGTATCATAGTTAATTTAAAGGCAATGAGTTTATTAATTTGTGTCTTTCTCAGTCTACCCAATGGTTTTCTCAAATCCACACCCCCAAAAACAACCATAAATTAGGGATAAATATAATCACCGCATACCTCATGTTGATAGATGTCCACTCATCCAGTCTTATCCTCTAACTTGAGTCAATTGGGAAGAAACATGCAAGTTCAATGAACGCCTATAAAATAAGATAAATTAGATGACACAAATATAGTTCTCAATATGGAGAGATAAAATGAGAAAAGAGGCAATAGGATTAAATGTATTACCGTTATGGATCCGATGCTATAGAGGGATCATTAAATGGAGCTCGATGGGTGAGATAACTCAAAGCCTAGAAGAATAAAATAGATAAGAAACCCCCAGCTATACACAAACAAAGAATAAGAAATGAAGGGTGTGGGAATAAAATAAAGTTAGGGATAAAAAAATAGACTTTTCAACTTATTAATGAGCCACACAATATTCCCACATGGTTTGGAAAACCATGCACAACTCGTGCAGTGCCCACTGCCCATGCTCCATGATCGCACAGTTCATGTGCTAGTTTTTTCAAATCATGCATAAACCATGAATGAAACCTCTATAAAAAACTTCATACATGGACACACTATCATGCACCACTACCTTAAAGGTTTAAAAAAAAGTTCACAATAGACTTGGAAGGGCACACTATTTGTCCAATCCTTGTGCCTTTTCCTGCACACTTTGAAAAAATGGGGATTCATCCATTGAGGGACCTAAAACCCAACAGAACCCCCATGAAACTTTTCAAGACTTAAAACAAAACTAAAATAATGAATTAGGTGAAAGAAACTCTTTGAATAAGGTTATAAATATAAATAAAAGAGTTAGTCTACCCACCAAACTCGGAAATTCCAAAATTGATGAGGAATTCATCCCACTCCGAAAACAAAAAACTCTACAATATTTCTATTGTAGAATAGCTCATACCTAAGATAATAATAAAAACTAAGAGATGGTATTGAAAAAATCCATATCATTAAAATTAACCCAGACTAACCTAGTCGTAAAGGCACATGTCAATTACCATAAGTGGATCCCCACCTTAAGAGTTACCTACCCTGATCGCATCCCAACTCCAAAATCAAATAAATCTAATGGTCCGCCAACCATCCCCAGACTCAAATTCCTCTCATGACATATCCTCACTAATATACATCATCATGTTCTCACATCATTCTGGTTCCTTAATTGAAACCCATTATGTATCACATCAAATCTGATGCTCGCCTTATGCCCATGTCAGACATGGAACCTATGAGGTCCCACATCTCATCATATGCTCAAAGAATTCTTGGTTCCATGAACCACATATGAAACCTTCATCGTATTGATGCCTAGATTCCAACACGCATCATAAAAACCATGAATATATCGATGCCCACATATAAATCTTAGAGATACACATTTCATATAAATATATACATATTGAACCCATCTGAACTAATACCAACATATTAACCATCATCTAATTAGTCTATAAATCCATCATGTTAACCACCTGCACCCAAAACAGACATTCCTAGAATTGGTCCATTCCACAATAAAACAAAAGAACCATGGTTACACCCACAATATACCTATAACCTCCAACAAATCACTAGCCTTATCAAACCCTAGTATCTCAACATCATGCACCATGCCTAAAACCTGACCTCCCTATGGTGATATACCTTCCACCAGCCATTGATCCCACTACAAGGTCGCCCTATCTATACCACGACCTTCGGGTGCAAGTGAAATTTCGGAAACCATCACCTAGTACCACTCCTAGTTTGATCTCAAAACCTTGAGTCTGTACCAGACCCTAAGTTCTGGCTATACAAGAGGGATTCCAGCAAAACCACTCGAGATTACCGACATGTCCACTTGGTCAGCACAACATCAGTTCCTACTTTCATGGAGTTTTCACATGTCCTAGGTACCCATAATAGAGTCACACCTTCAAAAATCCACTTCGAGGTTGTCTTCTTTAGTCCTTGACTTTACTACCCTACTAAAATTCATCTTGACTCTGCTTCCTATAATCTACAGTGTCTCCACAGTTATCACTGACATCATAACCTATTTGGAGTAGGAATTGTTCTTCAAGTTTACATTGACTATTAGTGCCTGAATAATTGAATCTAAAAATGATTCTAACCTATATCTATTTACCTACACCCAAATGGAATACCATATTCCATCCTCAAACAACCTTACTCTCGAGGTATTTTTTTCCACCATACCGGGTAAAAAATAAGATAACTCGATGAAATTAGCTACATAGTCTATGAAGGATATGTATCCCTATTATAGGATCAAGAACACATAAGCTCTATCTTACCTCAACATCTCATGAAGAATGTTCTCTAAGAATCATGCCTTAATGTCCTTCTAGGCCAGCCCCTCATGCCTTCCCCCATACACCTGCACAACCCACTAGAACTTTGCTGATTCTCTGAGCATTTACATCACCATTTTCACCCTCTTCCTTAAGAGTGTCTCTAGCCGCTCAAAGATCATCTGCATCAACTCGATCTATTTTTCTTCTAATTGTGTCCCACCCTTACCCCAAAATTGAAATGGGTGCTGCAACTAGAACTTTTGAGTCAAATACACCATATAAGGATGTTCTACATGATATCCCCTATCAATTCCATGGATGAGACATAGCAGGATTTCTCTGAACTTCTCATCAAGAAAAAACCAAAATCTATCAAATATGGTGATTACCCTTCCAACACTAAAGCATGTACCTAATCTTATACAAGAAGCTATTTATATTTCATCCCCTATAATGACTCATCCTTACCCTTAGGGGTCACAACATATGCATTCTCAAGAGACACCAAATCACAGCCCGCCTAACTCCCTATTTAAGCTCGATTAGGTGGATCATGTTGAATACCCATACATTTCTCAAGAATCTATAATAAATTTTATATATAAAACACTGATAGAGAAATAAGTAACATGAAAAATAACATCACTACACTTAATCTCCCCCACCTTACCCATATCCCATGACATTTGACCTCATGGAACCTTACTCGCCCATATCAGATATAGGTATCACATTGAAACTTGGACTCATGACCCCTCGAGTCGCACCCATCCTAACAAACCATATCACCTCAAATTAAAGACCACATCTCCCAACATTGTGATAAACATAATCACCATCCCTATATACTTCTACAGGAGTCGGGACCATTTATATATATATAACTTCATATAAATATTTTATTGGGTCCACTTTCCTGAGATGGTTGAGTAAAATTATACCAAAGAGAGGCTAGGTAGGGAAAAACTTCTTAGATTCTTTTGATGACACAATATATATCCTAAACCATCTTATTTCAATCAAGGTCCCTAATGATAATCATAATAAATTCTATCACAACACATGAATATGAATAAATTATTATGTTTCTATAAAAATCATAAACAACCATCCCTTTCTAAACCGGGATAAAGGTCCAATACCACCTTCCTTTCCGTATCAAGCAAATCATCGCATATCAAAATAGGTAAAAACCACATTCCAAGTTCCCCACTCAGGGAATAAATCACATCAACTATAATAGAGAAAAGTAGAACATCAATTTTCACCCCTGGAAACATGGAATTTCCTCCATGTATGGGGATTCAGGAACCCAAAAATGAACTCTAAACCTGGTTATGCCAACATCCTAATTGTTGTTCTATAATAACCCAAAAAGTAAGACCAACTGAAATGGAAAAAAATAAATGATACCATTTGTATCTAGCTAAATTAATATACTAATTCCCAATAAATAACTACTCTGATACAACTTTTTATGGGCCCGACCTGGTTAGCTACCCAAAACAGTGCTTCAAGCTAAGTGACACTAGGCCTTAAGATAGCCTCCCTGTACACCAAAGGCTGCCGACTATCATAGAGGGTGTAAAGGGGTGATCGTGGGTAGACTATCCCCTCAGATGGTGTTAATCATACTCTTCAATATAAATTAGAAGAAGTGGAAAATAAATACCAAACAAACAATGAACTAATAACCCACCCATGGAGGAAGAACAATAGACAATGAATGAAGTAATAATTATAGAAAAATAGTAATAGTAACTAAAAATTCACTTGAATAATTAAACAACAAGAATACAAGTCAGGAAAAACAATGATATAAATATAATGGGGGGACTCCATGGACGACCTAGGTACATACTTGTATATGACGAGGATACAAAAAGGAAACAAAAGGAATCTCTAGCTAAGGTAGGAACCTCATGGTCCCCTATTATCCATCACATTCTAACTCAAGAATTATGATCCAACTCCTAAGACCAATCCTTTACATAATTTTTGATCTATAAAATCTACATGTGTCTTGAAGGTCTCATGTATGGTGTGATAATGAATCTCAATAAGCCACTACCAATGTGAGATTATCATACTTATATGATTAAGAAGATTTATTCTAAAAATAAATAAGCAGCACATCCACAACATATATATAAACTTACTTATCCTGGGATAAATAGAATCATTGAATAAATTACCTACCTTTAAATTATATTATAATAGTATAGGAGAGTATCCATGTCATATATCTCAAAGAATCCCATGATGTAATTCAGCCAAGGTGAACCCTCAGGTTCCACCTCTAAAAAAATCCCCCAAAACATTTTGCATACAAAAACCTCATGCCTAAAATAAGTACTAACATCCAAAAAGGCACACCCAAATTATAATTATCCGGTCCCTCAGAACACTATTCAAAATTAGCCATCAACTCGAAGCCCGAACTCCCAAGGCACAATGATATCTGTCCTCTAAATAATAAAATTGTTAGATCTTCATCTGACCTCCCAAGAAATAGTGATATCCATCCTCCCAAATTGTCTCATCCAATCTACCTAAAGTACATCGAGCCTCAACCCCTATTTGATAGTCTTAACAAAATCATCTGATGGATCCTCACCATCCCCATGAATTTCTACAATAAACACCTCAAACCATGCCCCTATTCCATATCTAACAATGCCATCTACCCAATGATAAGAAAATACAACCTCCTCATATGAGTCCTACTGTGTGAACGTGAATCTAAATGGTTAATTAGACAACATGGGTGAGAGGAAATAAGAAATAACTCCCTAAGAAATATCATATATCACCATATAATATGGGTCTCTACAGCCTGATGATTATTTAACTTCATATCAGATGGCCATCTCATTCTCAATCCTCAAGACAAGCCCATATAGTTCCCATAGAACTCATCACAATAAATTTAGATATATATATATATATATATATATTCAATTTAATTAAATTAACACACCCAAGAAAACTATCTAAGTGGTATCAAGACACATACCCCACTTGGTCAAGAAAGAAATGGATAGGGAATGATTAGAGGAATCCCAAAATGTCTCATACTTAATTTAAAGGAAAATAGATAATTAATTTGGGACCCGCTCAGCCTGCCAAAAGGCGTGCTCAAATAAACACCCCAAAAACTGTAGAATCATGGAATGAATTATAAACTCCTACCTTATGTTGGTAGATTTCCACTCATCCTACGTTAGCCAATAAATCGATATGATTTGGAAGAAATTAATGTTTTGGATGAATGCACTAAAAATAGGGTAAATTAGTTCAGATAGATTTTCCATTCTATGAGGTTGGATAAAAGGAAAAACTTGGTAAAAGGATTCAAGGATTAAATTTAAGGATCCAACAATATAGATAGATCATGAAATGGAGCTCGTACAGGTGAGATGGCTTAAATCCTAGCATAAGAGAAATGGAAGGGTAACCCCCTGTTGTGCACAACCAAATAAGTAGAAAGGAGAGTGGAGGAAAAAAATAGGGTAGGAGGGGAAAATGGGATTATTATATTTTTAATGGGGTGTATGGTCTTCCAACACGGTGATTAAAAATGTGTGCAAACCGTGCGGTGCCAAATTCCCAATCATTAGTCTCACATAATTCATGCACACGGTATTCCAAACTGTGTAAAAACCATGCATGATCCCTCTATAAAAAATTGAAGACATGGATGAATGTCCATGAAACACCTCTAGTATAGTTTGAATAACAGCTACTAGTAGACATAAAGGGCTTCATGGTTTCTTCTTGGAGGGTGCATGATTTCTCCAAACCATGTGCCTTAGTCTGTGGAATTTAAAAACATGGGTTTTCAAATTTCAAGGGACCCAAAACCCAAACAAACCCCCATGACACTGGTCAATCCATACACCATGACTAAGACTAAATATTTTTGTTAGGGAAATCCTTATAATAATGTTTTTTAGTTCAATAAAATAGTTGGCCTATGTAAAAATTTAAAACAGATGAGGAATTCGACCTGCTCCAAAAAACCCAAGACATTATAGGTGTATTCACAACATATTATTCCTAATGATTATATATTGATGAGATTCATCATTATGAATATTTTCATAAATTTCCAATTTATGGGGATACAATTAGATTGTGAATAAGTTTATACCATAATTATTATCTTATACAAATCTAATTACTCTGGAATGTGCTAGAAATAATGTTGTTGGAAAAGGTATGTTTTTTAGACTCTCATAATGGGATACTCATGATAAAAGTCATAATAAGTGGGGGTATTTAATTAATCATTAACATAATAAATTAGAAAGTATAAAATTACTCAATGGCTACATATATTTCTAGTTTTAATGAAATTTTTTAAATCTATTTATTGAATCAAGTGTGGGAAAAACCTTGAATATAAGATTATGTGTTCTTATTTAATCAGGTATCATGATCAGTTGGTAATGGACATATTTTTTTTAAATCAAATTATCTTATTTTTTATACTATGAATTTATCAGGTATACATAGAGTGAAATGATAGATATAACATTTCATAAGAATTAACTAATACCCTTTTTCCAATGAACACAATATTTCTTATTAATAAGGCGGAGAACGTGAAATGAATGGAAGTTTGGAAAATTAATTTTTTGATAAAGAAAGAAAATAAATGGATGATAAAGAATACAAAGATTAGTGTATTCACATATTAATTTTAAATATACCTTGAAGTTATCTCTAACTAATAAGAAGAGGGGATTAAAGATCCCACTTTCTTTTTTATTTTTACTTGTTAATGGTTGTTAATGAAGTAGATCATTGATATCAATGTGTTCAATTACTTATAAATAATATGTCACTAGAAATATTGGTTTAGGTATCCAATATTGAAAATTTATTTGATAAAGAAAGTATGAATTATTGAATAATATATAATGTTCTAAAGTCTTATTATCTTAGAAATAGATCAATTTCATTCCAGCCTTTTGTGGAGTTGGATATTACTACATAGAGGTTATTGTCCATTAATGACTGTGAGTTTAATTTTTAATATTAGGGAGTTAATGTTAATTACTAATACATGTTCTATGATTATTGGAGAATAAAATTTATTATTCACGTTATGAAGTTTCATTAAGGATTTTTCTTAAAGAGTTTATGAACATAATGTTATCAGATAAAGAGATTTGATTCTAGTGTACCAAGGTTGAGAGACCGAAATGTTACCAGACGAAGTCTATCAGATGGACTTTTAGAAAGTTATCTAACGTAGTCCATCAAATTAATGATGATGTAAATTACATTGGTAAAATGAAAGATTTATAGTTCACTGAATATATATTCCTAGGTATATAAAATAGATTGGAATTGTAACACCCTGACCCCAGTTACCCAGAGTCAATGCATTATTACATTACCTCAGCATGATCACAAGAGCTCAGATCCCGAAAGACCGATCAATTTAGTATCTTTGGAAGTACTAGATATATTCATAAGTTTTACATTACATTGTAAAATGAAAACCAACAACAACATTGTTTATATTGACCACATTCATATCCCTTAGACCATCCTTGTAGGTCAGTCATAATATACTTCTTCGCATCCATAGAAAAATAAATCATAGAAAGGGGTGAGCTCAGATGCTCAATAAGGATAACAATATAGTGGAAACTTTCATAAATAAGAATAAACATTTAAGGAAATGTTTATGAAAAAAGCATAATCCTTTTAAACATAAACATATTCATAATATGGCCTATATAAATCAAATAATTCCATTTATTTATTCACATGGATATTCTACTAGTCGAATAATCACATGCAATATCAATATCCAATTTCATAATGATGGAATGCATAATTATATTCTTCATAACCACATAGTCAAGGCCTTGTTCCAAGAATAAAAATAAGATTTAGTCAAGGCCTTGTTACAAGACACTATTTTGTCTCATGAGACCTACTGATGCATCAATGAGATACAATGGGCTCCACCTATCACTTACTAAGTCCAATGCGTTCTCATATGAAAAGGTTTAAATATAACATACACATTCGTATAAAAACTAGCATAAAAAATGTCACTACATTATTCATAAACCATGAAAGGTGTAAAAATAACACATCCATAGTCAGACATATCACAAAAACATCAATACAATGTGGAAGTTTTGTACCATAATAAATCAACTTCCAACAAGCTTAAGATATATCAAAGGATCTTGACATAGATGAAATCAAAACCTTTTTAGAGAAATATATCTTTTTATTTGGAAATCGTTTAAAAGTCATATAATAATAGAAAAACATTTATTTTGAAAATATTCTTATAATCTTGTATGGTATGATTTGATGATGTTATAACGGCAGAAAATATCCGCACCTGCTGCATATGTTAAATAACATTCTTTCATTTATTTTGTCGAAAAGGTCATAAAAGACCTTGTTTGGAAAATGAAGGAATCTTTTCTTTCAAACCATTTTATAAATAGTAAAACATGGTTATAAATGACTTCAACCCATAGTCTAGTAAATAGTAAAGAAGTTTTGAATTACGTTTTTAAGAAAACATGGATGTGGATGATAAAGAGGTCCGAGTAGATACCTACTTACCAACAAACGCAGATAAGTAAAGTGATTGTAGAATTAACCCTTAACTTGTACCTTTCCATAGTAGAGAGTATGTTAACCTCATCTATAATAGTTAAAATAATTGTTATTATTTAAGAATCATATACATAAATAAGATATCCTATATGATCTTCTAATATTTCTTTGTTAATAATATTTTATTATTGTCATTGTTTTGGGTGTTAATAGATTCGTTTTTCTTTTATATGTGTGGTTACTGAATCTATGTTTGTTATGCATAGGATGTATTTGATTCACATCTGGAATTATATTAAGTTCTTAAACATTATTTTTCATCATAAAATGAAAATTATTCTTGAATGATTACGATGGGGAATGAATCTCATTGCGTTCGTGGAGACGGTAATCAGTACGTACGCACGAGTGACAGTATCGTTATATTAATGGTGAAATAATATGTAATTGGATGGTATATCATATATACAGAATCATTAAAATGTTATATTTATTATTAACATCAGTTATACTGATTATTATACCCATCCAAATAATGATATGTTTGAATAACAAACTACACCATGATGTGGAGACGGTAAGCCGTACGTACGCACCTATGGTCACATTTCCATTTATATGATGGATAAAATAATGAATATGGTTGTAAAAAATTTATAATAACATAAAATTATGTATAAGGTACTGGATTTATTATTTTGGTATAGAAACATCAAACAAAGGGGATGTGTAGGAATAAAAGAACTTGAAGGAGGATGGTGAAATTATTATATCTTCTTCGAGTGTTTCCTTTTGAGTTGATCAAAAGGGATCCTTAGGTTGGTGTTCTGATCAAATTAAGGCATCTAGGTTTAAGTTATAGAAGTTGGGAAGATATTTGGGTTGTGGTAGGCCGATCCAAATGGCTTTGGAGGTGTGAAATCAAGAGAAGGGGAAGTGCCCTTTTATAAGAGTGGTGAGGGTCACTTTAGGAAAAGATTGACATATTATTTTGTAATAAAATTATCTTCGGTTTCTAATTGATCCAAAATGATTTATTTAGAGTCTAATAGGGGGATGGGTCGAAAAAATCTCAACCAATAGGTTTTATATAGGTTTAGGTCACCATATTAACTTTATATTTTACATTTAACTCTTAGTTAAATAGTTTGACATTTACCGTGCCTCTTTGTATTTTTATATTATATGGTTAATAAACATACTATAACAAGACAAGAGAAACCCAAGTGGTTCATTATTAATATATATAACCTTATCTAAGTCCTTTTGCAGAACCTTATATTTTTAGGAATATTATATCAATTAATAATATCGTATTTTTTTTAAAAACTCAATTATGTCAATTTTGACACTAATTCTTGTTTGATTTTTTTGAAAGCCATAAAAACATTATCACTTAGAATAAAATTTATTTAATAAAACCTAAAATTTTATATTGACATATAAAAAAAGTCAAATTCCACATAAGCCTCAATTTAAATTTATTTGGATATTTATAATATCAATTATTTTAATGTTTCATTAATAAGGTAATTACTGCATCATTATTGTGTCATAAATAAATGAAGTTATTTAATGTCTAAATATTATAAATTAAACACCATTATGTTGGAAATACTTTTATATTTATAATAAATATTTAGAGTCGAATTTATATTGTGTGTAACCCTATATTAAAAATGGTATAGTTATTAAACGTTGAATTTAACTCTTTTAACTCTTCTTCAAATAAAATAATAATAAATGACCAAATCTAATATAGATGGACAAAAAAGGATAATATTTTATTCCTAAGGTTGTTTTTGGTCGAATTACACTTATCAAATAGAATTAGGACATGTGTTAGGGTGATTATATTATCATTTTTACCCTTAATTACCCTATTTATTTTTAACTGTGGTAAGTAAAAGTCAAAAATTACTATTCAAGAAAAATTATTTTCATCTTATTGAACCAAATTTTACTTAATTATATTTACCATGTCTCTCAAATATCGTAAATTCAACTCATAGAAGTGGTAAAATTAATTTTTATGTAAATTTTTCAATGCTCCTAGAAGGTGGGTAAAAGACGGTAAAAAGTTCAATAAAATTCTATATATCTAAACATATTATAAAATGAATCCAATGAATTATATTGAATGTATATAGGTATTATGTGTATATTTTGGCCCAAAATAAATTAAAATAAAATAACAAATTATTTAAATAAAAAGTCAGTTTTAAATAATAACGTAGTGTTTTTCACTATTTCTTAAAAATTGAAAGTTTTCAGAAAAATACCAAAAAAATCACCCTAAGATAATTTTAATATTTTGAATTCAAAAATGAAGTCCATTTTGAAAAATAAAATTTATAAGATTTTAAAAAGTGGGTATTACTATTCATAATGGCTAGTTTGATTTGTCGTGGTGTCTTAAAACTCCATGTTGCCTACCACGCATGTTAATGCATTATTCAAAGGGAAAAGTACCATGTAAGCTTAGGGTGTTACATTCTCCCCTCCTTAAAATAATTTTATCCTCAAAATTTCTAGAATATTACTGGATAAAAAGATTCGGGTGGTTCTTCATCATAAGTTCCTTGGGTTCCCACGTTTCTTCTTCCATCTTATGGTTTCTCCATATTACTTTTACAAGACGAGTCATCTAGTTTCTCATCACATGTTCTCTACTATCAAGAATTTTAACAGGCTCTTCACAATAAGACAAATCAGGTTCAAGTTAAATTTCCTCATTGGTGAGTACATGCATTGGGCCATGCATGTATTTTCTCAATAGTGATATGGGGAAGTCATCATGATCTTTTGAGAGACTTGTAGGCACTTCCAAATGATAAGCTACAACTCTAATTCATTCTAGAATTTTGAACGGTCTAATGTACCTGGGACTCGATTTACCCTTCTTACCAAAATGTATAACACCCTTCCATGGAGATACCTTCATGAAAACATGGTCTCCTACTTGAAATTCCAAATCCTTCCTTTGGTTATTGGCATAACTCTTTTTCCTACTTTGGGCTACATTGATCTGGGTTTGGATAATCTTCACTTTTCCATTGTTTCCTCAACATGTTCTGGGCCAACAAGTTTTCTTTCACCCACATCATCCCAACAAGTTGGTGTGAAACATCTCTAGCAATATAACGCTTCATATAGTGCCATGTGAATACTTGAGTGGAAGATATTGTTATATTAAAATTCAATGAGAGGTAAATATTCGTCCCACATACATTGAAATTCAAGTTAGAAACATCTCAACGTGTCTTATAAGTTTTGAATAGTCTGTTCTGATTGTCCATCGGTTTGATGGTGGTAAACAGTGCTCAAACGAAGTTCAATATCTAGGGACTTCTGAAGAATTTTCTAGAATCTTGATATAAAACGGGGATCAAGATCAGAAATAATCGATAGGGGTACACCATGGAGTCTTATAGCTTCATTAATATATAGTTTTTCTAAACGTTCATGTGGTAAATCTTCTCATATAGCATGAAAATGTGCTGACTTGGTAAGATGATCAACAATGACCCATATTGCATCATTCCTTCTAGGAGTCTTTGGTATCTACATGAAAAATTCCATCGTAATATTATCCCATTTCCACTTAGGTATGGGAAGAGGTTGCATGACTCTTCCAGGCTGTTGCCTTCCAGCGTTCACTTATTGTCAAACCATACATCTTGACACAAAATCTGCAATCTCCCTTTTCATGTTGTCCCACCAAAAATGTTCTTTTAAATATCTATACATCTTGGTACTCCTAGGGTGTATAGAGAAATTGGATCTATGAGCATCATCCAACAATTCCCTTTTTAGATCTGGTATGTTAGGAACACAAAGTATCTTCACAAATTTCCAAATTCCATCTTCATATATGAAGTTACTCAATATACCACCATTCACAGCTTTAATCATATTTTGAAACTCCTCATCATCAGTCTAAGAACTATTAATCCTTTATAGTAATGATGGTTTGGAAACCATTTGAAAAAGTATTGATGTTTCATCTTCCAAGGTTATTCCCATGTCCATCTTTACTAGATCCATGAAAATAGGATCCCTTTCAACTCTCATCTTATTCAAAACTCCGTTATACTTTTTACTCAAAGCATCTACCACCTTATTTTCATTCCTTGATTGGTACTGTATTGTGCAATAATAATCCTTGAATTGTTCAAGCCATCATTTTTCCTCATATTGAGTTTTTTCTATGAGAAAATATACTTCAAACTCTTGTGATCAGTATAAATCTCACATTTTTCACCATAGAGAGAGAGTATCCATATTTTTATAGCAAATATTATAGTTGAAAACTCGAGATCATGAGTATGGTAGTTTTTTTAATGAATTATTAGCTATCGTGATGCATGTACAATTAGTCTATCATTCTACAAAAGGACACAACCGATTCCTTTCTTTGAAGCATCACTATTAATAACAAAACCATTGTTCCCTGATGGAAGAGTCAATATAGAATAATTGACTAATATTCTCTCAAATTCTTCAAAACATTCGTTGAACTCTTTTTTCACAACAAATTTAACCCCTCTACATGTGAGATTCAGTAATGGGTTAGCCAACCAGGCAAAGTTTTGGACGAAACATCAATAATAACCTACTAAACCAATAAAACTGCATACCTCAGGTATACTTGTCGGTGCTGGCCATTATTGTATTGCCTTTATCTTTATAGTATCAAAAAATATTACATCCTTAAAGACAATATGGCCAAGAAAATAAATCTATTGAAGCCAGAATTCACACTTCCTAAACTTCACATATAATTCATTTCTGCTAAGGGTTTTAGAATAGTTCGTATGTGATTTTCATGATCTTCATATCTTTTTTAGTATACCAAGATATCATCAATAAATACCACCAAATATTCATGATGACATTCCTTGAAAACTCTATTCATTAGATCCATAAATACATAGGGTGCATTAGTCAATCCAAAAGGCATTACTGTAAACTCATAATGGTCATACCTGGTTCGAAATTCTGTTTTTCGAATGTATTCCCTCTTCTCCCACAACTGAAGATATCCATATCGTAGGTCAATATTTAAAAAACATTGAGCTAAATGAAGTTTGTTGAATAAATCATCAATCAGAGGTAGGGGATACATGTTCTTTATTTTTATTGCATTGATCTCCCTGTACTCAATGCACAACCTCATAGATCCATATTTCTTCTTAACAAAAAGGATAGGGGATCCCCATGGAGAAACACTAGGGAGAATAATTCCCTTGTTACTCAATTCCAGTAGTTGTTTCTTTAGTTCCACTAATTCCACAGTGGATATTCTATAAGGGGTATTTGATATGGGCCTTGATCCCAAAATTAAATCAATAGAAAACTCAATTTCTCATTCTGGAGGATGTCCAAGTAAATACTCTAGAAACACATCAATATATTCTTGAACAATAGGTACATCCTCAATTTGAACATTATTTTTGTCACCCATAGTTTTTTATTCACTTCCACCCAAATAATTGAATTTATTAGAGCTACTGGGGGTGGATCTAGATAAGAATCAGGGGGCGACATTTCTACTCTAAAGATAAGGTACTCTTTATCATCATCAAAAAATGTAACCACCTTCTTCATACAATAAATTTTCACATGATGGTCTGAAAGCCACTCTATTCCAAGGATTATTTAAAATTCAATCATGGGTATGATGATGAGATCAAAAAATAAAGACAATTTATATTCTCTAATGAGAATTTATTAAAAAAAATTTGTTGTGATGATACTTCCCTTAGGATTTTTGACTAACAACTCCAATTTTAAGTCAAATTAAAAATATCTGATTTATTTAGAAAACTGGGAAGATATGAAATAATGCGATGATATAAAATCAAATAAATCATTGTCTAAACATGAGGAAACCATTAAATTACCTACCACCACATCGTTCAGAGCTTCAACCTCAGCAGTAGTGATCGCATAAGCTTTGTCTTTATCCCTTGGCCTTTTCTAAGGTAAGTTCCCTTGGCACTTAAGATATTTGCATTCATAATTCCCCCTTTCTCTACAATTGTATAATTAAACATTAACAACCTCTTTCTTCCCCTTTCAATCAAGAGCTTGGTGGCCATTTCACCACACTTATAACAGACTAGCATTCCCTCCAGGAAAGTACCAAGGTGTTTCTTCCCACATTTACCATAGGATGGATATTAAACTTTTCCCTTCTTCCCCTTATTTCCATTTCCAATGTTTTCAACAAATTTCTTTTTTCTCTTGATTTAATTTAAAGTCGTAAGACTTAGATAATTCCATTTCTGTTTTGATAGCACATGAGACAATATCTTTATACGATGAGAAGGATTGTGAGACTAATACATGACGAAGAAATGGTTTTATCCCATCAAATAATCGATCAATATTACTCCTTGGGATACGTTTATAATATGAGGCATACCTTGATAGCCTTGAAAAGTTCACCTCATATTTGTGCCATTCTCATCCTCCTTTTACCTTAGACTCTGAAATTGTCTTTCCATATCCACTCGATGGTCACAAGGAACGTATTTTTCTAAGAAAATCTCTTTTAAATCCCTCTATTACATGTTTGATACTTCTTCATCTTCATTTGAGTTTTGGATTATAGACCACCACTGATCTGCATCTCCCGTGAGGAGATAAATAGTCATGAAAACTTTTTCCCATTCGTTACTCCCAAATGGATGAAATATTTTCTCTAAGGAACTTATCCATTGATCATATACAAATGGATTTTTACTCCCATTGAATGTTAGTGGTTGTCTCCTCGTGAAGTGGTCTAATATTGATCCTCCGTCATGTAGATCAGGTTTCTCCATACAAGTAAGGTTATTATTAATAACCTGAGTGAGTTGTCCTCGTATAGTGATAAGATGATTAGAACTAGTTGCATCTCCAAATACACTATAATTATCTTGAGTAGGAGGAAAATCCATACATGTATTATGTGTGTGGATACGGTTTCCATTCCTTCCACTTGGCATCATTTCTAAACAATGGCACACAATATATTAGTTTATGAATCACAATAAATAATTCCAAACTTGTAAAACACTTATCATAAATTGAACCGTTTATGGATATAATCCATAATCATAAAAATGATTTCTTTGAGAATATATATACTCATAAATCCTTCATAATGGTTTGTAAAGAAAATGTGATTTTTTCTAAGCATATCCCCCAGGAGTGTCGTCACCAAGAGTGCAACAAGGCCTATTTTCGTGTACCAGGATACCTCAGGTCAAGCTTGAAACTCCTTGTTGGTGTATTCACTCCTAGTTACATATGTTTCAGATCCACCCCTACCTACTCGTATCCAGACAGAGATGTATTTCAAGGGAAACACACGAAATCCTTATATTACCAAAATTCTAGGAAGTTCTTCTATACTAATCCTCAATGTATATCTTAGTGTAATGAGCTCTAATCAGTTTTTATCTAAATATAGCTTCCATGGTTTGTACTAAACTTCCTCTAATACCAATTTTAATGCCCCAACCCCAGTTACCCAGAGTCGGTGCATTATTAAGTAACATTAGAATGATCACAAGGGATCAAATCCCGAAATACCGATCAATTTAGTAGTCGTGGAAGTACTACATACACTCATAACTTTTAAATTAAATTATAAAATGAGAACAAAAACAACATTGTTTCCATTGACCACATTCATATCCCTTAGAATATTCCTATAGGTTAGTCATAATACACATCTTCTCATCCTGTAAAAAATAAAACCTAGAAAGTGGTGTACTCAGATTCTCAGTAAGGATAACAATATAGCAGAAACTTTCTTAAAAAAGCATAAACACTTAAGGAAATGTATAAGACTAAAACATAAGCCTTTTAAACATAAAATTCTTCATAATATGGCCAATATAAATCAAATAAATCCATTTACTTATTCACTTGGATATTCTACTATCCTAATAATCACATGTAATATCAATAGCCAATTTCATAATGATAAAATGCATAATGCCAGACTTCATAACCACATAGTCAAGGCCTTGTGCCAATACTACAAATAATATTTTTTCAAGGCCCTATTCCAAGACAGTAGTTTTTCTCACGATACCTACCAATGCATTGAGGAGCTATAACAGTCTCCACTCGTCACTTACTAAGTACAACACATTCATCATATGAAAAGGTTTAAACATAACATAATCATTCATATTAAATCTAGCATATAAAATGTCGATACATTAACCATAAACCATGAATGGTGTAAAAATAACACATCCACATTCAAACATATCACAAAACCTTCAATAAAATATTGAATTTTTGTATCATAACAAATCAACTTCAAACAAGCTTAAAATCCATCAAAGGATGTTGACATAGATGAAATACAAACTTTTTTAGTGAAATACCTCTTTCTATTTTTAAATAATTTAAAAGTCATATAATTATAAAAGAAAAAATTTATTTTGAAAATAATATTATAAGATTTTATGGGAAGCTTCAACGATGTTATAATGGTGGAAAATAGGTGCACCCATCGTATAAGTTTAAAAAACATTCTTTCCTTTATTTTTTTCGAAGAGGTCGTAAATGACCCTGTTTGGATAACGACAAAAATATTCCTTTCAAACCATTTTATAAAAAGTAAGACAAAGGTATAAATGAATTTAACCCATAAGTTAGTAAATAATAAAAAAATTTGAATTTGAATTTTAACAAAACACAGATTTGGATGATAAAGAGGTCCCATTAGATACTTACGTATTAACAACCTCAGATAAGAAAAGAGGTTGTAGAATTAACCCTTACCTTGAAATTTTACTTGGTCGAGGGTACATTGACCTCATATATAATTGTTAAATCATTTTTATTATTCATGAATCACATACATAAATATGATATCATATATGATCTTATAATGTTTCTTTGTTAATAATATTTTGGTAGTATCATCGTTTTGGGAGTTAACTAATTCATTTTCCTTACGTAAGTCATGTTTATTATGTATAAGACATAGTCGATTCATATACATAATGATATTAAGTTCTTAAACATTATTTTAAATCATAAAATTAAAATTATTCTTGAATGATTATGATGGAGAATGAATCTCTTTATGTTCGTGGAGACGGTAATCCGTACTTACGCACAAGCGAAAATATCATTATATTGATTGTTAAATCGTATGTAATTGGATGGTATATCATATATAAATAATCATTAACAAGTTATATTTATTATTTATATTAGTTATACTCATTATTATACCCATCTAAATAATGAAGTATTTGAATAACAAACAACACTACGACGTGGAGACGGTAAGTCGTACATATCCACGTATAGTGACTTTGTCATTTATAGGATGGATATAAAAATGAAAATGGTTGTAAATATTTATAATAAAATCAAAGTATGTAGAAGTTAAATGATTTATTATTTTGGTATAGAAACAACAAAGAAATTCGAAGTGGAACAAGAAAAGAACATGAAAGAGGGTGGTGAAATTATTATCTCTTCTTCGGGTGTTTCCTTTTGAGTTGATGAAAAGGGCTCATTAAGTTGGATTTATGATCAAAGTAAGGCTTCTAGGATTAAGTGAGGTAAGTTGAGAAGATATTTGGGTAGGGTTTGGCCAATACAAATGGATTTGGTGGTGTGAAATTAAGATAAGGGGAAGTACCCTTTTATAAGATATGTGAGGGTCACTTTAGGAAAAGCATGAAATAATATTTTTTAATGAAATTATTTTTGGTTTCTAATGGATTTAAAATGATTTATTTTGAGACTAAAGTGTGTATGGGTCTAAAACCTGTCAAAAAATTGGTTTTAGATAGGTTTAGTTCAACATATTAACCATATCTTTTAGATTTAACTCTTAGTTAAGTAGTTTGACACTTACCGTGTCTCTTTGTATTTTCATATTTTATGGTTAATAAACATAATATAACAAGCCAAGAGAACCCCAAGTGCTTAATTATTAATTTATATAACCTTATATTTTTCATTTAGACGATCCTTATATTATTAGGAATATTATATCAATTAATAATATATTATTTTTTAAAAACTCAATTATGTCAATTTTGACACTATTTAGTATTTTATTTTTTTGAAATCCATCAAAACTTTATAGCTTCGAATTAAATTTATTTAATATACCCTAAAATTTCATTTTAAACTAGGAAATTAGTGGAATTCATTCTATGACTCAATTTACATTTATTCGGATATTTATATTATCAATTATTTTAATATTTCATTAATAAGGTAATTATTGCATCAACATTGTATCATAAATAAATTAAATTATTTAATATCTAAAAATTATAATTAAAATAATTTTTTTTAGGAAATAATTTTATTCTAATAATTAATTTTTATATTCTAATTTATATTGTGTGTAACCCTATATTAAAAATGGTTTATTTATTAAACATTGAATTTAACTCATTTAACTCTTCTTTAAATAAAATAATAATAAATTTCCTAATCTAATCCAAGTGGAAAAAAGGGGATCATATTTTATTTCTAAGTTTTTTTTGGTCAAATTACACTTATCAAATAGAATTAGGACATGTGTTAGGGTAATTATAATATCATTTTTACTCTTAATTACCCTATTTACTTTTAACCTTGGTAAAAAAATTCAACATTTACTATTCACCAAAAATTATTTTATTCTTATTGAACCAAATTTTACTTAATTATATAAACCATGTCTCTTAGATTTTTGAAATTCAACTCAAAGAATTGGTATAATTATGTTTTATGAAATTTTTTTAATGCTCCTAGAAGGTGGGTAAAAGATGATAAAATGTCCAATAAAATTTTTTATATCTAAAATTATTATAAAATGAATCCTATGAATTATATTGAACATATATAGATATTATTTATAAATTTTCACCTAAAAAAAATTAAAATAAAATAACTAATTATTTAGAAAATAATTCAGTTTTAAACAATAATGTAGTGTTCTTCACTATTCATCAAAAATCGAGAGTTTTCAGAAAAATACCGAAAATTCACCCTAAGCTAATTTTGATATTATAAATCCAAAAATGAAGTTCATATTGTAAAATAAAATTTATAAAATTTCAAAAAGTGTGTATTACTATTTAATATGGCTAGTTTGATTGGTCATAGTGTGTTGAAACTCCATGTTGTGTACAATGCAAGCTACTACATTATTCAAAGGGAAACGTACCATGGAAGCTTGGGATGTTACATGAATAGACTGATTTAAATAAAAAATGTGATAAAAATCATTGATTTCATTCATAAGTTATATCATATAAATAATTATTAGATAGTCGTATATTAATTTATTCTTATTAGTTTTTTTATTACTGATTTATCACAAAAAATAATTGTGTCTTTGATTCAACGCTAATGGTTGTAATAAAAGAAAATCATATAAAAAGAGTGTTAAGATAGGTAAGGCTTTTTTTTCAATGTTCCAAACATCATGAAAATTAAAAGATCTGATGATTCAAACTTTTGTATAAAAGTGAAGTTTGAGGTGAATTTATACAAATTTTATAATAAGAAGATTTTATGATGTTTATCAAACTAATGTTATATTTTATTGTTTTGTCTAAGAAAAGTCCAATTTTAAATGTTAATGAAGTTATGGAGTTTCATTGGTATAAAATGTTATCGTTTTGACATTTATGAAGCCTTATGATCAGTGGAAAAATGTTTCTTGGTTTTGGGGTTTCTAAAAATGAATATTGGATCATGCAAAGTGTTCTACAAAGTATTATAGATGTGATGTTATAAATAACATGATATTAAAAATTGAGGATAGAGTGTATGAAGTGAATAAATTAAAACCTGTATATGTTCATCAGATAAAAGGATGCATGTAGGTTCATCGAAAAAAATATCAAAGTCATTGATCCAATTTCACCAGGAGAACCTTTTGTAAAGTCATCCGATTGAATAAAATTTGTGAGGTGAGTGTGTAAAGGTTTCCGAATTATCAAACATGTTTTTAAAAAAACAATGTTATATAAAAGAATATGAAGATCATCGACCAAAGGTTATTGAGGTTTTTGTGTTGTGTAATCAGATATATGTTTTCAAACAAAGTTATAACAAGCCGTATTTAATTAAACATTATTTCATGATTTATTAAATAAAGGTACACATAAAAAACCACAAAATATTTTGAGGCCCATTATCTTTAGAAAATTAGGAAGATTAAATAAATACTTAAATCATGGGTACCAAATCATTTTCTAAAAATAATGAAACATGCACTTGTATTCCTTGGACATTCTAAAACTGTATGGGATAACCTATGGATATACCTAACAAATTAGTGTGATATAAATCAGAGTAATGGAATAATCAATTAATAACTGATAAATGTATTACATGTCATTTATTAGGAATATCAAGATGACATTAAAGTGGTTAATATCATAATCTTGAACAATGAGGCATGATATAACATGATAACATGAAAGAAACATAGGAACTGAGAAACAACATATAACATTGAATAATTAGAACAATTAAAGGATATTTTTCAAGAAAAAATTTAATAATGTTCTAAGGATAAACTCCCTTTCCCCATTTATGAAATATCATGAGATAAAAACAATACTCAACACATTGGAAAGATATATAATTCTAGTCCCACCCATCACATTCATATCATGTACATTCATAAGTGTGCCACATAGATCATTAAATACAGGTTCATATTTAATAATATTTAATAAAATGAATAAGTAGTTTGGATTTCATGCATGGATGTACCCAATAAATTATTTATGGGTATATATAGGTGAATAACCTTGATTGTGAATGGGGATAAATAATTACAATGAAAAAATTTGGCGTGGAAAATCACAAGATAATTCTGGAAACATATGAAATGAATGTGATGATTCATGGAAGTGTTAAATGAGAGCTAAAATGGCATCTCATCACATGATAATAATAATGATTTTAAGTGGTATGTGAAAAAATATTTCCCAATCTAAAAAATTGGAAATAAAAAACTTATAATATAAATAAGGTGCTTGAATATAGAGGAGAAAGTGAGGATTCCTTACCCTAAAAGGACTCTTCTAAAAGATTATGAGGAGATTATTAAGATATTTAGGCACATTGGGAGTTATATAAAGAGGTAAAAGTAGATTAAAAACATAATCCATGGGTTTTTAGTGAAGTTTAATGTGATTTTTAGTGGTTTTATATAAAAAAACGGGGGAATTATTTTCTAAACCTTAGTTTTGGACTCAATATAATTGATTAATACAAAAAATAAAACATAAAATGGTTTTTCTAATGATTTATTACAAAAAAGATTGTATTTTATTATTTTATACGTCTAATAATAAATCTCATTAAAATAATACCGTTGGTGACATAGAAGTGAGTCATACTTATAAGGATTTGATTTCAAAATATTAAAATATAATATAACATTTTGAAGATTCATTTGGGTTTTAAATAATTAATAAAATAACCAAAAAATCGTATTATTTTAATGGGGAAACATAAATTTTTTTGGATACTATTTACACTATTTATTAAATCACTTATGGGTTTTTATGATGTCATAATGCATACCATATATTTTTTCTCTATTTAATTTTGACCCCAAAATTCGACTATCTAACCAAATTATAAAAAATTCAGGTTTATATAATTTCAAAATTATTATTTCAGAAATTGTATTTGTTTAATAAAAATAATTGTATAAATATTATAATATACAATGTTATATCAGAAATCCGCATAAACTAAAAAATACTACTTTTTTATAATAACATTTTTCATGAAATTATATAAATTATTTTTGATTTTGTAAAATTATATCAATATTTATATTTAAAAAATATTACTTGATTATAAAATTTTATTAAAATATAAATCATTTAAAAATTTATTGAATTCATTAAAATATAATGTCATGATTAAAATAATATATTTCCCAAAAATATAATTTTTGTTTCAACATATCAAAATTTGAATTTTTTCAAACTCGTTATTTAGGCATTATAAAGTAATAAATGATAGTGATAATAATTATTTTATTAAAAATAAATATATTAAAAACAATTAGGGACTATATACATATCCCTTTTATTATACCAGATAATTTACTAAGGGAAAGGTTTGTGATGGTGAGATTTTCATTCGATGGTTCGACGAACATGGTTTGTGTTGTGATATTGATGAGATTTAAATTATCAAGTAAATGGGTTTTCTAATGATTTAGTTTTTTAATATAAAATTGGGATGAGTCATGAAAAAATTCTAGTGGTGTTATATCCCTTGTAATCTCTAATATATGTGCTTTATAGGGTACGATCCTACTGGTGGAGGGCATCGATTCATTTTTCTATGTCAAATGGATTTATTATTAACCTATATATATATATTTTAACATAATTTTCACTATACAATAGATGTATTATAATTTTTTTGATTTTAAATACCTTTTAAATTCATAAGGATATAACATATGGTGGTCCAAAATAACCAAAGTAGTGCTTGTTTATACTATAGTTATAATAATTAATAATGAAATTATTCATTCAAAAATGGATTTTAATTTATTAAATTTCAGGTCATTACATTTCTTCTTATTCAAAAATTTCATCATTGAAATTTTCATTTCCTGCCCTAAAATAGATGAGGGTAGTTCTTTTTCAATGCCTCATCTAGTTCTTTAGTTTCTTCCACAAACATATGTTTATTCCATGACACTTTAACTAAGAGATTTGTTTATTTTTAGGACCTTTTCAATATGATATAAGTTCTTCACCATCTAATACTTGTATGAAATATCATTCTTTGATGGTACCACCTATAGATTAAGCACATTGGAGGGGTCTGGTATGTACTTACTCAATAGTGATACATGGAACACATCATGTACTTGAGATATTTTTGGAGGAGTTCGAGTCTATAGGAAACTACTCTAATGTGATCTAGGATGTCAAATGGGTCATTGTATATAGGGTTAAACATTCCTTTATTCCAAAACATCTGTACGTTATTCAAAGGTGATATATGAAGGAACACTTTCCCTCAAAACTAAAACTTCTGGCTTCATCAACGATTATCTGTATAGATCTTTTTTGTACTTTGTTCAGATATCATATGACACTAAATAGTTTCAACCATCTCTGTCAAACCATGGATAATATAAGGTTTGATAAGCTTATATTCTCTATCATCATCCCATCATGTTGGAGTCAGGAACATCTTCCCATACATATCCTTATAAGGTGCCATTTGAATTATATAATAAAAACTATTGTTATATGATAACTCTACTATGGTAATGTGTTGATCCCAAAATCCTTGGAAATCCTTTGAACATGATCTTATAATATCATCCATTGTTTGAATGGTTTTTTTCGTACTGACCATCCTTTTGATGGTGATAAGAAGTGTTGAATCATTTCTCTATATCCAATACATACTGAAGGCTTATCCAAAATCTTTAGTTAAACCTCAGATATTTATTTGATACAATTGATATGTGAACTTCATTAAGTCTAACCACCTCACTTATATATATCATGTAAATTTTGTCAAGTGATAATTCTTCTTTGATAGCAATGAAATGTGATTACATAGTAAGGCGATCAACTACCACCCAAATGCTTTTATTTCATTTAGAGGTCATGGGGAGTCCTATGATGAAATATATTGTTATGTTTTCCTATTTACATACTCGTAAAAGAAATGGTTGTATCATACCCTTATATTGATGTCATTCAGACTTGACTTGTTGGCATACCAAGCATTGTGATACAAATTACAGAATCTCTATATCCATGTTATCCCACCAAATGTTTTCTTCAAATCTCAATACATTATAGTTCTTCCAAGAAAATTAGGGAAGGATGATCTATATGTGTCATCTATATGTTCCGTATTCAGTTTTTGTTTGGATAGGTCATATATATCGATTCGAAACCTTATAAATCCATCTTTAGAAAATTTGAACTTTGGAATATTCACTATCTTTTTTATAACAAACCATAATCTTTGGGGCCTCCATAATCCTCTCATGAATTGATGGTTGAGAAGTTATTTGAGAAAGGTGTGATGAAGATCATTTTATAATTCCCATATCAAACCTTTATGAAGATTAATGGATACCTTAAAATCCTCATCATGTATAATGTTATGGGATCCTACCTACTCAGATTATTATCTCATTTTTTTTGTTTTCATAGCATGGTAATAGATAGAAAAATAATAATCCTTGGTTTACTCCAACCACATATGTTGGTTTATATTGATCTAATTTTGTGTGAATATATACTTGCGTATTTTATGGTCGGTATATATGTCGAAAATCTCCACATAGAGGTAATATCACCAAATCATCAATGGTTAACACCAATATAGATAATTATACATCATGTGTTGTATAGTTATGCTCATGGATATTTAATTTTATGGAGGAATAGGATATCAAATTTCTATCTTTCATGAGTAATTTCCATCTTGTATGAGTACACAACCCAATCACATTTTGGACGCATCACTATAGTTAAAAAATACTTCCTTTTGGGTGGGTAATGTGAGAATAATTGTTGTGATTGGACACATCTTTAACTCTATAAATATCTCTTCACATTCATTAGTATAGAAAAACATGAAACCCTTATATGATATCTTGGTTACTAGGCTTGAAAATCGGGATAATTTTCTAACAAATTAATGATAGTGCCCATCCAATCTAACGAAACCTTGGATTTCCTTCACAGATGTTTGACTTTTCCATCTTTCAATTGCCTCAGATTCTAAAGGATCCCCAGATATCCCTTATTTATTGATAATATTCCCCAATAATGTCACTTTATCCATCCATTAATCATATTTAATATAATTATTAAATAAATCTTTCATCTGCAAATAATTCAGTACAACTTTAAAACTCTCCTCATTTTTCTCCTTACTTTTAGAGTATATAAGAATATCGTTTATAAATAATACCAATTTTTTTAAGGTAATTCCTAAATAAAATATTCATTGAGTGCATGAAGATTATGAGAGAATTAGTGTATCACCCCAATATTTTATTGAATGTAACTTTTTAAATTTAATTTATACATCAAACATTTCACACGACACCAAGCTTAAATGCATAATTATATACAATTAAATATCATTATTTTCAAATGAAAATTATAAGAAAGATATTAAATTGGATATAAATTAATAGTGATATCCAAGTTATTAAATTTATATATTATATATTTAATAATTTTTTTTACATTAATCCAAATGATTTTATAGTCTTATGATAGAGAATAAATCTAATTTTATGCATTAAAAGGATATATTTTTACAGTGGGAGTTTTACAACCTTTTAATGACACAATTGTTTTAAAATACATTTTGACACTTTTATAATCTCTTTTAAAGAAAATAAACTTCATTTTTAAAAATTGAAAGAAGAAATTAGCTTATGGTGTAATTTTTAAACTTTTCTCATTATATTTATTTTCCAGTGAATTGTGAAAAATATAAATTTTTATTAAACTATCAATTTCATTATAATAAATGTTTATTTATAATTTTAATTAAATATTTCATATTAATTAATAAATAAAATATAATAACCTTATAAATTAAAATACAATATTTTTATATCATGGAACAAGTAAATAAATGTTTAAAAAATTATTAATTAAGTATTGGTATTTTTTGTGAGATGCAAATGTTTCTTCATAATTTTATAATTTAATATAAGTGTTTAAAATAAAATGTATTCTCATAAAATAGATTCATAAATTAATATTTTTTATTATGATTATAATATAAATTTATTGTACCTTAATTAATTTCTCAATGTTATAAAATGAGTTATAATTTTAAAATCAGTCATTTTCGAATAAATTATTATTCTAATTATGAAATTAAATTTATCATATTTAGAAAATTATTTTTAGAAAATGGATTCATTTTCTGGAATCATAATTATCGAGAAATAGTTAGGGAGATTTTTTGGGATTTTTCTAAAATAGTAGAGATTTTGGTGAATAGTGAAATACGGTAAGTAACGGTATTTATCATTTTAAGTAAATAACTAAATTATTGAGTCATGGGTGATGTATGGGTGAGGTAATCACCCATTGGTTCTAAATCACATGCAATAGTAACTATATCTAGTCATAATAATCAACATTATTCATAATCTTGATCCAAAATAATAAACAAATGAATTAAATAATCAAATAACACCCCTATCATCCACTATCCCTTCTCTCCACACCTCTAAATACTTTAAGCATTCTTATATTCTGACTATTTCCTCTACCAAACATATCCCCCACTTTTTAGAATTTCTGGTCTCACTGAAAGAACATTTTTTAGAGTATTTTAATATATTTCATCAACATCTATTAAATCATATGATTAATTTGGATTTATATTTTATGATATCATATACATTGTTTAATTCATTGGATTAAGATTAGGTTGAATATGGATGTGAACTCTTGATACCATTCACTATATTACTCAGAATGGTTAGTGATTATGTTTACTGATTAGGGAAAGTTATTTAAATTTCATAAGTATATTTCATTTATGCTTCAACGCATTCATTAGAGGAATACATTTTACTTATTATGTGATGGTAGTGTCCTATTATATCCCATAGATGCATTACTATGAATTGTGAGACAAAACATATATAGAGATGGTAGAGGCCTCGCCAATTTATTTTTAGATATGGTTTCGGTTGAGGCCTAAACCATTTATTTTCAGATGTCCTGGTTGAGGTCTCGATTTTATATTTCAGATGTACAAAATTTTGCATTCAATCATTATGATATTAGTAATTGATAATTCATGTGGTTATTAAACTAGTATAATTTCAATTTTTATGTTTCATTCTTATGTGATTATTTATAGGTAATTATTTATTCAAATTTTATTCATGCTAGAATATGATCAAGAATATGTTTTAATGGAATTTGTTTTTTTGTTATTCAACTTGCCTTATTTTTTATTTTTATTTTAACTTATACTCTATTGATTTCCCTTCTTGATCATCTGATCTCACCCCTTTCTTATGTTTTATATTTCCTAGGATGGGAATATTTATATTATGAATGACTTTCAAGGATTATATAGGTGTTTATGGGTGTTTCCAATAGAGTTTCTATGTTGTGTTTCATTTCAAGTTGTAATGTAATACATATGTTTGTATCTAACATTCTAAAGACACTACATAATTCAGTACTTTGGGGCGCGAAGGCATTTTCATAGAACCAATGTAATAATGTAAGTCACCTAGTCTGGGCTACAGGGGTTGTGGTCTCTACAGTTGGTGTCATATGAAGTTTAGTAGAAACCATGGAAACTATATCAGGGAACATAACACTAACATAGACTTTGAGGATAATCATATAAGAAAATCCTATAATTTTTGGTAAGGTACAGATTATATGGGATTTCTTATCAATACATACCTATCTAAATAATAAAAGTGAATGTGGTTTTAGCATTGATATACCTTGAGGTAACAACTCTGAAAAGGTGTGTAGGGAACGACTTAGTGTACCCTGGTACATGAAAACATTCCTTACTGTGCACCTGGTTTGACACTATTGAGGGATTTTCTTAGGATAATTCACATTTTATTTACAAACCATTTTGAAGGAATTAAAAGTAATCATGTCCCCAAATAAACCATGTTTATGATAATGAAATTAGATATGCATAATTTTCCAATATATGTTTTGTTTTTTTATAGTTTTAAATTATGAATTATTATTCATAACCTACTTTACTATATTCCATTGTTTATAAATGGAACATAGTGGAAGTAATGAAAATAATATCAATACACATATTCTATGCTGGGATTTCCCTCATATTAAAGATTATGATATTGGAGTGTTAGATACAACTAGAGGTGAGAAATTTATAACTATATTGGGACAATATCTTCTAGTTGTGAATAATATCCTTACTCGCATAGATAAACTTGATCCGCAATGTGGTGTCAAAATGTTAGACCTCATCACGTGACAACAACCTCCATTATTCAAGGGGACTCCAAATCCATTTTTAGCTAAGCAATTGATAAGTTCATTAGAGATCATATATCTCACTTTGTGAAGTAATGAAAGGGATAAGGTTGTCATGGAATTTTATCATCTCTCAGGTGATACTGATAAATAGTGTTCATTGATTCAGAAAACAAAGGAGGAGGAAAAAATTTCCAAAATTGAATTGAAGGACTTTAAGGAAATTTTATTGGAAAAATATTTTCCTCAAAAACAATGATCAAATATAGAGAGACAATTCTTGAGTCTGTGAAAAAAAGGAGATGAAAATTTTTTAGTTTATGAAGCCAACATTACTAGGTTAGCATAGAATGTTATGGATTATATATGTAATACAAATAGAATATTTGATCAATTATTTGATGTGTTAAACCCATTCTTCTAAATGGAACTAGATTCCTAAACATTATAATCGTATGGGGATATAGCCTCATGTGATATCATGATAGAGAAAGAATACTCTAAATCTTTTCACTTTAAGGGAAATCAATATAAGAAGAGATTTATAGAGCATGGAATGGATAAATAGATAAAGGATAAAATGATTTTCCCACATGAGATAACTATGGGATGAAAAAACCTGGTACTTTCCAAAAGTGAATGAGAGTTTGTTAGAAGTGCGAAGGGTAAGGTCTTTAGGCTCATGAATGTAAGGTAATGAAAAAAGCTGTAAACATGCAGTATTTTAATGGTAAATAGATGGGATACTATGAAAATTAATGTCCCAAGTATCCAAGAAATATAGAACATAAAAAGAAAAGTGATCAAGTTCAATATTATTTTTTTACTATATTCAAAGTAGAAAAATTAATGTATTTGTGTTTTTGGATTCAAGAATTATGTTATGATGTTCTGGTTATAAGAATAATGATACATATCAGAATTTCTCTATAGTACTTATTTTTATGGATTTGGAAGCGTACGTGTGTTCATTTAGGTTTTAAAGTGATCAAGCTATTCATATATTTGGAACATGGTATTAAGACATACATTATTTGGGGACTATTATGTTAAGTTTATTTTTGAAATTTAGTGACCTTAATTCTAAATTTTTGGTTGTTGAATGTTGAAAGACATGTTTTAAGAAATTATTATGATTATATACTTAGAGAATGGATCAAGTTAATATTTGGGAATTAAGGTTTGTTGGTAACATGTTCAAACCATCCTAGTTTTAGTAAAAATTTAAAGGTTGAAAGAATGATTTAAGGACCATCAAGTTCATTAAAATTTCTTTAGTTAAGAAAATGTCATCATGAACAATAATTTTCAGGATTAAGGGATGATATTAAAATATATTAAAGCACAAAAAATTATGAGACTTTTCTTATTACATGGAATATAATCAAGTAATATTTTTTTATAAATTTTTTATTGTAATATTAAAAGAATCCCTCCACTAAGGGAAAATGATTTTGAAACAAAAAATTTATCTATTGTTTTTTCTTTTCGAGAAATCAAGGGTCTCATAACTAATCATGAGATTTATAGTTTTGTGATGGTTAACTATTTAGTAACCATGTTCTCTATCACTCTCCACTAAAACTTGATAGTTATATTTTTCTTTTATGTCTATGATTATTTACTTCCACTAATTTTTTACGACTTTAAATCCTAGCTTTTTGTAACCTCTACACTTCCCTTTCCCAGTTATTAAGAGGATATTTTATTAACCCTATTTCGGATGTGGGTTTCCCAAAAAATAATTTTGAAGTATCAACCTTTAATTTAGGAAGTAAAATTTCAAATTATGAGGATGAAATTTATTGAAGTAGGGTAGAAAGTAACACCCCAATATATTATTGACTGTATATTTATAAAATTTAATTTGGATAAAAAACATTTCACAGAACACCAAGCTTAAACCAACAATGATATACAATTAAATATCATTATTATAAAATGGTTGTTATAACCATGTCGTTTAATTGGTGGAAATGAATCTCATTTCACGCACTATAAGGCTATATTTTTTTAAAGGTAGTATTACCTCCATTAAATGGTGCACATGTTTTCAAAAAATTGACACTTTTAAAAGTTATATTAAAAAATATTCTTTTATAATATTTTAATGTTAAAATTATATTAGGGGTGTAATTTTGGTATTTTCTAAAAATAGTTGTTTTCCACTAAATAGTGAAAAATAATGATTTTTATTAAACTACAAATTTCATTATATTAAATGTATTTTTGTGATTCAAATTATATCATATCTATTAATGTATAAATATAATATTTTTATCTCATAAAATGAAAATATAATATATTTTAATCATGGAATAGGTAAATAAATTTTTAAAAAATGAGAAATTAAGTATTGGATTTTTTTGTGAGAAGTAAATGATTATTTACAATTTTATAAATAATAAAATGAGTTAAAAAATATTTTCATAAAATAATGAATTTATAATTTGTTATATTTGAATTATAATATAATTTAATGAGACTTTAATTTATTTTTCAAAGTGTTATAAAATCCATTATAATTTTAAAATCAGTATTTTTCAGATAAATAATAATTTTTATTAGAAATTTAAAATTTATCATATTTAAAAAAATAGTTTCACAAAACTGAGACCATTTTTAAATTCTACATTTCAAAAACAATTTATGGTGATCTTTTTAGGTTTTTCTAAAATAGTTGAAATTTTAATGAATAATAGAATAAGAAAATTTATGTTATTTAATATTATTAGTAAATAAATGAATTACTAAGACATGTATGATGTATGTATGATGAATTCACCCATTGTATCGAACTGATATGCACTATTTACATTATTTGGTCACAAGAACAACAATATTCATTTTCATGAGCGAAAATAATAATCAAATGAATTAAATAATCAAAAAACACCCCTCTCCTCCTCGATAAATACCACCCGTTCTCATCACACCTAAAAGGCCTTTAATCTTGATTATATTATACTCATTTCCACTTATAAACCTATCTCCATCTTTTTTTTCTTTCTAGACTCACCAAAATACCATTTACGTTTCCCTTAATGAGGTTCTCATGGAGGTGACACTAGAGAGGTAAAACCTTCTCTCTCTCTTTCAGTTTATTTTCTTTTATTATATTTCCATCACAAATCATTTAACTAGTGAAATGATAACTCCATTATATTATATATATTTTAATTCTATTTTTTTAATGTTATATCAACCTTAAATCATCTTTTCTTACCCAATTTATTCTAAAAAATCATCGTCTGTGAGTGCCGATTTACCGCCTTCGTGGATGAAAAGATTTAGTTTTTCAAAACCTCTTTCAAGGCTAGTAATAAAACCATTTTTGTAGTTAAAAATTATTTTAATATATGTAATACAAATTATTTAATGTTCTAGTACCAGTATATATACAAATTATTAATTCATATGACAAAACTAGTTTGTGATGATCGAAAAAACTCCAAAATAATCTAAATAGTTTTCATTAACTCTTTATCAAATAAATCAACCCTGTATCTGGTAGAGAAAAGATATATAAAACCATTAAATATTATTTTAGTTCATTTATAAAATATAAATTACATTCTATATAATGTTTTCCATTTTACAAGATAATTTGTACATGTATACAAATGAACCAATCATGAAAACCAAGGAAACGAACACTCCCATATAACGAAATTGAATCTCATAACTTAGCAAAAAGGCCATGAATGAACATAATAAAATTATAATAAATAAAATAAAAATTTTATAGGTTATTAATTATATTATTAATTAGTCTAATTTCATTATCTTGGACATTTAACACAAGTACCAAACACATTCAAACACAAGGTAAGAGTTTTTTCATTCATTCGGGTTACACTTTCTATCTCTTTACCCCAATTTAATCTTTTATTATTTTTATATAATTATTTTAAATTTATTATATGTTCCTAAATCATTTATCTAGACTATATAATCCTTATTTTATGGGAAATACATGATTTTATATAGTTTCTCGTTTCAATGTCTCCCAATAAGTAAGCACGATTAAAGCGAATGTCCCAATTTAATTCCGATTTTCAAGTACAATTGATAATTTATTTTAAGACACCAGTATTTTTATAGAATGACTCCTTTTATAATGAAATAATATATTTTATATTTTATATTTTTATTTAAATAATTAATTGTTTTCCACTTTAGAAACACTTTTAAATATTATCTTAAATGACACTCAAGTGGCACATTTCAAAAGTCTCTTAAAAATTATTTTTACATGTTTCCACTTTAGTTTGGAATATTTTAGGCCTAAAACATAGTTTAATTTTACATAAATTAATTTTGGTTATACTTGATTACAATATGATTTTATGTAAAATACAAATGATTTCCCAAAATAACTCTTCCTTGAAAAGTAAAAAATGGGTATTTCTCTCAAGAATTCCTTGATGATTTTATTAGAGTATTTTTGTCTATTTCAACACCCTATGATGACTATTATTATTAATGTGGATTGATATTTTATGATATCACCTACTATATTATATTAAATGGTTTATTATCTATTTGATAGTGGATGTGCTATCATTATACCATTCACCATATTACTCATAATGGTAAGAGATTATGTTTATTAGTTCAGAATATTTATTTACATTTCATATGTATATGTAATTTATGTTTCACCCCATTAATATGAAGGATTAATTTTACATAGTCTATGATAATATGGGCCCTCTATATCCCCTTTATGCATCGATTCATCTCATGAGATAAAACATATATAATCATGGATGAGGCATTACCCATTTATTTTCAGATATTGTTTTGGCTGAGGCCTTGACCATTTATTTTAAAATTTCTTGGTGAAGTACTCGATAATATGTTTTAGATGTCTAAAATTATGCATTCCATTATTATAATGTTATTAATTTAAAATCCCTATGATTATTTGACTAATATAATATCCATGGTTAGGTTTCATTCTCATGTGATTATTTATAGGGAATTGTTTATTCATATTTTATTCCTTCTACAATATCCTCAAGATTTTGTTTAAATGGAATGTGTTTTTAGTTATTCACATTATGTTATTTTTTAGGTCCATATTAGATTCCTTTGTATTTAATACCCTCAGTGAGAATATGATCTATCCCCCTTCTTATGTTTTAGTTTTTTCTAGGATGTGAAGATGTATATTTTTAATGAATTGCATGGATAATCTAGTAGATTTTAGGTGTCTCTAATGAAGTTTATATATAGTATTTAATTTCATGTTTTAATTTAATACTTATGTTGGTATGGAGTTTTCCAAATATGATAAACTATTCATTATTTTGGGAAGTGAATTCTTGTTCATAGTATCAGTTTAATAAAGTAAGGCATTAGATCTAGGCTATTGGGGTTTGGGTCTCTACAATTAGTGAGTTAAAAAAGAATCACTATGAACTCATAGTTCTCATACCATGAATAAAATTTAACCTTGCATATATTCTATTTCATAAAATTTACTTGATATTATCTCAACCCAAGAACCACCTTAGATAATTATTATGCTCTACATAGCTGATAAAACAAGTTATCAATCTATGGAAGATGATACATCTTCTTTATCATGATATTATTTATCTCATGATAATCAATGTAGAGGTTAATTAACCTATCCTATTTCTTAACAAAGAAGACAAGTGTACCCCATGATAAATTACTAGGGCATATAAACCCTTTATCAAGATTCTTCTATAGTTCATGTTCAATAGTGAACATTATATATGGGGTATTTGATATTTTTAAATATACAGGTATATTATATATTAAAAAAATCAACTTATCAATGAAGAGTAAGGCTAGGAAATTATTTGAGAATAACATTAGTGTATTCCCTCACAGTGGGATTGTCTTCATGGATGATACTTTCCTTATCCTCAATCATTGGATCAATATAAACTTACACATATAGAAACAATATACATACATGAGATTATGATAACAAAAGACATTTTCCACCTTCTTACACATATGTAGAATCATAGGATGATCCATTATACAATGGTTTATTTCCTTATCATTACAATTTGTGTTGAATTTATACAAGGAAAGATACTCCATACACATAATTTCCTCAAGTTATACTAATGGGAGTATCATAAAGTTTTTTTGGGAAACTCATCCCACAAATATGGTCAGGGGATGAGTTATGTACATGGGATGAAACAATTGACCCATTCAAAATCTTCATTGATAAATCAACTTCTATGTTTTCATGTGGTTTTTGAATAGTTCTACTAAAATTTCATGATATGAAAGAATGTGTATAACTAGAATAAAAAAATAAATTTACTATTATTGAATGAATAACGAGCATACGCATCCCTGCTTTTTTTCTAGATCCACATATTTAGGTGTAATTTCATAAGCTCTCCCTTTCTCTTTAGGCCTTAGAGGTTATTATTTTCAGTTATCATGGACAACCCCAGGATTAGTACATTTACTCAAATAGTTTATTTGTTTATTTCAATTGAAACATTGGAAAATAGGTTGAGGTTTGACTAGATAATTTATTTCTTCCATCACATTGGTGGAATTATATAGTTGGAAATTGCTATCAAAGTTCCCTTCCTTCCCTCACCTAAATCATTTCCTTATCCCCTTTAGTAAATTTCCAAGATCCTACATCCCACACTTTTGACATGTGGGTATTGGACTTTGTTTCCCCCAATGACATTTATCTATCTCACCACAAGAATTTAATTTCATTATCTTCTTCATATCTCTAAACACATATGACCCTTGAGATTATATGATCTCAACTTTGATTTTGAGGGAACATCTAACAATTTCCTTATATATTTCTAATTTTTTAATGGCTAAAATTTTCATAGACTTTACTTTATCCCACAAAATAAGTAGTGAAATTACTTTATGGGGAGATAAAAAAACATGAGGCATATCATGCAAGACTTGGTCTATTTTCTTCATATGCTTTGATAGATTTTTTTATCATTTTTCTTTTCACTAATGAAATCTATATCCATTTTTATTTTTAGATTTTAAGGAAAATATTTTTCAAATAAAATTTTCTATAATTCCTTACAATCTATCCCTTAGATATACTCATTGGGATTTGTATTTTTGACCAACAACCACCACGGACCAGCTTCTCTTTATATTTAGAAAACAGCAAACATGACCTTATATTTCTTAGAAATTTTAAGTGTAGGTAAGATAATTTACATGGAGTCAATACATTATTTTGTGATTAATGGATCATAAGATATAATAAAACTAGGAGCTATTTGTCACATAAAGGTCCAAATTATAATTTTCATTTTCTTTGGGGGATTCAGGAGTTCCTCATGATTGAGTTTTTTGTTACAAAGTTGAGATAATTGTGAAATTTGTTTCATGAATATCACATCACTTACTCCCATTATGTTGGGAATCTTGTTTTTGAATTCATCACATTTCCCCTCACATTGACTTTTGACTTAGTTCCTCCTATTTTCGACCTTTAAATATAATAAAGGGAAAATTAAGGTTGAATATTTTAAAACTATTAAACATATAAATGGGAAAACATATATATTAAATGGATAAATCATAAATGATATATATTCCTTAACTTATGAATTTCTAGGTTTCAATATAAGTTTTTTAATGATTAGTTTACTAATATATGAATTTTATGGGAATTTTTTTCATCACAGTGGTTTATAAAGGACATATGAATTTACAAAATAATATCCCCTAATATTTTAAAACTACGAGTGTAAATAAACCTATTTTCATGAAACAAGTGATGATCAGGTCCAGCTTAATGCTCCCTTTTATGGCTATTACCCCTAAGTACAAGTTTTCAAGAGCCACATCCACTAGTAGTATCTAGACAGAGATCTATTTTTTGGAAACAAATTACTATATAATTTACCAAATTTTATGAATATTTCTATATGTATAATCTTATCCTTATCAATTTCATTAGTGTTTTCCAACCCCAATCCCAAAAATTACTACACTTTTCTCTAATACCAACTATGAAGAGCCATATTTTAAAACACTTTATTTCATGATTTATATCATAAATGTACACATAATAAATCCAAAGAAGATAATAAGGCCAATTGAATTTGGTAGATTATGTACATGACATTTTTTCTGAAAACATGCCAACAACATCATCAATTTAATACTCCAAAACATTCCAATATATTCCTTGGATCTTCTAGAACTACATGGGATAAACTAGGGACGTACATAATAAATGGGTAATCTATAAATTAGTTAATAATAAAATAATAACATAATGAAAGGAGTAAATTTGAGTAAAGTGGTATATAAAGTTGACAAGAAAGGGGTGAGAATCATAATATTCTACAATGAGGAATGATATAACATGATCACATCAATGAAATAGTGGAATGTGGAAATAACATAAAACCTGATTTCATAAGCATATGTTGCAGCTAAACGAAGAGAAAAAATAACATAGTGATCTTAGGATAACCTCACATTTACCAAACATGTCATATTGTGGGATAAAAACATTACCCAAGGAATTAAAGGGATATATAATTTTTTGGCCCACCTGTCACATTCATATCGTCTTTAAGCATTTGTGTTCCACATAGATCATTCAACATAAGATCATATTTCATCATATTTAATTCCAATCATATTTAATTTTTTTTCTATAAATGGACTTCCCAAATAACTAATTTATAGTCTCATTTATGTGAATACTCTTGAATAGATATGGGGATGGATATTTGTAATATAAAGGATTGTCATGGAAAATCACAGTATAATTTCTACAGCATAATGGGGGTACAAGAATATAACTAGATAGGTTAAATGAGAGTGAAAGGGGTATATCATCCCATAGGAATCATAAGGATAGTAACAGTGAGGTTTAAAAACATATTCCAATATGAACAATTCTTTATCAAATCCACAATATTAAGAATATTCTAGAATAAAAGGAGGAGAGGATACCTTAACTTGAGAGGGTGCTATAAAAGGTTAGGAGGATACTAATAATAAAATGTGGAAGTGTGTGGGGGTGGGGGATCTAAAGAGGGAAGGTAAGAGTGAATTTTTTATCCAAGGGTTTTGAGTGAATAAAAACGGGTGGTTGGGTGGGTTTATATAGAAAAATAGAGGGGAATTAATTTCAAAACTCTATATAATAACTTGATCCAAACCACAGACCATCCCCTAGTTTGGGCCTTCTGTTTTTACCAAATAGAAGTGGATTTAATTATTTTACTATGAAAATAAAACAAATCCTTAAAATATCTTTACTGATGTGGAAGTGGGTCATGTTTATAAGTAATTGATTTTAAAACCATAAAATATATTATAGGATTTGGTTGATTCATTATATTTTTATAAATTTAATTCATAAACCTAAAAAACATGTCATTTTAAAGGAGAAGCATAATTTTGGACATGAATACTCTTTATAGTATTTATGAAATCACTTTTGGGCATTTATGATCTCATAATACATACTATATACTTATAATAAATTTAATTTTAAACCAAAAAATTTTACTAGCTTAGAAAATTAGTAAAAATTCACTCTTGGATAATTTTGATGATTTAATTTCTAATATAATATTTATTTTATCAAAATAATTATTTAAATATTATAATTTACTCTTTTAAAAAAAATCAATATTTATTGGAAAATACAATGTTATTTGACAATAATATTTTTCTGACCATTATAAAAATTATTATTGACATTCTAAAATTATATTACCATTTATTATAAATAAATATAATTTAATAACAATATATAATTAAAAAATAATTTATTTCCATTTTTTATGAATTTATTAAAATAAATTATCTTTATTTAAACTATATATTTTACAAAAAAACATCTATGTTTTAATGTATCGAAATCTAATTTTTACCAGACTTGTTGATTAATCCTTATAAATAAAATAAATTAGATATAATCATAATTTTATTGATAATATAAATATAAATATTTTGTTTTGGATGATTTTTCTAGGGCTCCCTGCCTTGCATATTAACGTGTGATGGAATACATTATTCCCTTGTATTCCCACTTTCCAATGGTGGTTGGATTTCATCACTTTCAACGGTGATGTCTTATCCTTTATCGAAATTGGATATTGAGATATAAGTCCCTCCATATATGGATTCCTTCTTAAATCTATTTTCCTATATTGGGTCACCTGTGTAGATTTGAATCATGTTCGTGAAACTCATTCCCTTTAAAATCTCTTTATGGACACTGGTTAATTACACTACTTCAATCTAACAGGGCAACAGACTATCATCAAAGTAGATGGAAATGTCAATAATTTCTTGGAATCTCTTAACTCTGGATGCATTGTGAACCTATGAATTCTTCCTCTTGGGATAGAGTTTTAGGCATTAAACCCAAGGCATCCTGTATCAATCATGAGGTATATCACACTGAAGGTGTATATCTTCCAAGGCTTTAACCGCAAGTGTCCTGTGTTATTCATTGGGTATCTGACACTATGGGTAAATATCTTCATAAAATTTCACCTTAGTCGTCATATTCTTATATATATGGTATTTATTTAGGTCAGGTAACAATCTTAATTTCTTGTGAACACATATTAGAACATCTAGTTAAAACAAATAAGGGAACGAGTTTAACATCTTATGGAGACGACATAATTAATCAGAATTCCCCATAGAGGCAGATAAAGAAGATGTATCTGTACAAGGGAACAACATAATGTTTACCAATGGATTAGATCAGAATTCCCCATGGAGGTGGATTCGGGAGGTGTTTTCATAAGTGGAAAATGTCACACCATGAAGGATGATTGGAACTCCCTATGGGGTGGATCAGGGAAGTCAACCCCTAAGAGGGATGATGTCACACTAATGGATGGGAATGCCCAATGGAGGAGAACCTGGTTGAGGGATTAGAATTTCCATTGAGACAGACCCAGGATGGTTGATCAAAATTCCTCTTGAGGTGGATCTGGGAGGTGTGTCCCTAAGAGGGATGATGTCACACCGATGGATGAGAACACCCTAAGGAGGTGAACCCTAGAGATGGATCAGAACATACCCTAATACAAAACTAGTATGGTTGTTCAAATAACCCCTTGAGTTGGATCAGGAAGGTATGTACCTAAGATGTATGATTTCACCCCTATGGATGGGAACTCCCCATAAAGGATAACTCGAGTGATGGATCATAACATTCATTAAGATATACCCAAGAGGTGTTTCCCCAGGAGGGAATTCTTAGGTTGACTATTGGCTAGGATTGAACCTTGGGGAGGATTCCTACATACCCTACCCCAATGAATGGGATCAAAACACACATTGTTTGATGCCACATTTTAAGCTCCAATCACATGACCATTCAATTATGTTCATCGTGATTCGATAAGGATTCCCATGTCGCAAGTGGTGTTCCAACAAGGGATGGTGTGAAGTTTACTCATTGAAAATGAATTTCAAAATATAATTTATCATGGTTGTAGTTGGTGTGGTGATTAAAGATTTAGATTCCCAATGACTCTTTAGAGCGGTGATTTTATGGATGGTCTTACGTGTGAAAGAGTACCACAGCGTGAGTATGGTTTGTGGCATATGCAAAGGAGCGACTATGCGCTACTAAGAATAGCAAGGATGTGGTTAGTGATTCTGTGTGGGAGTGGACCATGCACTATAAGGAGGAGGGAGGGTGTGGTTGGGGATTATTCATGGTATAATCCCATGTTCTCTAAGGATAAGAAAATATGTGGTTGTGAATACACATGGGAGCGGCCCATGCAATTCAAGGATCAATGAGGATGTTGTGGGGATTAGGCATGAGAGCAGCCCATGCACTACAATGAGTAGTGAGGATGTGTTTGGGGATTACGTGTGGGAGCGGCCAATGCACTATAAGGAGTAGTGAGGATGTGGTTGGGTCTTACACATAGGAGCACACCACGTGCTTCTGGGATTAGTGAGGTTGTGGTTGGGGCATATGTGTGGCAGTGACCCATGTGTTTCAAGGAGCGGTGAGGATGTGGTTAGGGAATTTTCATGGGAGAATCCCATGCACTATAAGAATCAATGGGGATGTGGATGGGTATTACATGTGGGAGCGACTCATACACTGTAAGGATAAGTGAGGATGTGGTTGGGGATTACGCATGGGAGATTCCAATGTTATTTCTTCATGGTAGTTCATGAGGGTGTAACATGTGCATTTCATGTGGTAATATTACTGTTTAACATCACGTGAAAGGATGTCGTGTACTAGATATATGCAATGAGATGCTCATTGTTTTTTCTTCATGTCTGGTCACAATGGAATCTCGACTTACTGATGGGTCAAGGAATATTATTGGGTCTTATACTTATTATGGGGGCCAATGTGGGATTCTTAGGAGTACTACGTATACATGTGGGTCCTAATCTCTAGGTATTACCATTCACCTTCTTCATGTCGATTTATAAGGGCATATCATCTCGCTAGTGGGTCGAGGTATATGGTCGGAGATTAATCCTAATGATGAGTCATGTGGTTTCTATTTGGTCTCAAGATCATGGAATGAGGCATCATATGCTTGAGTGATACGGTATCTCATGTTGTTCATAGAGGCATCCGATGATTTCTTATATTGCATATACTACATTTTTAATTCCTATTGTGAGGAATAAAATATCTGCTCATGTTCATGGAATGATGAATCTTATTCTTAACACATAAGGAATCATATTCTTGATTGATAGGGTATGCAACAGTTTAAATCCATGTAGTGAGGACTATGGAATGTTCTCTCATGATCATGGTATGATGTATCTAATTCTTTATGCATAAGGCATCCCATTCATGAGTGATAGGGTGTGCAATAGATTAATTTAACATATTGAGGAATATGTATGTATTCACATAATTATGGCGTGAGGAATCTAACTTTCAATAAGGAATCCTATTCATGAGTGATAGGGTATGATACAGTTTAATGTTAGGTAGTGAAGACTATTCAGACAAATATTCCTAGAAATTCAAGGTGTGGGACTTACACAAGAGTGGCCCCTTTCTGGTGTAACCTGACATGGTTTCCAGGTGATGAGGTTTCAAAATATTCTTAAGGAATGGTTAGACTCAAGTCAATCATGGAATTGAATATGTGAATCTCAACTCATGACACGGGAATGGGACTAAGAGGAGTAGGTCGACTCAAGCCATTTTAAGGGAGTGTATACGAGTATCTCAAAATATAGTAATATATGGGGTAGATATTGTTGTCGTACAATGGAGAAACGTAATATGTCGTTGACCCATCTTGGAAAGTTCATGATGTGACGTGGTATTTTTCATGGGGGTCAGTGATAGTAGTGAAGGGAATAGGTCCGAGGCTAAGGACTATAGAACATAATTGATCATGAGCGGGGGTGTGAGGGCACGATTTCCATAGTATAGACTCGAGGGTGTGGAGGAAGTATCTTAGAAAAGTGGTCTCTCAAAGGGGATTCACGTAGCTGAGGGTCTCATGAAGGATTTCCACATTCCTAGGGAGAGTACTTCAGAATGGTGGAATGCCAAGTAAATCCTCAAGTGCCTCAGAGGGACTTCTCCATTTTTTAAAGGCATAAGACTCCACGGAAGGCTCATCCACCTATATTAGAGGCTCTCAATAATAAAATAGAGGATTTTTCATGATTCCTAGGGGCTCCATGGATGTGTGTGTTATAAATCTCAAGAGCTTCTCTAATATAGAGTGCGATTCTATAATCTTTCTGTGTCTCCACCTCCATGAATGAAGGCATGAGGGGGTATTTATAAAAAAAGGGTTACATGAATATGGGAAGTGGTTTGTGAAAGAATTGATAGATTCATGATGGGGGTCATATTTTTTGGACTTAAACATAAATTTTTTTATCCTTCATGTGGTCGTAAAGCGTCATCAGGCATGCAGAGCAACATTGTCAAGGCTTTACACGATCATGAAATGGTTTTTTGGATTTATGAAGGAACACCATAATGTATTTGCATGGTCATGAATGAGAATACTTAGACTCCTTGAGTAACACCATCAAGTATTTATACAGTCATGAAGGGGAACTCCATAAATCAAACCTCCATGAACTGGACCTCTGAGAAAGGGCTCTGTGAATGGGTTATGCATACCATTTTGGAAGTCTGACATTGAAAAGTTCATAAATTATGATCCATAAATCCATTCGGGATCTACAACTAGTAAAATAAAATCATGCAGAATGGGACTCCCTCCTAGATCATGTTTTGTAGAATTTAGTTCATTTTTGGATGCAGTTTTCGATGCCAAAAAATTCATACTATTAGGGTCCAAATACATATCTCTTTTATTATGTCATGTAATGACCTTAGGGTAAGGTGTGTGATGGTGAGACTTTCATTTAGTGGTTTGGTGAACATGTTTTGGGATTTGATCTACATAATCTTGAAACTCCCCCATAAATGGTTTTTCTCATGCTTTAGTGGATGAATCTATACTTGGACTTTGTCAAGGAAAAATTCAAGTATTTATATCTCCCTCGGATTCTCTCATATATGGGATTCATAGGGTATGATCCTACTGGTCAAGGAAATCACATCCCTTTTCTATGTCAAATAGAATTATCATAACCCCATAATGATATATAAATATTTACGGTCATTGTAAAATGGAAAATTTATCATTATTTATGTCACTTAACAATATATTAAATAAAATCAGATATAACTTATAAAAATCTTTAAAACCAAAGTAATATATGTGTTTTTTATATCTACATTACATAATAATTAAATTATTCATTGAAAATTTGAATTTCATTTATAAAAAATCAGGTTATTATAGAATTATTATTAGATATTGGTCTCTAGGTGATGAAATCATACAATATTTTATCAAGATGTTATATAAAGTATTAAAATGTCATTATATTAATTTCTACAAATAAATGAGTAAAAATAAAATTCCAGAAAATGTTTTTCAAGATGTTCCCAACAAGTGGTGAAGGAATATTAGTTATATTTTTCACCAGATGAAAGAGTTGTTAAGAATTTATACCACATGGAATGTTTGAATTTCATTATAATGTTTTCATAATGTTTTTAATATGAATATGTTGATATGAATGTTCAATGTTACAATAATCACGGTGAAAAAAACATGATTCTCATCGACATTTTACGAATCTTGATGGGGAACGTTGATTTTGAGATCTAATGAAATTTCCTAGGAATATTGGTTAACTCATATATTTTAGGAAGTTTAAATGCTGTAAAATTAATAAATTATTTAGTTGGAGATTAAAATTTGGACTTTAAAATTTAAAATATGAGTTCACACTTCTGCCTATGTATTTAGGGAAACCACATCTTTATAAAGGGGAGAATATGTTCTTTATATTTCATTATTACTCAATTTATGTATGTGAATTATTATAGTTGTGGTTATTATTGATCAAGATAAGTGTTTTTTGGAAGTTTCAGCTATGATGCTTCAGAGAAATTCTAATTTGGGTAAAATTTTCATTTGAAGAGGTATCAGATAGATCATGGGATACCAGACAAACTAAACTCACCAGATAGAGAAATCAATAACATAATAAATAAAGGAATAATTGAAAAGATGATCGAGTACTAGACACAGAAGTAATGGATCTCTAGGATAGAGTAAGGGAACTATTAGAGCATGTATTTGATGAAAAATATGATGAAAGGATTATGTGAACTTTCATTAGATTAAATAGAATCAAACATACAATATCTTTTGGAAGGATGGGAAAAATAGGTTCCTGATGAAGAGAAAGATACTGAATAATCTAGTTTATTTTTTCTATGAATAAGATATAGATTTTTTTGCTTGATGTTAGGTAAGTAAAATTGGTTAAAGAGACGAAAAATGAGCACTATGACATACTACAAAATCAACAACTGGTAAAGGACATTATTATTTCTTAAATGTATATAAGAAATAGGTTAGTGACTATAAACATCAGCAATATAAAGAACCATTGAGGATATAAAAGTTTGATTAGGTCATCACTAGTACAAGAAAGAAGGTAATTTTCAAATCCCTATTCTAAAGTTTAGGGAACCACACTTGGTATAAATATTACTTTATATCCAAACCACTGTATCTAGGAATCACATTATAGTACAGAATCAGTGTAATGGTTATCACCATGCATGGAAAGAACTAGATACTTGTATTGAGTAATGACCCTTGTAATAATATATTGTTCCATTCCTTACATGATTTTATATACTTTCATACACTATGGGAAGGGAATAATAGATTACATATCCTAACACATCTAATAGGTATCGGGATAAATAGTTTTCATTGGTAAAAACATCCCCAACAATAATTCAACCCCACCCCTAGCTCAATGATGAGATTATACTAAAGTTTTCTAATCAATATCAGTATGTGATACGGATAATGGAATATAGAAGAAGTTGGATATAACTCAGTTAGGAACATTGAATGTTATTTATGCTCAAAGAGTTATGTTGAAAGTTGACTATAGAGTTTTTAATTTCCTAATTATAGAAATTGTATCACATATGCATGAATGATTTATGAATATTATTAATAGAATTAAATCTTTGGGAGAGAATTAAATGACTAATGAAAAGGTTATGAAAACAATTATTGATATTTTCCAAAGTAATGGGAGTCACATAGGATGAATATAGTTGAAACCAAACACATAACAAAGAAATGTATTGATGATCACATTGCCACATTAATGTTGTATATGAATCAATTTAAAAGAGATGTTGAGAAAAATAAAATAAATAATGGTGTCTATTTTACTTTTACCTTTGATGTATTAACTTTTGGTTCTCAGAAATACGATCCTAAGGTGGTGAATAAAAAATCTAAATATCATTCAGATTATTGTAATTTGGGAGATAGTGTAGGAGAACTCGCTTAAATATTAAGGAGAATGAATAAGATTATCATATAAAAGAACTTCTAATATATTCAATGATAGAACATAAAATATAAATATTGAATGGAGGATCCTTAAAACACAATATTATATTAGTGAAAGAAACCCATAAACATCAGACTAAATCCTATACAATTAAGGAAAAGGAATAAGGATGGTAAATCATTAAATATGATAGAAAGAAAGGATTTCCATATTATGAATGATAAACTGAGTGATAGAGAAGTCATGTTGTATAATAGTTGTAATAATTTAGGGGATTATATTTGGAAGGTAGATGAATTATATTTTATTATTCCCCAAGATAATATATATTTCATATGAAACATAAATATTTTTAAACCCACTTACATATCTTTCAATTAATTTTTTTATTCCTCATATGATAAAAATTCAACTTCATCAAAATATGTAAATGATATTCCATATATTGAATAAATGACTATATATATGTCATGTCATGAAAATAAGATTAAAAAATTTACTATATACCTAAATTTTTTAAGGAAGGTTTTGTTAAAGAGGAAGATATGATTTCAATAAGTTCTTTTAATTTTTCTAAATTTTCGAAAAATCGTAATAAAAAATATGTTAAAATAACTAAAATAAATAAATGAGAGAGTAAAAAATTTAATTATTTAATTTAATCTATCACTTAAATATTTTAGTTAACTAATGAATTGAAAACCCACTCAGTCTCAATAATTTCATCATAATGTATAAATGAGGTATTTTTTCTTAATTAATAGAATTAGAGATTGAGGAAACCTTTTAATAACATTAATATAAGAATAAATTCATTAAAAAATTGTATGAACAATTAATACCCAAAATAAAAACATATGATTATTTTCATAAAACCATCAGAATATGCTATCAAAATAATTACATAGTACCTAGTTATAAACTCTTCAATACTAAATTTAAGAGAATATTAAATTAAAGAAAACAAATTTCCTTGAAGAAAATTTAATATCTTAGAAATAATAATGATTATATTATAAAATATCTTGTATTTTTAAAATATATAAACATTTAATATATTTTAAACACTAAATTATTTTCTGTTAACATCAATAGATCAAAAAAAGTTTGGGTACCAAAATTTGAGCCTTGAATTTTTTAGAAGTACAATATATATAACTATATATATAACATTTGGTATATTTAAAAATATATTTTATCAATATATGTATAGAGAAATTTTTAAATTTCATAACATAAAAATGCTTAAAATCAAAGAAACATATTTGGATACAATGGTAAATATCAAATCTATGGTTTTGGTAATATATCAATTCTTAATAAGATTTTAATTTACATTTTTTTGTTCTATGATAAAATAAAAACCTCATTACCATTAGACAACTATGTGACAAAGGTCACACTGTGAAATTTTGGAATGATTAATATAACATTAAATGTTCATATGAAGTGTACACATTTTCTATTGAAAGGCATGATAATATTTTAACACTAAATTTAGAAAAAATTAGTAATCATAATTTTCCTTTTCATAGAATGGTAGAATATTTTTCTTGGATTTTTCATAGAAAATTAGAACACTATAATTTTCAATTCCTACATAAGTTATCACATAAATGAGTAGTTTGGAATCCACCAGAACATAAATTTAATTACATTATGGTCCATAACCCTTTCCAATATGGTACAAAATATAATTCATGATTTAAACCGATTGGTGAATTGTCATTTAATGTTGAATTATAGTGTGTGAACATAGGTCTTTTTCTTATCACACAAACTATGAGTACTGGAGGAAGAGAGTACATGTATTATTTAGTTAGTGATTACACTAGATATATACAAACTAATTTTTCAACACTTAAATAATAAGTGATCTATTTTTTCAATTGTTTTGTATCTCATGTTCAATGCATGAAATACCTAAATTTAGTCACTATTAGGAGTGATAGAGGTGGTGAGTTTATAAATAGTAATTTTGAGACATTTTTATTAATAAAGGAATAATTCATAATTTATCACCGCCAAGAACTCCACAACAAAACATAGTAGTAGGAAAAAGAGAAAAACCCCTCAGAAAATTTCATAGAAAATATTGCGTGAATATTCATTTGATAAATATTTATGAGAATAGTCCTTAAGTATTACCTATTACAGAACAAACCATGTTTTATTTAATTTGGTATAAAGAAAACTCTTTATTAATTATTACTATGAAAAAAACCTAAACTATGATACCTCATCATTTTTAGTTAGAAAGTCTTCATTTTGAATAGTAAATATAATAATAAAAAAATTATCCCAAAGATTATAAAGGACCATTTCTTGGTTATTCAAACATTAGTAAGGTGTATCATGCATTCAAAAAGTAGAAACAACCCATTGATGAAATAATGAAGGTCATGTTTGGTGAAACATGTCCATATATAAGTCTAAAATGTTTTAAAGGTACACATCAAGATTTTTATTATGTAACTCTCCCTTTTTATCACCAGATATTTTGTTACATTATTTAAAAAAATTAAATAAACTAGAGTAAATAGAAAAAAATCAAGAATCAAACTTAATGGATATTAGTCCATCGTTAGATGAAGATCACAGTTCCAATATAACAAAAAATCACATAGTCATAAGGAATCATCCCACTGATAATATCATTTTAGAATTAAGAAAATTGGTTGAAAAAAAATTATTATGAAATAAATATGGGAATATTGAATTCTTATCTTAACAAGGACCTAAAATGACAAATTAATGAATTGGGTATTAATGTTATATAATATTTATGCATGTATACATTAACTAGTATGAAAGGAATAAGGATTGAACCTTGGTTGAGTGTCTGAAATATTGTATAGTTATAAGTATAAAATAGTTTTTATGAATTAAATGGGATGAAAATTGTATTATTTTTCAGAATAATGAAATAATAGATACTAAGGGTTATTCTCTAGAATATGGAATATATTATGGGGAAACTTCTTCTAGGGAAAGTAATCTTTAATCCATCTAGATACTTCTATCTTTCATAGTTCATTTTCATTTTTCATTATTTGAAATGGATGTTTAAGACACCTTACTTAATATATATGTTTAGAAGTATGATTATGATGAAAAACCCCTTGTATTGAAAAATATAATTTCCCCATAATATATATTTAATCTTATGAAAACTCATTGTGGACATATACATGCTCTGAGTGATGGGTATGACTGATTATCCACTTTCATTATTAAAAAAAAAAATTAATGAAATGGTTAATACTAATTTTTATCAAGAAGGGACTTAAAGGTAGTATAATTGTTCAAATTTTTTTCATTACCATTATATTTTTCTTAACTAAAAAAAGTCACATATAGGTTCTCAAAAGTTATTTCGAGTGAGTTCGAGTAGAGAATAATGGGAAAACATAATTACATTCATGGCATTTAATTTTTTTAAAAAACTAAAGGGAATAATTTTAACTCAAAATAAATATTTAATATAAATACTTAATTGTTTTGTTTTTAAAATTAATATATTATGAATACTCTAATGTGTACATCTTGTAAATTAGATCTTGATGAATTCTGTAAATGGATTGATAAAAAATTATTCATAGGGGTGATCATAAGACTACTAAACTTAATGACTAGTTAACATATCATTTGGTTTTATTTATTTGATTATGGAACATTCCAAGAAAATCTAAAGGAATCACATCTTAAGGTAATGAAGATTACTTTTTACAATCTTCATGGAAATTTATAACTTGGTTTATTCTATTAATTCAAAAATGATTTTTCACATAAGATTTGTTAAATTTCTAACTTTGAATAATGTAAAACACATTAGAAAAGTGCTTCCAGAAATTATCATTTCATTTCTGTGTTCTTAGTTTCATTGTCCAAATTTAAAAACACTTACTTTAAAATTTCACTAATGAATCTGAATGTGTGGATGTTGGAAGTTGTTGCACTCAACTATTTTGTATGCAACATAATGTTACAGATTTTGCATGGGGATTTACTGAAAATATAATTATTTATTAGAGAATGAGTGTTAACTATATTACTAGGAACCTAGAACATAACTGACATGTAAATCATAAAATCCTAAGTCACCAATCCCTTCAGGATTGAACAGACGAAGTAGATATTATTCTTGAGTTTATCGAGACTGAATATCATATTTTTGATATATTCATTAGACCATTAGATTCTAATATATTTCAATATATATAATATAATATAGGAATGATCGTCGAGAAATTTTTATAATTTTAAATTATTCTTTCAACTGTCTACTAATATTGAAAAAATTATTGATAAAGGGGGATGAAATTCAATGTTATGGAATTGTAATATATTTTTTAGTTACTTTACATCGTCCAAAAAGTATTTTACTAGAATGAAAACTATCATAAGTTACTTTTTTAGTTATGTTTCATAGAATTTAACTTTCATACCATATAGTAAAATTTACTGTTCTATTTAGTTTCATGTTAAATATCTTATTCTCTAATTCTTCATATTATGTATTTTTTATACTCTAGTTCTCTAAAGTTTAATTTTCATTGTTCTGATTCATTTATATGTTATTTTTAAAATAATAGTATAACTATTATCTAATTTTATACAATAATGTATTAAAAATAATGTTGAAATGTGTTATATATATCTCTTAGTATCCTCTTATGGTATTATATTCTATATATAATCCTTAGTATCTATTAATATTATACATTACCCTTAGTAAATTCTTATAAGGGGATTGGTTTTTATTTAGTCTATCTAATGAGTCTATAATTAATTCCATGGAAGATAAAAAAATAATCTTTAAACATTTTCTAAAAATATATTATTTAGAAGAAGATAATCTATAGGTATCAAAAGAGAAATTTTGGATTTTTCATTCTCATTAATATTATTTTCCATTTATGATATCTTTTTGATCTATCCATTGTCATTGATTTCTCTTATCTGTATATATTTTCATGTTATATCTCAAAAAAATATTGGTTTTAACCTTTTCCCTTTTTTTTAATTTTTACTATCTTAAAGGGGGAGAAATTTAATAGAGTCTCAAAGTTTGGTTTAGAATAAAAATGATTTTATCCTTTTTTTAGGGGGGGAATTTAACAGAGTCTATATGTTTTTTTATAGGAGAAACATTTTATCCTTTATTTCATGGGGATATTTTTTAAAATTTTAATTTCAATGTTTTTGAAAGGAGGGTAATTTTATCCTCTATATCAATAATGTGGTGAATTTTATTATATGCATAGAATATTAGAGGGAGTAGCATTTAATAATATTCATCCAATATTAAAAGGGGGATATTTTTTAAAAAAAAAATTGTGTGGTTGCTATTTTATTTACATTAAAGAGTAGAAATTTGGAATTTTATTACTAACCCAATTTGAGTTTTGAGATAATGGTACATTATATCATGGGGTGGTTTTTTATATAGGAATTAGTAATGGATCTTTTCTATTTAATATAAAAATTTTCTTTTCTTTTTTGTTCTGCCCTATGATTTTCAAAAATTGGGAGTTTTTGAGTCAATTACTCTTATTTTCTTTATTTTCTATAATTATATATACACATAATTACGTATATATCTTAATTTATATTGGGATACTTAATTTCCATAAGAGAATAGATTTATTTTCTAAAAATTTAATGTATGGTGAAGTATTCTCAACTTACATGAGATCCTTTAAGTTTAACAACTTCATTGAACTACATTCAACAAAAAGTTTTTCTTTGTGATGGAATACAGAGATAAATTCTGTAGATGATGTAGTCAATATAACATCTTGAAAATTTATTTATGGTAAGTTATTTAGTTCATGTTGTTTTATTTTGGTTTTAGATGTGTTAGATGTAATTTTTAACTTACATAGTTTTAAAATGTTCTTAAGAACCCCCATTTTGTTTTTCATTTATTAGTACTTTAACTGAAAAATAAATAACTTTTCAATTTTTATTTTGAACATATGTTGATCTTGGAGTCTACATAAGGGTAAATTACTTCTACCTATATAAACGCTGGTATTTTTGTAGTTCATATAGGTAGCATTGAATTTTTAAGGGTTACATAAGGGTAAACTATCCACGACATAAGGGTAGGATTAAGTTTTAAATATTTTTAAGGGTTATCTAGGAAACCTTATACTCATGCAAAGGTATGCTGGTGTTTCTATATGTTATGTAAGGGGACACCCTTATTTTCTAATAACATGTACGGGTAACCCTAAAACTACGCGAATGTAACTACATCATTATAAATCTTACTAAGGTAAACCTAGTACCCTCATGTGATGGTTATAAGCTATATAAGGGTAAAACCAATTTACCCTTATACAGTGTCGTTTTAGGGGGAAATGTTTTTAAACCCATGTTTTTATTTATCATTCCCCATAAAGCCTCTATGAAAAAATTTGATGATTCAAAAATACTAAAATAAGAGGAATTTAATCTGTATCATTTTTAAATACGGTTACATGTGTCTTAAAATATTTTAAACCTTTCTCATTAAATATTCGATTAAAAAATAATCAAATAGTGACATTAAGGTGGGGATTTTAATTCTGAGAAAAAAATGAATCCTATATTTTCAAAACTACTCAATTATTTCTTATCTAAATTTTTTTATATCATCTTGAAGAGGTTTATGGTTTTCTAGATCTTATATAAAGGATATCCAGTTCCTTTGGCTCATTTCCTATTATCCCATATGGAAAAAGCAACTAAAGGGTGTAAGAAGTTATATTTCCTTAGATATTGTGTGTGGACAGTATCTTGTTACTTTGGGTTCCTCTTTCACACTAGTTGGTAGATACCATGTGGTTATTATTGATCTTGATAATGATGTATGTGTATTAATCATCTCTATTTTTAATTAAATCTATGATTTATTGTTCTTTTATCTTGTGTTTTTTATTTTTTTGATTGTAACCACTTATATCTAGTAGGTATATTAAATATTGATGATTGATTGTGCTTTTTTTAAAAGGTGAAAAGTGGATTTTGATATGAAATGTTTTAAAATTAATTTTAAAGGAATATACTCTTATTTTATAGAATTGATATACCTAGCTTGATTTGGATAAACTCATTGAATTATTTATGATAATTATTTCCAAATAAAGAAAAAGGTGTGGTTTAATATTGGTTTGATTATTTGACCCTTTTCGAAATGATGCTTTTATATTTATTATTTATTAATGTGTTATGATTTTTATATGGTTTTGTAAATTAATTTTTAATGCTTTGAAATTATCAATATACCCAATAGAATGTGGAATCACCCATTTTGAACTCTAAATAATTTATTCAAAAATGGAAAACCCATAATATATACACATTTTTATATAACTCAAATGATGGATTCCTGAATTAATGAAATGAAATTTATATATTATGTTTGATTATTTGAATTTAAATTGAATTGAAATTCATGATAAAGGGTAATATTAATATTTTTTGTTCATAGGTGTGAGAATGATTTATGATTCATTTCGAAAACATGATGATATTATATGATTTATGGATTGATACTAAATTTTAAATGATTAAATAAATTTACATTTCATGAGAATAACTAGGATGTTAGGTGATGTTTCAAGGTAAAATTTTCCACTAGTTTATAATTATACTCTTACTAGTGTCCTTAAGAGAGAATTAGGTAAACCAATTGGATTTCCCATCAGTTATACCATCATAGGGAAAGACTGAGTGTTTGGGAGAGGTCAACTGATGTTCTTATTAATTTTCAGTCAATAGAATTATTTCATTGAAGTACAAAATGACTCTATTCTATATTGTTCTCTTTTATCACCATCAATTTCCATAATTATGATTTATGATTATTTTATGAGGTATTATTATTTGGGAAATAATGACATGATATCATATATTAATTAATGTTCCTCTAAAAAACTATTTAAAAAAAATCATGGTTGGTTTTTATGAGAAAATAATTTTTTTTTTCATTTGGAAAGTTCCTTATTTATGTGAAATTTGGGGTTTTCAAGGAAACTTTTGAAACATGTTTAATAAAAATAAAACATGGAAGACCTATTTCATATTCTTAGTTTCAAACCTATATGATATATCTTATCCTTTCAAGTGTTATGTGTGGGTTTACTAGGTGGTTACCTATAAGGCTTTGAACTCAGTAATATATATTTTAGGTTTAATAGGTTTCTCAACATAGTGAATATTACTATATCTTTGGGATCACAATTTTATAGAGATACATGTGGTGTTTCCTCACTTTTATATAGAAATTTATGTGGATTTTTAAATTTTTTATTATCTACTATATCATCCATCAACCTTGTTATACTGGTAGTTATATCTTTTAATTTTGGATATCTTTTTTTTCATTTTCCTTCCATTGTATATTTGTATACATTTTTAGGTTATGGGGGAAATAATTATTATATCATTATTTTTGATACTTGGATACCTATCATTTTTATGTGGGTATCGAGAATACCTTTCAGGCCAGTTGTAGATTAATTCAGGTTATGATCCAGATGGTATCTTGGTCTAGTTCATTACAACTGGTATCAAAGGAGTTTTTTTACTTTTTGTTCTTGGATTTCTAGTATTTTTAATGTTATACTATCATAATTCAAATAGTCTTCCACATGAGGGTGCTGAATCACTATCCATTTGAGATTATTCTTGCATTACCAAGGTTGTCTGGAATGAGTAGGTGTCAAATTTGAGCTCAATACTCAAATATTTTGGAGACATTTAGAGATTTGTTAGTTCTTATTTGTAGTGTATTGATTTCATGAATGTTTTGGATAATTGTGGGAGTTATAGTTAATTAATATGGATGCATGATTCGGTAAATTGTTTAAAAAACCATGTGTAGACCATGAAACTTACTTTAGTTTACTTTAAATGGAATTCACATTATTGGGACACTTTATACAAAACCATGAGTCCAAGACATGAATAAATGATATTTCATAGTATATTTAGGTTTTTCAAATCTTGTTTTTTATGTTATATTTAAAAAATAAAATTATAGGGTTTTTTGGAAAATAGTTGATATTTTATTGGAATTTTCAAAAAAGAAATATTAAATAAAAAATGGTGTTTGAATTATGGTTCGTTAAAATATATTTTAAATTTAAATGATGAGATAGTTTTGGAAAACCATGAAAATTATTTTGGGAACGGAATAGAGTTATTTCTATTCCTAAAAGTATCATGTGATTATAATAATGTTTGATTAAAAAAGTGTAACTAGATAGGTATAAAATGTTTTAAAGAATAGTTTATAAATTATTTTGATCAGAAGACCCATTTTCCTTGATAAATTTTCAAAGGTGTGAAAATTTTGTTTTAATAAATGGTGATTATGTTTTCAATATATTTTTATATAATCCTCTTTGATTAAGTTGGTGAAATTATTTTTTAATGAATTTTATATATGGGAATCGTGGTTTGGATTTTGGTAAGTGTTGGATTACTATTTTTTGTAAAATATTTTTTTAATGTTATTTTTTATTTGTGTGTTCTATCTTGTGAGAATTGACTACTAATGTTTGTTTTAATGAGTTTGTTATTATTTTTTAGAGAACTCCCCCATTAAAATTTAATAGAGACTTTGGTTGATCAATATTCTCTTTTAATTTTTTCTCTGTCAGCTACAGACTTAGGGCCATATGTCCTTCCTCACATGCCCCAACGTGAGGATTACAATTGTGGATTCCAAATCCAAAATACTCTAAAATTATTTGAAATATGTGATTATTGGGAACTAGTGATGTGGATGGAGATGATTGATGATATCTACACCAACATGAACTTCTATAATCTCAAAATTATATGTTTTCAATAATCTTTATCAAGATTTTGGGTTGGATGTGGTGAATGTTTTTTAATCAGGATAATCCATAGAATGGCCATTCTTAGGTAGCTTTAATAGAGTGTATCTGATGAGAATTCATTCCTTATTCAGTGATGGTGTCAAATTCTATATATTTTTTTAGTATCAAATAAAAAATAAAATGGTTTTGGATTATTCTTTTCATTTTATCAAGTTGGTGTCATATCCTCCCCATTTGGAAATATATTACTATCTAATGGTGTGGTGTTTCTGGGATGTCCTTCATCCAGGATTATTATTGGTTGTGTTCAATCTGGTCCTTGGATCTTATAGTTCATTATTATTCATTATTTCAAGGTTGAATAAAACATGAAGATTGAACCATAGGAATTGAAAATTTCTCTTATTCATAGGTTTGATGGAGGAATATACAAGTTAGACCCATTATTTAGTGGAATATAAGAGAAAATGTATTTTTTTTGTCGAATTCCTTAGGAAATAATCACTTGGATTTATACCAGCATTGAATGAAGGGCCATTTAATGAATATTTATAAGAATCCACCTAAAACATGTCATTTTTTGGAAATATTAGTCATCTTCATTAGATCTACAATATTTTTTGTATCTCAATAAGGTAGGGAATCTTTATCTCATAAGGTAACTACAGTACAACTATATGATTCACAAAAATATGTGTTCATCCACAGGCCTTAGTGTGAATCCTTTCAAGTAGTGGTAGATCTACTGGTGGAAGTCGACGTTGGTCCAAATTTTGATCCCGGTGTCGGAGAAAATATAATTTCAGTTTCCTTTGATGTAGTTATTTTTCTCATATGGACCTCGCGACATTAAAATTTGTCATTATAGATTCCATCGTTTCTCATTGGTGATACTTTTTTTTCTTGTAGGATTGTTGGATTATAACTTAGTGAGGTAAAAATATTCCTTCATATACTTCCATGTTTACTCATGCTTGTGTTTTTTTAATATTGGGGTTGATGAATTTGAATCTAATAGAGATTTAATAAGATGTCAAGATCTCCAATATTTAATTTATACTATTGGAAGTTTTTTATTTCTCTTCTTTGAGAATTAATTTTACATGATATGGTGAACATAGTTTTTGGATTTTTGGTTTCCTCGATCATGAACAATCCATTATCAGTTGTATCTGAATATGGATGTGCATTGATCTATTTTTTAATTCCTAGTGTGAGTTATTATTTGTTTGAACTTATTTTATTTTAATATGACCCATTTTTGTTCATTTCCTCACATTATACTCTACCCATTCCATATGGATTGTTCATTGTTTTGAAAATGCATGTTCCTTAATGATTATTTATCTCTTATGTTGTGGTGTTAATGAGAGCTCTGTATTGGTTTAATGGTTATTTTTCCTTAATGAACATAGAAGATTATATGTATGTGTTGGGGTAACTAAGAGTATTTTTTACGATGATCTGTGTTTTTTATTAGATTTATCCGAAGTCAGTGTTCCGTGAATGTGGCCTTAGGTTCCCCTCGCTTGAATTAATTATAGACTATGTTTTTCTCAATGGGACTTGTTTCAATCTGATGCATTTCCAATTATTCTCTTTCATTATTTTGTGTGACTATTGAGTTCTTATTTCTCAACATGGTGATATTTTTGGGACTTAATTTTTTATCAAGATGTTTTACGTTGTCATGTATTCTTCTTTAGAGGTTCCTTAATTGTTTAGTAGTTTATTTCTCATTTTTGAGTAGTAAATGGTTGTTACATGGTTTTTAAAGGTTTGTTTCATGGTGAGTCCTCATTGGATAGTTTTCATCCTACCCTTAATTAGTTTATCAAATTTATATTGAAGGATCATTTTGTGGAGTGAACCCTTGGAAATTTTATTTTCAATACTCGATTTCTTCCATGGTATTGTTGGAATCCTTCCATGTTGTCATCAATGAAGTTGACTATTTATATACATTTGTATTATTTAGATTTGATGGTGTAGTTATGGTTGTCTTCTCTCTCTAATATTTATTATCTAACATCCTTGAGGTTTTCTTGGGAGAAAAACCCTATATATTTAAGAGAATTGTAAAAACCCAACCTTTGATTTCAAGTACATTCTTCAGTTCATGTTGTTTTCATTTAGTTTCATTATGGTCGGGGGTGATTTTTAAATTACTTATTATTTTAATTTTCATGAGATCCCCCATTTTTTATTTAATTTATAGGTCATTCAAGTGGAAATTAAATAATTTTTAGTTTTAATTTTTACCTTATATAGGGAATGGGGTATATTTAAGGGTAAATTCCTTCTACCTATATGCATGATAGTTTTTGGGTCTTTGGTAAACGTAAATATTTCTCTCAAAACATGTGTTTTGTTTAGGAATCACTATTTCAGAATAGTTTCTAATGGATTTTCTTATGGAATCAGAAACAACCAATGGTTATGTATCTAAAGGGACCTACTTTCCAAAGGCATATTCTCATTAAAGATTTTAACCCATGATGATTAAGAACATATATTGGCCTATAGGATGTGATTTCGGGCTCATCTCACCCTTTCTAGGGGAATTATTGTCTACTATAATAGTCTCTTATAGAATTAAGATATGTTCAGGAATCCTTATTAATTTACCAGGTGTAATATAGGTTTCCCTGGATATTTGAAATCAATTATAATCATATATGGAAATCATAATCATTTGTATGTATTCGAGGTTCATCATTAATGAAGATATCTATATTTATTTGTGGTTCTCCATCAATGGTATCCTCTCATTTAAAACATAGGGATTATTTGGTCGTTATTATGACAATGCTAGTTTTTAAGCCACATAGTGGGGAAACTCTTGAATTTATGGTCATCCAGGTAGAGAAAATTCACTCTTGAATTTATTATCATCTAGGGAGATAGAAATTTACTCTGGAGTTTATTCTCATTTAGGTAAACATTGGTTACTCTTGAGTTTATTGTCATCCAAGGAGAAAAAAAGTTACATTTATTTTGGGATCGAACCCATAGGTGGACTTCATATGTATCCTTGTGAATGGAATCATAACCCCAGTAGTTTAGTTCTGATTAATGGGAAATGTCATATCTTTTATGTTTGTGTGATAAGGACCCAACCACACAATTTAATGACATTTAGGAGGGAAATCTAGGTGAAGGTTCCTAATCAATGCTTGATGTGCGAATTATTCTCAAGAAGCCTAATGAAACTGGAAAGGATATACATTTACATGTTGGATTAGACCCTGGTGGTAATGTGGCTGAAAGATAACAAAGTTTATTTTTGGTGTTGGGATTGATCCTTTGGGGGGATTTCTACGTATCTCATTAGGATGGGAATCAAATCCCATGTAGTTCAATATGTCTCGCAGGGAAATATATCCCTTTTGAGAGAAATAGGTTGGGGCTCACTCCTAAAAAGAATGCTCTTATAACAGATTTCACGTGAGATGTATTAACTCATAGAGATTTAGGGGGATTAATTTTAGGCTTATTCCAAAATAGAATTCCCAGATTAAGAGAATTAGAATTTGACTTTTGAAAAGGATTTCTAGGGATCTCAGGCCTTAGGTGAAGGCTTTAAACGTATCCTAGTTACGGTGGTAATCAAGGATCTTGTAGTACATTCCTTCAGGTAGATTTTGAGATATTTTCAATCATTATAAACCTATAATCCCACATGAGTCATGTTTAGTGTGAGAAATAAGAGGATGTGAAATATTCAACGAAACACGCATGATTTCTCCACCATTGATGGAAGAGGTGGGGCATATGGCAGAAGAGATCGGTGCACCAGTGGGAGAGGTTGTGGCTATAGTGGAAGATGCTGAAGCAATGAACCTTCCCTCTCTTCACATTATATTATATTAGGGCCAAATGTAAGGAAGGAGTAAAGGTGAAAGAATTAAAGATGAGGAAAACTGAACCCACTCACATGAAATAAAGTGGAATTACACTAGGATGTTTATCCTAAAATGGGTCCCATAGTGGGGAGGAAGACTTCTCCATTGTCCAAAATGAGAAATAACTATGATCCTTACCCTCCCTGCAAGGTATAGGAGGCTCCAAGTATTAAAGATGATAAGTGAAGGACATAGTCCTATCCTTGACATCCCAGATCTGGAACTTCTAAACACTATCCCTATGGTAAGGGTCTATGTGACCACTAATATCCAAATCCACAAACACCCTGAAGAACCTTACCATCTTGAAGGGAAATCATGAGAAACCCCTGACCATAGATATCCAAATCCAAATGGGAGAAATGAAGATGTTCATTTCCCTAAGAATTGGTAAATTAGGAGGACTTGGTGAGGGTTTCAACATAATCTCTTTTAAGAAAGGGATCCAACGAAGGAGAGTCCCTTCCATGAGTGGCTTTGAAGGAGGCTTCAAGAAAGGCTCAAGAAGGATGAAGGGGTGAGGAGAACCAATAAAGGGTGATAAAGTTAGTTACACATAGGTATATAGGGCACAAGTAGATGTGTTAGAATTGGTTTCACCTTAGGTAACAAACCACCTAGATTACTAGACATGGACGAGTCTTGTCTTAATCCTCCATTAGTATTTACATGTATTTCCTAAAGTGGGTGCACAAATTATTATTTGAATAAGGTTGGTCGCACAAGTGTTCTCAAATGGGGGGGGGGGTTGGGTGAATTATTAATGCAACTGTTGTTAATTTTTAACACTTTGAGAATATAATTCTCACTATCCCACTTTAATTCACTCACTTTCGGTGTTATGAAACTTCAATGGAGGTTTTAGAGGACTTGGATGAAGCACTAGGGTGGTCAAAGTAGCAATTGGGCTTTAGGGAAATTATTCCATCCAAAGGAAGCCCACAAGGGTCTATTTATATGAATATATGGTACCCTAAGAGATGGTGACTTAGAACACAAGTGATGAGGTGGCGTGAATGTTAGGGGCGCGCAAGTACTTGTGTGCCGCTAGTGATTTAGGCTACCTTAGGAGAACTCACATTTGATCCTTTGAAAATCATAAAATTATTCATATATATTGTCCTCATTTTTCTAAGGTATTTCCCTTCTCCACTCTTTCATCCATGTGATGAAATGGAGTGTCAACATTACAATTGTTTTTTAAGGAATGTAGGGAAAAAAGTATCCATCCTATGGGGCCTGCACCCCTACACCCCTACTTTGGATCAATGTTGGGCTTCAGTCCCATCCCTTCAGGATGGTGCCTTCATTACCATCACTGACCCCAATGAAAAATGTAGTTTCCCACCATGAAAATTTATATCCTATTCAATGACATTTTATATCACACCACATGAAAATATAATCTTCTCTTTCTTCCCATATAATGATGTATTTCAACTTAAACATAGCATTTACTATCTAAGTAAGGCTCAAATCATCAATTTTGCAGAGATGTTCATGGAACACATTTCATGTTTTCTACAATAACCTTGAATTTATAATGATTTTTAAGGGTAAAACCAGCACCACATAAGGGTGGGGTGATGTTCCCATTAATGTGGAAGGGTCATCCAAGAAATCTTCTACTCGCATAAAGGTAATATAGTGTTTCAATGCACTGTGTGAGGGTGCGACCTTATATTCAAAGTATGAATAAGGCTAACCCTAAAAAAATTTAAAGGTAATTACTAATTTTCAAAGGTTATATAAGGGTAACGTAGTTCCCACACGTTCTAGTTATGAGTTGCATAAGGGTAAAACCAAATTACCCTTATACCATTCCCTTTTGGAATAAATTTGTTTAAAAATTTATTTTCTTTTCTTTTTCCCCAATATTCCACTTTAAATCCATTTATAAATTTTAAAATATTGAAATCATGGGAATTTAATTCTAATGATTAATTTATTTTTGTAAATCTTACTTTAAAATATTTTAACCCTTCTTCATTCTAGATTCAATTAAAAGGATAAATAAAATAGGGATTTTAATTTTGGGGTTTAATACTGTGATCCAAAACACCGCATTTATTTTTAAAATTACTCAAATGTTTACTTTTATTTATTATTTATATCCTCCCAATGAGAGTTTTATGCATTCATCCATTATAGAAGGATATCTGGCTCCTTTAGAACATTTCCAATTATTTCTTACTACAAAACTAATAGAAGGGTGTTGGAGGTTGTTTTTTTCTTTATACATTGTGCATGGAACTTATTGTCTCACTATAGTTTCTTCTTACTAACTAGTCGGTGGATCCCATGTGGGTATTTTTTATCTTGGTGTTATGGTAGGCTTCTAAATCATCTCCACTTAGAGTTGATTCTATGATTTCTTATTCTTTCATCTTGGGTTTTTGTTGTCTTCAATTATTTACACTTATATGTAATATCTATATCGATGATTGATGATTTATTGATCTTTTGATAAAAGTGTAAAATTGGTATTTTAATATTAATTGATGTGAAATATGTTTTAAAGGAATATACTCATTTTTTTGTTAATTAATATTCCTGGATGGATTTTAATAAATTACTTGAGTTTATTATGATTATTATTTCTAAAATAATGTGAAAAGTGTAATTTTATAATGATTTTTTTATCCACTTTAAAATGATGATTTTAAATTTAGTATTTATTAAATTTATATGTATTATAAAATGTTTTAAAAATATCCATAAAATACTTTGAAGGCCTTGGTATACCAATTATAATGTAGAAATTATTTTTTGGATCTTTAAATTATTTCATGCAAACTGGAAATCCCAAAGGACATTGCCCTTTTATGTAATGGAATTGATGTATGCTTGAATGAATGAAAAAAAATTTCCCATATAAGGGTGATGTATTTAGATGAAATTTATTTTGTTGATATTCTTGATAAAGGGTAATGTTTCTAAATAGAATTATTATGTGTGAGAAAGATATGAGGTTTTTTAATGTGTTGATGTGATTTGATTTATGGTATGATATTACATTTAAATTTATAACCTCTATTTAAATTTCATGAGAAGAACTAGGTTATTGTAAAGGAGGTCAAGGTACAGATGTATTGTAGTTTAGTTTTATTCTATGACTAGTGGAATTAAGTTATACATCGATCAACCTAAATGATTAACCCTTGGTTAGTATAGGAAAGAATATATGACAACCCTACTTTTATTACAAACTAAAACATGATTTATTACATAAAAATTCACTTGATACAACAAAGAAGATTGAGATTTTTAGTGTCTTTGGGGCTTAGGATCATTACATAAAACTTAAAACATGAAATGCAACATCATTATTGAAAACTTCCTTTATACGACCACTACATTCCCTCGTACTTAGCATTTCATGGGATAACCTGAGGACATGCATAAGAAAAGGGTGAGCTATAAAGCCGAGTAAGGGAGTACACATGGAATAAGATGAGGAGTACATTACATGTTAGACAATAGGAATATCAATATATCATTGGAGAAACATGAACATAAAGGCATGATAAAGCATGATAATCATAACATAGAAATGTAGCAACAACACTTAACATGGAATTAGAATGAGCCAAGGCTCATTGCACATGGAGCATGAGTAAATCCTCATTGCACATAAAGCATGAGTAAAACCCAGTTTCACTTGAATTAGAATGATTCAACCCTCATTACACATGACGTATCATGATACTATACTTTACCCAATGCATTGGATCTCTATAAGGGCACACCCTTCTTAAACATTTCATTTCATGCATAAGTGTGCCACATGGATCATAAAACATGGATTCATTAAACATAATAACTTATTATACGATAAAGGAATCTGGAAATAATAAATGAAAATTTATAAAAAATAAGTAAATGTGCATAAATGCGAATACCCATGATGGAGAAATGGGCATGGTATTCACTACATAATGGCATTGCCTTAGAAAATCAGTGTGATTTCGGCAGCGTAACGGCATGACATAAGAATTCATAAAAAAGGTTGATGAGAGATAAATGGGTTCCTCATCATATTTAAATTTAATGGACAGTAATGAGGTAATATAGATACATGTACCAAAAATTGTAATGTAATTTAGATTCATGATACAAAAGTATTGCTTGAATGTAAATGAGGAGAGAGAAGTTCTTTATGGAATTTCGGCATAGTAACGGGTGTACATGGGAGGAATTTAATGAGAGAGAAAGGGGTATCCCATCATTAAAACATAAAGAGAAAAGTATAAGGGAGGTTTTAAACCAAACCCCAACATTCATAATTGTAATTAAAAGGGAAAACAACTTAAAAAAATTGGACAAAAATGAGAAAGGAAGAAAAAACCCTTACTTGGAAGTGTGCTTCCAAAGGCTAGAGAGAGGCTTGTGAGAGGCTTCTTGGGAGCTTGGGGAACCTTGGGAGGATTCTAGAAAGAGTAGAGCAGAGGTTTGACGAACTCCAAAGGCTTTGAGTGAGGAGGAAGTGGGAGCTTGGGTGGGTTTATATAGGAAAGGTGAGGGAATTCTTTATTATTTAGGTTTGGGACCCCTTATATTAAATTAATCCAAACCACAAACCATCCCATGGTTTTTGGAAAAGAGAAGAGGAAAAAATATTTCTTAAGGAAAAATTCCTAAATTCTTAAAAGAATAGTGTTGCTTATGTGGAGGTGAGTCACACTCCCATGGAAAACAATTTAAAAAGACAAGGTGTTTAATAAGTCTTGAGGGGTCCATTAATGCTTTGAAAAGTAAGTCAAAAAACCCAAAATCACATTATTTTAATGGTAAAACATATATTGTATGAACATAAATCTTATAGTATTTTATGACATCACTATTGGGTCATTATGATGTCATAAAACACATTATATATTTAAAAGGTATTTAATTTTTACCCAAAATTTTGACTGTCTCAGAAAATTATGAAAAATTCACCATTGGATATTTTCGATGTCCTAATTCCAGAAATAGAATTTATTTTATCTAAATAATTTTCTAAATATATTAATTTTAAATTTTAAAATAAAAACTAACATTTATCGAAAATTCACGTGTTTTGACAGAAATGGCTTTCAAACCTTAATAAAAATTACAATTGCATTCATAAAATTATAAGATCATTTATATTTAATAAAAATTAATTTAATAATAATAATAACATTTTATTAAAATATTATTTAATTCAAAATTCCCTTAATTTAATAAAATATAATTCTTAATTAAATAATAACTAAAACACTATTTCTACTTTAAAAACTATTTAATATGTATCAATAATGACAAGAAAGTATATTCATTATTATATATAAAAATAATGTACATAAACATAGTACTATTTATTTGTTACATAACCCCTTAAAACATCCACATAAGACCTAAGGTTAAGGTTTGTGATGGTGATAGACTCTTGGGGTGGCTCGGATAACATCGCTCGAGTGGTAATTTCTATCAACTTCCACTTCTCCTGTAGATGGTCCCGTTCGAGCTTGACATGATGAAGCTCAGCTTGGTCTTGGTCAAGAGAAAATCCCAAGGATGTCACCTCTTTTCCGAGCTCCGACAAATGGGCTTTGTATGGGGAAATTCTATTGTATGAGGTCATCGCTTCTTTTGTCTGAGTAAATTGGATTTGTTAAAGTCCTATATTTATACTAATCATGTGATCACTATTCAATGGCTATATAAGAAACAATAAAAATTCTTATCATAAAACCAATGAAATTGACATTTTATATAAATATAAAGATACATTTATTTAGATCAATAGGGATTTCCATTAATGAAACTTTGGGTCGTTACAGAATAAGACTAGGTTTTTGGGTGAGGCTAACAGATGTGTTGATTGATTTCTAGCCCATAGACTTATTTTATCTATGACCATATCGAATATATTCTATTTTATTTTATCACATATTGTTTCCATGAGAACTATTTTTGAATATATTCCATGGTATGATAATTTGGAAAATGATAACATGATATCCTATGTTATTTAACACGCCTTAAAAAAATAAAACTAAATTTTTTGAATGTTTTGAAATGAGAAAAAAAATTGTGGTTTCATTTGAAAAAAATCTTTTTTTGTAATAAATTGAGGTTTTAAAGGAATATTTTTATACCTATTTTATTAAAATAAAACATGTAAAACCTATTTTTTATCCTTATTTTCCATCCTAGATGATATAGAATCTCTATTAAGGTGTTATTATTTAGGTCAATAGGTGGTGACCTATTGAGCTTTTACATCATGCTAATATATCACAAGTTTAACAGGTTTCTCAGTGTAGTGGACAATCCAATATCATTGGGTTTGTTCTTTGATGGACGTATATATTGCATTGTCTCACTTACACATAGAAGTGTTGTGGGTTTGGTATCTTTTATTTTTTTCAGTTGTATCGGCCATCAGCCATGTCAGGCAGTCAGTTGTATTGTATAATTGATGATATCTTTGTTTGTTTCAAATTTTATTATGTTATTTATCTCTTTATGTGTGTATTTTTTAGGAAAAATCATTTCCATCATATTCTTTTTGATACCTTTGTATTTTTCACTAGCCCCTGGGTATTGTGAATTCCATTTAAGCTAGTGGTGGATCAATTCTCAGGTTGGTTAAAATGGTATACCAGGTTAGTTCATTATAGTCTTAGATTACAACCATCAAATGATAGATAAATTGATTTCATTTCATTGAAACTAAACTTAAATAACAAATAATTTGACCATTGGAGTTCATTTTATTGACATCAATAAATTCGAACCATGTATTTAAGGATCACAGTTGATTGTGATAAAAATTTATCTGGAATAATTTCATATGATCGAATTGAACTCTACAACTTCATATTTCATTGATTTCTTAAAAAAATTGGTGGTTATTTCTAAATGTATCCATATATTGAATATTTAATTTAAAATCTATTAGGACTTTTTTTATTGTAACTGGTTTTCCAATCATTCAGAATTAAAGATCTTTCAGGATAGAAGTTTGTTTGTCTGATCTAATTGGTCAAGAGATTCCATGGATAATAAGACATATCCATTCTAACTGGATTATAGTTGATGAAGTTCTTGGGACTTGACATTATGTTCGAGCTTTTTATTTTTGGATTCCATTGATCGGAAGAAAAAAAATTACATGACACTTATTTTGAGGAACTTCTTGGTGAAGAGGTGGGACACCTAATATAATGTTCAAGATTCCCATGGTGCTTTAAATTAAACAAAACATTTCATAATAATTTTAATAGTTTGGTAATAAATATACCTTAACAAAATTCATATTATAATCTAGTACTCCATGATTTCTTTTTAATATTTCATTTTTTTAATTTTTATTATTCTTATTACATTAATCATATGGCGGTTATTATTCTATAGCATTATTATGTTCTATTTTTACTGTATTTTATCAGTTAATCATCTGACATTTTCTATAATTAAATTCATTTTCTTTATGTTTTTACTCATTATGTTTTACTAAGACTGAATTTTATTTGATCAAATAGTGTGACTTATGATCACCATACAGATCAACAGGATGAATATGTAGTTTTTTATTGTTCACTAAAATTCACCTCACTCTTTTAGTGTTCTATATCTTCTTTAGTAAGGACAAAAAAGGGAGACCTCAATTCAAAAAAAAAACTCTAACATTTAATTTTTACAAATAACAATAAAATTTAATATTAATTTTAAGACTAAAATAATAAATCAAATCCAAGGTTATATGAAATAAACTATATTATTTTTCATACTTATCTAGTATCAATAATATGGATGGTATGAAAATTTATAAGATTAAATTTAACACTTTAAATTAATGAATTCGGATTTTCAAATCACATAATAAATTTATATACCTTTATATTGAATAAAATTTAAAATAAAATATGAATTTGTAAAATAATTAGTCTGAGATAAGCATATTTATTAATATTTTATAAATAAATTTATCTTGATAAATTTATTTTAATATTTACCTTTTAATCAAAATTTAGTGTTTCCCAATGTGTTATCATTTAACCATTTCATAATATAATGGTAATCATAATTCCATGGAATAAACAAACATATCACGTTAAATTAAAATTTTAAATGGTAAGTTCCCCTTTAGAAAAATGCCATGGTCAATTACAACATAATATTCCATTTAGTAATTTATTTTGGAGGGAATTACACTAAATTAAGTATAGTGTAAAACAATAACCCAAACCTATAAAATAATATGATCTCTCTATTTGTTTGGAAATAAAGAAATAATTAAAGAACATCATACATTTTCAATGTTATTTTAAATTTTTCCATTATCTTCCACAAAAGATAAATAACCATCACTAAGAATTAGTTAATAGGCTTCTTCCTCTTACATTATCCAAGTTATGGATGAATCTTCCAATGTTTGGAAAAATGAACTCATCCTAATAATTTTCTAGAAAAATGTTTTAAAGGTTAACTGGAAAATAGGTAAAGAGATTTTTTGATTTAAGGATAATTTTATGATAGAAATCATACACACTATATCCTGGTATTGGCACCTTATATAGGCACCAATGGGGAATAAATTTACCCCTAATTATTTTATAATAGTTTTTAAATAATGGTGAAGGATACAAAATTTTTTTAACCTATTGGAATGAATAATGAGTTATCTAACTCGTAAAATATTTAATATTTTTTCATCAAGACTATTCTAAATTGTCATTGTTTGATAATAAATAAAATATGATAAAATGAATTAGTGGAATAAGGTTTATCCATGTGATATCAAATATCACATAAACCTACCATGCACAACACTATAATTTGTGTCCTTCACTACTATTATAAGAACCCAGATCTTCATTTAAGATATGGATCTTTATTTCTCGTTATTTTGAGAAAAAAGGAAGATTTTGAAATTTTCTATGTGCACTCCGTATACCCAGTTTCCATGCATAACCATGTGCTGGATGTGTAATGGTCGTGTACATGGCCGTGTAGGTGACCTGGCAGACTTCCTAAAGTAGGGTCCCATTGTGGCCAGTACACAGCATTTAAATTAAATGAACATGCCATGTACTTTTCTATTTATTTGATCGATTGGATCAGAGTATCATCTCATCTCTATAACTTCTTTCTTCTTACTGTGTATCGTACAATAGAGTGACGTATGGCGGAAAATCTTAGAGCTCTGCTTGATCCTCCATCTGTGCTCTGATTGAGAAGTCGTTGGGTGCGTTTTATTCCCACCGACGAGTTCTCTTTTTCCATAGAGACTCTCTTCTTTATTTCTCCTCTCTAGAGAGTTATTCAAGGTGGAAATTATTTGACCTTTTTATATATCTACAACGTTCTAGGCCAATTCAAGGGCTGAAATTTGAGAATATTCACCGTACCACATTGAGGTAGGTGGTTTGTTACTTTGTTAAATTTTCTTTGGATTTTATATGATTAATGTGTTTAATACCCATGTTGCGATATTGCGTATTTTGGATTTTGACCATGTTTAATACAGGATTTGGGTCAATTGATTGAATGAGGGTTCTTTCCTATGAATTATTTTTCATACCCTAGTTTATGGAACACCCCATTGGTGTGTTCTCTTATTTAACTATTATTGTCTATTTGGCCTAGGTTTCATAGGAGGCATACCGAGTTTCCATGCCTTGATATGTTTAGGATGGATTTGATTGGTTATATGTGATTCATGATATTATTCATTGATTAAAGTTGATCCATTTAATAGTTTTAATGGAATAGATATCCTTTAATGTTGATAATGTGTTTGACTAAAGTTTATCCATGTAATATATTTGATTTCATGTAGAGCCTTTAATGATTGTTTTATGCGCACTGATCTTCCTTGGACCATGATATCTTTGGACCAACAAAGCTGTGGGGGTTTCCATGTTTATTTACATAGGACCTTGAGAGCGACTATGTATATTTTGACCTAGGGGATTTTGACGGTGAGATATACTCGGAGTTCCTTTATGATTATTTATACTATGTTGACCTAGGGTGGAATTGACTGTGAGAGCTACTCGGAGTTCATGTATAATTTATTGATGTCATGTGGACACATGGGTATTTATTCTGAGAGATTCCAAGGGGATATTTGAAATTGATTTTTTTGTTAAAACAAGGGGGATAGCCCATGAGAGCTTACCAGAGGTTTGTTATGAATGATTTATTGTTTGTCGGTGACGAGTCTGAAAATCCAAAGTAGAAGCTTGGACTCAGTCTTACATGTTTGTTTAGATGGTCTTCTATGATATCTATTGTTACCACTATATAGTGGGAAACAAATCTTAGGATATATCATGAGGTTTCATTATTAAATGGATTGACTAATTAATAAATGAAAATGAATGTAATTGAAAACTGTATGATTGTTTACTTTTGAGTACTTCCATGTTTATTACTTCATTTTTACATATTACCTACTATATATATTCACTAATAGTTAGACACAGATAATTTTGAGGTTTCCTACTAGGATTCATATCACAACCTATTTGGGCCATTATTTTGGACCCAAACAGAATATATGGTTGTAGGTATAGATAAGTGAAATCAACCTTCAACATCAGGTACATGATTTCATTCGGAGAGGAAAGCATGGAACCAAGATGAGGTATGTGATGCTGTTGGAGTTTACTATTTTTCTATACAATATTTTTATTATTGTATTTTTGGCATTCTGAATTATTTGGATGCATTCATAGATACATGTGACATGCATAATTTATTTATAAATTTTGTAGTTGTTTATACTATCAATCTTCCGTTGATTACTTTTTTTGTATAGTATTACTGTTTTCTCTATTATTTTCTATTTTTTACCATTGTGTTACTCTTCTAATGAGAAAATAGTTTCCCCACTATCACACCCAAGGCCCTCGCTACAAGTCAGCTGCCTCTGCTATTTGGGGAAATGTGTGTGGGGCCATGTGACCAACCTGGTATGGGGCTCCTCTAGGTGGCACCTGGATCTAGGATGTCATAAAGTGGTATCAATGGAATGTTCTTTTCTACAATGTCTTACTATTTGGAGCTTATAGATAGGGATATTAAGGAATAGGTAGTTGGTAATAATCTGTTTATGGGAGTAGCTTAACCGTGTACAGGGGAATGCCAATTTACCTAGACTATTGCAATTTTTCTGGTTTGGAAATTGTTACATTTGATTTGATTTCACCATTGGGTGGCACACTTGTTTTGTGTTGTTAATATTGATATCATTGTTGTTTTATTTCCTTTACAACCCGATTAGAAGAGTGTATGCCATCTCAAGCATCATAGAGGAACTTAATAAAGATCACATGTCATGCATTACTGTCATGCCATTTAGGGTGCATTACTGATTCCATGTTGTTGTGATAGATTATGTGCTTGATATGCATGTTGTTTTGATAGATTCCATGATAGAAAACTTGCTATTTGGTAGGGTGTTGATAATATGTAATTTTTCATTTGGACGGATGCCAAACATTGGTCCCTAAGGTGTTATGGGACCACATGGATCGGAATTTTGTGGATCATGATGAATTTTAATTTGAATTTTTTCCAGTTCTTAGGTAAAACAGGATGCCAAAATTTTATTCACGGGAGTATGGGCTCTCAACCATCATAATTTTTCATGAATTAGATAAAATTATTAGTTTTTATGGGTTCCAAATAAGTTTTAGAGTCTTTTTATTCAAAAACCTAGGCAACATAGTGTGTGATGTTATGAACAAAATCCATGTGTTCTTCTGTTCCAGAAGAAACAACTTTTCTTACGTACACCCTATTTACTGTATGTACACGTCGTGTAGTCTTAAACCATGTTACTTACTATGTGAGCATAGACATAGATTTAGGGAACTTCTGGTAAACACACCATGTCTATATTGTACATGTCGTGTGTGGAAAATGATGTATCTGATTGGGTGACCAATGATACGGGTGGATGAAACGTAGGTTGTGTAGGCCATGTCTAGCATGGACATGTCGTATAGAGTCGAACGCATCTATGAATGTGTGACTAACAACACGGGTGGTTAGTACTTTATTATTACATGCTATTTATTAGGTGAATGCGCTATGTAGTGTTACCTAGGAGGGAACCATTTGGTTCGAGTCGTGTAGAAGAACTTGGGCATGAGGGTCAAGTACACGTTGTATACTAGGAGGAACATCCCATGTGTAGGGGTGTTACACAACTAGGTTTGGAATAATTACAAACCCATGTAAGGCTTAAAGCGAACATGCAGTGTAGAGGTTATACATGCCATGTAACCCTATTTTGTAAAACATAAAGGTTTCTTCTCATTTTTCTTTCATGAAATACTAAGTTCTTGTCCCTGATAATCTGGAACTAAGGTGTGTGCTTGACCTTGCAGTGTCATGTTGTCGAGACGTCCTTTGGTTATACACCAGATACAGGGAAATGATTAGACACCAGAAATAGTATACCAAGAACTACCAGCAGATCCTCTTATCATGATTTTCATGGAACCAAATGTTATACCAGACACATGTGTGGATTCACAATTCCGTTATGGCTTTATGGGGATGATGTAGACTTTCCAGGGAGTACCAAATCCTTCCCCGACCATGGTAGATTTTATGAGGGTTTTCCAACAGTAGAATCATCTCACCTTTTTAGGGGATGTGAGACCAAAGGGAGTAGAGTCATGGTTAAAGTCCATTCTTGCTACCTTTTAGCATCTAGAGATGCCTCCAGATAAGAGGGTGAAGATTTTGACATACATGTTGCATGATTCCACCAAGAGATGGTGGAATGTTATCACAAAAGAGGGACATCATCAGGATATGGCTTGGGAAGATTTTTAGGGGACCTTCTATGACTACTTTTATCTGGAGATGTTAAGGGTCGATCGATCATAAGAGTTCATGAATTTTGAGCAAGGATCACTTTCAGTGATGGACGACTCTTCTCATTTTACAGAGTTACAAAACCTTTCACTCGTTCTGGGAGGCGACGAGTTATCTTTGACTAGGAAGTTTTAGGATGGTCTCAGGTATGAAATCTGATCACAGGTGAATGTCTTCAGGTTGACTTCAGTGATGAATATAGTGAACCATGCACTGATTACCAAGCACAATCATAGAACGTTGGGAGCAGCAAGCCCGGGCGGTTCAGTAAACAGGGTTAGTACTCCTTTGACTGATATCAGGAAGCACTACATAGAGCCTTACCGTGGTGATTCTAGTAGAAGGTATGTGCCTACAGGTAGCCAGGTGAGGTGCTGCAAGTGTGGGAGGAGTGGGAACATGATTGATCAGTGCTTGAGAGACCTCGTTGAGTGTCGATCTTGCAGAAATATTGGTCATCATCATCATTTTTCAAGGTTTTCTTAGCAGTAGATAGTGAGGGAGAATTAGTTATGACTCCACGTTCAGGATAAGGACCTCCAGTTTCTCCTCAGACAGGGAATTGGAGTTCGTCAGGCTATTCAGGATATGGGGGTGGTTGTGGCTGTGGTATTTAGGTTGCATGTTTTCAGTGATAGCAGGGTGGATTTGCTTAGGGTAGTCAGGTATGGTCACAAGACCGCGATACAAGTTAGACTTTTACAGTGGAGCATACCCAGCAAGAGAAATATCTTGAAACCTCTACGGTGAGAGGTTTTATTCTAGCTATAACAGTTTTAGCTTCTGCTCTTTTCTAAATAGGGTATTTTCACAGTTTTATATATTTTGTTGTTACAGAGTTCCTTGGGCTATGTATCTTCAAATATGAAGAGGTTGTGATTCTAGACACTCTATTGGGGATTAAGATGACTAGTTTACGTCATTTCAAGGAGTGCCATCTTGAGGTTGGTGGGTGTCACTTCTTATGGGACCTCTATGTCTAAGAGATGACTAGATTCTATGTCATTTTCTTAATGGACTGGTTAGTCTCATTCCAGGCCTTTATTGATTGGTATCACTGTAAGGTGATTTTCACATCACTAGAGGGTAGTTCCTTTCTAAAAAAAGGGTGAATGGGATTTCTAGGAGAGTAGATATGGACCTAAGCATCAGGGGTTGGGAGGAATTACTTCCCATATTTATATTTTATATATGGATGACCATAAAACTTCACAGATAGAATTTCCTCTAGTGGTGGATCGTTTCTGAGATGTCTTTCCAGATGAATTTTCATGTTTCTCTATAGAGGGAGAGAGCTATATTTCTCTATTTATCTTGTTCCAAGAGCATCACTAGTGTCCATTGCGCCTTATTGGATGGCTACACCTAAGTTATAGGAGCTCAAGAAGCTGTTAGAGGAGTTGCATGCAAAGGGTTTCATCCGACCCAGTACTTATCCTTGGGATTTGATAGTTCTTTTTTCAAAGAAGGAAGATGGTAACCTAAGACTTTTCATGGATTATCGGAAGATGAACCAGTTGATGGTCAAGACTGGATGTCCCTTATCGAGGATTAATGATCTATTGGATCAGCAATGAGGAGTCCGGTTATTCTCAAAGATTGGCTTGAGATCCGATTATCATCAGTTTCACGTTAGAAAATCATATATACCTCTTAAAGATTTTGGAGTAGGTATGGTCTATACAATTATTTGGTTATGTCACTTGGTCTCACGAATGTGTCAGCAGTTTTCATGGAACTGATGAACATAGTGTTCCATACTTGGATTCTTTTGTGGTTGTCTCCGTGGATGATATCTTGGTGTAATCTCACAGTCAGCACAACCATGCCACCAATCATGATATCGTACTGAGTAAACTGAGATAGAATCAATTATATTCAAAGATCTCAAAATTACACTTTTGGATCCACCAGATTCACTTCTTGGGTTATGTTATCTCAGAGATAGGAGTTTCAGTAGACCAAGATAAAGTAAAAGTAGTAGTTTCCCGAGAGTAGTCTAATAAGTTCTTTGAGGTATGGAGTTTTATAGTTCTATCGGGTTACTTTAGGAGAATTATATAATAATTTTCACACTTAGTAGCGCCACTAACAGGCCTGACTAAGAATGGTGAAAAGTACTTGTGGACGGATTCTTGTGATTCAGCCTTTCATGATCTGAAAGGCAATTTTACTTCCACATCGATATTGATTTTTCCATATCCAAAAAAGAGTTACCCCAATTACTATGATGCATCTGCTATTGATATGGGATCAGTGCTTATGTAGGGGTAAGGAGCCATTTCATACGGATCTTGGTAGTTGAGGATACATGAGAGGAATTACCAGACACACAATCTCGAGATAGCTGCATATGTTCTTTCTTTTTGCTGTTAGAGACATGATATTTTGGGGGAAAATTGTGTGGTCTTAACGGACCATAAAAGTCACAAGTATATGTTTATTCATCGAGATTTGAATTTGGGATAGTGATGGTGGGTTGAGTACCTTCAGTATTTTGACTTTGATCTTGCTTACATGCTTGGTAAATGCAACATAGTGGCTAATGCTTTGAGTAGGAGGACATAGATACAGGCTATTCTAAAGGCCAATAGTAAGTGGAATATTATGGATCTATTATTAGAAATTCATTTGGAGGGGCAAGACAGACTGGGGTAGAAGTTTATTTATTTTGTAGTTGTTTCCTCTACTATACTGGATCGAATACGAATGAGAAAACTATTAGATTCTGAAGTCCTAGTCCTACAGGAGAGTGTGTCAGGGTAGGACCTTACTCCCAGTTTCATCATAGGGGATGATGTGATATTGCATTTTCATGGACGTGTATGGGTGTCTGCAGACATACACGAGGAGTTAATGTGAGATATTCATTCCTCAATTTAGTCAGTTCATCTGGGTGTCACGTAGATGTATCGAGATCTACAATGTTAGTACTTGTGGCCAGGTATGAAGAGGGACATTGTTGGTTTTGTTATGAGATGTTCCACTTCTCAGTAGGTGAAGACAGAGCATCAGTGACTGGTAGTGCTTTTAAAGTAGTTACCCATTCCTCAGTGGAAGTGTAATGATTTCATGATGGATTTTATGATGGGTTTACAGAGGTTTCCTTGAGGGAATGATTCAGTTTGGGTTGTTTTAGATAGAATCATAAAGGATTCACATTTCTTTACAATCAAGGAAACCTTCAGTGAGGATTATCTTCGAAGGTTGAACATCCAAGATATTGTACATCTACATGGGGTTCCGTGCTCTATTATTTTAGATAGGGACACCCGGTTTACTCCTTGTGTTTGGAGGTGACTATAGAGGGATATCAGTACACATGTACTTTTGAGTATAGCTTACTATCCCCAGAGATATGGTTAGTCCGAGCGCACAATTCAGGTTTTCGAGGAAATTATATGGGAATGCGTACTAGATTTTGGGGGATCTTAGGAGAGACACATACCATTAGTGGATTTTGCATACAATTACAGTCTTCAAGAGACAATTCAGATGGCACCTTATGAGGATTTGTATGGTAAGTCATGCCGATCACCCCCATGTTTGTTGGATATAGAAGAGGTAGCTATGTTGGGACCCCATATTCTCCAGGAGACCATTGAGCAAGTAGAGTTGATTCGTAAGAGGATGACTACTACACAGTCTTGATAGAAATATTATGTTGATTGACAGAGATGACCCCTAGAGTTTGAGGTCAGAGATCAGGTTTTCTTATGTGTCACACCAAGGTTGGAACAAAGGAGGATTAGGAGACATGGGAAGATTTCACTGATATATGTTGGTATAGTTGAGGTTTTGGAGTGATTCGATATGGTTTCCTATCAATTTTAGTTACCTAGGAGGTACTGAGAAATGCACAACGTCTTTCATGTTTCTTAGCTATGTCATTATTTCTTAGATCCTTCTCATGTTTTTAAACCCAAGGAGGTTGAGTTGGAGGTGGATACATCATTCGAGGATAACCCTATACAGATTGTGTATTGTAGAACAAAGGTTCTACATGGCTGGTCTGTTCCTCTATTACGATTTTAATGGCAGCATTGGTGACTAAAGGACGAGACTTGGCAGAGGGAGGTCGATGTTCGATCATAGTGGCCAGAGTTGTTTGAAGTTTCTTATTCATCACCCTTGAAAGGGAAATTCGGGGAAAAATTGCTTTATGGGGTGAAGTTTGTAAGAAACAAGATCATCATTTCAGGTATGAATCATTATTTCAGGGTTTTTTTGTGAAAAAAAATAATGGTTTGGAAGTATTAAAAGTACATTTTGTATACTCATGAATACATGTTGTGTTCACAGTTTCCATGCATAACCATGTTCTAGTCATGTAATGACCAAGTACATGCCCGTGTAGGTGAATTGGAAGACTACCGAAAGCAGGGGTCGGTTGAGGCTAGTACACAACATAAAAATTAAATGAATACACCATAAACTTTTCTTTATATTTGATTGATCAGCTCAGTGTCACATCTCATCTCCAGAACTTCTTTCTTCTTACCGTATCTCTCACTAGAGAGCAACGTACGGCCAAAAATATTTGAGATCCTCCTATTCATCTATCTGAGATCCGATTTAGATGTCACCAGGTGCTTTGGATTCCCACTCGTGAGTTCTCTCTTTCCCTAGATCCCCTATTCTTAATTTCTCCTCTCCCATAAGTTATTCAAGGTAGAAATATTTTTACCTTTTTGTTGATCTGCGATATTCTAGACCGATTCAAGTGCCAACGTTCTTGATTTTTCACCATACCACATTGAGGGAGGTGGTTTGTGCCTTTCATTGATTTTATATGGATTATACATGCTTAATGATCTGAATACAAATGTTGTGGTATTGCATATTTTGGATATTGACCCTATTTAATTCCTTCTATGGTTTGGTTGACTGATTAAGTGATGTTTTCTATGAATAATATTGTATTCCCTTGTTTATGGGATATCCCATGGGTGTGAACCATATTTTGACTTTTATTGGAAATTTCTCCTAGGTTTATTATGAGGCATATTATGCTTCTAGGCCTTGAGTTGTTTAAGATGGAGTTGGTTGGTTATATATGATTCCTATTTTTATTCTTTGATTAAATTTGAGCCATGTAATAATTTTAATTTCATGTAGAGCCTTTAATGATAAAATTGTTCTTTGATTAAATTTGAGCCATGTAATAGTATGGATTAAACGTAGAGCCTTTAATGAATGTTTTATGCGTGCAGATATTCCTTGGATCAGAAAGATTGTGGGGGTTTACATGTTTATTTAAATAAGACTATGAGAGCCACAATGTAGATTTTAACCTAAGGTTTATTGACGCCGAGATCTACCTTAAGGTCGTTTATGATTATTTATACTATGTTCACCCATGGGGTATTGACCATGAGAGCTACCTGGAGGTCGTGTATAATTTATTGATTCCATGTGGACCAAGGTGTATTGACTATGAGAGTTTCCTAGGTGGTTATTTTCAATTGATTAGTTCTATGTTAAACCAAAGCGGTTAGACCATGAGATCTTTACTAGAGGGTGGTTTTGAATGATTGATTTTTTTCTATGAAGAGTCCTCCAATCCAAACCACAATCCTGGACACAGTCTTACTTGTTTGTTTATATGGTCTTCTGATATGTCCGTTGTTACCATTATATAGAGGTATACATATATTAGGCTAGATCATGAGGTTTAATTATTAAATGGATTGAATAATTGAAAAATATAATGAATTTAATTGAAAACTATACGATTGTTTACTTTTGAGTACTTTCTAGTTTATTACTTCATTTTTTCATGTTACCTACTATATATATTCATTGGAAGTTAGTCATAGATATTTTGAGGGTTGCCTCATGGGATTTGTCTCACACCCTATTTGGGTCATGCTTTTGGACCCAAAAAGATTATATGTTTATAGGTATAGATTAGGTCAAGCGCCCTTCAATGTCTAGTACCTGATTGTTGTTTGATTTGGAGAGCATGGGACCAAGCTAAGGCTTGAATTGCTGTTAGATTTTACAGTTTTTTTGTACATTAGTTTTAGTATTTCATTTCCAGTATTATGTTTTTTTTGGCTACCTTCCTAGATTCATGTGACATGCATCATTTGTTTATATATGATGCAGTTGTTCATACTATCAGTATTCTGTAGTTTACTTCTATTGTATGGTATTACAGTTTCCTCTAATGTTTTATATTTGTTTCCACTATGTTACTCTGTCAGTGAGGGCATAGTTTCCCCACCATCACACCCAAGGACCATGCTTCTAGGTGGCAGCCTCTGGCGTTCAAGGAAACGTGCCGGAGGCCAAGTGACCAATAGGGTATGGGGCACCTCTGGGAGATACCCGGATCCGAGATGTTACAACTATATATTGCATCCTATCATAGACTATGGTGTGGTCTAAAAACCATGTCATAGTCAATCCATTATTTCATATTTCTATCAATCACCAACTTTCACTAAATCTTCATAGACTTATAAAATTTTCAATTTATGATACATTATATTTATCAAATTGTGTATCCATATACAAAATTCTATTTTTTATATCTTGCAAAAATCTATTTTGATATGATGTCTTTCAATTTTACTATAACCTATATCAAATTTAATAACATGTGAAAATGTATCCAAAACATCTCTTATATATATTCCCAAAATAATTTAGAGACAACACATAAGGCTTTTTACAAAAAAAATATCAAAACCTAATCCTCATTCATACAACAGAAAATTGAAACCCCTTAATCATTTTTAAAATTATAAAAAAATATAAATTCACAAATCCATATTATTAATAAATGAGAATCTTCTATCAAAGCATCAATGTTACTCATGATACAAATGTAGTTAGTGTGATCTATATAAAATATGTGTATTTCCATACATATCTTCACCATTTTTATCATATACCATTATGAATAATCTTATAATCTCATTTTCCTAAATATCAAGTGAACATGGGACACTGATTTTGTGTATCCCATATAATGAAGTCATACATTCTCGATTGTATAAATATAAACTAACTAGATAGTTGAACACATCACAAGTAATTCACCTGAATGGATAATCCCATCACAAAAACCTAATCCAAATAAATATGATAATCATATTCACATTTTCTTAATATATTCATACAATTCCTTCATTTATCTCAATCGAGGGCCAGTATTTAATAAACAACATAAGAGAGGAAAAATTCTATATTGGTTAAGTCATAACTGATGTCATGGTTAACAACATACCCGATCATACACTAATTTACTCAACCAAAAGGATAGAATTATAAATTTATAAGATTATAATGGTTCTCAATCTATGTATATTTTCAACCATAGAAATTAGAATTCAAAATGAACCATGAACCCCTAGAATAAACATTTCATACTGTATAACACTCTATAGGGTATACGCAGAACATCATCTAACACCTAAAACTTGTTTTTAATCTTATAAAAATATTTTATATCTCAATATAAAACCATACCAATGATAAATTTTACAATTTATCAGACCCTATAATACTTTATGGTGAACATTGATAATATATGACTAAAAGTATATCTTTGAGAGTTCGATTGTTATTTTACTTCCTGATGATATTCAACGAACATGAAAGAATGATAAATAAAAGATTAAATTTTGTATAATGTGAGACATTTTATATTATTATACTATATTAATAATATCAGCGTAAGCATACAAAATTTACCATCCAATAATATCCCATATGATAGATTGCAAAAGAGGCCATATGTTTCTAATATTTTATGGTTTTTTTAATCTCATTACATATCTATATAATTGATTCCACATCTTTATATGACTATATTATAAAATCTCCCACTAAACTACTATAATGGGTAATATATATATATAATAATATATAAAATTATAGTTCAAATAATAGAAATATTGGGAATCATATTCCTAAATTTAAACTCCTTTAACATGGTATTAAAACTTTGTTACATAATAGCATCCAATGTTCCAATGTTAATAACTTCTTTTTTCAACTTATAACTCATTAAACATTTATTATCAACATACTTGAAAATTTTATTTCAAATTTACTTTTTGAATAATGTGGAAAAATAATGTAACTCTTTCAATTAATATTTTTCTACCAACATTTCTTAAACTCCTTTAAGATATAAAATGGCATTCACATTGATTCTAACTAGTTAAATATTATATTTTTTTTCAATTTTTAATTCTATAGGTCTAGAAATATTCTCACAAGACCCATATAAAATATATTTTTTTTATAAACTATCGTTCCAAGATACAAAAAATAATTTTTTAACAAATTTAATTTTCTTTTGAGGGAATTTTAAAAAAAATAAATTTTTAGCACCCATTCATATATTGTATTATATTTTTATAGATAAATATTCTAAAAAAGAATACTTTATTACATAAAATATACCTCTATATGGTGGTGGGAATGATATCCCTTATATATTAAAAAATCATCTTATTTGTATAAGTTTATCCTAGATAAAACTCTTTTTAACTCTATCTTCTTTTAAAACATTTTATTGAATCTGAAAACTACGAAATGTTGTATATTAACATAATTATTACATGTTTTTGTAATAAATATTTTTAATATATAACATCTATTGTAATATAAGTGAGAAATGATGAAAATAAAAAACCATTTTTGAGATTTATCTTATTGAAAATACTATTTCATAAATCACTAGTATTTATAAACCCTTTTCATCATCACATAAATTAAAACTATAATTTCCTTCAAATCATTCCTTGATTTTGAACTCTGGAATAATTATAAAATTGAGAAAACATACATTTTTTATCATATACAATCCAATATTGAAGAATCTACTTCTATATTACTAAAACCTAATGTGGAATTTCAACATAGTATCATAACTCCAATAAATTATTTTTGGAAATTCTATATTAAAGAAACCAAGACCCATTTTTTATTAACTTTCTATATGTTACAATAGCCAAGGCTAGAAATTTGACCATCAAATATTTCTCTTCTTGGTTAAACATTTAACCATATTCACTTTCTATATATCACTAGATCTTGGATATCCCATATCCTACTAATTTATCCTCAACACTTTGAAGACATAGGTTAAACATTTCCTAAACTCAAATATATTATCAAAATAATTCGATTAATAATTCCATAATTAATTCCATAGCCAAATCAATCTATAATTGGAAACTCAAGTGTAACACCTTCAGGATTTGAAAATAAATTTAATAGAAAATGTGATGCACTAAACATTGAGTCTCTACAAAAAAACTTTTTTATTATATTTTATCTAAGAAATATAGTTATAAATTATCCATGAAACATAATTTTTTCACCACTGTGAATTAAATTTTGAAAAAAACACACACAATGTTTCATTCATTAAGATATTTTGAGTTTTATAGGATCAACTTATTTTTTGTTGAATAGTGACTTACCCTTATAAATAATAATTTACTCTTATGAATAATAACTACACCAAAGAAATTTTATATAAAATTTAGGAACCTTATAAATGAAATATAAAATTTTAATAATTAATAGTTAACTGTTGATATTTTAGTGTGTAATAAATATTTAATTGCAATTTTATAAATAATAAATTGATTTAAAATAAAATTAATTTTCATAAAATTTATTCCTAAATCATTAATTTTTTTTCGTCTTATTTTAAACTAATTTAATAAGACCTTAGTTAATTTTCATGGTGTTACAATATCAGTTTAAATTTTAAAGACTATATTTATCGATTAAATGAGTATTTTAATTAAGAATTAAATTTCTAGTATTTAGAAAATTATTTTTTAAAAATGTATTCCATTTTTCATGTCATGGTGAATTATTTGAATTTTTCAGATATATTTAATATTTTTATTGAATATTTAAATATAGTAATTTACTATAAATATTGAATATATGTTAAATAAACTATTCTTGACATCATGGATGATGTAAGTACACATGGTTAGAACTCACATGCATGTATTACTATTTTTGGTCACAAGAATCAAACAATATTTTCTGTCTTGATCAAGATAATAAAATAATGAATAATAGATTCAAAAAATCCCTACTCTCGCCCACTATAAAAACCACCCAACATTATCTCTTATGCTCACTCTTATAATCCTAGAAGCTTTACTACGTTGTGCCCAAATATTATTCCCTTGTCTCTCCTAACATCTAGGAGCTCTTGGTCTTTCCAAAAGACAAAAAACCCTTCCCTTAAAGAGGTTCTCAAGGAGGATATTTCAAGAGATTCAGGCATGAAAACTTAACCATTTAATAGATTATTAGCATGTAGCCACTCCAATTATAGATTCTATCATGAAGAGTTGATATATTCTCAGCGTGAAGCCTTGAATGCCTGATTTAGATATCTTCTTTAATTCATTTCCCTCATTATAATACTAGTAATTGATAGACCATGTGATTATTTGACTAGTAGAATATACATGGCTATGTTTCATTGTGGAACTATTCATTAAACTTTTATTTCTTCCATATTATGCCCATGTATATGTTTTTAGGAATGTATTTTTTCCTTCTAAACATGATTACTGGTTATTTTTTTTGTACTTCCAATGTATTATATACCCTTACTGATAATCTGAGCATACCCCTTTCTTATGTTTTATTTCCCCTAATTTTTGAAGATAAATATTTTTAATGAATTACATAGTTAATCTAGGAGTTATGGATGTTACTAATAAAAATTATATATGTGTTTTCCTTTCAATTTGTAATGTAGAACTTATGTATGTATCCGGATTTCCAAAAATACCAAACTCTCTATTCTTAAGGGATATGCTTCTTTATAATCGTACCAGTGTCATAAAATAATGCACTGGGTATGGGATTCTAGGTTCAGGGAATTATAGTTGCTATCAAAGTAAAATTACTAGAAACCTTTGGAACTATATTTAGATATCATATTTTATGGAACATAACCCTAGGATAGACTTTGAGGATAAGCATAGAATAAAATCCATGAATTGTGGGTGGGTAGAGATTATGTGGGTCTTTTAAGAAAGACACCCCTATATAGATACCACATGTGGATGTGGTTCTGGATTATATATACCTAGGAGTAACAACTCTGACATGTTGTTCCAAACCTAACTTGGGGTAACTTGGTACACATAAACTGGCCTTACTATGCACTTGGTCTAACAATCCTAGGGGATAGGTTTAGGATAATTTAAATTTTCATTATAATCCATTATAAAGGATTTAAAATTCAATTTTTCTTTAAAGAATCAATTATTAATATTATAGGCTTAGATATTCATAGGATTTCACTCTATGTTATTCATTTTTCTAGTTGAGATTATACATTACGATTCATAACCTAATATAGTGTATGCCATTATTTAGAAATGGTGCCTAGTGGATGGAATGGAAACCACATGAATTTGTGTATCCCATGTAAAGATTTCCCCCTATACAAGATAATGATGTGGGTTATGGAGTTATGTCATGTGATGAGAAAATTATAACTATACTGGGGAAACTAACTCAGGTTATGAACAATAACCATTCCCATATAAGTCATCTTGATCAAAAACATAGAGTATAAATGTTTGACCACTTCATACAATAACAACCTCCATCATTCAATGTGACTACAAACTCATTTGTAGTAGCATGTGTCCCATGGAGAAGATATTTCTATCTTTAGGATGAAACAAATAAGACAAGGTTATCATGGTAGTATACCATATCTCAGAAGATGAAGATCAATAAGGGTCATTAATTCAAAACACAAAGGAATAGGAAGAAAATTAAAATATGGAATGTATGGATTTTATGGAAGTCTTGTTGGAGAAATACTTCCCTTGTGAACAAAGATCTTATATGGAGAGACAAATCATATGTCTAAGATAGAAATAGGGTAATTTTTTTCAAAATATGAAGAAAAATTTAAAAGGATATCAAGGAATTTCATAGACTCTATACATAATCCAAGGTGCAAGACTGATCGTTTCATTGATGGACGTAATCGAATATTATGAAAGGTAATTAGTCTCCCAATCATTCTTATTATATAATGATATACTATATTAAGTTGTCAAGATCGAGAAATAATTATCTAAGTCTTCTGGTCCTGAATGAAAATAAGAGAAAATGAGGATGGTATATCAAAATATGGATAATGGGTAGAAGGGAAAGATTTATTTTCAAAAATGGGATACATGTGGAAGGAAACACCTTGGTAGATGCTTAAAAATAAAATGATTTTGCTATATGTGTGGAGAAAATTCCACCATGCATAGGATTGAAAGGGAATGAATGAATTTTAAAATGTACAATGCTTCAACTATAAGGATATGTGGCTCTATAAAAATGAATGCCCTAAATTCCAAGGGAACATACCCCAGAGAAAGAAAAGGGGTCAAGGACAAGATTATGTGGTTACTACAGTAAAATAAAATTAATAAGTATTTTTTTTGAGATTCAGGAATTATGTTGTACTAGAGTAATTCTTTAAGATATTATAAGCATGCATGTTTTATACAGATTTCAAGGTGATCAATGTATTAAAATGTTTTGTATAAGTGATAAGTTTATTTTGTTTGGGGGAAATATGATGTTAAGTGACCATTCTTCTAAATCATTAGACTTCAAATTTTTGATAGACGTAATTTAGATGAGTCTTATGGTTAACTATTTATGAAATTAATTAAGACAAAATTATGATTTTTGATAAACTGTTCTAACCTTTTTTTGGTATCAATAAGAATTTAAAGGTTACGGGAATGACATATTGATCATTTGATCAGGATTCTTCTTGAATAAAAAATCATCTTGAATATACATCCTTTTTAAAAAAAGTTAAGTAGAGATAGATCGAAGCACTAACGAAAAATGAGATTATAACATCACGTAAGTTTATTTTTTGATGTGTTTTTATGGATAGTAAATGAAAACCTCAAATCTAGGAAAATAATTTTGGAACAAAAAAACATCCATTTAATTTTCCTTTAAAAATCAATGTTTTTTAACAGATCATAGATTTATGGCTTTATGATGTTTAAAATTATTCTGAAAATATTCTAAATCACTATCTATCAGAACTTGGTGGATATATTTCTCTTTTATGTCTATGTTTTTACTTTATGAAAAGGATGTCTTATATGAATGACCAATTTTGTGGTGATCATCCCATTTTTTACTTTCCCTCTTTTTAATATAATTTTTATTAACCCCATTTATAATGTTTATATAAAAAAATATAATATTTAGGTTTCAACATTTATCTTTTGAAGTGAAAATTTTGAGGACACAACTTCTTGGAGCGGTGAATGTAACATCCCAATGATTTAAAAAGAAATTTAATAGAAACTTTGCTGTAAACAAAACTAAGTCTCTGTGAAACAACAGTTTTATATTATAATTATCTAAGAAATATAGTTATAACATGGCCATCAAACATAATTTTTCCACCTCAATGAATTGAATTTGGAAAAATGAACATAAAAGGTTGCGTTCAGTAATATATTTAGAGACTGATAGGATCAACATAATTTTTTGTGAATAGTCAGACACCCTTATGAATAAGAAATGTACCCATATGAATAGTAATAAGAACCTTATGAATAGTAACATCACCCATGAAATTATAAGTAAAACATAGGCAAATTATAAATTAAATAGATTATTTTAAAAATTAATAGTTAAGCTTAGGTATTTTGTGATTAATAAATATCTAATTACAATTTTATAATTATTAAATTTACTTAAGATAAAATTAAATTTCATAAAATGTATTCCAAAATAAACATTTTTATTTATTATTGTTTTTGTATAATTTAATGAGACCTTAGTTAATTTTCAGCGTATTATAAAATTAGTTTTAATTTTAAAGACTATATTTTTTAAGTAAATGATTATTTTAATTAAAAATTAAAATTATAATATTTAGAGAATTATCTTAATAAAATGGAGTCCAATTTTAAATTTTTAACATCAAAAAATGGTTTTGGGGGATTTTATGGGATTTTTCAGAAATATTTGAATTTTAGTGATTAATGAAATATGATAATTTATCGTAAATATAAATTATAAGTCAAATAAAATGTTCCTAACATGAAGGATGAGGTAATAGAACTTATATCGAACTCAAATTAAAAAATTAATATTTTTTCACAAGGATCAAATTGTATTTCTTTTCTTGAGTAAAATAATAAAATAATGAATAAGATATTCAAAAAACACTTCTCTCCACCACTATGAAAACCACCCCACAATCCCTCTTATACACATCATATAATCCTTTAATATTATCAAATTTATGCCCAAATACACTACTCTAGTATATCCCCATTTTCAGGAGCACTTGGTCTTTCCAAAAGACTAAAACCCCTTCCCGTAAGGAGGTTCTCAAGGAGGATATTTCAATGGGTAAACGCTGTACCTTTTTGTTTTTCATTTCATTTTCAATTTGTTTAATTTTCTTATCTTTAACTCACCTCATCTATCCAAATGATCATGATAACTATAAAATCACCTATATACAGTAATGGTATATTTTTAATGAAATATTCATCATCAATCTCTATACTCTCTCTCTCTCTTTTATTTTCAAAATGAAAACATTGTTTGGGAGGGGCCGATTTATAACCTTCATGGACGATGGACCTTCGTTAGTCAATTTCTCCTTCGATTACAGTCAAGAAACAATTTTTATTGTTTAAAAACTATAATATATGTATTATAACCTATTTAATGTTCTGGAACTAGTATATATACATAATATTAATTCATATGACAAAACTAGTTCCTAGCATTCAAAATACCTCCAAAATAATATAAATGATGGTCATTAATGTTTTATCTAATAATTCATCCTCATAACATGTAACCAAATGATATATATAAACATTTAAACTTATGTATGTTCATTAATAATATATAAATTCAATTATTTAGAATTATATCCACTCCACATGAACTTACATACTCATATACAAGTATATCGATCGTGATAACCAAGGTAACGAATGCTCTCGAGTGATACATTTGTATCTTATAACTCATCCAAAAATCCATAACTGAAATTAATAAAATTATAATAAATAAAAAAATGTAGAAAATATTATGAATCAATAAATAATGGATTTAATTTAATTATCCAGGATGTTAAGGTAAAGTGAAGAACATGTTCGGACATATGGTCTGGGTGTTCTCAACCCACTTTCATTTCCATGAGATATGCCTTACTCGCCACTATTTCTTGTATGTGGTGTATGTATACATCCAATTTCTACATAATATCATGAATATATTTATTTTTATGTTATATAATGTATCATTTTATGATTATTAATTTTGGGGCATATGATTCGGTTGATTAAAAGTGCTAATGGTTTTCTACCTGAACCACCATTTTCATTCAGGTTACTCTTATTTTCTAGTTAACTCAGTGAAATTATTATTTATTTCCATGTAATTCTCTTAAATTATGTTTGAAATTTTTATATATGTCTACCAATCCAATTAAATTTATATTTTGTTGTGATTTACTTATTTTAAAAGGATATTTCAAATATTCTACCCGATAAACAAGCATGTTTCAAAGGAACTTCTAGAATTCTTATCTATTTTTAAATTCAATCTATATTCAATTTTAAGTCACCATTATTTTAAAAAATAACTAATTTTATTATAAAAAAGTACTTTAATTTACTTTTAGTTTTATAAAAATATTTTTACAAAATAACACTTCTTTTCTAAGTGAATTAGTATTACTATCAAGAATTACACAATGATTTTATAAGAGTATTTTCATCTATCTCAACACTCTTGTTGATTCATATGTTCAACTGGGGTAAATATTTTATGATATCATATAAAATGTTTTATTGAATTTTTTATGATTATTTTGACTATGGATGTGTTATTTTTATATCAGTCACCATATTAATCTGAATAGTTAGTGTTTACGTTTGAAGATTGGGGAAAGTTATTTATATTTAATATGTTTGTTTCAATATGATATTATTTGTAAATCCTGATTCTCACATTTCATATGGGGAATAAATTGGACTTATTAATTGATATGTGGGTCCCTCTATATCCCCTCGATGCATCAGTAGGTCTCATGAGACAAACAATATATTTTTTTCGGTCGAGGCCTTACCTATTTAATTTATTCTTGGCATGTAGCCATGACTATAATAGATTTCGGCATGAAGCTTTGATAGATTCTTGGCATGAAGTATTGAAGTTATGTTTTAAATACCAATTGATATGAATTTACCTCAATATGAAACTAGTAATTGATAGTCCATTTGATTATTATACTAGTAGAATATCTATGGTTATGATTTATTATGGCATTATTCATTCAGTTTTTATTCCTACCATATAATTCTCACGTATATGTTTAAATGAATGTGTTTTTATATTCTCAACATGAGAAGTGTTTATTTTTATGTTAACTTACACTATATTACATACCCTTACTGAGAATATGAGATCACCCCATTCTTTTATTTTTATTTCCCCCAAGTTGGGGAGTTGAATATTAGGAATGAATTGCATGGATAATATAGCAGTTATGGATGTTTTTAATGGAAATGATATATTGTTTTTCCTTTAAATTTGTGATGTTGAAATTATGTATGTATACAATTTTGAAAAAATAATAAACTATATGTTCCTTCGGGATATGAATCCTTGTTATAAAACTAATGTAATAAAATAATGCACCAGCTCAAGGCTTCTAGGGCTGGGGCGTTACATATACTCTCATGATGTTATTGAAATATCAAATTCCTATGAGTACATTATGAGAGACTAAAATTAATTTTGGAATCTTACATCTAAATAATTCCATTAAAAGGACAAGTTAATCATTATATTATCCTCAAAAGCATCAAGATTGACATATTAAACAACTTCAACATTTGGTCACTCTGAAATCGTTTTCTCTAACACGTATTCATTTCTCCCTTGGAATAATTCATATGTTTCTACACTGGTATTAAATTATTCTTTTATTAATATTTTATTTCTCCTGTATTGATCTCAAATTCATGTTTGATTATTATGATTCAATTTTATATACAACCAAATATTTATTATATACAAATTTGGTTTTACAATCATTTAAAATGGTATATTATTAAATGAACTACCACTAAAATGATGACATCTATTAATTTATGTCATAAAAATTAGTGTTAAAAGTTCTATATTTCACTAAATTATGTGTTCACTTTAGTGTTTCTCCAAAATATATGTTTTTTGTGGTTATCATTCCAATCATATCATATTTGATGCCTGGATGTTTGAGTCAACAACACATTTACTAATATATCAGATGGATTATCTTAACTCAATTGTTATGGTATCATATTTCATATTATTTCCCATCAATGTGTATCCCATGTCATAGAAAAAATATTGGCACCAAACTCATATGGTCACTAAGTTTTTACTATCCTTATGGAAAATAATCCATAGGTAATCAACATTAGTAAAAGCATATATGGTTGGAAAATAGAGGTCTTGAAAATTTTCTTTATGGTTGGAATATAGCACTTAGTAAAATTAAAGGGTCTTAAATCTCATCGTCCTATCTGATGTATTCCCTTTACATGTATCCACGATTTCAAATATTTCATTTTGAATCCATATTTATTTATAAAAATAATTATGAACAAGCCATATTGATGTGTAAATCTTTACCCTACTCAAGGATTCTGTTACTAACCCAAATTATATACAAATTTATTTTTACCCATCCAAATTCATCAAATTACCAAGGTGTAATTGAAAAATTTATATAAAGGTTTAGAATCTTGTGAAATAAATAGTACTCGTAAGAATAAGCATGGAATTATTGGTAACCAATCCCCACTTTTCTAAAATGATCCTTAATGGGTATTTTAATGAAATCCTTCCCTTAATATATATATATATATATATATAAGATCCATTTTTAATGATATGAACCTATAATTTAATTACATAATAGATTAAATTGAAAGAATTAATTAAAATTATTTAAATATTAATAAATTATTTATCTCTTATCCTTAAAAATAATAATATGACTTTTATTTCTCATATTTATATCTTTCATGAAATTAATTTTGTATTAATTGTTTAATATTAAATTTCTTAATAATAAACAATTATTTTTAATTTATTTATCATATGAATAATAATTATAAATAAAAATGGTTTTATATAATCAATTTAAATGAATTCATAAATATTATCACACATAAAGTTTTATTTAATACATAAATTATTATCAATATTTTTTTTAATTAATATTTATATTTTAATATTAATTTATTCATCCAAAATTTATTTTTAACAAAGTATGACAATTATTTTCATAGTAATATAGTTGTAACATATAAATATTAAATGTGATGTAAAAATTTTTATTGTAAAATTACATTATGTATACATCATAGGATGAAAATAATTTTTAAGTAATATTTAAAAAATAAAATTTTATTTTTTGAGGGATTTATAATTGAAAATAAATTAAATAATTGAAATCATATTCTATGTACAGGTTTTATTAATGTAAAATTTACAATTTAAAAAATTTACTAACATGTTTTATATTTAAATAATTTTGCAAAGTATTTGTTAATATTTTAATCCGAACTATATTTCCTTAAATTTTTAATGACATATTATCACAAAATTATTATTATATTTGATAATGTAGTTTTTAGAAAATTAAAATAGTTATTCCAATAGCATTGTAATCATAGTGTATACACCAAAAATGTTTTATTAAGTATTCATTTGAAATCTAAATACCACTTAATCGAAGTATAATTTATAGAAAATATATTTTTTTGAAAATAATAAAAATATCAAATATATAATAATTATAAAATAAAAAAATAACCCCTTTTAAAATAAATCTTATTTATTTATGATAATGTTGTTTTTCTTGCATTGTATGAATTTATATAAAAAATAAATTTATTAAATATGGATTTATAATTTGAAAAAAATAGAGTTCATTTTTCGAATAATAATGTCAAAATTTTCTTCAAGTTAATTTTTTTATTTTTTTTTAATGTTGAATTTTTCTTTAACAATAAAAAATATAGTTTTAACAAACACCATGAGTTTTTAACGCAATAATTTTATAAATATGACTCAATAAATAATCAATAAATTTTCATGTAATTAATTTTATTTAATGATTAAAATAATACTTTTAAAATTTTGAAATTAATTTTCCAACCTACTAATAGATTTCCAAAACCAATGATATATTTTATTTTAATAAAAAATAATTTTCGATTATTTACTTTGTGTAAAATATATACCAGTTTCGTTCTAATTTTTGGTGTGTTAAATATTCAAATAAACCTTTATATATAAATGATACAGTAATTAATGTCATAATAATCAATACTATTTATAGTATTTGTACAAAATAACAAAATTATCAATCTTTTATTCTAAAATAACCCTCCCCCTAAGCTATATAAACACACCTCCATCACCACTTTCTCCCCACTTAAAAAACTATTTACATTTCCAATTATATAACCAAATCCCTCTATAAAAAATAATAAAACTTCCTCAATCACCTATAATATAAAAATACCCCCTTTCAAGGGATTCTGGCTCAATCTAGAGGAAATGACTAAAAACAGAAGGTAAGGGTTCTTCATCCTCCCACTTTCTTTTATAATTTATACTTTAAAATTATCTTCTAAAATAGTATAATTAATTAAAATTATTATAATTCTATTTAAATATCATCCATTTGAAAAATTATTGATGATTTATCACTCATTCTTTTTTCCTTGAACCCTTCTCTTAAGTTGTTACCATGCCAAAGTATGGCTTGACATGTCTCTCCCCATCTCTCTTATTTGTTTGAGTTTCTTTTTCCCTAAAAACTATTTCAATGATCTTATTAATATTCACCCTTGATTTTGTTCTCAAGGAATTAATATCCTTTTGGTCAACTTTTTCGGTAGATCTCCAACTCTATCTCATCCAAAAAAATCAGAAGCTATTATAATACCGAAATAAGGGTTTAAAAAGAGATATCTTTTCATTTATATTATTTTTTTACCCTATTCAATTACATAATTAATCTATATTAGTGACATAAACTTTTAGTTCAATTATAATAAAATGAATTTTATAAAAATAAAATATATTTTAATTTTTCATTTCTTTTAAACTCTTAAATAACATTATTTGTTGAGGTGATTTTATTCCTCCTAAGTGAAAGATGATGTTTTAGATTCAAATATTAATTTTAATTGATAAAATTAAAACAAAATTTCATGAATAAATATATAACAACAAATTATTTTGTACCATATTTTTTATTCTATCTTGGAAATAAATTAAATATAATAATGGTATTTAACATAATCAATTAAATTCATTTTAACTGTACAAAAAACTATTACTAAGAAACAACTATTCATTTTAAAATATTTTTTTAAATTTATTGAACTATTGAAAAATTATACTAATTAATTACATTAAAACTATAAAATAAAACATACGGAACTTATCGAACCATTTAATGGTTAACATCGACCATTACCATTGAACTAGAGTAGTTTTGGTATGGTGAACCAAACATCATCAAACCGACCGACACAAGAAACATTAAACAAAAAAATGAATAATAATTTATAATAAATGAATTAAAAATTATAATAATGTATTAAAAAGTTTTATTCAATTTTAAATTAATTATTTAATAATTAATATTTAATTATATGATAAATTAGAATTCATGTAGAGAAATTCAAGACTTGATGTAATCTTTTCGGTTCATAATCTCTATTATTTTCCAATATTATTCCCATATTACCAACATTATCTTCTACGTATCATATCCAAATTATTGAATGTATAATTTATTATTTTACATTCATATCAGATGAAATGATTTTCAACATTCCATCATTATGGATTTAGTATTCATTTTTTACATTGTTCATAAGACCTCTTTCATATAATTTTGATTCTTGAGGTTATATTCTCTACTAACCTCTATCTCTCTATATTCTATTTTACACATTTCCCATTATACTTTATTATTCATTTTACTTCCATTTTTATAAGGTATATTCATGAATTTTTGTTCTCCCATCAAATTTTTCTTTAACTTAGAGTTGATGATGTTTAGAAGGGAATTTTTTCCAACACATATCTTCCCCTACCCGATTTTTAAAATTTAACAATATTTTTTTAGACACCATTATTGGAATATTTTATTATTATAATTTTTTTAATTCCTTCTTATCACCTTTTGAAAATTTACTTTCATCGTTATTTATTTTTTTTATGAAAACATCGAAAATTTTTATGAAAAATCTTTTCAAGATTTACCTTCAATTTTCCACTATATTATTATTGATATTTTTTTCATGGATTATATTTATATTATATTTGACAATCATTATTACTTTTTTAAAATCATTTTATTACTCTTATGCCTTTTTAAACCAATTTTCTCTTAATTATTTAAATTTTGTATAAAAACTATGTCATCGAGTTTGTAAAACTTTTTCAATTTCTTCTTTTACATAGAAGGATTTTTATCTGTATCAATGATCTTTCATAATATATTATTTATTAGTTTTTTTAATTTTATTTCCTTGAATAGTAATTTTTTCATAAATAGATAGTATACCCAAATAATCCTATGATCCATAACTCGTGTTCTGGAGTATCTATTGTGTTGTGGAAATGAAATATCTATAAGGAAATTGATTCATGAATTCATATTTATTTCTTTAACATCTTCTATATAAAGTCATAACAATTCTAATAATGGATTTCTTCTATGAACAACTTTTTCTTTATACTTATTATTTAAGGGAGGTGAGATAGATTTATATATATTTTGTTGACCGTGGATATTATAAACCTCATATTGTAGCATTTATTTTATATGGTTTGAATATCATATACTTAATAATATTAATTGAACATTATTTACCTAAATAAATAATTTATTTCTTTGGATTCCCATTTTATTTCCATGGGTTACTCAAGTAATGATTTTCATGAATCTATGACTATTTTTATAGTCATGAGGTATGAATATGTATTGATATGTCATCTTGATAATATGTGGTACTAGTATTAAATATCCATCCAATGCATTTGGTAAGGATTTATATCTTATAAGGTCATTATATGTTGGATAAGTGTAGTTAATATTGTCCATAATGTTATGGATGGTATAGAGGAAGTTAGTATTGTCCATAATGTTATTTAGAGTAAATTTATAGTTATCCTCGTTTATAATGTTATGATGGTCTTGGTAGCTATCCTTGTCATTTTCTTATGATTTTTTCTACTTACGTATGTTACACATTCCCATGTCTCGAAGAAATGGCCACCACTTGGGATGGTGGTAAGAGTCTGGAACCCTAGGATTATCCCCCCATATAATGATATGATATTTATATTTGATTATTTTAAGATTATTTTTTTACCAAAACATATACTAGGATTTTGGATTCAGCTAGCATGTCACATTTTCACTTCATATGATTTGATAATCTTATTTTATAAATCATTACATTTTTCTCTTAATATTATCTCTCACCTATTTAAAATTTACTAATAATTATTTACCCCTTACTGAGAATTTGATCTCACTACCTATTATATTTCATTATCTCCGAAGCAATTATTATTTGTGGATATATATTAAAAAAATCGATGTGTATAGAATGGTTTTTAAATAATTTTTCATTGTATTTTTAGTAAATATGAATATGTACCTACCTATTAGAGTCTCATAACATTGGATTATATGAGATAGTTGAAATTCATGTTATGTGTACAAATAATTCTTTTTTGAGTGTAATCATGAAGTTATATTTTGGGAATTATATTGAAAAAACATTGTGCATAAATGCATTGATATACAACAATTATAATTATGCTATAGGGGTTATTATAAATAGTATGACTACATAGGGTAAAAATTTATAATCCATTTAAACAAAGTTTTATTCTAAATATTATATAGATATATTTTAAGGAAACATTTAATTTTAGGAATTTTTATTCTGTAAATAAGAGAAAACATTAATAATTTTTTATTAATGAAAAACAATTTTGAGGATGTAATTTATTTAAGGTTTTATGATGTGACATACCGAATTATTAATTAATATTTTTATAAAAAAATTCACTCAAATTCTAAACATATAATTAATTTAAATTATTATTTTAATTTTATAGACATATAATTTCGTTACATAATTATTTTAAAAATAATTAGTAATGAATCCTTATAAAACAATAAAAGACCCAACCCACTGGGGCCCTACATGGGTATATGATAAGAGAAGTTGATGTGGATCATTTTTAATGCTCTTTTCCACATACCTTTTTATATTTTTTTTTAATTTTTAATATCCAACTATTTCATTTTGTGTAATATTTATCAATTGTTGTATTTTGTAAATTACCTTATGAAAATTGTGTTTATGTATTAAAAGTTTGTTTTTGTTATTTATTTTTTTATTTTTTTTGAATAATAAAATTAAGTTTTAATTTTAATTGAATTTAATTAATTAATTATGTTATTATTTTTCAATAATTTTTAAATCATTAATTAATTAAAGTAATTTTTTATTTTTTATTTTTAAATAAATAACTCACTTTACATTAAATAATTAAATTGGTTTTTAAAAATGTAATTTTATTCAATTATTTAATTTACTTGATTATTTAATTTATTAATAAATTGGTTGATTAAATTTAAGCAAGCATCTGTAATTATTTTAGAATTTCTCTTATTAATTTGTTTATAATTTTAAATACAAATAAATTCATTCTCTTAAATAAATCATATTTAATTTTATTATTTAATCTTGTTTTATTTTCTTAGTTTTTAATTATTTTCTATTTAATTTAATTGATTAATTTTTCGTTGCATTAATTTTTTAATTAATTTAATTTTCTTTTTGTTTTGTCTGCTGGTGTTACGGTCGCACGGTCCTCTGCCCCCATTTTCTGCTCACGGTCACACCGTTTCAAAATTATTGTTTCACACTCACGGAACCACTGGTTCCCTCACACACTGCATTACCTTGCGGTCTCACACACACTGTGTGACCATGAGACACACATATGAAGCCACCGTTCCCCTCCCGGTGTCACCGTGTCTGCTTCATCATGTCTCACAGTTTCTCCCACACATAGTCACCATGAGCAGCACCCACCCTCCCATTTGTAGTTCCACTGCCCTTTATTCATGGTGACATTGTATCATTCACGGTGCCACTACCACTGCCACCACCCTTTCTTCACAGTAGCATTTCCCCATTCTTCCACCACTCTATATCCACCGTTCTCCATCCTTCCCCGCATTGTTCTCCTCTTCTCCCATCTCATCCACGCAACATCCCAACTCCAGCAACACAAAGAAAATTAAAAATCTCTACAACAATCAACCGAGCATAAAACAAAAATTCACACACCAGTATCAAAGTAAAAAAACAAATCAAACCCATAATAGATAAATTTATCAAAAATAATCGATTCAACATCAAATTCCAAATCCTAAAACTGAAACCCACCTAAAGAAAATAGGTTTATAGATTTGTAAATTTGACCCAAACCACCAGTAGTCGGCGATGTCCCCTGGTCCGCCACAAATCCACACTACCCCTACACTGAACTCGTCGTGCCACCCTTCTTATCCAGCGGTGCAAATGGAGCCCCCTTCTCTTCACCACTTTCACATTCTCATTTCTTGAAGCCTCTCCCCTCTGCTTACACAACCCAATGTTGAACTGTTTCCACCTCCCCCCCCCTCTTCCACACCTTACCCCACCCTCTCTTCTTCTTCTTTTTCATTGTTTCTTTTATTTTTTAATTAATAATAATTATATATATAATACATTATATTATATATATAACATATAATTTTAATTTCTTTTGTTTTATAATAAGTAAAATATTATTAATAATAGTCATAATAATATAAAGTATTATATATATATATATTAATAAGTATTTTTATTAACTAATTTATGTAATAATATTAATATGTAGTTATATTAGTTTCATTTTATTTTTTTAACTTGTTTTTGTTTTTCTATTGTTCTGCACAGGGGGAGATACTCGTCGAATCAGTGATAAAGGTAGTAGTTCGTTGGAATAGTATGAGAAGATTATTGAGGTAGTTGTAGGGGAATTGGGTACACTCACTCGGAGTTCACAAAAATGATGGTGACGTGCGCATAAAAGTGCGCTATATGGATTTATTTCTTGTCAGTTTTCCTCGGTTTATAGTTGAGTTTTTTCAGAATAAAAGAGGACCCTCTGACTCCTCTCTATGGGAGGCAGCCAAGGTAGTAACATGGCCGGGGGCAGCATTTCAAAATGGTTGTGGGGGAGACTTTACCCTGATTCACACATCCATTTCATCCACTTCTCATGGATTGGGATTATCTTTGACTATAAGACATGAATTTCTCCTCCATTCTCCACCTCTCCCCCGCTACTCTATTTTCTGTGTTTTATGTTGAGTTTGTAAATACTCTCGTAGTGTTTCATGTTTAGTTAATTGAATTGTGATGTTTTTTTATTTTTCTTGTGTCGATCGTTCATCCTCGTTTCGTGTTGTGATCTTAAATCTCTAGAAATAGAGATCTAACTTGTAGGGTTGGGTCTAGGTTATGAAACCTGACATGATCTGGGGTCCTCACATTAATACGACCATGTTCTTTTTATTCACCTTAGTAGATTGCGACTACGAGTTAGATTGCGTGAGAGAGAGATCATGCCCAGGATGACTGACTACTTTCTTACTTAATTTCTTCTACCCTTCCATCTTGATTTCTCCAACGGAGAATCAATATTTGTTGTGCAATTTGATGATATTAGCAGGATAAATTTGCATAGTGATAGTCTTTGGCTGGAATGATCATACTGAGTGAATCACTTGTAGTTCGGAGGAACGCTTGAGCAGGGAATAAATTCTATGATTGAGTGTTTAATTTATAGGTGAGATTGGTGTGTGATCCGAGACATCGATCATGCACTGAGAGAAGTTTAGAATTGTTGATCAATTTCTTAAGTTGATATAGGATAGGGAGTAGAGGGTGAATTAACCTAGGTTTAGCCTTGTTCACACTGACTTTTGTATTCTATGTCTTGGTGTCAATTCTTTGTTATGTGCCTTGTGTTGTGTCTCTGAGTATTTTGTTTTATTGGTTTTGTCTCGTGTTTCTATGTTTTTGAACCTTTTTATCATTGTTTCCCTCTCTACTGTGCTCTTCAGCACTGATTAGTGACTTCTTATGAGTTGTGTTTTTTGTTTTAAAAATATTTAAAAACACAAAAAGATTTTCAGAATGACCGCTTACTCACATAAAACTACTTCTTTGAGAGAGACCCCAAGGTTTTCAATTGTGCTATATCTTGGGCCTTTATAAATGTAAACTTTACCATCCTCAAGACAAAGACGCAAGTCAAATTTTGGCATCGTTCTCGGGGATGCAAAGAGTGTCCCAATGGTTTCTAAAATTTTTATTTTTTTAAAAACAAAAAAAAACATATAAAACATATAAAAAAGAAAGAAAATACACACACAATGATGAACTATAACGAATCTTATATAGTGTCATTGTTTACCTAGTTCAAGAGCTTCAGGAGGCTGTTGCTAAATTTCAATGTTGGATGCATGAAAGATAGCATCGAGACCTTACTAATGAGGAGAAAAATTATTCTCATGAGATCATGCATTTGAAGAAACAGGCCATGGATATGGTCAAAGGTTACCAAGAATATAGTGCAGTACCACCACCTCCCACTAAATCCCAATATTCTGGAAAGTCGTTAAGAAGGAAAGAGAAAAGAAACAGAAAAAAGAAAAGTAGGAGTTTCCCAACTTTGATATAGATTTTCCCCAGGAGTCCAGGTTGGAAATTCTAGAACCAATTTCTGAGGATGTTTTCAAGGGATGGTATGAGATGGAACTTGAAAAGATTCATGATGTTGGACATTTCTTTGATGATCATTTTTTCCCTGATTTCCATTCGAATGAATTTTCGTGAAATAACTGTTTTAATGATTTTTCAATGCTTAAATAGGTAGAAACAGCAGATGACATCATATCACTCTCCTTAAAAGATTAAGCATGTGAGGTGGTGTGTTTTGAAGAGAGGTTAGGGGAGGTTGACTACCTCGCTCTTTCCCTGGACCATTTCCCTGGATCATTATTCCATCACGAGGAGGAACAAGCAACACTGATAAAGGGATTTGACAATTTTAGAGAAGAAGATGTATTTCTATTTAATTTGGATTACATCAAAGCTGATTTTAATTATGCTTCTCCCTATACAGGTATTGAAGAAGCAGTACATCTTTCTGATTTCATGGAGAGTGAAGAAGTTTAGGTCTCATCTGCTAAAGAGTTTATGGAACTTCCAATTCTAGAAAACATTTCTTGTTTGGGAGTTATTTTTGAAGAGGAATTATTCAAGCTGTGCACAAGTTTACAAGTGGATGATGACAAAGTCCTTGTTTCTCAAGAGGAAATATTTTATTGGATTGAACCAGAATAAAAGTCACATACATGTTTTCAAACATTACAACATGTGCACACTCAACCTAAAGCAGAATATGTAGGGAAGTACAACTATATCTTGTTCTCCCCTCCACCATTCAACATGAAGTACTTCATTGCCCAGGAAGGGAATTTGGTTGAATCTGCACATGCGGTACTCAAAATATGGAAAAGCAATGAAGTTGGAAAGAATCAAATTTAGTGGTTCTTAATAAATAAGCTAAATCCCTCATATGACTAGGGTTTATCCGAGGACTATCCTGCTGTGGCAGTCAAACTACGTCACCCTCTAGCGGGTTTCCCAGAATTATCCACTTTAATTTCCTGCATTAGTTTATTTTTTCATGTTGTTTTTACTTTTTGTGATGTTTTATTAGGACAATAAACAGGAAGTAGATTCCACGTGGCTATCATTCTTGTCACAGGGGGAATCTCCCTGGATTAACAGATAACACTCCCTGGGTCATACTCTGTGGTTTCCTTTTATTTGAACTTAAAATCTGAAACACTAATGCTAAATTGTTTCATCATGTAGTTTTCAAAATATAGTATCCAGAGTTCGTGCAAAAAGTAATTAAAGGGAGAAATTTTTAAATATGAGGAGATGCTCATTCAGGAGAGTGATTACTTTAATTCTTTTATATTGAGTCATTCATTTTTCATGCTACTGTGAATTAAGTTTTGGGGTCTTCCCACTAATTTTTAAAACATTTGAATAGTAGTTATTTCTTGGGATTTATTCTGCTAATATCTACATAGTTAAAAAAATTATTCTGAGCAGATTTATAAAGCATGTTTGCACCCACTACTTTCAAATTAATTATGCTGTTTCTTCACATAACTGCTAATCATGCTACTATTTGAAACATATTTAGTAATATTTTGTCTGCTCTTAAAAATTATAATCATGAACTTTTATAACGTAACTAAGCTTGTTACTAGTGAAGTTGGTGGGGTTGGGATCTTCTGTTTTTGTTTTTTATTTTCTTTCACTTTTTATGTGGCAAAGAAAAAATTTCAACCTCATTACTACCCATCCATATCTTTTTTAAGCAGACATGTCTATCTGTTTTGAACATAAAAAATATTCCACCTTATAATTCAACATTGGGGACAATGTTGGGTTTTATGTTTGGGGGAGAAGGTTCATTCTAGTGTCATGACAAATTTCCCCCTTCTTGAACATGAGTTTGTGTAAAAAATGGTCAATTTTTTTCAAAAAAATGTTCAATTTTATTGAAAAAAATAGTTCAAAATTCTTTCAATTAAATTTCAAATTATTTCATCACATTATGGTCATTGGAGGTTTAATTTATTTAAATTATTTCATGTTAGTGGATAACTACTTACTGGATGTTGGGAGTGGCATTTAGTCATAAACTGTTAAGCATGAGTGATTTCTGATTGGAATTGTTCACTATCCCTATGAACCTTTCTGTTTAGGAAATAAGGATGGGAGTGTGATAGGAAAGGTTTGTGGGATGATGATCATGAATTAGTGTAAATAGAAGTTATCACTCAAACCTAGGGGACTTACACTTTTTGAAAAATAAATATAGTCTATGACTTTTGGAAGTCAACTCAATTGATTATTAGTTAAGTCATTTTTATCTTGAGTAAAATGGAAAAATGGGATCCCATAGTGAGTATCTGAGACAAGGTGCATAGGGTGCATTTCTGTGAATAAATAAAGCCAATTTATATCTTAATAAGTGTTATTCATGGTGTTCTCCACATGGAATATGGATGAGAAAAATTAGAATAAAGTGCCCCTGTCAAAAATAAAGTCATTAAGGTGAGGGGAATTTTGAACCCAGATGAAGAAGGGAGTAATTGACTTGGTTAATTTTCATTTTATTTGAGTCAATAAAGTGATAAAATTAATGGAATTTAATTTTTCGAAATTGGGAGAAGGTGACAATGGAAGGTTCCCTTTGTTACGTTTTGAGTTCCACTGCATCTAACCATTCCACACTACTTGAATCATTACTTGAATTGGGAAGTAGGATAGTTAATGAGTACATACAAGAGGCATGGAATACTTGAAAGTGTATGAAATTTTGAGGCTTTTGAATTCTAGTTAGTATTTGAAGCTAGGGAGGAAATCATTTTCTAACACCTTTGAAAAGCCTGACCCACTGTTTGGTAGTGTTCCTTTTCCTATTAAATTTTAATCATGCACTTTTTGATATGTAACTCGCAAATCATCTTTTTGTCTTAAAGTTGAAGGCATGTACTTGTTTATGGACAAAAAAAAGTTTTATGTGTCAGGGAGTTTGATGTGGCTCATTTTTAATGCTCTTTTCCACATCCCTTTTTATATTTCTGTTTTCTTTTTAATATCAAACTTTTTCATTTTGTGTAATATTTATCAATTGTTGTATTTTGTAAATTACATTATGAAAAATGTGTTTAGTTAATAAATGTGTGTTTTTGTTGTTTATTTAATTTTGTTTTTCAATAATAAAAATAATTTGTTATTTTAATTTCATTTAATTAATTAATTTAGGTTATTAGTTTTTAATAATTTTTAAATCATTAATTAATTTATGTAATTATTTATTTTTAATTTGTAAATAAATTACTCACTTTACGTTAAATAATTAAATTAGTTTTTAACAATGTAATTTTATTCAATTGTTTAATTTACTTTATTCTTTAATTTATTAATTAATTGGTTGATTATATTTAAGCAAATATCTGTAATTATTTTTGTTTGTCTCATATTAATTTGTTTATAAATTTTAATAAAAATAAGTTCATTCTCTAAAATAAAGCATACTTAATTTTATTATTTAAGCTAGTTTTATTTACTTAGTTTTTAATTATTTTCTATTTAATTTGATTGATTAATTTTTAATTACATTAAAGTGTAAATTAATTTAATTTTTTTGTTTTTTTTGCAGGTTTTACGGTCACACGATCATTTACCTCTATTTTCTACTCACAGTCACACTGTTTCACAATTATTGTTTCACACTCATGGAACCACCAGTTCCCTCACACACTGTATTGCCTCACTGTGCCACACTCATGGTTATACCGTGAGAAAAACTTATGGTGTCACCATTCCCCTCACGATGTCACCGTGTCCGCTTCATCCTGTCTCTGTGTTTCTCCCACACACAGTCACCTTGAGCAGCACCCACCCTCTCATTTGTTGTTCCCCTGCCCTTTCTTCACAGTGACACCGTTTCATTCACAGTGCCACTACCACCACCTCCACCCTTTCTTCATGGTGGCACTTCCCCGTTCTTCCACCACTCCATCTACACTATTCTCTATACTTCCTCGCACTACTCTTCTCTTCCCCCATCTCATCCATACAGTATCTCAACTCCAGCAACACACAAAAAATTAAAAATATCTACAGCAATCAACCTAGCACAAAACAATAATTCACACACAAGTATCAAAGAAAAAAACAAATCAAAACTATAACAGAAAATTTTATCAAACATCATAGATTCAACATCAAATTCAAAATCTTAAAAATGAAACCCACCTCAATAACTTAGGTTTACAGATCTAGAAATTCGAACCAAACCATCAGTAGTCGGCGTTGTCCCCTGCTCCACTGTGAATCCGTAGTACCCCTACCCTGAACCCATCATTTCAGCCTCCTTCTCCAATGCTACAAACCGAGCCCCCTTATCATCGTCGTTGTCACATTCTCATTCCCTGAAGCCACTCCCCTCTACTCGTACATCCCAACGCCAAATTGTTTCCCCTTCCCCCCCCCCCTCTCTTCCATGCCACACCCCACCCCTCTTATTCTTCTTTTTCTTTGTTTATTCTATTTTATAAATAATAATCATTATATATATAATACATTATATAATATACATAACATATAATGTTAATTTTTTTGTTTCATAATAAGTAAAATATTATTAATAATATTAATAATAATATTAAGTATTATATATTGATATATATTAATAATTATTTTCCTTAACTAATTTAAGTAATAATTTTAATATATAGTTATATTAGATTCATTTTATTTATTTAACTTGTTTTGGTTTTTCTGTTGTTCCGTGCTGGGGGAGCTACTCGTAGAAGCGGGGATAAAGGAAGCAGTTCGTGGGAATAGCGCGAGAAGATTCTCGAGGTCATTTCAGTGGAATTGGGTACACTACCTGGGAGTTCACAAAAAAGATAGTGATGTGCACATAAAAGCGTGCCATGTGTATTTACTGCTTTTCAGTTTTCCTTTGTTTTTAGTTGAGTTTTTTAGAATAAAAGGGGACCCTATGACTTCAATATGGGGGAGGTAGCCAAGGTAGGAATTTGGTTGGGGCACGATTTCATAGTGGGGGGGAGACTCTACCCTGATTCACACATCCATTCCATCCAATTCTCACAAACTGGGCTCGTCTTCGACTAGGAGACGGGACCTGCTCCTCCATTCTTTGCCTTTCCCACACTACTCTATTTTTGGTGTTTTAGGTTGAGTCTGTAAATACTCTCATACTGTTGCATGTTTAGTTAATTTAATTGTGATGTTTGATTTATTGGTCTTGTGTAGATCATTCATCCTCATTTCATGTCGTGATCTTCAATCTACATAAATGGAGATCAATATTATGGGGTTAGATCCAGGATTAGAAACCTGACATGATCTGGAGATCCGCACATTAATGTGATCACGTTCTTTTTATTCTCCTTGGTAGATCACGATTGTGAGTTAGACTGCGCGAGATCGAGATCATGCATATAAATATCGGCTACTTTCTTACTTAATTTCTTCTCCCCTTCCTATATTGATTTCTCAAACTGAGAATAAATATTGGTTGTGCAATTATACGATCTTAGCAGGATCATTTCACCGAGTGAAAATCTTTGGTTGGAATGATCTTGCTGAGTGAATCACCAGTAGTTCAGAGGAAGACTTGAGACAGGAAGAAAATCTATGTTTGAGTGTTTAATTTCTAGGTGATATTGGTGTGTGAACCGAGACATTGATCATGCACTAAGTGATGTTGAGAATTGTTGATAAATTTCATAAGTTGATCTAGGATAGGGAGTAGAGGGTGAATTAGACTGGGTCCATCCTTATTCACACTGGCTTTTTTCTTCTGTGTCTTGGTATCAATTGTTTATTATGTGACTTCTATTGTGTCTGCACCTGTTTTATTTTCTTTGTTTTGTCTCGTGTATCTATGTTTTTCACCTTTTCCATCACTGTTTCCCTCTCCACTGTTCTCTTCACCACTGATTAGTGATTTCATAGGAGTTGTGTTTTCTGTTTTCAAAATATATAAAAACACAAAAAGATTTTCAGAACAACCACTTAGTCACTCTACATTGCTTCCTTGAGAGCGAACCCGAGTTTAGCCACTATGATATATCTTGGGTCTTTATAAATGTAAACCTGACTGTCCTCGCGACAAGGACACACGTCAGAAGTGTTCCACCCCAATCCCACCTTCAATAGGCTAAGGGCTAGTGACTAACACCGTGTCGGAATATCTTAGAATATGGGAGGTCGTATCCTATACCAACCAATAATAGATATATATATCTATTTCATAAAAAAAAGAATAATATATATAAACAACTAAGCTATATAAAATACATTCATGAGATAATAAGATACAAGTATATCACTATATAAGTGAATATAAAAGAACTGTATATTCAAAAATCCTTTCGGACCATCAAATAAAAGATTCCAGAAAACCCAATATTAATTTTTGTACTCTTATATTGATATATACCAACAATATAATACACCACCAATATAAACTAACAAGATCCATCATATGTCAAAAAGTGACAATATGTATTAGTTGCATACAAGCCACAATAATTCTATGTCTACTAAGACCCTGTCTGAACTTGTGAATATTACATTGGGGAAGACTAATCCTTTAACAGGAATAGATCTTGGTAAAGGGAATACTAACATCTGGTATCAAAACCACCTAGGTATGAGTGAACCACAACACCTCACCAAAACTATATTGTGGAACTTGAGCCTCGTTAGAAGACCCCATAGCAAAGGGGGGTACATTCTCTAGGGGAGGATGTTGGGACATTACCCATCATTTAGATAGAGAAAAATAATGACTTCTCATATAGAGGATCATGGGCCATGTGTATGTGGGGGAGAATACTTATCCTTCCATTAAAATATACCAAAAATAGAGGATATCATAACATGGGTATATAGGGGGAATGTTGAGCCAACCTATAAGATGAAATGGAAGATCCCATGCCCCTGGTATAAAGCAGAAATACTAAACCAAACTATCAAATCATCATAGATAGATGATCTCAATCTTTAGGTAAATTGGGGGAATATTGACCATAACTAAAATACAAAATAATGGATCCCAAAAAACACCCCACAAAGTCAAATGTATGACATATAGTGACCCTCTAATATTGAGTATAGAATCTTGGTTGGTATAGGATGTTCATAGTAAGGCACACCATACCCTGTGCCGAATGTAGTAAATAAGAACATCACGCCCGCATACACCATTTTTTTAGGTTGATCCCCCTCTCGATTCAGTTTGAGTGAGACCCAACCTATTCTGGCCACCTGTTCAATCTAGATAAAGATAGACCATTAGCGATTAGCACCTTGTTCATCATAATCGCACTACCCAACTCATGAGGGGGTCGTTCATGTAGCTCCCCCACCATCCATGTGGTGGGAAGGTTGATATTTGTTCATGAGGAATCAGATGGAAAATGGTAAACCCAATCCCCCCCAACAATACTTAACCATAATGTGATATCTTTATCCTTGTGATTATTTCCTCTTAGGCCTCTTCCCAGGTGGCCAACTAAGTTGTGGTGTCATCAATAGGTCTAGAAACTCATTCTATCATCCAATATATTTTTCATCCTCAATATTCCACACTACACTACCATTACTATCCTCTTTTTAATTACCTCTTAAGCCATATCACTACCTCCTCCCCAATGTCAATATATTTTTCTTCCCCTCACTTCCACTATACATCTCTAGGTAATGAAACCCATAGTCTACAAGACAAAAGGAAGACAATAAAATAGATATGTGAGATAGAGTAGAAAGATGAGAGATATATAGGAAGGATAATGGTTGTTAATTCATCATTGATGATAGATTAATTTACACAATAACGAAGAATGATTTCAATGTTATGTAATTCCTACACTATAAATCCTTGGGGAAATATTTTTTCAAACCAAGAATGGGTATTCTATAATCTATAATAGGATTAGAGTAAAATAATGAATGACCAAACTGATGTTCAATAATGAAGTGTGGGGGTTCAATAATCAAATTCTATATAAATTTCAAAAAAATAGAGCAATGGAAATCCGAAAATACTACCTCATGGGAATAGATACATCGATTCAATACATTTATATAGCCTTCCTCTCATCGATAATTTTTATGTGATCTAATCATAAGTGATGACCCCACCAAGATCCAATCACTCCCCCCTTCATCTCATTATAGGATTAATGATGATGTCAATTATATCGAACCTATAGCGACCCATACATTTCATACATAGAAATTTCATCTTAATAGATGAATATTTATTTCCTTACACAAAAAAATAAAGATAACTACAAATGTTTAGTGACATTGAATACATTGATATATAAACACCGATATTATAGGCGATCTATATTATCTCTAACTATGTTATTCATAACTAGTACCCTTATTAGACAGATCATACATAATATTTTTATTCATAACCTAGGGAAATGTGACATATGAAAAGGGTGAGCTCAGATTCCCAGAAAGAGTAAAAAATGGATATATAAAAATAATATGATCATAAGGATATGATAACATGGGAAAACATATATAAAAGAAACCCTATATATCACATATCACAACTAGAGTAATGGAATAAAACATGGTAGTTAATAAGACATGAATCCTAATGGAATCAAATAGCATGATCCCTGAGATCATATAATTAGAATAAGATATATATTTTTTAAATACAAATAAGAATAGAAAGATATTATTTAATTTCTATCTACAAATACATTCATAGAATTTTAGGATTAGGCTAATACAATATGTATCTTCTTCAAGCTTGGGATAACCTCCCATGTACCCTCATTGGGGCTTGGGATAACCTCTCATGTACCTTCTTTTAGGATTGCAATAAATTCTTGTATACCCTCATTTGCTATTGGGATAACCATCTATGTACCCTCGTCTGGGCTTGGGATAACCTACCATATAACCCCTTTTGGGAATGGTATAACCTCTCGTTTACCCACTTTCGGGCTTGGGGAAACCTCCCATGTACCTTTTGTTATCATAGACCATTAATCACTACCTAATTCACTGAATGTATATATATGCCTCACCCATAACTAAATTTATACATTTTTGTTCCAATAGATCATAAAACATTCATAATATCATAACATAAGAATAATAAGTAGGTTTCATAAACATTTAATCACGGAATAACCCATTGAATGAAATAGGTTTCATAAACATTTCCTCAATTCATCATATTATAACCCACAGAAAAGTAATCAGTTTCGTAAAAATAATTTCATTATAATCATAAAAAACCATCCAAATAAGGAACAAGGTTGTTATCATTGGATCATATCTCTACAAAAAAATATGAATATATTTTTTCATTGATGAAAAGAATATATAAAAAATATCCATAGAACATTCTTATTGAAAATATTTTTTTCCATTTGAAAACACTTCTTTAAAATATGAAAATATCTAAAGTATTAAGGAAAATATTTTCTTAAAAAAAATTTAAAATTTGTAAAGTATTTTTTAAAAAATAAATTGGTCATGATAGAAAAAAATTCTATTAATTTTGTAAATGTAAAAACAAATATTCCTTTGATATTTCTAGTAAAAATTCAAAACTACCTTATTATGAAAAATTACAACAAGATTATTTTTAAATAATTTTCTAAATATAAAATATGGGTAAAAATGTATTTAAAAAATAATTGTATAATAGTAAAAATTTCATTAATTTTTTTTGATAAAATAATGATATGGAAGAACAATAATTGTCAACTAAAGAGAGAAATAAAGTTATTTTTTTAAACTAATTAGTTTTGTATATTCAGTTCATAATGATAAGAAAATATAAAAAATCTTGTATTCTCTATAAATAACAAGAGGATAAAAAATAAATTTGTTTTTTTGAGATATATCATAGTATTTTGATTATTGTAAACTTAATCATAAACAGTCTGGATAAACAATGTGATTGTAACGTAAACCTTTTACCAATTTGGAAACGTTTGAATAATAATACCCATTAAAGAAAGAGCCTTATATAGATATTAACATCCCATAATTTCATTGATAATAATTATAAAATAAAATAGTGGTAAATATACACACCACAAAAAATAAAAAAATGGTGAATATGGATAGTGTCCCTTGGAAATAATAGTGAGATGAAAACCCCATATCTTAAGATTCGACTTCCTTTTTACACATTAGAACCTCTTATAGAATAAATATAGGTTAATTATAAAAATATTAAAGAAAAATATTCATATATCTGATACTATATATGATATACTTTTGACATTTTAGTACCCATTTATTTATTATTCCTTGTTAAATTCATGTTTCAGGTAAAAACCACTTTGTTTTTCATATATGTTTTTTTTGATATTTTTGGTTATTTTACTATGATAATGGTTCCATATTCTCCAAAATGTTAAAAATTAGATACATATAATATATTTTATTTATTTATTTATTTATATTAATCCATAAATTTTATAGATAAAAAAGGAATTACACAATTCATTAAGACGGTAGGTCATACGTATGCATGAATGTTGTTTCCATTTTCTCAATGTGTGGAATGGAAGAAAGTTAAAAAATATATAACCTTTAAAAACATTTTTATTTCATATATATCATATATATTCATTAAATATATCCTTATTACCATCCATTTTAGAATAAAAAGAAAAAAAATTACATCGCTTTGTGGGGAGGTAATCAACATGTCTGCACGAGCGACGTTAACATTTTCCAATGGATTGGAATGTAGGAAGGTATATGTTATATTAAAATTAATGGAGGATAAATATTTAAGAAATTTTATATATAAAAATTAAATCCATCATTATCTCTAACCTTTATAGGCACTGATGGAAAACAAATTTTATCGGTTCGTGAGGTGGTAGTCTTTCGTATACACGACTGATGATTTCATTTACATTTGATGGATGAGGGGATGGTAATATGTTATTCTACTAAAATAATAAAATATATTTATATGGGAGATTATTATATTATTATATCATCACATTTTAATTATATTTGAGTATATAGATGATAAAATAAAATAAAAAAACTCAGCTAAGATCGATACCTAATTTTCATGCAACCTCCTTAGCTCAATACAAAAATTATTCTTATGAGAGTTTAATAATAAATATTAGGGATTTAGGATATCGTATGGGAAGTAAGGAATATATTTGATCTGGTATTTTCTAAACCAAAAGGCTTTGTAAGTTTGAATTAGGTAGGATGGGGTTCCCTTTTATAAGTGGCGAAGAGGACACACTTGGAATTTTTGAAAAGTAGACGTTATACCCATGTTTTACACATGGAAAAAGGATCAAAATGTATAATTATGTAAACTTATATTATATAAGGTGGAAATATGGATTAAAAATATTCATTTTAAAAGTTTTTAGGTTATTTTATCCATTAACATTTTAGTTTAACCCATGGTTAACCAATTTTAACCTAAATTGAGATAATTAAGTTTTACTGTTTTAACTATTAATTATGAACAAAAATTAAGTAAAAATTATGTATTACTATTAATTATTATAATTATAAATATTGAAACCATTTTTTCAAATTCAATTCATATAATTGGAAGAATGTAATTTAAAATCAAACCTGCATACGTGACTAAAAAACGGTTTTCCAAAGAGAATGTTTCTATAAGTTTAAAAAGTATTTTGTATCAAAAATCAATATGAAATTGTCTCAAATAAAATAAATTGATTTAAAAATATTAAAATTGTACTAATTATTTTAAAAAAATTTAAAATATACATTTCTTTATAAATGATTTAAATGAGAAGTCGATTTTCAAAAAAATTTAAAATTTTCAATATTAAATAAAAAAATAAAATTTTTACAAAAAACACCAAAATAAAACTAAGAGAATTAGTAAATGTTGATTAAAAAATTTAAATCTATATTTTCAAATAAATTTTCTGAAATTTAAAAAAAAAGCATTACTTTTTCAGCAAAAAAATAGAAATCATTTTTTCAGAAAATTTATTTTTAAAGAATATGATAACCATATTAAACATTATGTACTTATTTATAATTATTTTTTATTTATAAAAACCCATTATTAATAATTTTAAAATGTTACTATTCATATTCATAAAACCAATTTTAACACATAGGGTATAAAATTCATGTTTAAATAATACTAAAGGTACATTATAGTTTATTAAAACTTGGTGTTCCCTGTAACACATTTTATCGAATAAATTAAATTTATTTAAAAATATATATTTCATAAAATGATGGGAGTTTACAGTATACCCCCATAAAAATTAATTTCACCCTCGATATTTCATTACTTTGATACAAATAAATGAGGATAATTTTACCTCATCACATCCTCAGGTTCCCATGTTGCTTCCTCTAGTTTCTAGTTTTCCCCCCAATACATTGACGAGGTGACATTATTCTTTCATAGAACATTATATATACATTAGAGAATCTCTATAGATTATTATTTAAAGGGTTTATCATGATCCATTTTTAGGAATTCTATTTTTAGTACATGTGAATTATCTTTTATATACTTTCCTAGGAGAGATAAATGGAACACATTGTGGACCTGATATAGGCTCAGTGGAAGCGCCATCTAATAAGAAACTTTTCCTACTTGATAATGTTTCTAAAAAATACCATTATACATAGGGATTAGCTTTACTATATTTATGAATATCAAAACCTTATTATTTTGAAAAAAATATCAGAAAAACCTTCTCAACAATTTCAAACTCCACATCATAACGATGATGGTCAGCATAACTCTTCTATCTGCTCTGAGCTACCTTAATTTGTTGTTTAATTGCTCTGATTTTTTTTATCATTTCATAAGATATATCAGTCACCAATATCATTATTTATACAAATTCATTCGAGAACATTGGATTTAAACACATATTACTATATAGGGATTCATAAGCATCCATATAAATGCTTGGTTGAAATATATTTTTCATTAAAAATTGACGAGAGGAAGGTGTTGATACTAACCACCTTGGAAATACATAGAACAAGATATCAATGTAACCAATGCGGTTTTAAATATTCTCTCATACTTACCATATATCTAAGGATGATATGTAGTTCTAAAACTCAATTATATATCAAGATCTTGTTGAAGTCTTTTCCCGAATGTTTAGCTCAAACATAATTCTCAATCAGATACAATAGAATGGTGTACTCTATGAAACCTTAAAAAAATTCTTAATGAATATCTTGGTAATGCGGTCTATATAAAATTTTTATCTGATAGGAACTAATTCTTATAATTTTTAAGGTCATCAACTATAACCCATATAACAATATTCTCTTTAGATGTTTTTGGGGGTCTAATGAAAAAAATCGGTGGTGATGTTTTCCCATTTCCATTTTGGTATGGGTAATGTTTATAAAATCCACATAGAATTATATCCCTCTACCTTAAATTACTAACATATCAAGTAATGTGATACAAAATCTATAATATATCCTTTCATATCATATCACTAGAAATACTCTTTCAGTCCTCTATATATCTTTTTACTTCTAGGACAAATAGATAATAAATAACTACGATATTCCTCTAAAAACTATTTCTTAAAATCATTTATTAATGGAAAAAATATACGATTCATGAACCTTCTTATTCCATTGTATTAAAGGTTAAACTCATGATAATTTCTCACCTTCTTCTATAGTTATATGTCATCCTTATGTGCCTCTTTAACCATAACTTATATCTATGGTTGAACACTCATTTTAGAAAGAGAATATTCATCCCCTTCCTTCATTATTTCCAAATATATCCCTTTGAAGTGCATATATTTTATATATTTTTCATCCTCATCATATATTAGATATTATGATCCTTTCAACACAAATCATTTGAAAACTTATTCACTTTACTAGGGTGGTACAGTATTAAGTAGTCATAATATTTAATCAACTCCAACCATCTTCTCTGGAGAATCTTCAACTCATTAAATTTGAATATATACTTTAAAATTTTATTATCATTATATATTCCACACCTTTATCCATGAAGATAATTTCTCTATATCTTTAATTAAAAAAATTTCTATAGCTAACACCAAATCATGACTTGTGTAATTTCTGTCATGATCCATTAATTTTCATGAGGCTCAAGCTATCATCATATAAATTTTCTTGAGAATTCATCCCAGTACCTTCTTTGATTCATCACTATATACTAAAAACCCTTCTCCAATACAAGGTAGTGTAAGCATAGTTTCACTGAAAACACTTCTCTTAATTTCCTTGAAATTTTCTTCAAATTCATTTGTTTAGAGGAACTTGGATCCCTTTTAGGTTAACATGGTGAGAGGATTAGATAAGTGTGATTAAGTATCCAAAAATAATCGATAATATCTTTCTCAACCAAGTTCAATTTGGATCTTTGTCATAGGGGCTAGTCTGTTCCAACTTTTAATAGCTTTGATCTTTTTAGGTTCCAATAAAATTACCTATCTTGAGATTATATGACCCAAAAATCAAACTTTTTATATCTATAATTCATACATAGAATATTAGACATGAATATTTTCCTTCCTTAGGGACTTCTGCACAATCCTTTAAATAATTTGTATGCTCTTCAAATCTCTTTGAATATATAAAAATATCACATATAAATACTTTCAAATTTTTTTTGGTAATATCTAAATATTTGATCCATTAAAATCATGAATATAATAGGGGAATTAGTCAGACCAAATGGCATCACTATATACTCATAGTGTCTATACCTTGTACAAAATGTTGTCTTTGGTATATCCTAGCCCTGAAAACATAATTGGTGATTTCCATAATAATGTTCGATCTTATTAAATTATTGACTTATGCACAGTTGATCAAATAATTCATCAACATGGGGTAGGGGATACCGTTATTTGACTGTGATCATCTTTATTTCTTGGTATTCAATGCAGAGTTTCATTGATATGTATAATTTCTTAACAAAAAGAACTGGTTCACCCCATGGTGAAACACATGGATGAATAAAATGCCTCTCAATTTTATCCTAGAGTTTCTTCTTCAATTCCTACAACTCAGTCGGGACCATTCTATAGGTGTTTTTTGAAATATATGGGGGCTAAGGTGTGATTTCTATTGAGAAATCAGCTTCCCTTTTTCATGGAATACTATAAAACTCTTCCATAAGTAAATAAATAAACTCATACAAAATAGGAATATCATTTATCTTGATTTTCTCCCCAACCATACTAAGATAAACATGTCTTTTTTATAGTAATAGATAATCATACAATGGATGTGATATCCATCAGAATTCATACCAATAATTGCACTGATAGATGATCATAATTTATTTTGGAATATCAAATGTGAATTATATTCATCAAAAACTCATTTGGGATTTATTAAGGGAGAGATAATCCATGCCTAAGACAATATGAAATTCTACCATAGGAAGAATAATGAGGTTTTCAGGAATTATGTTCCAAAAAACATGAACTGGATAAGAATTATAGAATTGAGATGTGATCATTATAACATTAGTGGTTTCCAATATTAACTCAACATTTAGTCATTGAGTTTGTTTCTTAATACCCTTATAAAATTATTTATATATATAAGAGTGGGTAATCCAAAATAAAACAAGCCATTAAAATTTTTTTAGGGGATGATTAATGTTGATTTCAACATGTTATTGTTATACCCCACATCAGAAATATAGATTGCATGATATTTCCTTTTTTATATCATATAAATAGGTTGAGGATGTTGATCATCTTTATTTAACTTTCATATTTATGTATTGGTTAGTATAATTCCCATACTCTTTTAAATTAAAACACTAGAGTGTGATAGGTTCATTCTATGGAGCTTTCTCTATATTCACTTTATTAACTAACTTGTTCCCATAAATTTTACATTCAACTACTCAATTACCTTCCATTACATACATAAATCATTAATTAGTCCCACTAAGATAATTCCCTCCATGTTTCCTTCCAAATATTGATGTGAAGGAAATCTAATATTCTTTTCTCTATAGTTTTTAGAGTTTCCTTTGATTTCCATATTTCATTACTTATCAAACACATGATATTGATGGGTAACTCCAATATCTATTTCCACCTTGATAGCATATTCATTAATTTCATCATAGCTACTAAAGTATCTTATCACCAAAAACATATAGCAACATAGTTTTAATTCTCTTATGAATCAATCAATATTACATTTAGGTTAGATGATAATACCATAATTGTACCTTGCAATTTGTGTAAACCTTTTCATATAGGTACAAAAATAATCACCATACTTATATTTTTATAAAGTAATTATTTCCTATTTTTCATTTAAAGAATAAGAGGAATGTACTTATTTAATATTAAGTTCTTAAACTCATTCCACTCTATGGAGTCTATTTTTTCATGATTCCTCATATTTTTTAATGTGAATCCACCATTGATTATCTTCACCATTCAAATAATAGGAAACAAAAATGAATTTTGCATGCTACAAACACTATATAATAGAAAATATGTTTTCAATGGTACTGATACATTGCTCAAAAACTAGTTGATCAACTAAAACACTAAAAGAATGTGGAAATTGCGTCAAAATCACTAAACATAATGTTGTTCCCTACATTTTTCTTTTGGATTTATATCATGATTCAAATATTGATAAAGTTTTTTGTGTATAGAAATAAAAATCTTCATTTCAAATCCCACAATGTTTAGTTTCTTATTAGGTAAATCACTGAATTTTCTATCAAATTCAATATTAAAACAATTCCTTCAGGTTCCATCCATTGAATAAAACAAAAAAATATAGTGTTAGTAATAGTAATCATAGTGGGGAACCAACTAATCATGAAAAATCACTTATAGGATGTCTAAATCACGAAACATTGTTTTTAATATATAACACCTACGGTTTAACCTATTTCATTCACGGTCATTATCTTTGGAAATCCTTTATTATGGTACGAAAAGATTTTGTGAATTTACAAAACTTATCCCCCGGGATTGTCAAATGAGGTGTGCAGCAAGGTCCAATATCATTCACTGGGTGATAGTTAACTCAAAGCCCAATGCACATTTATAGAGTATTATCCCTAAGTACAACTATTACAAATCCATATACACTTATAGAATTAAAATATGGATGAAATTTAATGTAAACCACTCAGGATATGCTTCACCAAATGTCTAGGACATTTTCTTATACATTGAATTATCCTTATACTTACCCTTAGATATATCCCTAGGGATCTCACTTTTTTTCTCATCAAGGTTTTCATAGGTTAAATAAACATATCATATGATACCAATTATTGTGACCAATAAATTTCATATATAGATATTTTACCCCTAAAGATGAATATTTATTTAATTATATAAAAAACTTATGAAGACCATAACGGTTTAGTGTCTTTGAAAACCTGGATACAAAACCAACTTGTCCATAGGTGAATAACATCACCTCCCACTATGTTATTCATAAATAGAACTATTCTTAGACATATCATAAATACTAATTTTATTCATAACCCTATGAATAGATACATAAGAAAATGGTGAGCTTAAATACTCATTAAGTGTAAACAAGGGAGATTTCAACATAACATGGGCATAAGAGTATGTGAACATGATAAAAACAGTTGAAACCATACCCTAAATATCATATATTTTAAACTAGAGTCCTAACAAGAATCTAGTGAATTATTAGGGAATGAATTTTAAAGAAATAGAATGACATGATCCATGCGATAATAACCCTAACATTGTATATTGATTTTTTTCATACATATAATAATATAAAATATTATTTCAAAAATATCCACCAAGACATTCATAACAAGTTATTCTTAGGATATCCCCACATGTATCAGCTTTGGGCTTGGGATAGCCTATTGTGTACCCTCATTTGGGCTTGCGATAACCTCTCATGTACCCTCTTTCCAGATCGGGATAACCTCCCATGTACCCTCTTTCGTTCTTTGGATAACCTCCTATATACCCTCTATTGGGTATGGGATGAACTCACGTGTACCCTCTTTTAGGCTTGCGATAACCTCCCATGTACCTTTTGATCTCCTAAAATATTAATCACTTCCAAATGAATTGGATGGAAATATAGGTCTGACCCATCATAAAATATATACATTTTTGTGTGACAAGATCACAAAACATTCATAATATTATAACCCATGAAAAATAAAGAGATGTTTTTAAACTTTTCACCATGTAAAACCCCTTAGAAAGAAACATTTTTCATAAGAAATTCATTAATTCATAAAATTATAACGCTTGAAAGGGGAACATGCTTTATAAACATTTTTCAATCATAATCATAAACATAAACCACTTCAGGAATGAATCAGAATGGTGTTATTGAATCATGTCCCTATAAAAACTTAACAAAACGGAAAATTTTGTTTTCATTGATGAATAGAAATTAACAAAAAAATTATAAAATTATTGAGCAAAATATACATTCCATTTGAAATCACTAATTTAAGATATAATATTTTTCAAAATATGATGTAAAAAATGTTCATTGAAGAGTACCCTGTGAATTTTTAAAGGAATCTTCCAAAAATCAAGTTCCCCTAATGGTAGACATTTCATTTCATTATATTCACATTAAAACAAAATACCTTTCACATTTTTGTTAAAAAGTAAAAACTACCAAAATTACTAGATAATTAGAATATTCATTTTAAACAATGTTGTAAAAGGAGAAAATATATGTAAATTTTTTAAAATTTATCATTTTATAATCTTTAAAACATTTTTAGAAAACATAGACATTATAGAAAAAAGATTTTTGACCGAAGAGAGATAAAATTTAAATTTTCATTCAATCATTCAGCCAGTTTACTAATTTCTTAGCGCGATAAAAATGAAATAAAAATATTAATTATTTAAAAATAACCAAATTATAAGAAAATAAATGATTTTATTGATATCTATATCAAAATATGTCATCATTGGAATCTTTATCATAAACAATCTCAGTAAACAATGAGATTGTAACATAGGACTTTTACGAAATTCGTAACTTTTTAATAATAAAAACCATGAAATATATAAAATTATATGGATATTTATATAACATAACAACCATTAAAATAATTATAAAACAAATTCATGGTAAGTATATAGACCACACAAAATAAACATGTTGTGAAGGTGGCATGTGTCCCATCAAAATAAAAGTGAGAAGAAAATCCCTTACCTTTAGTATTGAATTTCATAATACATGTTCTAGCCTCCTTTATAATAATTATATTTTTATTATAAATATATTACATAAACATACTCACATATATCATATCATATATGATTCACTTTTGACCTTTTATTGCCCATTTATTAACAATTCTTTATTCAAATCACATTTCATATAATAATTGCTTCATTGCTTAACATGCATTTTGGTTTAGTATTTTCGGTTCTTTTAATTTTATCATGGTCACATAATCTCTATAAGTTTATCCATCTAATAAATATTATATATATTAATTATATATGTATTTAAATTAATACAAAAATTTATAGATAGAAAATGAATTACACCGTTCATGGAGAAGTTATGTTGTGTGTTTGTATGAATGTTACTTACATTTTATCAACTGATGGAATAAAAGAAAGGAAAATAATATTTCAAATTCATAAAATAATAATTATTTAATATATATCTTATATATTCATTAAATATATCCTTATTACGATCCATTTTAGAATAAAATGAAAAAAAATCACATCCTTCATGGTGGTTGTAGTTTGTACGTATGAATGAGCGACATTATCATTTTCTAAAGGATTTTAAGGTAATAATATATAAATGGTATTATAATTAAAAGAGTATAAATATTTCATAAATATAATACATAATAATTAAATACATTATTATCTCCATTTTTGGCAAGTAGTGAATGACAACGAATTACATCGTTTAATGGGGCGATAGTCTGCCTTACATATGATTGATGGTTTCATTTATTATTTTATAAGGTTAGTGAGGGATGTTGGTTGTTACACTAAAATTGTAAAATTTTATTATATTTTAGATACTTATGGTATTATATCCTTATATTATAAGAATATTTTATGAGGAAGAAGAAGAAATGAAATAAAAATGCTTAGCAAAGAACAATAACACTTCTTCGAAAAACCTCTTTGGATTAGAACAAAAATAATTATTAGAAGGAATTGGAAATCGAAATAAGAACTTCAGGATATTTAGAGTTAATCAAGTAAGATATTTTTCTACTTATTTTATGAACCAAAATCATTTGGAAGTGTGAATAGGTGGGGAGAGGGGGCACCCCTTTTCAAGTGGGGGCGAGAACACACTTTGAATTTTAAAAAATAAAAAAATTTACCCATGTTTTTAACTTTTAAAAAATTAAAAAAAAATGCGTAATTAAAGAACATAATATGATATAATGTATAAATATGTATTTAAAATGTGAATTTAACATGTTTTTATGTCATTTTAACCCTTATCATTTTAGTTCAACACCCAGTAAAACAATTTTATCATCAACTATGGCAATTAAGTTTTACTTTTTTAACTATTAATTATGATCAAAAAGTATGTTAAAAATATTATAAAAATTAATTATTATAATTCCAAATAATTAATAAATTTTTCAAAATATAATTCCCATATTTGGCATAATTTAATTTAAAATTAAACCGGTAAATGGAATGAAAAAAAGACTTCCAAAGAAAATATTTTCCTAAGTAAAAAAAGGATTTTATATAAAAAATCTTCATGAGATTGATTCTAATAACCTAAATATGATTAATCATATCATAATTTTACTAATTTTACTTTTAAACCATTTTAAAGAAATATAACTTTGTAAATTATATATATAAAACGACATTTTTCAATAAAAAAATATTAATTTTCATTATACATTTTAAAAATTAAACTTTATAGAAAAGTCCAAAAAATTCAACCAAAGATAAATTTAAAATATTGATTCCAAAAATTTTGTTTATTTTTTAAAATAAATTTAAAAAATGTGGTAAATTTTTTATTTTTTATTTGTTCACAAAAAAAAATACAAAACATATTTTGAGTAAAAAGTATTTCGGAAGCAAATGAAGACTTCAAACAAATTAATTACTTATTTATAAATATTTTTTACTTATATAAAACACTTATTTTTATAATTCATAGGATTTTTATTATTATTAATACCAAACATTTAATGTATAGGGTATAATTATCATGTTCCAATAATATTTAATGTATATTATGTTTTTTTAACAAAAGATATCGATGAAATTAAATTTATTTGAAAATAAATATTTCCTAAAATATCTATATGACCCCAGGACACCCTAACAATAGAGGGGTGAAGCAAGGTGTAAAATTTTTCTTTTAATGTGATAGATCTTTTTTTCATGTTGGTAAGAACTCGTTAAACATGTATGATGGATATGAGAAGCAATCAAACATTCCATAGAAAAGAGACAACGTACCACAATTTTACTTGGTTTACAACTAAGGGTTACATCCAAGAAGCATACACCGACAGTGTGTCGGTTATACCAAAATCCACTAATATTTACAATTTGTGGAATAAATAAATCTTTTATAGTCACTCTATGCCAGAAAGACGGCATTTCAAAATGTTTAGGGATATCTCACTGCATCTCTCAGAACACTTCTGCCGACTCTCCTTAGATCACTGCCTTTGGAGAAGTCTTACTCAGTTTATTGACCTGAAGGTATCTTCAAAAGATTAGAACATAAGTGTTTGACTCTATCCAGCATGAGACTCTTCATGCATTAATTCCTTGAATTGATCCACTTGGAAAGCCATATCCTTATAAACAATATTTTAAATAAGTCATTTTGCAGATATCCTTCGCAAAGCTAACTGCCTTCACAGAAAATCTTCCTTCATCCACAAACTGTGATACTTCCTCTGTGAACTACACTAATCTTCATACTATCTCTGTGTCTATATACCACCTTAGTGTACCACCTCCATGATCTTCCTCTGCGTGCCACATATGTGTATAACATCTACGTACTACCCTGATCTGTGTATAGTCATGGTTCCTCTACATATCGTCATGATATGCATACTCCTCTTCTTCTTTTGCATGTTGACTTGATCTATGTACTTCTATTATTCCACCATGTACTTAACTTATCCACATAATTATCTTATTCCACCTCACACTAACCTGCTTCGCGTACTATGACAGCATCATGGTCCATCGTTTAATTCCATAAACTATCCTACTTTGCAAACAGATTCTTCCTACGTGGACATCCACTCTTTCATGAACTGTATTCCTCCTCTGCATAGCACTACTTCCTTGAGAAGTTGTTTTCCCATGAACCACTCTTCACTTCTCCAAATTCTACTAAAATTTCTAATCATAGTCTCCTTCATGAGGTTGTATTCCCACAAACCACTCTAGACATCACCAAAATGCTCGCTGATTTTTAATCTCATTCTCGTCTTGTAAAGAAGGGATTAATGCTCATTTTATATGCAAATAGGTCTGAAAAATATTCTAAACCAAGATTTACCAAATATTTGATATGGTACTTCCTTCACTGTGTATCACACATCTCCCATGAACTACATCCCCTACGTGGTCTTTATACTTCCATTCTTCCTACACAGCGGCACAAAACACCACCTCATTTCTGTAAACGACACCCTTTGCAGTTTCTAAAATACTATACCTAGATTTCACATATTATACACAATATCGTGAACTATTTTAATCCCGAAAACTAAAATCCTCATTGTGACCCACAAACCATCACCGTGATCTATTTCCCTTTCCGCAAACCATTTTTTTCCAGTCCACGTAGTGCCCTTTATTTTCAATGAATTGTTTCCAGAACATGGTATGCAGTTCATGTCCTATGATACTCGATTCAATTACTTTTCCAAATTACTTCTTATTTAATATTACATTAACTATAATTCATAAATTTGTAATTTTCCAAAAAAAAACTCATGATTTTGAGGCCCAAAATTTTGGAAAACACTGGGAAACTACGCAGCCTTCAATACTGATTTCATCCTCAATCGTAATACCACATTCTCTAAAAACTCCATGGTCTTTTATGTGTGTATTGAGAACCAAAAAACCAGAATACATTTCTAGAAAATAAAATCCTTGGTTCCAACAATATCATGTTGTTGCATAACCCTATAAAGAAAACAAAAGGAAGAATTTATTGGATTTCTTTAGGTATCCCTCTAATTTAACTGGTTAATTAATTTTATGAAGTAAATCAATTTAATAAATATTTTCAAACCTTTATGACCCGAAATAAGGAACCATTTATGAAATTAAATTATATCTTCCTTATGATAAAACACTCGTTTTGTACATAATTGAGGTGTTGGTTCTCCCATGAATTTTTTTTTAAGATATATAATTGTTTCATCACAACCATATTCATGTGGTATAAAAAGATATATTATTCATAATATATTAATATCAGATCTCCACAATTCCCCCAACCCTATGCCATCTTAGCCCAAGGGTAGACACCACACTCTTAAATCAATGAAACTAATATATTGTTTTTATGTGGTGGTTTTCAAGGGTAATTTTTACATTATACCCTTGGGTATGTCGTTGAACTATGGAACTAAATATTTATTGAAGTCCCAATTGAAAAAACACGGATCACTAAATCCTTGTCACCCTGAAACATTTTCTTCCCTGAAAAGAAAACAACAAGAGATCTATAAAGCAAGCTAAAAAAATAACCCTACATGGAAAACAACTCACCTTTGAATGCACTCCCTTCATCTACAAGGTCCTAAGATCTATAATAACATGGTTTATATAGAAACCTTGACCCCAATAATCCATTTTTGGTGTTTACTTTATTACTTTGGAACAATATACAAGGGATAGGAAAAAAATATTGACAATTTTAGAAAACTTAAAAAACTAGATACATACATGACTTACACATAACATTGGAAGTATGATACAACATGAACAAATTTCTTTCATCCTTGAAAATAATTTAGTGATCCCTACATTATACCCTAGGAGAATTGAAACAAGATAAAGTGTGAAAACATATTCTTAGTATGTGAAATTGTACAATGAATACTATCATGAGTAGATATGGAATTAACAATATAGAATAATGGATAATCAATACATAATACATTTAATCAATAACCCGGTCTTATAAATGTATCAATGAAAAACGTAAATATAACAATCACTAGATAATAATAATTGAAATCATAATGAAGTAAATTAATTATGTTGGATGTCATGATATTTCTATCAAGGACCCATTCTATGAAATCGTGTATCTTATCAGCAAGTCCTTTTTCTAGGAAATTTTAATGGTATACAAAAAATAAAGAACTAACTTGGCCAATATTTTATCTCCGACTACTTGTCGATGTGTAGAGGGTATATCTTTAACTAGGTTACACCCTTTAGTTACAAATTTTTAATTCATTCCTCATATATTTAATGAAAAATATTATTCGTAATCAAATTACTTATCAATAAATTATTATCTGTAATGAATAAATAATATTGAATTTCAACATTTTCCCAATAAATGAGATAACATTCCTAATATGTTTCCTTCAACTAAAACCCATATATTACAATTTTATATGATTAAAGTATATTTAAATGAAAAATATATCAATGATACTAAAAACAGGGGAATTATGGGGCAGATTCGCACATTAATAATGGAGAGTGATTAAGAACATGAAAAAAAGAATGTGAATGATCTAAAAATAAGTTATAATTCATAGAGGATGATTGAATACCATCAATTTTTTAGAATAAATATTTTTAAGTGAAAGAATTTATTTAGAGAATTAGATAGGAAAATATAAATGAAACATTAAAAGGAATATTCCTTAAATATTTTTGAAACTTTTTTATAAAAAAATATTAAAATTATTTAGAAAATCATTTTAAACCATATATAAAATAATAACTTTTATATTAATATAAATAATAAAAAATAATTTAATAATAGAAAATAATTTTCTTTTTAAAAAAATATAATATTTTATAGGAAGATAAATATCATATAATTGTTATGGAGGTGGAAAAATTCAATTATTCTATATATGTTTAATTGAACATTCCTATCACACTTTAGTAAAATTTAAAATTAGACTTCATTGAAAAAAAATACATATATTCATTCAAAACCATTTTAAATATATTCAATTTAATTATAAAAATATCTATAACAACTTTATAAAAGTAGGTAAAACTTCCATAATGAAATTTTAAGAATATATTTACCGAAGATAATGATTCTGGTCCAAATGAAGAGAATCATGGTTGGATTTTCTTAAAAACATTATTTTATCTTTATTGAGTGCCAAATAGATGGAATGATAGAAGAAAACATGGAAAATAAGAAATAAAAAAAGAGTAAAATAGATGGGGTTTAAGAATGTGAATATTGTATTATTCTTCTAATATAAATTTAAACTTGAACAATCTTAAATAAGGGTTAGATTAATATAAACCCTTACGACTTTACTAACTATTGAAATAAAACCCCTTAAAATAAAAAAAAGTGTTTAAAATTTAAATACAATTAATAAAGATAAATTCATAATATAATATGTAGAAGGATGATAATATAAACCCTAAAAATGAAAATAGCTACATAATATACAATATTTCTCATTAGAGTGGAATTGATTCAAAAAACTCTGGCCTTAGATTCAAGCTTGATAGAATAAGTTATATTATCTTGACTAATAAATTTAAATTTATTATTTACATAACTATAAACCATTTTAATATTTATCCTATTGTGGTTCTTTTATAATAATTCTACATCCGTTCATTGAATATTTATTTCTTACACTGACAACTGAAGACTATTCATTCATTTTATCCAAAATTACATCAGCGTATTAACAATGGTTAAAGGTGTTATGAAACAGTGACTACATATATATAATATTAATAATTTATTGAATATAATTAATATTAATTTCATATAATTTTACAATAATCCATTAAATGTAAAAATTGAAAAATGAATCAGTTCACTTCATGGAGGTGATAGTCCACAAGTACACATGAATGATGTTGTCATTTTCCAATAAATGGTAGGATAATATTATATATGGAATATTATATCCCACCAATAATAATTTGGAGATAAGTATAATATATATTTATTAATTCTTTCTTTTAAACCCACCATGTGAGTTGGTGATGAAAAATGAATCATAATGCTGTGTGGAGATAGTAGTATGTACGTACATGAAATGGATGTTTTTATTTTATATAAGATATAAAGGTGAGATAAAATGTATTTATCATTTACATAATGGAACATCATTTTTGTAACTATACCGATTTAATATGGCAAAGATTGTAATTAAATATTTGAATGATGTTTAAGAATAATGGAAATTGAAAAAAAAACTGATAAAAATATATAAAAATATTATTTTGTTAACTTTCATAGTTTTCAAAACTAATTAATCTTGATGTGGTATTTTTAGAAACATATAACCTATAGATCAAGAAAAAAATGGTTGGAATGTATTTGTGTTGGTCATTTTCAAAATAAGTGGCTCATTAAGTGTGGAGAGGATAGGAGTGGTGGTTCCCTATTATAAGTGAGGTGGGTGAAAAAAAATGTAAATAATAGAAAGATTATTAAATAATATATTTCTTACTCAATTAAAGTGTTCTAATTGATCATTGTTTTGAATATGATAAGGATATTTCAAAACAGAACGTACCATTCATATTTAATCATGTATTTTGTGTTAGATCATTAAAAATGAATAGATAAATATATAAGAGGGGTGTGAAATATAGATTAGAAAACAACTAAAAATTTTAATCCTCCTCATATGCTTAAACAATGATAAATACAACTTTTGATAACCCCGTAAAAACAATCATGTTAATATCAATGTAATGAATGATAAATATATTATCGGTATTTAATTTATTTATTAAAGTAACATTGCAATGGAAAATAAACTAAAAAATTATTAAAAATACCATTAAAATAAATTGAAAAAATATAAAATATTGGAGTATGATTTACCAATGAACTCCTAAAGTATTTCATTAAAATATTCACTTTTTACTGAATAAACAAGAAGAAAAAGAGGCCAGTTTCATGGTATCCTATACATTAAACCTATCAAAAGGCATCAAATTATTATATCATGAGTCTTGGAACTATCTAACTCACCAAGGAAGCCCTTGATTATCTAGATCGGTAAATTCACACTACTATAAATGGTATCATAAAAACACACTACAAAGATATGTAGCAAGTTAAATCTACAACAAATACCGATAGCCTATTTCATCCTCTATGAAAGTTGGTAGCTCATGCAACCCTTTATAAATTCCATTATCTCATAAAAATGATTACAATAAGAAATGATAGAATATTTTATAATGAAGCCACTCAAGCACAAGATTTATAAAAAAAAATCAAAAGTTAAAAACTACATTAGTCAATAATATGTTGAAGGCTTCAGGTGATTATATCTCATAGGGTATTCAATATCATTTTATATTTTTTATTGAATTAAATAATCTGATTTATATATATATAATTAAGAAACCATAAAAAATCAATATTTTAGAATTTTTAAGATCATCAGAGTTCCAAATATACTCATACCATCTATATTAATTAAAACCTAAGGTTATCGGTATTTCTATTAAAAAGTGTTATAAAAATGGAAATAAAAATCCAAGTTAAATCATATACTTATGGATGTGTATTGTGATTTTAAAAAAAGAGAAAAGAGAGTCTTGGTCTCAATAATATCCCCTTTTTGAAAAATACAAATGCATGTGGAAAAATTAATACATTAAAATTTTAAAATGAAGTTCCCTAATGATTTAAAAATATTTCAATAAATATTGGATAAAATAATTTTTTCTCCTATTAAAGATAGCTTTTCAATTATAATGTAAATAATAAATTTAGTAAATAATTAATTTTCAAGAAATTATATATTTTACCAAAACATATTATCTATTGAGATTTTAAAAAATCAATACAATTAATGTTTTAACAATAAATAAAAATCCAGTGAAAGGATTTTCCTGAAAAAAAATAATTAGATAAAATTCATAAAAATCATCAAAAAATTACAATTTTTATAAGTTAAAAAATTACCAATAATATATTATTTGAACATAAATCCAACATGATTTATTTATTGATCATATATTTCAATTTTTTAATTTATTTTTATTGCTCAGCAAGCATCTCATCGTGATGTTTAAACTTATAGTAAAATTAGTTATATAATTAGAAAAGTAAAAAAATTTAGTCTTGAAAGACTAATATTACATAGATCATTCTTCTTCTAGAAAAAATATCATGTTATTATTCTATTTTAATTTCTCATGCTACTCATCAAAATTTTAATTTTGATCATTTATATTCTGATTTTGAACTACAATAATATTATTTAAATATACAACATTGGAAGAAATTCTATCATTTATATTTTCAATTTCATTAATAAGTTATTCAAGAACTAATAATTTTTAATAGATAACATCATAATTATAATTCAAAGAAATCATATTCTCTTGAAAGTAGTTGATATCATTAAATTTTGATTTTATGAAACAATTGATGGTTTTTTACTTTTGACCATGAAAATCACTAACTTCTATAAATAAAATCAGTTCCCCATTTACATTAACTATAATTTATATCAAATGTATTCTTCAATTTTAATTTTTTTCATGGGGAATATGATTTTGAATCATTCATATTTTTTTACTAATTCTAATTATCATATCAATGATATTATTTGTTTTCTTTTTCACGATCGAATCTGATTTAAGATTCTGATTCAACGATCAAGATATAAAATAATGTACTTATTTAGAGGAACTAGATTATATGTCCAGTTTTTATGTTTTTCATTATGAACAATAGGGTAAAATACCATTATTAAATCTTTTTCTATATAAGAGTCTTCAATATAACTGGGATATACATTATTTGAATTGTGATCATTTATAGCCTTTTCATATGAATCTAAATAATGACGTTAACATGATTTTTTATTAATCATGTTTTTAATAATATTTTTCTTATTAATATAATGTTACCACAATAAAAATTTGAATTAATGATTCTAAAGAAGATATAACTTTGAATAAATATATTTTCACATTCACTTAATCAGTCAATTCATTTATTTTTCAACAATAGTTTCATTTGAAATAACTTCTCCAGCAATAAATTAAATAGAAAAAACATCTTCAAAAACAACTTCTATAAAGATGAAAATTTCAATGGAAAATTTTTTAGAAATAACTTTTTATTAATTAACATTATAAAAATTATTTTATAAGTTGTTTTAGAATTATTTTTGATAGTATTTTAAGTACTTTTACTAACTTCTCAGTTAGCTGAAGAAAGAGTTGATGATTTCTCATAAACATACAATTCATCTTTCCCCATTTTCCCTTGAAAATTAAAATTCCTCTTTAATGGGTATTATTTAACAATATATTATATGATGGTAACTCAATGTATAATGTATTTTGAGATTTTATATTTCCTTTACATCATTTTATGTCTATTTTTCATCATTTCTTCTTATATAATTCAATCAATTTCAATTTTTAAGAACATATACATAGCCTTAACTATCCCAAAATATAGTTTTCTTACTAATTATTCATCTTTATTATTTGTAAATACAATACATTTTATTTTAAAATTTTACTATGAACATCAATTAATTTTATAAAATTTTCATCTGATGTAATAATCCTCTTTAGTAAGTGTTTCTCCTTCAGATATACTATTTTCTCTACAATTTTTATATTTTTATCCATCAAAGGATTAGTTACTTTATTAGCCTAAACATTCTCAACTGTATTTAAATTCTTCTTATTAAGGTACATATCTGTGCTAAATACTTCTATTTTTTCTAAAGCATTTATATATTTTGAATAAAATTATATTTGAAATAATTTTTTAAATTTCAATAGAAACAAAAACTTAATATTTTTCTACATATATTTTTTTCTCACGAATCATATTTCAATTTCATACTTGATATAGTTTTAGAATTGATGGAGTTTTATTTACATTTTCAAAGATGATCTTGAATTTCAATACATTATTCTTTAAACAAATTAATCATGGATCTATAAAGCATTCATCCGTATATTATAATTTTTATCTTTAAAAGTCCTTTCAGGATGGCTTATATATAATACCAAACAAACATTGAAACATTTAACTTCCTATAATTTACCATAGAGTATAATAGTTACACGTATTAAATCACAATAGAATATTTATCTCCAATTATTAGTAATAGAATAGAATTAATCTATTTAAAAACAATTCTTACATCCAGAGAAAAAATACGAGTTTTGTAAAAAAATTCATATACCAAAAATAAATTAATATATTCTTTAGTTTTAAATAACTCACAATTAACATCCTCTAGTTTGTGATAAAAAACAATATTTTAAATGAAAATGGTACATCTAAAAATACAATATACTTTTATAATGATATGGTAAACTTATGAAAAATAATAATAAGAGTAACCATCTTGACTTATTATTCTTTAGAAAATATGACCAATTAGTAGAATTCATTAATTAACAATGGATAATATATTTCATGAGTTTTAGTTATAGAAACTGATTTTTTTTAATTTTGACATTGAACTATGTCCTTCAACATAAAATCGTACTTATAAAAATAAAAAAATCTAAAATACATTATCTAATAATATCTTTTAAAACTATTTATTCAAAATATACCATTATTGAAATAAAATATGATTAAAATACTTTTCAAAAACTAAAATATTATTTATACAGATTGCAATGAATTCATCCAAAAAACTATGGGTCCATCACTTTATAAAAGATTAATATAATATGAAGGGTCTATATTTTTTCAAGATATAGCATCTTAGATTTAATCCTTAAAACATGATGTTATATTTAGTTTTGAAGGAATAATTAATTTCCAATTTTCTGATGCTTTATTATATTAAATGGAACTTTGAAATTCAGATAAATTAACATGTCTTTTAAAAATTCATTAAACTGAAAAAATATCTATAATTTGGAAATCATCATCCATTTAATAATGGAATGATGTTATTCTATTGAATATGGCTTAAAAAATTATGTCTTATAATTTTAGTTATCTATATAATTAAATATATGTTGTCCAAAATTATTCCACATATAATGAATGAAAACTCCCCCAAAATAAAAAAATAAATGAAATTTATAAATAAAAACATAAAAGTGTCAAAATTAATTAAAGTCATAAAAAATTAAAAACATAAAAGGAACCAGTGATAAGTATTCATCTTTTTCAGTACACTAACTTATATCGTTATATATATTCTTTCAAAACATATACTTATTTTTTTGGAAGTGTTTTAAAATAAAAAATTTGGAACCCATATTTGAGTGGTTTCTAGTGTTCATGGGATGAAATGTCTCATAAGATAAAAGATATTTGTTTTCCAAAATATTGATTATTTGTTTAGTGATTAATTTTCCTGAAATTTCCTCCTCATTGACATAAACTAAAGAGAGGTTTTTTACTTCTTAAAGAATAATTTTTTTATAGTATGGACATGTTGTGAATTTAGAACCCAAACCAAATATACTACCATTTGGTCTGATTTAACTATAAATTTTATCAAATTCTTTCCATCCGGGGGTAAACATAGTCACTTGATTTTTTAGACTTTTAATTTTATACATTATTTTAAACTTTTCACTATTTCATGGGAAAATGATATATTCTATGACTTTTCATTCTTATTATTCTTATTTTATTCATTTTTCCTAAGATGAAATTAAGATATTTTAGTTTTACATTTTAGATCTGTCTTAATTCTTTCAGTATTTTGTTTTTCCTTATCTAATTTAGATATTATATTTCCATACTTATTTCTTATTTCTGTAAGCTTATCTTCATCCTTTACAAAAATATTTCTTTGTTTGGTTGCTACATATTTAAGATAAATATATATTTAAACACCTTTTGATAGATATATTAACATTTAATAATAGAATCTCTCATTTCATCAATATATATTTTTTCTCTATTATCATTATCTTAAATAGATATATACTTATCATCATAATATTATTTATATTCATAAATCATTAGTAATCTGATGCAAGATTCATAAATTCCTCCACAATTTGTCTTCTCATGATACATTTCACTGAATTTTCATAGAATCATGTGATTCTTATACTACTATCACTTTCTTATGATGATTAATATTATGTAGTGTGACATTATCTAGAAATATATATATCTATGTATTTATAATAATTATCTCTCTTATTCATAAAATATATTCTTGAAATATTTATATATTTTCTAATTAGCATATGAAAATGAAGTCAAATATGACCAAGTTTTCTATATTCCTTACTACTAGGTCCATTGGAAACAATTTTTTTGAACCAATCCTTTTTTATCTGTCTTTTATTGTAGATAATGTCGTTTGATGTTCCTATTATAAAGAATCCTCTATTACATGTTAACATGATTTCCTTTTGTTAGTTCTTCTAAATAGGTATTTAATGTTTTTCCTTAATTTCTTTAATGTAGATTTTTTATAGTATTTAGTTTTTGAAATTATGGTGGATATAAAAGAACCTCCATTATTTTTTTCTCTTTCCTTGAATCTCACTTTAGAATACTTTTATACCTCATTATATTTCCTAATATATCATCTATACTATGTTTTGTGATGTTCAAAGTAACATCAAAAAATGGTTCTATTATATTTCCCCTCTTTAGGTAAAATATCTATGAGTTTCTCAACCAGTTGGTCATTTTGATAAACATTTTTAACCATGATATTGGAGAATATTAAATATGTTCAGGGATCTGAAATGAATCTATGAAAATAATTCACCAAGAAGAAAATTAAAATCCAAATAATTTTATCTTATCATGGTTCTTTTAGTGTCAATGGATTTGAAATTTTTGAAATGAGGAAGTTTAAGCATTTTCTTCATTCTACAAGTTGTTCAACATAAAGAAAATTTAGTATATATATTTCTATAAATATAATAGAACAATATATTTATAACTCTTATGTTTAGAGGAAATTAATTATTTTCTTCTCTTAGAAAAAATTTCACTCTCTAATACTTTGTAATCACTAGTAAAGAATTATATAGTTTTCAATTATAGTGTTAATAAAATAATCTCTTCCTCTATATCTAATATTCATAAACATTTACATCAAAAAAATGTTTCATGTTTCAATTTATAGCATCAATGTGGAAAAATATAGCTTCAATGCTAAAAAATTCTGTACAAATGGTTAGGTGTAAGGAAACCTATAACAAAAATCTGATCAAGTAGTGTCAAAAAACCTAGTTCAGTATATGTTGTAGAAACCTTATCTAATACCAAAAGTTTTATCATAAAGTATGTATGGAAATTCTATAATAAGGGGTGAATTTTATATTGAAAAATAAATACAAATTTTAAACCTATTGGAATATTTAAACAATTAGAAATAAAACATTTTAGAACCCAAAAAAACAATCAGAGTAACATCAATATAATTTTTGATAAAGATATGATCTAAATTTCAATTAACAATTCATGTAATAAAATAGTAGAAAATAAATGTAGATATTTTTATCGAATAAATTCAAAAATAGGAAAGAAAAAATAAAAAATTCATGGAGCAAGATTTTCCAAATAACTCCTAAAAGATATTACTAAACATTTCACTTTTAACAAAAAGTGAAAAAATATTAATGTAATAGTTTCATGTCATACTTGAATACCAACATATAAAAAAGTACCATATTGTTAAAATATAAATCCTAGCTCAAAATAATCACAAAGAAAAACCTCGATCAGCCAGATCGATAAATCCCTGCTATTAAAACTAGTATATCAGCAAATCCACTACAAATACTTATAACACATTAAATCTTATATAAATACCTATGGATCAATAAATATGATAAAAAAATAAATATCTCATAAAAACTTCTATTATTATTGGTAAATTTGTAAAAATTTTACAACAAGAAAATTTGGAAGATTTTACTATGAAAACTCATTCCTAATATTTAGAAAAACACTCAAAATGAAAAAAATAATTGGAAGTAAAGAAGTTAACAAAAAGTTGAAGACTTAAAGAGACCATATCTCTATGAGTATTACTTATCACTATATATTATTTCTATACATATATTATGATCTGTAAGATGAATCTCTATTTAAACAAAGTACTCCAATGGTGAAATTTTCCACACCTTGGATTTAGTTGCAATGCTATCGGAAACAACATACAGTTCATCTTATAATGAACTCAATGTCTTACCACATCTATTGATAAATTTTTTCATCCCCATAATCATTACCTTTTTTATTAATGTGAATAATCATACTTACATATCTAGATTATTGAAAAAATTGACCATCAATATTTCAAAAATTCCTGAGATCATCAGAGTTTCACAAATCATCATACCATCATTATTTTGAAAAACAATAAGTTATCAATATTTCATTAGAATGGTTTTACAGAAAAAAATAATAATAATAAATCATGTTAAATAATATAAATTTTTATATTCATTTTTATTTTATTTTTTAAAATATGAAAGTGAGCTTTGACTCAACATTTTGTGTTATATTGAAAAGATATCAATTCATTTAAAACATTTAACTATGTTTAACCTTAATCATGGTGGTAAATATTTTCCTTTGTTAATATTCATTATGAAAAAATTTTAATTTGACCTCATTAACTATATTTAACTATGAATATTCCCAATATATATTTCATTTTAAAATATTCAATTCATATAAGTGGAATAAATTACATTTATTATATAGTTATAAAATGAAATAAAAAACTATTTTTATAAAAACATAAAATTTTATAAAATAAAACGAGTTTATTCAAATTCCTATCTTTGTAAAAACCATTAGATTCTATTAATTTATTTGATTTAATATATTACATATATATTTCATCAAAATTATAAATCAATATTGATTAATTTAATGTATTAAGAAAAAAAATAGTACATATTTAATAATAGTTTTAGGAAAAAATATCTTATTTTAAAATCAAACGATTTTATATTCATTTTTTACAAATTAATAATAAAATAATTATTTTTTAGTTGAATTTTAAATAAAATGTTATTGACATTGGTTTTTTCATATTAAAAAATCTATTAAGCATAGTATTTATTTAATGGAAAACACATAAAAATATTCGGGTGTTAAATTATCCCATCCTTAATGATGTTGTGTCCCCTAAATTTATATTCATTTTTAGCATATCATGAAATATAATATATTATTTCAATAAATTTTAGTTTCTAGGTTATGATTACAAGACTTCTTATTGGTTAATTTTTTTTAAAAAAAAGTATGTTTTCTTTTACAAGACATAAGCATTTGAATGTGTTTTTAGAAACATTCCTTGACATTTAGCTGATAAATTATTCAAAAAAACTTGATCGATTAGTCTTCTATTTCATAAGATTTAGGAACTGTATTAGTAGATAATTTTTTTCATTATATTAAGGATTTTACGACTAGAAATTACCCCATTTACATCCATTTACTTAAACAAAAAAATGGTTATAATAAGTAACAATAATAAAGTTAACCATAATGTGAAGGAGTGATATCTCCAAAACCGCAATGATAACACCCAAGGTTCAACGTTAATCGTTAAAATATAGAACTCTTTAGAATATTATAAAACCATTTTTAATAACTAATAATCATATGTTCCCAAAACTTATTATAATTACCTTTACATGAATACACAAGATAAACCTAATGGTTATATACATTATTTAGGGCCTACATTATCTTAATAATATATACAAATACTACATCCTTAGAGAACATATTACCAATAAAATAACCATTCTAAAAAAATATCAATCATGAATTTTTTTCCAAAACACTTCTTTACAATAATAGTCCCATTAATGATACACAAGTGATTCCAATACACTTATTAACTTTTATAGTATACAAAGATGATAAAAATAAATACTAAAATGAAATTATCAAGGAAATACTGCATGCTTGGGGAATTGATTCAAATCATTCCTTGTAAACTTACAGTTTAATCATTAGATATAAATTGATTATTTATTTTCATTACATTCATGAGCCTTATAAAAATTATCTCTGTAAGTGTTACAATATGGAATTCCATTTAAATATTTTCAATGATTTTTTATACAACTGTTACTGTTGGATGTTTTACTCTTTCTTTTTTCTTCTTCATTGAATTTCCTTTTTATTAGTTCTCAATAATCCTCTCCTTCAATTGATTTCCTTTAAAAATATGGATAATTACTTTTCATCTTAATAGTACTTGATCATATCATCATATGAAGAAGAAAAATTGAGACTAATCCCCTTTATAAGATGGTCTTAAGTCTATCAAAAAAGAAAACAATTTTACTTTTTTTGTTACATATATACTTTTTATTTCTTATATATGATCTTTTAAATTTTTACTTTTACTAATTAAAACATTCCTCTTCCTTTTATCTTAAATTAAGTAATTTTCTTTTAATATCACAATGATTCTCTTGAATAAAATATTTCTCAAAGAAATTTACTTAAATTATTCCATATATTTCCCTCTATCACATACTCATCCTTAGTATTAAGAATAAATTACAAAAATTTCTCAACATCTCCTTTTAGACAAAATACTTCCAAAATAAAATTTTACTTTTTATTAATTCTCAAATATATTAATATACTATCAAGGGATTTGATCTATTATTCAGTTACCAATGTATTAATAGTTCTATTAACGAATGGAGGCTTCCACCAAATGAAGTGTTTTGACTTCATTGAACTATTCTAGGATGAAAAGGGTTACTCTATATTGGAATGGTTATGGGTTATAACCTGAGAATGATTCATTAGAATATTCCTAATAAATTTAGCTATGACACCATCCATATGGACCTTCTCTGGTGGGAAATCTCACCATTGACCATGGTTTGTGATATTATTTACCTTCCTTATTCTTGGAGCCAAATCTAAATAATAGAAAACATATAGTAAACTCATAATCATCATTAATATTGATCCATGTAAAAAACACTATAAACATGAAGGTTTACAAATATTATAAGGTATTATCATAATTCATTTTCTCTATATGTTCATTTAATATCTAGTTCCCAATGGTCATAGTAAATTTCCTTTGATATCAACTATAACACCTCTAACTCCAGTAACCCAAAGTTGGTGTTTACTTTATTATATTTCTAAAATATGCAATGGGTCAAACCATGAAGGATATATTTTTGTATTAGTATTAGAAAACATGTTACATACATGACTTCCATATTACATTGGATAACAAAACATCACCGGAAAAACATTCTTATATCCTTGAAATTAATTAAATGATTCATTATTTATATCCTAAGGAAAGGAAAACATAATATAAGGTAAGATAAGATACTCAATTTGGGAAATCATACAAAATAATATATCCTAGGTAGACAAAGAATTTCCAATATGGTATAGTGGATAATAAATACATATTCTAATTAATTAATAAATTGATCCAAAAAAGTATATGTTTAAAATATAAACCTAATAATATAATGAATTATAACACCCTCACTTGAACCACTAGGTCTGAGTCGTATTTCCACATGACCCCATGTGCACCTCCCTAGGTGCAAGAGGTTGTAGACTAGAAGTTATGGCCAAAGGGCCATCATGGGGAGACTATACCCTTGGTACCAAGTAAACATCAACATGAAATAATAGAAACTATTAAAATAATCAATACAAATGAAAAAATAAATAACCATCATAGTATCAGAATAAAAAAATAATACCAACCCCTGAAGTATCAGTATGGTTTCTTAGAAACAAAAACCAAAACTAAATAAATTATCCAATATATGATACAAACCCACTAAAAAGGAATATTACACATCCCGCCCAAATCCCATCATATAATCTAGAATCATCCTATTGAAATGCTAAACAATCCACTCTAGGTTCTTTTCTTTCACTGAATCCCTTGTCATAAAATATACAATTGCACTAAAATGAATGATTAGGGTGTGATAAATATACACAATAGGATACCACCAATAACCCTTAACATAAGAACATAGGATATACATGTTTATTACATGAATTTAAATTGGGTATAGTTAACAACATGTATATCACACCAGCACAACATCTCTTTTTGGGTCCTCAGTAGATGACTCTAAATGCTTTGGCAGTATACCAGTCATGTCTAACAAAACTCTATCCTCAATGACATAGTTCGCATAACATGTTTGACACATCTCACTAGAATTGATATTCCATGTATATTCAAATAAATATACCATTCATACTTCCTAAGGGGGGATAGTATATATGGAATAACCTATAACAACTATAATATTAAGTGTTATCAGAACATGAAAACATGTATAGAGGATATCTAATCAAACATCACATCGTTGAAAGAAATATACATGTCATTAATGAACCTTGTGTGATCAAACATCATGAATAAGTTTCATAGGGCTCCACATGTACACCTTGTGGGATCAATAATAAAACATATTCCTCACAATGCTACACATTCATACCAAATAGTCATGCGAAGAACCTAAATAACATGCACTAAATTCAAGGGATTCTGACATTTAGTGTAATGATGATTGATGGATACAACTTTCATCTGATTAAGAAAAGAACTACATTATCCTAGAACCAATCCTGATTCATCATGATTTTGACGTATAGGATTAAGGATGAGAATAATACACAACCAAAGGGTAGGTCAAGGTTTAACATACTTGAGAATATCTGATGCTAATAGTGATTTTTTTCCAACTGACGCACATATTCCAAATAAATGAATCTATGTTAGGATTCTATCATAAATACATTAATACCTTGATATAACCTTCCAAAATCCATAGATTCAATTAAAAAAATATATAATTACTTTTAACCAAGGAGAACATACGGGACCGGTTCGAGATTAATATGGAACTAACTAAACTATGAATGTGGGATAGATCAATTGTTTCGGTATCTAATAGAGGACATAGAATAAAAGAGATGGACTCAAAATAAATAAAAATGGATCCTAATCCATTTTGAATAAATGAATGTAATATATATAATGAGAGAAAAAGGAATGTGGTCCAGATTTAAAAAAACACCACATAAAGCGGTGGGACTTACTTGGCCTTTAATGACACCATTAAAGAACCAGTGGCCACCACCTATTGGTTGGGGGCTATTGGATAGAATAGATTCTTCCTAGGAGATCCTCTACCTGGTTGGTGTGAATGTTTCAGATTAAAAATATACATGAAGTTCACCAACCTCACCGTTTTCTATTTTTTGCCTCCTAAAAGCCTCATACCCACCTCAAGTTATTTTAAAACATGAACAAAAAACAATATTAAATATGAAAACAGGTGTATCTGAAATAGAGGTTTCACAATTATCCTCTTATTATGGATACTCATCCACAATAAGTATCCAAATGAATTTATATGAACAATTCATTCCACTATTCCTAAATACCAGTTTCTTACTAATACATCTCTTCCAAAACACGCATGTGCTACAATTGGACCCAAAAAAGAGGAACTAACTTTTCCTGTAGCACAATATCAGATTGGTCTACTATCTGAATAGTTCACTCCAAAAAATATGCATAATTATCTACTTCAAATTCTTCATAGTCGAACACATTATAAGATTTTCTTGTATATCTAATGATGAGAAATATTGAATACATTGTGCATACAATGATACCATGGAAGAAGATTTAATTGATAAGTCACTATCTTAATGTAATTGATAATATCTACTGCCCCAGAAAAACGTTTCATAGAATTTATTTTCCTCATAAAAAATGTATTCCTCATCCAAGGAGAAACCTGCTACAATATATTATCACCAACAACAAATTTTGAGGGTCTTCATCTTCGATCAATATTCGAATGCATTATGTTTTGAGCTATAACCAGTAATTTTTGAATCAATCTTACATTATTTGAGATCATATATAATATACACATCTCAATAAATAAAGATTCACCCACCTCATTCTATGATAACTGTGAACCACATGGTCTCTCTTACAGAGCATCAAATGGAGACATCTGAATTTAGTATTGTTAATTATTATTATAGGTGAAATCTAACAGATCCAAGTGATCATCCCAATATCCTTAAAAATCTAGAAAACATTCCCCAAGTATACCCTTTAAAATCTAGATCATTATATTTGACTTCCTATTAGTCTGATGATGGATATTCAAACTCATCTTCAACTGAGTACCCAATACCATTTGTAGGACCCTAAAAACATGATGTAAACTTGGAATATCTGTCATATTAAATCTTTTAAGGAACTCTATTAAGCTTCATGATCTCTTTAAAATAGATCTTTCATATCTCAACCACTAAGTTAGCCTCTCAGATAGTTGTGATGTGAGACACCTTGATTGACTAATTTAGTAAGCCCAAATGGTTTATAGACCGATCAAGGTCTTCAGACACCCTATCATGAAGTCTATGGAAAGATCATCCCACTTACACACAAGCCCTAGAATTCGCTATAGTAACCCTACAAGTCATTGATGCTCACCCATGGTTTTCTAACAAGTAATTAAATGAGAGTCAAATTTTTAAACATCCCTCTTCATTTAGAGCATATAGAACATTCACATGACATCATGACATGTCTTGGTCAATCATGGTCGCATTGTCTACTACAAAGCATGAGAATATAACATCATATCCTATCCTATTAAAGTTGGAACAATCACCCTACCATGAACTATAATCACCCCATGTCTATCCAAATCCCAATCAGGAATGGAACGATTCGCTACCAACCTCTCTCACGTTGCGGCACACTCCAGATCAATCTCTTGATAGGCCTTCACTCATTAAAATAATGAAATTTCATTCTACTCTTTATTTTTTTCTCTCCCTTCTTGTTTCTCCCTACTAATAACATCTACATCAACATTATACTATCTTGAAGCATACTCCATCATAAAGTCAATTGTATACAAGGACTGTACACAAAGGCTCCAATGAAGATCTAGTTCGTGCTACGAGAAGATATATGATAGACTCTTGTGATGTGTATACATTACAAATCCCACACTAAAAATTTAGTGTCTCAAATATTTAAACACATAATACATAGAATATAACTATAAGTCATTGTTGGGGTAGTTCTACTCATGGGGTCACACCCGATGAAACCCTTAAGGTTCTACCTTATCACCCTAAATCAGAAAATTGACTATGAAAAATCTAAACATGTTACAATATACTTCATACCCAACTATAGGATTTTATGGAATTCAGATGAAATCCAATGTTAACATATTCATTATCTATATTAAAAATTCTTCACACTATTCTATCCTTTAAAACATTACTCCTTTATAGGTAAGCACAATCTTGGGCACTTACACCAAAAATGGCTATAATTAACATCTTTTAGGAGACATCCAACTCAAAAAAGCTTTAAATATAAATAATATTTATCAACCATGACCAATATTTAATTTCATTAAACATATTCAAATCAAATGATATTCTTACATGAGAAACCACATGCCCATGGAATAACACCTCATGTATCAAAACTGACTCTTTGAAAACATTACATAAAGCTTATGTGCATGAAGCAAACATAATATGATATCATGGTGTTTATCATGTGATTATTACATCTTAGAATATATTAGTATGTAATTAATGAAAAAAATTATGAATGAGTCTAATTATGGGTGAAATATTTTATTCTTGAGATCCATGAACACTATTGGAGCATTCATCAGTCCAAACTAAATAATGAGATACTCATATAATTCATAAATTCTTTTAAATTATATCGTTTACATGTCTTCCTCTTTGACATGAGGCCAATGGTAGCCCATAATAAATAAATATGAGAAAACAACTTGGATATCCTCAACAAATCAAACAAGTTCCTAGTTCTTTTAAATAAGTATATTTTCTTCATAGTTATATGATTCAATGTCTAGTAGTCCATATAATACTGAAGACTACTGGCTACCTTCTTGAAAAACAATATTGGAGAAGCCCAAGGTAAATTGTTTAATATAATAAAGCCTTTAACTTAAAAACATACAGATTCACCATGAACTCTTTCAACTCTACAGGATTCATGTGATATGGTAGAATTGATATGGGTTTCACACCAGATACAAACTCAATATCAATATAGACTCCCCTATATGAAGGTAAACCCAATAATTTTTTTTGGAAAGACATATCAATACATGTATACCACCAGAGGAAAGGAATATTGAGTCACCATTAGATCCTCTACAAGGATCATGCTACCCACTTGTATTGAAAATAATTCTCTCTAATGAGGGTTTAGTCCCACATGGCACCTAGAAATCTCATTCATCAGTCAATATAAACAACTTCCATGTACGTGATTATAACATCACTCATCCATGATAACAACCAATGTGTTCATAGAGGCTAGTAAATATCTCTATTCCAATGATCGTGTTGAAACCCACCATATCTAGAATTATGAAGCCTCTCACATGATTGAAACTATAAACCACCTTCATAATTTCTAGATAGATATGTATATGATACACTTTTTTTCCTATAGGTGTGTCGATAACCAATAGGTTAGATGATAATTTTACCATCAAATCTAACCCAGCAACCACGTTGGACGATATGCACAAATGGGATGCGCCAATATTAAACAAATAAATGGGTGGTTTATAAAAAAATAAGGATCATAACTATAACTATTGAGGGTTCCAAACTAATATCAGTTTAATCCTGATCAACTACATAAGCCAAACAAATAAACGCTCCATGATTCCCCAAAGGCTCGAGATTCACCTGATTCACTGACCATTGTGTGTTTTGCACTTGCTGCTGACGGCCTACACCTAAACCAAACCATTTTTTGTTATGATAATTTTCAAATACATATCGTAGAATTTATTTGAATGACCAGTATTACCACAATGGTGATAGTTCTTGAGTGAAATAGGGTATTCCTTAAGAAAGTTCCCATTCATGTAGCATTTATTGCACCTGGCGGAGTCATTTCCCATAGAGGTAGATAAGGAACCTCTGATCGGGTCTAAATCGTGATCTATACACTAGAATATATCATCCAAATTCATCCTATTATTCATAGAATAATTGACTGGTACTTCACAAGAGAAATCCCTTATTGTACCCATGTTGGAAGGAATGAGACTTCAAACTATGTATTCCTTTGTTCCCTTCTTGTTCTTCAGTTCCTTATAAAGAACTATAGAATATGTTTACTATTATAAGATTCTAACTTGTAACATAAATTCTAGATGAAGCCCAATATCAACCCCTCTATCATTTTATTCCTTATTCCCCTCTAAAAGAGGAGTAATTCTAATCTACTCAATAAATAATGCTGAATAGGTAGAAACTGTACCGTCCCCTACTAGAACTCTATAAACACATGAAAATTGTCTAACTTCAGTGAATCTATAAATAACTCCTTAAAAAAAGATCCTTAAATTTCTCTCATGATATCAAATCACGTAAAATATCCAATATCATGACATCCCACCATCATCCAGCTACACCTTGATGTATAAGGGTTTCATTCTTTGCCATTCATTTCACTGGGGTATATGCCATATCAAAAATATTCTCAATGACCTATATCTATTCCTCCACATCCTGAGAGCCCCCAACATCCAAAAATGATGGAGGGTTCTAGAGATGGAATATAATCATAGAATTTTCCATTATCATCCGTCCCCTATGGGATCCTCCACCATGAATCAGCACTAGCCGAATGATTCCTAAATTGACCAATTTTATAGCATCATCTACTAGGGAAACCGTGGAAGAATGATCAAATACAACCTATTACACAAACATTTGTGAAACTCAATGTGAAAGATATCTATGTTCTAGAATTTCCTCAAATTACAGAACAAACTATAAAAAAATCAAACATATTAACCAATAAGACTGCTTATATAACTCATACATTATTAAGGGTTCACAATAATGTTCAATGTAAGAGGCTATCCATAAGGAAAAGAAAATACCCTTTAAGAACTTCCCATAACTCTATCCAAGACTCCAGTACCTGCACATTATTCACAACCACATATATACACTCAAACATAGAATACACATACTAAAATAAAATAATTAAAGATATATTTCACCAACAGAAAATATAAAAATATAAAAAGGAATTTTATTATTTAAATTATATCTGATGAAAGAAATTGTTGTATGTCATGTGATATTACATGCCTAAAAGTGATGCATGAATGCCCACAAAACTAAATATATCAATATAATAATATCTAATGCATCACCAATTGTGATTTAAATTGAATGTAACATCAAAAAAAATAACATAAATTCCCACTTTATGGTAACTCAGAGGTCATCAATAAAATTCTTGTCAGGCACTAACATAGTTTCCCTACTTGAGTCCCAACCATACTATATCATGTCCACCCTTTCCCAAATCAATGAAAAGTAATGAGACATGTTAGTGAACCAAGTTCGTTAATACTATTTTGTAACAACCCAACCAAAACTATAGAGACCCAAGATTTTAGTACATAGATATTACATCACTTTTTATAAATATTAATTATATTACATAAAGACACACCTAAGGACCATAATCTTTTAGTTCCTTTGTAAACATGGAAACATAAACATTTTTCCATATGTGAGTTACATCATATACCACTACATTTGTATCAACAATAACCCTTCCTATATATATTATACATAATGAATATATTCATAACCTGGGTAAAGGAAACATAAGAATGGGTAAGAATAGATGAACAGTAAGGGTAAACATAAGAGATAGAAATATATTATAACATTGAGGTATAATATGATAATAAGGGTATGTGGTTGTGATCATTAATTATGAAGTTCATATCCAACATACCATAGATCATAAACAATATTTATAGCATAAAACATTATCACTTCTAAAAAAATGGACCATACGGGTGATAAATCATCATAAATAAGGAATGAAAAATTAAATCATGTCATAAAAGTGTGGCACGATAATAAATATAAAAGCATATTTTATACATAATGGTTAACTAAACATTTTATCAAAGTAGTGGATCTGGACACACCAGTTTTTCATAGTGGATCAGTACACACCTATTTCTAAAAGTGCATCGGGACACAACTGTTTTCCACAGTGGATCCGGACACACCTATTTCCCATAGTGGATCAAGATACAAATATTTATTAAAGTGGATCAGGGCACACATTTTTCTTATATAAGATAAATCTGGTCTACTTTTATCCCATTATTATCTCATAAGATATTAATTTTTACCCAATGTATCGAATGGAAATATAGGTACCACCCATCACATAATGAAAATAATACGTATGTGTAGAAAAAATATTGTAAAACATATAACATATCATCACATCATAAACCGTGTAAAGAATACAGGTTTCATAAACATTTTATTAATTCACAATACCATAACCCATGAAAAATAAATTGTTTTTATAAACATTTCATCAACATAAACATTAACCATCCAGAGAAAGAATAAGGATGGTATTATTAAATATTATCCCTACGAAATCATAAGTAACATTAGAGTATATCATCACTTATGGAAAATAATTTTGAAAGGACACTTCGACCATTTATTGAGGAAAATATCCTTTCATCTTTGAGAAACATTTTTTAAATTATAAAACATTTTAAAAATCATTTTCCTTGAAAACAATATTCAAAAAATATAATGGAATATTCACAAACCATTTAAAATTTTTCATGGAGAAAATAACCTTTCAATGTTGGAAAAAAATAAAACATTATTAGAACATTTTTATTGAACACAATTTTAGATGAAAAATTGTTTTTGAGCAAAAATATGATTTTTTTTAAAATGTTCTATTGAACTCTTGAGTACATAAAAATAGTAAAATTAAAGGAAAACATGTATTCTTATGAAATAATAAAAGGAGGATATAATTCATGAGAATTATTGAGATATAGGTCATAATATTTCATCATTGGAAGAATAATCATAAAAAATCATGAAAAATGATGAGATTGTAACATAATACTCTTACCACATTAGTAACATTGTATCATAAGATCCATCAAGGAATAACATTAAATGAAACATAAAATATCTTGAAAATAAGTATATTCATGATATAAAAAATCAAATGGGTATTATATACACCACATGATATAAATTGGTGGTTGATATGGCATGTGTTTCATATAAGTTAAAAAATAGGCATAAATATCTTATCTTATGTCTTGAATTCAGTTTCACGTGGTATAAAACACTATTGTTTGGGTATCGTCTATATGTTCTCACAAAAATACTTACTTGGATATATTTTTACCAAAACTAAGTCTTACCAGATATGGTGAGGAAGTGGGGAAGAGATTTTGGTTGGTTTAGTTGATCCAAATTGCTTGAGATGTGTACATAATGTAGGGTAGTGATTACCCTTTTATAATTGAGGAGTGGAATTTTGGTAAATGCCTAAAAGAATTCATTATTGGGAGGTCAACCTTAAATCATGTGCATCCACAGTTGGTAAATAATTTAGGGGTGATTTTTTTGATAAACACCTTTAATACACAAAAAGAAACACATTTTTATTATGTTATTCCTTAGCCATTAAGTTTACCCAATTTTACCCTTTTAGCTTTTACCACGGTAACTTTTTTATTTTTATTTACCTAGATAATTTATCCATTAATACTGTAATAAAAATGAGTATTATTAGATATTTTATTCCCATTTTTTCTAAATATAAAATACAAATTATTAAATAAAATCTCTATGTGTGCATTAAATTAATTTTACTACAACACATGTTTTGCACAAAACCAAGTTTTAACCTTAATACTAGTAATTATTTTTAACTATTTTCACTAATAATTATGGTAAAAATTTAATTTTAACTTATTAAAAAATATAAATTATTTTTATTCCAAATATGTAATAGAATTTTCCAAATTCAACTCTCATGAGTGGTTGAATTAAATTAAAAATCAATCCCCTATGTGTGATGAGAAAGTGGGTTTTTAATGTGAAAATGTACAAAAATTTAAAACATTTTTGTATTAAAATTCAATATTTAATTGATTCCAATGAAAAAAATGATCAATAAGATGTATTATTGAACTAATTATACTTTAAAACCAATTTAGAATATAATATATCTTTAAAATAAATAAAACTAAAAGGTAATTTTAAATTAAAATTTATTGTTTTAACTATTCATTAATAATTGAAATATTTCAGAAAATATCTCAAAAATACCCATATGATATTATATACATTATAAATTCAAAAAATACGTTTATTTAATCAATTTAATTTTATAAATTTTTCAAAATATTTATTTTATTATTGCTCACAAAAGACATAAAAATCATTTTTTTTACAAAATTGTATTTGGAAACATATAAAAACATTAACAAAAATTATTTATTTTATTATCAATATAAAACTGTTATTCTTAATATTTAAAAAGTAATTATTAGTATTCATATTAGTAATTTCAGCATCTATGTTATATCAGTCGGGTTTAAATAACTATATATCATGATTTTTATAAAACATTTTCTTGTGTGTAATGCATTATAAGCAAGTGTTGTACATAGAATAATAATAAATTGATATTGTGTTTAACACAAACCATATAATAAAATAAATTTATTCAAAAGATAATAATTAATAAAAAATCATGGTTTTATATTCTGCCCCCCTTAAAATGAAGTTTTACCACGAAATTCATCACTCTGATATGAACAACTAAGGATACATATGCCTCATTATATCCTAAAGTTCTCGCATAGATTAATCCATCCAATGGCCTGAAGGCCTTCATTTTTTTAATGATTTGGATAATCCACCTTTCAAGGGGTGAGGTGGAACCCTTACAAGGCTCGTAGGTGTAAGTATCACATGGCTTGTAGGCCTTAGAAGAAATTCATTTCTCTTAGGATTAAAACATTACATACAACCCAGAATAACTACGTGGAACTACTCCTCTCCATTATATCCATCTTGAAATCATCTTTCCACATTCGCATGGATGTTCGACTAGGCTATCACGTGCATAGAGAGGCTTGTTCCGATGGTAGGTGTCATACCCTCTCATTCTTGCAATCTGGGTTGATTCTACTGTGGTGATAGCTCCTTGCTCATCCTTCATATAGAGCTTGTTCCTTGTAGGTTGTCTAGTTTGCATCTATTCTTAAGGTGGCCCGAAGGCCTTCAGGTGGCCCGAAGGCCTTACTGGCCCAAGGGTTGGGTGGCCCGAAGGCTTTAATGGACTCAAGGGACCAAATCGGTACCCCTAAGTCCCAAATTGGGGAAAATACCCAGCTACTACAGTTCCAAATAGTGCCTTCTACAGTTCCTGCTATAGTACCTACTACAGTAAGGCATAGTTCCCTGCAATAGTACTACTACAATATCAGAAATTATTCCTCTACCTGGATTTGATCTCGGGTCTCCTGGATGCACTTAAGTGGTCTTATTTCATTGAAATTCATTTTTTAAAATCGAAATCTCCACCAATTATTCTTCATAAGAAAGATCATACTATAGAAATATGAATTATAAGACCAGTACATGTAAAGTGTCAAGTATATACATCCTTAGAATAGTTAAATGGAACACATCATGGTCTTGAGAGTGGTTTGGTAGAAGTTGCAATCAATTTGATAACATACTGATTCAACAAAGAATTTCTAAGGGATCGATAAACCTAGGGGTCAGTTTCGCTTTCTTCTTAAATCACATAACATTATTTGATAAGGAAATTCTTAGAAACACCATATCACATACATAAAATTCTAGATCATGTCAATGATTATTAGTATAACATTTCTTCCAACACTGAGCTTCCTTGATTTTTTGCTGAGTAGCTTTAACCTTCTCTACCATTTCTCAGACTTTTTAAGGTCCCAATAGGTTTCTTTCTAAAACTTTATACCAGATAATTAGATCTCTATATTTATTTCCATATAGTGATTTATTTAGATCCATATGAATGATTTAGTGAAGTCTATTTTTGTAAGAAAACTCAATTAGATGATGGTGTTGATACTGACCACATTTTAAATCTAAAGAACAAAATCTAAACATATTTCATAGGGTTTGAATTTTTTTCATCTTGACCATCTGGATGAGAATGATATATAGTACTGAAACTAAAATCCATATTAAGATCTTGATAAATAATTCACCAAAACATTGAGGTAAACCTCATATCCAAATTAGATACAATGAAATATGGTACTCCATGAAACCTTACCACTTCCTTAATTCATTTCCATTCAAGATGATCCAGAGAGAAGTCTTCATTAATAGTGATGAAGTGTGATAGATTAGAAAGGTGATGGACTACCACCCATATAGTAGTATTCCCTTTATCCTATTGGCGAAGTGTAACAACAAAATCCATTTTGATGTTCTCTCGTTTTTATTTTTGTATGGCTAATGGATTCAATATCCCCATAAATTTTTTCTTTTAATATTAACTTTCAGGCATAGTAAGATCTGATATACAAACTCTATGATATCTCTCGTCATGCCATCCCACCAGTTGTATTATTTCAAATATATATACGTCCTCATACATCTGGGATGAATATAGAATAATGAACTATGATCTTTATATTACAATGCACTAAACAAGTCTAGTATGGAAGGAACACATACATAATTTCTAAAGTTTATCCTTCTATCATGATTGAAGATAAACTGAGAAACATTTCAAACCATATTTTATATCTCTATATCTTTCTTTTGTAACTTTTTAATATTTTCAAGGATATATGGTTGAACATTCAATTGAGAAAGATACAATTTTCCATATTTCTAAAATATTTCTAAATCCATACTTTTAAAATCCATAAATATTGGATCTGTTATTATCCTCATCATGGATAAACTATCATTTTCATTTTTTACTCAAAGCATCAACCACCTTATTCACTCTACTAAGGTAGTAATGTATTTATTAGTGATAATCATTAATCAACTCTAAACATATTCATCAAAACATATTAAAATCTATCTATTTGAATATATACATTAAAATTTTGTGATCAGTATATATAAAACCCTTTTATCCAATAAGATAATTCATCCCAATATTTAATGAAAAAATTACTACAACTCCAAATCACAAGTTTGGTAATTTTACCGTGAACCTTAAATTTCAAGGAGAAATAAGTTATAACCATGTAATTATATATAATAACACATCCCAATACCTTCTTAGATTTATCTCTATATATTTCAAAAACTTCTCCACTATAAGTTAATGTGGGCACAAATGCAATGAGTAACCTTCTCTTAAGTTCCTTAAATTTTTCCTCACATTCAGTCATCCAGAAGAACATGGATTCCTTTTCAGTTAACATGGTGAGAATATTAGATAGTCATGAGAATTTATCCATAAACCATCGATAAAATAAAAATACTATGAATCTCCTTCATATTGGATGGTCAAGTCCCACATTCAATAGCCTCCATCTTTGATGGATCAACTGATATACCCTCTATTGTGATTATGTGACGTAGAAATGATAACTTTTGAAGCCAAAATTCACAACATGTAATTTTTTCATATAGTTTCTCCTACATTAGGGTCTCTAGTAAAATTACGAGGTTGTCTTCATGTACTTTCATTCTCTTAAATGATAGAATAATATTTTCTACAAATAATGCCACAAAATGATCATGTTAATCTCTAAAGACTTTATCAATTAAATCTATAGAGATAGTAGGTTCATTAGTAAGACCAAAAGGAATCACTAAATATTCAAAATACCTATACCTTATACAGAATGTGGTCTTCGGTATATCCTATTTCTTGAACCTTAATTTATGTAATCATGGATTAAGGTCAATCTTGGAAATGTATTTAGCTCTGTACAGTTGATCAAACAATGCACCAATACAATGAAGATGATACTTGTTCTTAATTGTGACTTTGTTCACCTCCTACTAATCAATGTATAGTCACATTGATCCCTATTTATTTTTATCAAAAATAACTAGTTCACCCCAATGGGACGCACTTGGCCGAATGAATCCCCTATTAAGGTTTTCCTGGAGTTTCTTCTTCAATTCCTGCAACTCAATAGGGAAATTTATATACTAAATCATTGAAATGTTCATGAAACCCATAATGAGTTATATTGAGAAATAAACATCACATTTTGGTGGAATAATAGGTAATAATTCTTGTTTTACATCTAAAAATTAATTAACAATAGGCATATAATCGATATTGGGTTTCTCACCAACCATTTTTGATAAAAACTGCTTCTAAATTGGAATTAAGACCCATTAAATGGACGTAATCTCTATCAGATGATCATAATAATAATCACATTGATAGATGATCATAGGTTGGTATGGAATATCAAATGTGACTTCTTATATTTTATAATTGATGTAATATTTTTATAAATAAATCCAATCCATTATATAGATAATATAAAATTCAACCAGAGGACGAATGATAAGTTTTCCAGGAAGAAATTTCCCACCAATGTTAATAGGAGAGGAGCCATATCCTTGAGACATAATAATTATACGATTAAAGTTTTTCACTACTAATTGTATATATAATCATTTTGTCTTAATCGTGATAACCCTATAAAATTATTCAGATATGAAAGAATGGGTAGATAAATAGTAAAATAAGACATTAGTAGTTCTATAGTTAATGGTAAGGGTGCCTTTCACCATGTCATTATCACACCTTCAACAGAAAGAGTGATCACATGAGATTTATTCTTGTGGTTTTACTTAAGGGGTTACTAGAATTGATCACCTTCATTACCCTTGGGTTTGGGAATTGGTAATTATAATCCACACTCTCCTTAAACTTGATGAACTAAGGAGTGGTAGGTGCATTATATACATCTTTCTATCTATTCACGTCACTAGCTAAATTCTTACCATCACTTTGAAAACTAATTTACCATTAACCTTACCTTCCGAACATCAATAATTTACTATCCCCTGTAATAAAAAATCCTCAATTATTTATCCCACACATTGATCATAAATTAAAAATCATATTCTTCTCTTCATAGTTTTTATATTATCCATTAAATTCCATATTCTTTTTCTTCTCAAATATGTAAGATTGATACATAAATATAACATCCATTTCCAATATGATATCACATAAAACAATATCTTCATAGATACTAATGTCACTTATAGATAAAAACCTATTTAGACATGTATTTAGGCCCTTGAATAATCAATCAACCTTACTTTTAGGTTGGATGATAATACTATAATCATATCTTGCATGTTTGGTAAAATTTTCCTCATAGGTGCCAACAGATATATTATCCATTTTCTATAACTCAAGAAAATCCTTCTTCATATTCATATAGATAATATAAATAATTTCCTCATTTAAAAACATGTACTTAGACCTATCATAATCCACGGATTCAATTTCATCATGTTTCCTCATATTCTTGATAAGTACCCATCATTGATGTGCTTTACCTTCCAAATGGTAGATATCCAAAATGAGTTTTTCTTATTTTGATTAGTAGAAAATGAAAAATTTCTTTTTAGTGGTACTGATCCATTTTTCAACAACTAATGGATAATAATACCCACTAAATGATGTAAATTGAATCATGAAGGACTCCACAAAATGTTATTCCATCCTTTTTTGTTTGGAATTCTTATATGAATTCAAGCTTCATAATGTTTTGTGAGTATAGAAATGGGGTTTTCCATTCCATAACCCATAAAATTTTTATTATAAGGAGGAAAATCATGTCATTTTCCATCACACCCATCATTAACATGGTTTTCTTAAGCTTAATCCGTTAACTAAAAATAAAAATCATTGTGTAAGAAACAATCATCACGGTGGTGAACCACATAATTAGAAAAACTCACTTATAGGATGTCTAAATCATGAATGCTTCTCAAATATATGAACCCATAGTTTTATACTAGTCTATTCTTAGTCATCTTCTATTTACATCATTTTGATGGTTCATAAAGTGTTTGTGAATTCCTAAATTATATCCCCCAAGAGTGTCAGACAAGGTGTGCAGAAAGGCCCATTGTTGTGCACTAGTTCTTAAATAAATATAGATCAATACAGTGTTTTGGATTCTTTACCCATATATTCAACTCCTCTTGGTCCACATCCACTTATATTATCTGTACTGAAATTTATTTCGTGGAAACCACTTGCTCTATCCTTTACCAAAATTATGGAACATTTGTCTATACTCTGACTCATCTTTGTACTTATCCTTAAACATGTCCTTATGGGACTCACTAAGGTTTTCTAATCCAAGTTTCTAATGGTTAACTAAATATTTTTCTATGATACTAACTTTAATAACCCAGGTTTTTCATATATTGATATTACACCATTTTTTATGAATATTAATTATATTACACAAACACATTCTTAGGGACCGTAATAGTTTATTGCCCTTAAAAACAAGAAAACATCAACACTGGAACAAAAGTGAGCTACATAACATCCCATTATGTTCTTCAAAACCAGAATCCTTTTTAGATATATCATATATAATACATATCATTATTACCCGTGGAAAAGAAACATAAAAAAGAGTGATCTCAGATGCTCACTAAGGGTAAAAATAAGAGATATCAATCAATGATAATATGAAAGAATAAGGTGATTATAATGGTATGTGATCATGATCCCAAATTATAATGCTTATAACAAACCTATCGTAGATCATAAACATGGTTCATGGAATAAAACATTATCATTTCAAAAAAAATGGACCATAAGGGTGATAAATCATCATCAATCAATCATGAATCATAACATATTTTCATAAAAGTGTGTCAGCATCATAAAAATAGAATACAACTTCATAAATATATTTTAATTATCTACAATATAAACTTGGTGGATTAGGACACACCTTGTTCCCATAGTATATCGGTATACACCTCTTTCCCATAGTGGTTTAGGACACACCAGTTTCCCATAGTGGATCAGGAAACACCTGTTTTCCATAGTGTAACATGACACAATTGTTTTCCATAGTGGATTAAGATACCTTTTTCAAATAGTTGATCAATTCTGTCAAATTATTTTCCTTTTTTAACTCATGAGTTATAAATCATTACCCAATGCATTAGAGGGATATATAGGTACCACCCAAAAAATAATGAAAAACATAGTTATCTATTCCACAATATCATAAAACATTCAATATATCTTCACATATTAACCCATGAATTGAATATAGGTTTCATAAAAATTTCATTAATTCACCATCGCATAAACTCAAGAAATCTAAATAGGTTTCATAAAAATTATAATCAACGTAAAAATTAACAATAAAATGAAATAATAAGGATGGTATCATTCAATATTATCCCAAATAAAGAACAAGTAACATCATATTATGTCATCGTAGATGGAAAATATTTTTAAAAATACACTTTAACTATTTTTTTAGGAAAATATCTTTTTAGATTTCATAAATAATTTTTAAAACAATAAACAATTTGAAAATTTATTTCCTTGAAAATAATTATAAAAACTTATATAGGAATATTTAAAAATAATTTAAAACATTTGATGAGAAAAATAGTCTTCCAAATTTGAAATAACATTTAAATTTTTTTTAATAGATTTATATAAAAAAATGATTTTTGAATAAAAATAGTTTTTTTCTAAAAATATGATTTTCCATAAAAACGTTCTATTGAAGTATTGAGTATATAAAGATAGTAAAATGAAGGGAAGACATCAATTCTCATGAAATTAGAATAGGATAATAAATTTAATTAATTTTATTAAGAGATAGAACATAATATTTTATCATTGACCCCATAATTATAAAAAATCTAGATAAATGGTTAGATTGAAACATAATACTCTTACAAATTTTGTAATATATAATTTAAAGACCCATGAAAAAATAACATTAAATGATGCCAAATAGATCATGGAAAGAAGGAATTTAATTATATAACATATCAATGGGGTAGTATATACCCAACAGAAAATAAATAGGTTGTGAATATTTAATGTGTATCACTAAAGTAAAAATAGTGAGATAGAAATCACTTATCATAATTATTGAATTTTATCGTACTTGGTCAGACCTCCTATTCATCTGGTATCCTACTTAGGTTTTCATTAAAATCCATATTTGGATTGATTTATTCCCAAGTTATGTCTTATTGTATTAGTAGAGAGATGTTGGGAACAGATTTTGGAAGGGGTTTGTTAAGAAAAATGGCTTGAGAGGTGTGAATATATGAGGGTAGTGAGTTCCCTTTTATAGTTAAGAAGTATTGGAATTTTTGTAAATACCCAAATACATTCACTATTAGAAGGTAACACTTTCCTCGTGTTCCACAAAAATTAATCAATAATAGATAGGTGGATGGATAAGGTCGATACACACCTCCAACACACAAAACAAAACACATTTTTATCATGTTATTCCTTAGTCTTTAAATTTACTCAATTTCCCTCATTTAGTTTTATCAATGGTTACTTGTGTCTTTTTATTTTCCATGGTAATTAATCATTTAATAAAATAATTAAAATTAGTTTAATTATATAATTTAGAACCAATTACGTAAAAAATTGATTCCAATTTACTAAACAAATATCTTATGTCGGTTTAAATTTCATTTTAATACAATGCTTGTAATGCACAAAACACTATTTTAACCAAAATTAAAGTAATTAATTTTAACTATTTTCACTAACCATAAAGGTGAAAAATTATATTTAACTTGTTTTATAATATAATTTGTGATGATTAAAAATATGGAATCATTTTTTCCAAATTCGAATCACATAATCGTAAAAATTAAAATTAAAATTAATCCCATATACTTGACTAGAAAGTGGGATTTTAAAGTGAAAATGTACAAAAGATTAAAACTTTTTGATATATAAATTCAATATTAAACTAATTAAAATTACCGAAATTTAATTAATATATGTATATTTGAACTATTTATACTTTAATAATTTAAAATATAATTTAACTTTATAATAAATTTAACGGAAGGGAAGTTATCAATTAAAATTCAGTATTTTTCACTATTCATCAAAGATTGAAATATTTCTAAAAAATACCAAAAAACACCCTATGATTATATTTAAATTATGAATTAATAAGAAAATTATTTTACAAGATAAATTTTATAAATTTTTTCGGAATTAATTTATTATTGTTCACAAAATACAAAAAAATCTTTTTTGAAAAAAATTGTATTTTTGAATATATAAAGAAAATAAAAAAAATTATGTATTTTATTATCAACACAAAACCATTATAATTTATATTTAACAATTTATTATTACTATTCATATCACAAATCTTAATATAAAGGTTGCAATGGTCATGTTTAAAGTACTATATATCATTGATTTTATAAAACTCGGTGTTGCGAGTAATAAAAGCTAAGCCAGTGATGTGTGTAGTGAAATTTTAACTTGGTATTTCATGTAATGAAATAAATCAACGAAACTCATTTTATTTGAAAAAAAAATCAAAAAAACTATGGGTATTACATGAATCATCGAGTCTGAGCAAAAATTCTAATCGACCTCATCTACTCCTCTACATAGGTAAGAGGTTGATGACTAGTACCGAGGGCCAAAGGATCATCTTGGGGAGACTCTACCCACTAAAATTCGTAGGATCTAAAATATAAAAATTTAAATGATAAAAAAATCAAACCATAATGAAAAAATAAATAACCATTAGAGTATCATCATATATAATAATACCAACACATACAGTATCAGTATGACATGTAAGATACAAAACCAAAACTAAATAAAAGGATCTAATTTATTTGGAAAATCCAATTAACCAATGAACATAATAAATATTTCATGATGTTTATCCCTCATTTCCACATCCTTTTACTAACTTGATCATTTTTTCACCAAAGGTCATTCCCCTAAACTGGATCTCTTATCGTGAAATATATAATTGCCCTGAAATTCAAAAGTAGGTTGTGAGTACAAGACTCATTAGAGAACCAACAATGAACCTTAACATATGTGCATAAGATTTAATAGATTATTTCGTGAAAGTAAAAAAGTGAACATCTGACAAAAATTATATCATTTGAGTATAACATATTAGTTGATTCCCCATAGACTGGATCAACCTTCTTCAGTACCATAATTGAAATAATATATTCAATCCTTGTTTAAAACATCCCCCCTGCTCAATGGGATAGTTAAAAAAAATGTTTGAAAAAATCCTTTAGAAAGGATATCCTGGGTAAATGTTTTCCAATATATCACATTTCTCTCTTAGGTGGGATATTTCAAATTGAAAACCCTATATAAACTACCAAAATCCAACATAAAATAACATGCAAACAGGTATATATGATGAAAGATCAAATATCACATCATTGAAATAACTAGTCACATCCATTACAAACCCAATGTGATAAAACAACAATCATAGGTTTCATAGGGTTATACATGCACACCTAATGTGTTCAATTGTCAAACATAGGTCTCATAGTTCTATACATTCATGCTAAACAATAATTATAAGAACCAATATAATATTCACTAAATTCAAGTTCTTAAGAACTTTAGTGAAACAAAAATTAATGGATAAGGTATTTGTTCATGTACAACATAACCATTGAATCTTGGAACCAATCCCAATTCAACATGATTTTGAAATATAAGATCAAAGTAGAGAAGAAACCACACCCAAAAGGTAGGTCAAGGTAAAATATACCCAAGAAGATTGGTTGCCTACAACAATCTTGGTCAGATTGATGTCCAGATGCTAAATCCTTGAACCTATGTTCCAATTCAATAAAAGATCAATTAAAAAATTACAATAACATACCAAAACCCATTTATGTTATTAGGAAACATAGAATATTATTTTTTCTGACCAAGGAGAAAATAATGGAATCAGTATAGATTAATAAGGAACTCACCGAATTAAGAATGTGGTATTGATTCATTGTTCATGTCTATAATAAAGGATTTAGGAGGGTGTAGATGGCCCCCTAAATCATCATAGAGGGATTCCTGTTCACTAATAATCATAGAGATATAGATATAATGAGATTAAAAAAAATGAGAGGTCATATTTTGGAGAAATTCTATATAAAGAGACCTCCCTTACCGAGCCCCAAACAACACCACCAGTTGGACGGTTGGACTATTATTTCTTAGAAAGATAAAAAAATTCCACCAGTATATCATTTTTCTTTTTCTATCCTCTTTAAAACCTATAACACACCTCAAATTACTTTAAAACATGTTCATTTTTTTATGTAAAAGTTTAAAAGAGGAATACTCAAAATAACAGTGACACATGGATAATATTAACTAAAATCATAATAAAAGAAATTCATACTGCCTGATGTTATGAGCATTCCATAATGTTATTGTTCCAATAAATAATAACCCTTATCATAAAATCCATGTTCCAATATATTTCATTGAAAGGTTGGGAAAACACTAAATACCTATCTAATTTGACAAACTATTTCTCTCCTAAGACCGGACAATGCATCGAGGGGAAATATATATCCAAAACATGACCATCACTTACATATGTCTAATTAATTTTTCATAAATTGAATCAATAATATAATACATAATCAATATTAAATATGAATAAATTAATATATCTAATTGAATGAAGAATACATACTGCAAATATTTTTGTAGTAAATTAAATAACATTATTAATTATCTTCCTTCAACTAACACCATATGTAGCAATAATATACTCTTAATAAAACATTTAAATAATAAATATTTTAATGATAATAAAAACATATACATGAAGGAGGAAAATAATGTCCCATGTGTAATAGATGATGATATAGAACATGATCACAAGAAAGAAAATGATCACAAAATAACATAAATTCTACAATGAATTATCTAGGACTATCAATTAATTAGAATTGAGGTTAAAAATTTAAGGATATCCTTATATCAATTAGAGTGAAAAATATAATGGAACATTAATAAGAAATTTCCTTAAATCTTTAGTAATTTGGATATAAAAACAAAGTAATAATTCATTTCCAAAAAACTTTTCTACCACTTACAAAATTACACATTATTAATTTGATAAAAAATCACATAATAATGGTAAAGAATTATCTTTTAAAAACCTATAAACCCTTAAACAAATATATATATATTGTATAAACATCATTTATGGGGGAATATTTTTTGACGCAGTATATGACAAAAATAGCATTCCTTTCATACTTTTGTAAAAAGTCCAAAAATAAGTGTTCAAAAATAACTATAAAAAGAGTCTTTTTAAAACATTATAAAGAAGGTAATTATTAGTAAAAAATACATTTATTTATCAATTAAATATTGATAAAAACATCTGAAAAATCAGTTAAATAATATATATATGGAATACAGATATTCTTGACCAAAAGAAAAGAAATAACGTTCACTTTTTCTATAAAAAATATTTCAATATTATTTAGTACCTAAGAGAAAAAATGTTATATTAAAACATGGAAATCCCAAGAATAAATATATGAGAATAAAATATATAGGGTTTAATAATATAAAGATCATATAATTCTTCTAATGTAAAATTATATATTAACAATACAGAATTGGAGTGAGTTTGAAAAATAAACCCTCATTGATTTAATATCATTTCAATAAAACCCCAATAAAATATAAAACACGAATTGAATCTCCAAATATCATGACTAAATATGAATTCATGATATAATATTTTAAAGGGTTAATATATACACCAAATTAATTATATCATATGAATAGTATATAATATATCTCATTATAGTGGAATTGACATGAAAAATACATACCTTGGATTCCTATATGATCAAATGTGTTATATCATCCTGTATAATAAATATCAGTTTATTAAATATTTCATTAAGAAAAATGTTCATATACATTCAATTTTTAGGACCTTTTATAATCATTTTCCATTCAATCATTAATATGTTCTTTCTTATGTCAACCACTAAGGTGGTTTGAAAAAATTCCCAAAAATTACTTTATTATATTAACCTCGGTTAAAGGTATTATGAAATAGTTCCTTATTATCCAAAACATTATTAATGTCATGAATATTAACTATATTTTTGTAAAAAAAACTATAATCATCCTTTCATGTTGGTAAATGAAAAATTAACCACATCACTTCATACAGGTGGTAGTCCACACGTACACACGAATGGTGTAATCATTTTTAAACTGATTATACGGAATAAAGGTAGATGATGTATTATATTTACATAATAATAATTATGTCATAAATATCATATATATTCATTAATTTTATCTTTATATCCATCCAAGTTAGGTAGTGATGAAAAATGCATTAAACCACTACATGAAGACGATAGTCCATACATATGCACAAAAGATGTTTTCATTTTTCGTAAAGTGGAAAAGATTCAAAAAATAGATGTGAAATTAACATAAAAACATATAAATATAGTAAATATATTTATTTAATTATGTTTATAGGGATATTTAATATTTGGATTTAGTTTAAGAATATTGGAACTCTAATTTTTTTTGAAACAACATATAAATTTTATTTTATTAACTCCATTGGTTTGCACCAAAATCTTTCTTAAAGTGGTATTTTGAGATGTCAAAAACCTATAATATGAGAAAAATGAATTTTTGGAAATTATTTTGGTTGGTATTGTCCATGAAAAGTGGCTCAATATGTGTGGATAAGGAAGGAGTTTAGGTGTCCTCTTATAACTTTGGTGGGTGGAAAACTTGTAAATACGTGAGTCATTAACATAAAATATATGTCTTAGTCAAGTAAAGTGTATCTAATTTGATATATTTTTTAATATGAAAAGGTTATGTTAGAAATAAAACCTACTAATGACATTAAATAAAGTGTTGTGTATTATATTTAAGCATTATCCCATTTTGTAAACCCTTTTAACTCATTTCAACCTTAACAAGGTTATAAATATTTACCACAGTTACTATCCATTATGACCAAAAATTATGCTTAACTCATTACTGAATATTAATTATAGTGATTATAAATGTGTATTATATATTAAAATATTCAATTACAATATTTTTTAGATATTAATATTAATATAAATTCAAAAAATACACAAAGGAATAGTTTTCATATAAATAATGTATTTTCGAATAATAAAATGAGTTATTATCATTACTTTCCATCAAAAGAAAATTAAATCTTTGTTTATTAATTTTATTGAATATATTATAAATAAATTTCATAAAAATAATTAATCAATAGTGATTAATTAAATTAATTAAGATAAAAATATAGTTTACAAATAACAACTATTTTCTAAAAATAACTTTTTTACCATCAAATTTTTTTATCATCATTTCTAACTAATTGAAACTCATTGCCTAAATGTTTACCTTTGATTTTAGATAATGTATTATTCAATATATTTTGGTTTTACATATATCACATTCCATTCAACATAGTATTTATTTAATTAAAATAACATACTAAAATCTTGGGGTGTTAGAGTGTACCCTCTCTCAAGAAGGAAAAATTCATTTTATCACTAAAGATATCAGCTCTATATTATCTCAAAGAAAGAATTTAATGGAAAAATATATGTACTTTTTGTGTCTCTAGAATAATTTATGTCCAAAAAAAATTCTTCAACTGATGGTTTTCCAACTATATGAGGAATGAAAGATCCAAAAACCATTTACATTCATCTTGGAATGGTTCTTAATAGAAAAAATACCTAGTGACAGTGCTCCACTCCCCACCTGTAAAAAGAATTTTAGATCATGGTTGTGTGATATAAACGGATACATGCCTCACTCCCACATTATTTTATTCACATATATTTCACAATTATAGAACAAGAGTTTCAATGTAGTATGATCCCTTTTATTGATATCAATTTCTATGTCATCTTCCACTTGTAAGTCATGGGAACCAATATATCTAGCATATAGAACAAAGTAGATTAATTCCTTATTTACCAACCTTAAAATATATAGTAATCCTCTATCAACATCCATAAATCCATCAAGATTTACATCTAATATTAAAGATTTAATTGTAGTTTTTCCATCTCTATTTCATGAATTTTATCAATGAGCACATCAAGAACAACAAAAATATCATCAAACTTATCGACATCAAAACCTACCACTTAGGTGGCCCAATCCACCATAATATGAAAAATTAATGTTCTAATCATTCATATGAAATTACTATATCCGCTACAAACCCCATTATAACACCTATCTAAGTAAACAAATCCATAACCTCATGATAAAATCTATTCCTCTACTATATACTAGGAATTACCATGTAAAGGGTATGCCCACAATTATATACAACACATACCATAATAATGGTTGATCTACACTAGGGTGATATTCACTCCATATTTCCATCTCTATATTCAACAAAAATAAAAATATAATACCAGTATCTACCTGGGAAAGTGGGAAACATTCTTTATGCCTTTAAAAAACCCCTTTTGATCAGTCACCTATGCATATCTAGTCACATGGGGCCACAAAGTTGAGATCACCATTGTGATAATCTATCATAAATGAGAATATTTTAGAGGCACCATCATAAATTGAATTTGAGATACATTACACCATTTTGATGCATCAATCACATCTCTAAATCTAGCTACTCATGTTCCTCCTACATCAATCGGGTATAATAATTTCCTCTAAGAATCAACTACCATATTGATGATACATCACTAAAACATCATAAAACTCCATGGCATAAACCTCACAAATACCAATGATACCCCATGAATCCATATCCCATGCTATGAGATTTTACAAAATATGTGTTACTCTCAAAGAAATACAACATATAATTCCTTGAATTTCTTACTAAATCCACCACAAATTGATACATTGGAATATTCAATCCCAATTCTCCATAGACACAAAAATAGTGTTTATAATCCCACTAATATATCAATTTAAATTACTTTTATATAATATATATTGATTCATACTTTTATCTTTATTAGAGGGATAACCATGGGTTACCCTTTAGAAGTATCTGTGCACTCCTCCAAATCTGTTGTGATTGAGTTCACACAAAAAACATCAGTGACCACTTCTCATCAAGGATATTGTAATATTATATAATCTATTCATTTTTTGAATTTAATATTGACTAAAAAATTATCCATTTATCTCATCCAAGAATATGATGATCACACATCACTAAATGGGCTTATTGAAATATAGTCTCCTTCAACTAACACTATCTAGCTAAAAAGGGTCTTGAAAGGGACCCCATTATAATTTAAAACCATTGGACATATGAATTAGAATGAATAAATCATGTATTTTACATATAGTGTGGGGTTATATGAAAACATTCATGAATAAAACACTAAAATGAACTTGTTTACACCTAGACATATCCATCCATTATGTTCATCATTTCAAAAATCTAATTGAGGGAACTATTTACATGAAAGGGGGTGATGGTGGGAGTATATTGATGCATCCTCTATCTCAAACTACTCCTGCATCACCTTATCTTCCATTAAACAGATTCCTACTAGGTAAATGTGCATAAAACATAGTATTCACTTATCTATCCAATATATCCCATATAAAGGTTCATCCACCACATCAATCAAGATTCCATTAGGAGGAAAGAAAACCTACTCCCATAGATAGTGTAAATATTTCCCAAGAATCCAAAATATTATATCACTCACCAAGGGGGGCTCTAGCATTATTCTTATTATGTACAAACACAATAAAATATTTTTTACCCTTCCGCATGGTTGTCCAACTGATCCACAAAGCTAAAATAATTCCATTATGAAAACATTTCTATGGAAAATTTTGTATGGTATTTGGATCTCAATACATACAATAATATGGTCATTCTACCATGTGGGTGTCTCACAACCTCATATATAACTCCATTCTAAATAATTTTTCATTCTTCTGAAATGGTAATGTAGTATCATCGTGTGTTTTAGAAAAACATGTCTCGGTAATTAGATACCATTTTAGGTAGGAATATTAATACATGACTTGAAATCTAGTAAGTAAAATCTCTAGATAGATGATAATGTGATTCGTAGACTATAGCCAAATCCCTTTCACCTGAGGTACTAGGTCTCTACATAAATCCATGAGGTCTCGAACATCATAACACATGTAGCATATTCGTCCTCTGGTTTATCTCATCAAACTCAGTAAAAACTACCATCCACTCTAAAAAAGGATATAAACTAAACAAAAAGGAGAAGGAATATATCTTAGATTGTATGGAAATTGTATCAATCATATAGGTCACAAAAAATGATTCCTAACTCACTAACCACCAGTGATGGGCCTAATTATTGGAATGGGCTCATTAGGACCATTCCTCTATAAACAAGCTGGTTATTAGAAGATAAAACTTTTTATTTTATAGTATGAAACTATAAGTATTTAAAAATATATCGATGAGTTATCTTAGGAAGGATGTAAAATACCAGAACCAACTACTATATGATTCATGTACCAAGATTATTATACCCCTAAAATCAATTTAATAGAGTTCCTAGAAAATTAACTTGTTATTAGATTCTAAGTTAAAGGATGAATCTACCCTCAAACCTACACTAATCTATCTAGTCTAATAATTAAAATCAAGACCACCATTAATATAATTCCCCTATGAACCAAAACCAAACATCACATGACAACTAGTTTCAAACATTATCTATAGGTCAAACAAGATATGTTACCATTCAAACAATATCTGGCCCACTAGGGCCCCACATAGGCTGATGAAAATCAAGGAAAAGTTTAGTAAATCAGACCAGTACATCTACTACTACTCCTACTACCAGCCCAGATTTGATTAGAAGATTTTAGGCCAATACATCTATTATGGCAGACATGAATGCTCATCCTGAGATACTTCACTACAATAGTGATCCTCTATCAGTTTTATAGGAAAATAAAAAATTTCTTGTTGATAAATTGAATCAAAGTGAACCCAACATCATATTTCTTATGAATTAGTTTAAAGAGAAGTCAGAAAAAAAATTGAAGTAAGAGGAGAGCTTACATGTCTTTTTGAAAGTCAGTCTTATGGAGGATTTGCATGTTTATCATGATTACATACTTATAATAATGAATTTTAGTGATATTTTGATGAAGAAGTTATGACTATAGATGGCTAAGTTAAAGGAGATGTTTCAATCCATTCAGAATTCCAACTTATCCAATCCTTAAACTTTTTTACCTTGTGAGAAACTAATCCCTAACCAACCTATTATGTTCATTCTGGTAGGGAATATTCATTTTCATAGTCTCATCCTTGTTGTATTTTTACTTTTTCTAATCAATGAAATTGTCTTCCTTTCTATTTTATGTACTTTATTTTAATATTATTTTACATTTTTATCTAATAGCCAAACACCCAGTATTCATTATCTTTATCATTTAATTATAAAATTCACTTACTAATAATTCTAAAATTAAATATGTGTTTTAATATCTTTATTTACTTTATTTTTAACCTCAAAACACGTGGGATGAATTTGGATAAACACTACATTTCACCATTTATTTGAAATTTTTGAAATATTTTGGGAGAAATTTGGATAAACACAAACATTTCATTTTATCTAAATAATTTTGGGAAATAGAATTTATCTTAATCTATGTTTAAAAATTTTAAAATTATGCTACTACATGTATAGATTTATTTTATGGGTTTTGTGATCTTAAAAAAGGGGGAGATTGTTGGCAATGTATTTTATAAACAATACTCTATAAATATTATTGATTTTGATGCTCACAGATACCCTTGTTTGTTTTACTAATGATCTTATTTTAAGTGTGTTTTTAGAAGTTTATATTCTTTATAATTATTTTTTTGGAATAATATTCAAGTATTTATTTGTGAGAAATATTCATTAATATTTTCATAATGCTCTTAAGTGTATTTTGGAATCATTGTTCATTCCCTATGCTGAAGAACGTAATGTAAGGATCATACACTACATTTGTTTTAATGATATTTAATAAATGATCATTATGTATGGTTTTTCAACTTAACGTTGAAAGAAACATATTGTTAATGAAAGTTACATTTAAATTAAACCTTACGTTTCCCAAGAGAAAAAGTGTGGAAAAAGAACCTGACATATGTATGGAACCCTACGTTTGGGAAGAAAAATGTATGGATCATCCACCTTACTTTTTTGATCAACCGTACATTGTAAACCTTATGTTTGAAGAATGAATGCTACACAATTGAACTCTATGTTTGGTGTTTTTTCATTTTGTGATGGAACTTTTCGTTTGACTTTTCAACACCAGGGTTTTAAATTTGATACTTTATTGGATTTTTCTATAAAAGTATTTGCAGAATATCAGGGAGATTTAAATGATTTTTTGACTGATTCAAAACATTTCATAAATGAATTGAGGACTAGTTTATAGTAGATAATTTCTCTCATATTCATAAGGGAAATTACTACTAACTTGAGATATATTTTTTTAATTTGTACTCTCTTGATTTATCAGGCGTCTTTTGTGGATCAGAAATCTTGCTTCAAGATATATTGTTATATATGTCTTTCAAAGTCGAATGTTTTTTGATTTATCTATCACTCTCATCTATTGATAATTTTTATTCTTTGAGATTTTTTATAAAAATTAATTTATAGTTCTATAGCGATCAAGAATATCAAAATATAGGACTACATTTCAGAGATATACATGTTTAATCATGGATATGTGATGCACTATTTTTGTTTTTGTTCTATTAATCCAAGACTTATTATGAAACCAGATCTCTTAAAACATATTTTAAATATTATTGTTCTTCTAAAGTTGATGATTCATATTTTGTCAGTTTTGTGCCGCTACAACTGTGAATTTTAAACAGATTTATCAAATCAATGTCTATTTTTTAGTATAGGTTCCTCAGTTTCAGTCATGGTGTAGTGTCTTCTTCTCATGCTAAGATATGGATATTTTAGATTCATGTAAAATAACCATAGGGAACTATTTTTATCTTTGTTTGTAAGGGCGACAACTACCTGCACTCAGTTGTGGATCGGTCTTACTAGAAGAGAACATGACTAGTGAAATTCTCCAATCCTATAGAGAGGGTGATTGGTGGATTAGACAAGGTGATCCCTGTTCCCCAAACCACTATAATTTTTTGTGCACTATTTTCTATTTTCCATTTCACATACTATTATACAGAGACCCTTCCATCTCTCTCTACTATTTTTGTAAGGATACGTAATTTTGAAAATTTTAAAAGGTCAAAATTCACCCCTCCCCCCTCTTGTGTCTTCTCCATAGACTTTTCGACCTAAACAATATATCTAATCCATTCCAAATATAACATTAAGCATCACCAAATGAAGTAAGACAATATTTTATTGGAGGTCCAATCCACAAACATTAACTGTGGAGGAGTTATATACTTTGAATTCAATAATTTCCACAGTATTTGTTCTCACACATAACTCAATATCCATATTTTGATATGGTTTTTTATTCATTATACTAAACATAAAATATATTAAAGAATGCATATAAATAGAATCAAATAGATTATTCTCTATTCTGGACTAAATAACTAGTGTAACTGTCATCATGTCATTGTCGTGTTCCGCCTTATCAGTAGTGATTATATATTCCCTTCATTATTTCCTTGGAGGTTATTGTTGACTTACTCCATTAATATTTAGATTAGGGAAATGTCTTGCATAATTCACATGCTTCTTGTAGTTAAAAATCTATACTACAAGCTGAGTGTTGATCTGAACCTTCATTTCGTCTTCTTTATTAGTGGGATTTTTCATATCACATTGGAAATTATTATACATATTCCCCTCTCTTCCACATTTTAAGTATCTCTTAGTTCCCATTAAGTAGTTTCCAGGATGCTTCTTCCCACAATTTTAACACGTGGGTTGTTGCGACTTCTTTCCATCATGGTATTTATCTATTGGTCCACCCATATTTAACTCCATTTTCCCATTTTTTAACCAAACCCATGAGACCAATGTGAGTCTCTAATCTCCTTTTCAACATTAAGGGCCCAATGAACATTATTCTCATAACTATCGATATATCACATATCCATGTCTTTTTATAGACTTATATTTATTCCCCTAGGGTATCGATCGACCTTTCTTTCTATGTTCATGACAAAGCTAGATGCATATAGTTCAATACTTGGGAATTTTTCATCATATGCTCCAGTGGACTCATTTTCCTTTTACTTCAGTCCAAGAAACTCTCTTTACATATACAGACGAAGTGTTCAGGAAAAATATTTTTTGATTTTTTTTCTTGATATCATTCCATTAAATGAAATCAAATTTCATCCTTAGACTTTTTGTTCTTAATCAGTTTCCACCTCTGATCAGGTTCCCCATAAATACTATATATCACCGACACAACATCCATTTCTTTTGAGAACTAGAGGATAAATATTGTATTCTCCCTATAATTAATCCATTTTATTGTGATTAGGGAATCAGTAAATCCGTAAAATATATTAGGGATTTGATTCATAAAGGATTTGACTACAATTTTTTCTCTCTTAGGAGGAGGGTGTTCCACATGAATCAAGTTATTATTCATAACTTGAGATAGCAGAGAAAGTACTGTAATGATGTTTTGAGGACCCATTCCTATTATATTTGGTATATCATTCAGTAAATCATCACATTGCCTATCAAATTTATATTTTGATTGGGTTATTCTATTTCCATCTATTAACCAATTAAAATAATGTAAAATTATAGGGTCTAGATACTTAGTTAATAATCATTAAATAAAATTTGAACATCAAAGGATATACTTTAAAGTGGAATGTATTACCTATCTTTTGATTCTCTAAGTTTCAATAACGGTTATACATATTGATAGAACTATCCCAACGGTTCTTAAAAAATTTATCTAGTACAAATATCCAAAAATAACTAGACCATACTATGATACCAACTATATAAACCCTAGCCTTTTACACATATTATTACAATATTTTAAGCATAAATAACCATTAAATTACAAGTGAAGGATCGTAAAGCCTATTTTCTTCGGATGATTGGGTATATAAGACCGAAAACATTGAAATAAAATAAAGGATATTTATTTTAATCATCGATAAAGATATTCTGACTTCTATTGAGCTCTTATATCAGCATAGGATAACCAGGGGAATACATGGATAAAAGGGACGAGCTAAGAAGCCCAGTAATTTTATAAATATAAGAATAATGAAAATCACATGGGTTAGAAGGAATAACATGATGAAATAAAAAAGGCATAGAACATGAATAATAATAAAGAATAATAAAATGTATATAAGGTGGACATGTAATCATGGAATAATAGGAATGTTTTAACAACACACAACATGACATAAGCATGAGTCAAGGGTAACTACCAAGACCATTTCACTATAAGAAAAAAATCCATTAAAGGAATCTGGTTCACTCCCTGTCCCAACATGACATATCATGAGACTAAACATTACCCAATAAATTGTTTCACCATCTGGTTGATCCCATCATTTCATGTTCCTGAATATGTTTTCCACATGAAAAATCAAGCATAAGGGTTACCCATGGAGTGAAGTGTGTAACGTAATCATGTCATAAAGAGAAAAAGGTAATATCATAATGATGTCCATGAAAGAATGGATTTAAATCATACATGGACATTAATAAGGGAATATAAGAATATATAATGATAATATATTTCAAATTGAAGTGAAAACACATAAAAATAGTGTTTACAGGGTATTAGAAATGAAACATTTTAGTGCGTTTTATGGAAAATATTAAAGAGTGTTTAAAGCAAAAAACGATTATTTGTTTTCATAAAACCAGAAATGGAACAGGATGGTTTTTTCATGAAAAAAGAAGTCATTTTAGAAAAATAATGGTGGATTAAAATATATTATAGAGTGTACATGAAAATGGGTGAGAAATCAATAACTTCACTTTAATCAGACTTGCTTATCAGCAAGATTTCAGAAGGTAACCTTATTAAAACAGGTATATCCCTGTAACAGATGAAATTTTTTCTAAAACATGTACATTTTGTGGTAACATATACATGAAATTTATAATAATTACATAAATATAAATAATTATTACAATGGATTTAAGAGATATAAAGTGTAACCCGAGGGAAAATGGATACTCTGAATGAATCCCTTACTGTATTCCTAGAAGTGTTCTGTACTAGATCATAATTCCCTAAATAATCAATTTAGACCCTTTAATTAATTAATTCATAAACCATTCTACATGTATTTGATATATTATAATTTTGTTATGTTCATTGACAGCCTTTTTTATGAGTAATAATACTCAATTTCGTCATTCAAGAGTGTTCATTTCCTTGGTTTTCATGACTCGTTCGCTTGGAAAATGTATGAAAGATCATGTAAATTGGGAATAGATATCAATAATTGAAGTTATATGTCATTAATATGAAAATATATAATATTAAATGGTTATATAAATCATTTAGTTTTTTTGCGTTGTGATGTATCATTAGATAAGGCGTTAGTGATAATCGTTTAGATTATTTTTGGTAGTTTTTCGATCATCAAAAACTAGTTTTGTTAAATTATTTATTAATATGTATAAATGTTAGTTTAAGAACATTATAAGGGATATAGAATAAATTTGACAATATATACCAACAATTATAATGTTTTTAGGTCCATCATTGAAGGAATTAAATGAAAATGAAAACTTTTCATCCTTGCAGGTGATAAATCAATACCTCACGAGTCATATTTTCATTTTTCGAATAACAGGATGAGGAGAAGATACTTGACAGTAAATTTTAAATTAACATAATAAAATTCTATTATATATATGAAATTATATTTATAATGAATTTTTAGACCTAGGAGGTGAGGAGAGTGTGATAAAATAAAATAAATTGAAAATAAAATAAAAAAATGAAAGATAATTTTACCTCTTGAAATCTTCTCCTTGAGAATCTCCATAGAGGAAATTGGTTTTATTATTATTTTTAGACCCGAACCTCCAGGATGAGAGTAAGATACATAGTAAGAGAATTGGGCATAAATTGTTCAAATGTAATGGTTTAATAAGGGTAAGAAGAAGAGTTGGTGAGGGGTAGTATTAATAGCGGAGGAGCGGTGTGTTTTTTTTAATTCATTTTTTAATATTTTGGATCATGAATATGAATAGATTAGATTCTTGTGATTATTTTTAATAACTAGATCATGTGAGTATGAACCAAAGGTTTATAAATCATCTATATATCATCCACGACTCAATAATTCATGTATTTAGCTTATACCGTAAATTGCGATATTTCACTATTCACAAAAAAATGAATCATTTTTAGAAAAATGTCATAAATTTAACACTATAATTTTATGATATTTAAAATAAAAAAATGGAGTCCATTTTATGAAAATAATTTTATAAATATGATAAAAATAATTTTTAAATAAAATCATCATTTATTTGAAAAATACAAATTTAAAAATTATAAATCATTTTATATTACTTTGAAAACTTAATTAAGGTCTCATAAAATAATATTATAATCATAGGATAACAAAATATTTATTTATGAACCGATTTTATAAAAATAATATTACTTTCAAATCATTATATTAATTAAAAAATTGAAAATAAACATTTTTGTTCCAGAAAAATATCAATACATCATTTATCATTTTTAAAATATTTATTTACTTATTCCATGATATAAATATATCATATTTTTATTTATAAGATTCATAAATTTTATTTATACCCTATTAGGTTAGGATATTGTTCTGTTTGTTGTATTACTATTCATAAGGGTAATATTACCTTTCCCAAGGCCATGTAACTATTCCATCGGTATAGGTTCATTAATTTCAAGAAATACATATTATTTCATTCATTATTCATTTATAAAGTTTGAATTGTGTTCTCTATGTGATTTTATGAAATTTATACTAAATGAAATAAATATAAGAAGGTAAATTTTCATTGATATAATTCTAGGTCATTTTATTTTATGTGTGGAAAGGATGGTTCTTATGAAATCGAATGTTGATGTCAAGGGATGAAGCATTCTAACGATGTGAGTGGAAAGAAGGGTCCATCAAATGCACCACCCAAACTATAGTGTTTAAATTTCATATAATATGACCATTATTCTAACCAGTGATTGAATATGAGGGTCAGTGATGATAATGGATGTCTGAAACCTCTTAATCCCAAATACTAAAGGAAATCTCTTGTCATCACTATTTACAATTTGGGGTGCAATAATGAAGTGGAGAAATGTATATTTACCATCCAATTTATAACTAATTAGTTTTTATTTCATTCTCAATTTACACACTCTTTTATATATAAATAATTTTTTAAGGGTATCAAATAACCCCCCCCCCCCCCCCAATGATTATATTATGAATTAGTTGTGAAAACTTGTAATGGTATGATGATCACCATGGGATGCACCTATTTTTTTGTTAATAATATGGATGGATCAATCATAATTTTCAATGATTATAAAGAAAATAAAAAGATCACGATTAGTAATAATTATCCTCTACCCGGTATTAGTGATTTATTGACCAATTAATAAGAACTCAAAATTTTTCAAAAACTGATCTTTGATCTGGATATTATCAACTGAGGGTAAAAAATGAATACATACCCAGGAAATCATTTGATATGAGGTATAAATGCTACGAATTTATAATTATTTGATTTGGTATTACTAATTCCCCCTCTAACTTAATGGATTTAATAAGTAGAGTTTTAGATATTACCTTGATCAATTTGTGGTAGTCTTTATAGAAAACATTATAATATATTCCAAGATCAAGGAAGAGCATCAAGATAACTTTGGTATTATATTTTAGACCCTATAGAGGTATATGTTGTATGAAAAATTTACCAAGTCTAAATTTTCACTAAAAAAATCATTTTGGGTCATATAATATCATGTGAGGGTATATTAGTGGATGCATCAGGGTTGAATTTTTTTTAACATTATCCCAAACCAACTACTATGACTGAGATACATTTTTTCCATAGATTAACTAGATATTATCTTTGCCTTGTTAATATTTTATCATATATATCTAATCTAGTAACCAAGTTAACTTTGATGGGATTCAAGTTCCTTCAGACTAATTCGTGTAAAGTAAATTTCATGGAACTGAATACAAGGTTGGAAAGTGAACCTATTCTCACACTACACTCTAGTGGAGAATGGTTTTTGAATTATAATGATGTATATAGAAGTTATTGGGATGTGTTCTTATGTATAACTATATGATGATAGATTATGCCTCTTATACATTAAATGTTCATGAGAAGAATTACCCAAACCATGACCTTGGGTTAATAGTGGTAATATTTATATTAAAGATATCGAGGAATTATATTTATGAATAAAGGTGTTACATATATAAAAATCATAAAATTTTGAAGTTTTATTCACCCAGAAAGAGTTAAATATGTACCATAGAAAATGATTGGATTTTATTAAAGATAATGACTTCTCAAGACATTACCACCCTAAGAAATCAAACAGGGTGGTTGATGCTCTATGTTTGAAAGGTCCATGATTTTTTATCAATGATAAATATCTCAAAGGATCTAATATTCCATGATTTTAAAAGGATAGACCTTGAAATATTGATGTAAGGGAATATTTATCATCTTTCTCAAGTAATTTTTCAACCATCCATCCATGTGAAGATTAGAGAGGTGTAGAAGGAAGATGTACATATTAAAAAGAATGTTAGAAGTGCTCATGAGGTTAACCTTATTTGTGATGGAATGATAAGGTTCAATAATCAAGTATGTGTCTGTTTAATACTATACTTGATGAATTAGTAAATGGAATAATCATATATCTCATCGTTGTTTATTCATCCTTAAAATATAAATATATGTACCGATATGAACTATTATTTCCAATGGGACAACTTGTTGAGAGATATTACATAGTATATATCTCATTTGTTGGTATATCAAAAATTTAAAGTTATGTGATATAATTACAAGGTTATTTTACAACCATTACCCATACTATAATGAATATAGGAAAAATCACCATGGATTTCTTCATCGGAATCCCCAAAACATTTAACTTCCAAAATATTATTTCAGTTGTAGTCAACCTCCTTAAAAATTCATCATATTTCATTATAATCAAATAATATTTATCTCTTTATAATAATTTTGGCATATAAATTAATGGAGTAGTAATTTTTCATGAAGTACCACATTCTATTGTATAAGATTAAGATCAGAGGTCTACCTTGAAGCTTCGGTAAAGTCAATTGAAAACTCCAGATACCGAGTTGTGTTTTAGTATATCTTATCATCCTTATATAGATGTTCAGTCATATATAATCATTCAAACTCTATAGGATATTATATAAAATATTTCTATATACTTTAATGGTGATTGTGATCGACACCTTTCTCTTATTGAATTCTATTATAAAAATTTATTTTACATGGGAATTTTAGTGTCTCCTTTTGAATCCCACTACGTAAAGAAGTGTAGAACTCTAACATGTTAGGGTTGAATTTGGAGAAAAATATATTGGGGCCTGAGATATCTGAGTAAATGGAAGAAAATGTTATATCCATTCAATGCCACATTAAGGTAGATTAAATTAAATAGAATAGTAATGTTAATAATCACTAATAAGATCAAGAATTTGACATTTTTTAGAAGGCATTACTATGAATTTATCCATGGAATAAGTTTATTATATATGGAAAGAAGTAAAATTTTATCCCTATATATATTTTCTATTTAAATTTTCTTAATCTAGTAGGGACTGTAGATTATCACTTAGCACCCCCACTGAACCAATCTCAAGTTCAATATCTGTCATGTGTATCTCTCTTTAAGAAGTAAATACTTGATCCTTCACATGAACTAAACTCAGGAAGTTTTACCACTGGATTATGATATTTTCTATGAAGAAAAACTAGTAGAAATTTTGGAACGTAGATACAAAATTCTATAAATAAGACAACTCACATGGTTAATTTTCTGGGGAAGATTCGGATATTCAATGAAGCTACATGGGAACCCTATGATATAATGATGTAGACATATCCTAATTTTTTATATTTTATTTATGTAAGTTTTGGTTCTAAATTTATTTTAATGGGTTTATAATTTAACACCCTAATATTCAATTTATATTTCATTTTAAATAAAAGTGATGTATTTGATAGATTACATTACATGCAACCCCCGATCTAAATATTCCCATGATATAATACACCATTATAAAATATCTATTGGATTTATGGGAATTAAAAGTATTAACCCCATTATGACATATATTTTCAAAGGTAAAAATATTTTCACAAGAACTCAATTTTAATAAAATGATTTAATGATTAAAAGACCTGTTTTATGAAAAAAACATATTTTTTAACGTGTTATTTATTTTTATATAAAAAAGTTTATTGATCACTATTGAAAGATTATTTCAAGAAAATATATTAATAATTTATATAAATTAATGAATATTAATGCATACATTACTTACCTATTGGTTAGTAATGAACCTTAAATCATTTAAATGTTATAAGAATTATTTCTCAAAAAATTGTTATTACATGCGTAAAGTGCATTATTATTAATAAATTAAATAAATATTTATATATTATTGTTTTTAATAAAATTTATATATTATTTATTCAATAAAATATTTTAATGTTCATTTTATAGTTTTTTATATGTACGTAATGAAAGTAAATGCAGTTTTATGCTTTAAATTGCAACTTTTCTAAAAATGGGTTTTCATTGCGTTTTGTGTGCTTGTTTTAAAATTATATTTTACAACTTATAGATATTTAATTTCATAAAATGGACTAAAAATTTGGTATATTATTTTTTTTTAAATATATCTAGGAAATTATTTTTTTTCTAATAATGAATAATAAAAACATTAAAAAAATTATATTTGTTGTTAGCGTTAAAACATGTTTACCGGAGGTTAAACTAAGAGATAATAATAATAACTCCAAATACACATTTCTAATTATAATTGTTTAAAAATATTATTACCATATATTCTTTTAAATATTAATAATTTTCCATTTTGTCCCACTTCCACAAGAAAATTAATTAATATTTTTAAAATCCATTATGTAATTTCATGTGTGTCCTCTCCTTCACTTATAAAATCACATATCTTATCCTCTATTATTCATGAATTCTAAGACTTATAAATCATGAAATACATAATATAAAAACATAATTTATTTCTTAATATCATCCTAGATATTCTTGTTTTCCACTAATACCAATATTGCAAGGATTAAGGTGTAAGACAATGGAGGTGTTTTAAAGATGATGTTTGAATATTAACTAAGATCTTTCAATTTTATTTCTTCTTACCCCATATATAAATATATTTTACTTGTCATAAAATGACTAAAAAATTACCTTTAATATATTTAAAAGTTAATTTGATCATGGAATAACCATTTACCAACTGTTTTCCATCAAAATAGAAATTAAAGTATCACGGGTACGTACGTTATGTCTACCACCTCTACGTAGTGATATGATTCATTTTACTTCACTGACTCAAATTAATAGATAAAGGCTGGATTTAATAATTTTAATGTGATATTTATGATATAATTATGATTCTATATTGATATATTATTTTTTATATTTACTTCCTTCTTTTTTTAGACAATGAAAACAGTTTTTATGTATGTGTATAGATTACCGTCTCTAGGAATGGTGTAATTCATTTTTATATCTATAAATTTTATGGAAGGTTAAAAATAAATTTATATAATGAATATATATGAAATTTATATCATTATTAACATTGCCTATTTGATGTAACCAAGATCATGATATAAGGATCAAAATTGTTGAATCGAAACATAAATGAAAATGAAAATTGTTATCACCTAAAAATAGTGACTTTAATAAATAATTGTTTATGAATTAGTAATAATATGTTATAATTAAATAATTTATGATATTATAAGTATTAATATGGTTATTTAATATAATTATAAAAAATTTAAATTTATTATATTTTGATTTTAGATCACTTATGATGCAATTCGAACTGGTGGTGAGGATTCTATGTTACAATATCACTTTTTATCCGGACTTCGTATGATTAAATTTGTGATGATGAAATTATATGATCCATATCTCAAAAATATTATTTATTTTCGTATAAAATATTTATTTCTAGATATCAAATTTTTTCATTTCATTTTACTCTCTCTTAGAACTCAATAGTTTGAGATAATTTTTTTACGGAACAATGACTTTGTTTCTCTATTTAGTTGGGAATATTTTACATCCATGACCACATTATCTCTAAACTATTTTCAAGAATAATTTTAATATCATAAAATTATTTTTTAAATTAATTTCTATCCATATTTTAATTTTTATTATATTTTTTTCATTTTCTAAACAAGGTATTTTTTACCAAATGTGTGAATAAAATATTTGTTTTAGGGTACACCACATGAATGTTTATTTATTTTTCCATACATAATATTTTATTTTAATATTAATTTATATTATTACATGGTTAATTTAAAATAATTTTTTCTAATATATATTTTTAAATAGTGATATCAAAATGACAGTTTTATTGTTTTTAAGAAATTTCTTTGTGATTTTATTAAGTGTATTTCCATCTATTAAAAAATTCATTGATGTTACTTATGTTTCATTAGGGATATGATCCAATGATGCTATATTTATTATTTCTCTATATAGTTTATTATTATTACGATGATTTATTGATGATGTTTGTTTTCTTTTCTGTGTGTTATGTTATGATGAAATGATAAACGTTTTCATGATCTTGTGGCATACTTATGAATATTTTATGATTAGGTTAAAGGTGGATATAATATATAAATATAATTAATTGGTTAAATTGTATTTCTTTTCTATGATATCAATGGGTACATGAGAGGTTGTCCTAATCCCAATAAGGGTACATGAGAGGTTATCCCAAGACAAAGGTAGGTACACAAGTGGTTAGTACAATCCTAACATTTGATGAATATATTTATAGGTACAATTAACATGATATTTTTATGATTATGATTTTGTCACGCCTTATTAGGAAGTTTTATGACATGATTTCTTGCCAAGTTTAGGCTCTCATGGTTCATTCTCATTGATTCCTTTTTTATTAATGTTTTATATAATACCAAACTTTATCCCATGACTCCGGATTATGACCTATAAACTTTAGGGTATGATTTTAAAATATTATCCTCATGTTCTTATACAATTATGTTAATGTTATACTTAAATTTCTTATTGATGGAAATATACTTTTTTACCAATACTGTGCATCTAAGATCACCCTTTGTTATGATTTCTTTTCCCTATGATATGAAGGAATGTTTTAAGAATGATATGCCAAATAGGGTTGATAGTAGTTAAGAACTTAGTAGGTTATTATGTGAGTCATTTATATACAATTTTTATATATATCCAAATTTCCAAATACATTATACTTTTATGGTTCTTTTATTTATCATAATTGTATGTATGAAATATTTATATAATAAGATGTAATATTTATTTATGAATTTCTTTGTTCACCTCAATTGTACTCTCATACAGGAAGAACCCTTAGTGTTATTACAATAGTTTATTCACTTGATAATGGGGATATCCATCGTGAGGTAACTGGATAATTTACTCATTAATCATCATGATCATCTTGGATCTTGATTCCAATCAATGATCCATTTGGACTAGGGCTTCTTTTATAGGTATAAGTTTTTTCCACATTCGCATTATTGATTTCAACACCATAAATAAAAAATGATCCAAGGACACCCATACTTGTGTAGCACAAAAAAATGTTTAATCCCCTCGCATGCTCTCTGAATTCATAAGAAAAAATATGGGAATAACCTTATGTAAGTCCCATATGTGCATACCATTTCTCCACTCAAGCAATATGTGGTTTTACACCCCTGGTGTAATCCTCAATCAATAATATAATTATTAATGATATCATCCCTATAATTCATTAATGAGTAGATTAGGGACCCCTATGTGTAAAACCATAACAATACTCAATATTATCCTACTTTACAATACATATGTACTTGTCCCATGAAGTAAAAATACATGACAATGTGCCTTCCACATGATATTAAACTGCAAAGTATAGTCATATCACATGAACTTAAATTCTGCACCTCAATATTTCTGGCCATTGATTCTGATTAACTAGGATATGTAGGATTCATTTTAAAGTTCAAACCCATATATATATATATATATATATATATATAACCATACCCTCGGCAATCCATATTCCTTGTGAGTGATATTCTTCCCCTTTCTGGGCTATATTACTCATAAAACCCATCCTAACCAGGCTGTATTTATTTTGATATATATCATTCTCTATCATATCATACACCTAAGGATCTATATAATCCTTTCATTGAATGGTTATATTCCATATGAGATAACCATATCCAAAGTTCCATATTCCATATGAGCCAACCAAAAAGTTTATCTCATGCATAAGTCCCGCACCAACCATTGTTAGTCACATTTTTACTAGAATATAACTTTCCATGGTTTCATGACATTAATAGGAACCATGTGGGTCCTTATCAAATGACCTTAAAAGGTACAATGTATCCTATTAATAAGCATTGAACTATGTGGGTTCTGATTCCCTTCATTGGTAAATATAGGAACCTATTAATATAGGACTTATACAACACCATAAATATATATAACCTCCTTATGTGGTGATGAATTTTAGGGTTACCAGCTATCTAGATTTAAAATAATGCCTTATTAATTAATACGATAAATATGGAGAACATTTTCTACATAAATATTTTCACATTGATACATGTCAATGTTCAATCATTATTCTTGTGGTAACTAATCTTTTTATGGGATTTGGGATGAATCATGGATTATAAATGAAATAATCAAGAAAGTCCTGGAGTTGGAAATAATTCCCCCTAATAAAGTGATATGAGCCCGAACTCACATCCTATCAACCAACATGATTTCTATGGTTCCATTGGAAAATTCTAATTTATTACCTACCTTTGGAAATATGATATTCTTAAACTCAAAAACACCCTAGAATGGTCATGTGTTAGAGAATCTATTGGAAATAAAAATGGTGAACCCTACATGAATGCTTTAATTGTGAAAGTGATCTATCAAGCATACACTTATTTCTGATACTAAACTGATGGGTTTTTTTAATTTTCTTTGTTGATTATTTCTATGGACTTATGAATCTTTTATATGAATAAATTCAATTAAAAAAATGGAAGTACTTAAGTGTACAAAATATGCCTCCAATACCATGAATATTAAGGCCACAATAGCGAGATGAATAATGTCACCCTCCTAGTGATTTCAAGGCCATATAAAAAATGTATTGGTTTATGTGTATTATCAAAACAGTATTATTATAACATTGGAGTCTATGAGTGATATAATCTAGGTATTTAATCCTCATATACCAAACAATAATAGGAATGTTTTAATCAATATAGTGGTTCATATTTCCACCTACAAACACTTTAGGGTCCTCTTCTCAGAGTGTAGATATGTGTACATATCTTATCTAAACGAGAAAGATTATGATCTCAACCAAAAACCTAACAAATTCATAATATTCACATATGATGGCTCATGCTACAATATTACTATATCATTAATGTTATGTTCCTTTAGTTTTTAATTTTTCACTATGGATTCTTCTCTATAGATCCTAGTTACATTCTTTCTAGCTTAGGCACCCAAAAAGAGTTCTCTATGGATTGTAGACACATCATTACAGGGAACAAGATCATATTATTATTCCCCATAAAAAATAATATCAGAACATACTAATAGAAGAGGTGGACTACATTTTTGATCATACAATAAAATCCGTATAGAACACTCTAAAAGAATCCAGAGAAGAAATTTAGCATATTATTTAATCTATAAAGAGGAATTACCATATTCCTACCCCTATTTTTGCAGCTCTTTGACATATGATGATATTGATAGGGGACATGAATAGGCATATATTCCCATTCTGATTGATGAATGGGAACATAGCTATATTCCTTTTAAAAATCCCAATGGAATATTCTGGCAGTAATGGATGTGAAGGATTATATCCCTACATAACTTTAGTAGAACTATCAATATATCCTAATCACAGTAAAAGAAGAATATTGTCGATATATTCCAATATAAACCATGTATAGGACCATATACCTTTTCCCACAAATATTTATGATTCTTGTTGGTATATCCTACCATCCATTTCAAATTGGGCTCATAACCCCACTCTAATTTAGAAGTATTATCAACAAATTCCAAAGGAAACGCAATAGTGGGATCATATCCCCACATCAATTTAGGAGTGTTTTTGGTACATATTTATAGAGGCTTAAAAAAATTAACACATTCCTTATACCTTTTACTATGAGGAAGACTAATGGTGTATCCGAGTGGAAACCAAAGGGTGTTCACGTATCCCCACTCAGTATGAAGGGACCCTTCAATGTATTCGGGAGCACATCCAAGGATGTCTCCCAATTTCAATCCAACCACATGAAAATCATAAACTTAATCCAAAAATGATGTGACATCCATCCAATAAGGCTTCATTCCAAAAAGTTAATCTTTCATCCTTAACAACGGAATTTAAGAAGATATATCTCCAAAGAAAACCAATGACCCAATAGAATGATCACATCCTTTCATTGATCGGTGCTGATATTATTGAGGCCCTACACTATAACACCCTGAGATTTTGTGAATTTTTTTGAATTATATTTATATTTTCTATATACTTTGTTATATGAAAAACTGATCATATCTTTCATTACATACAACATTGATTTTAGTTTGTGTTACATGCAACACTAATTGTCTCTTTCGATACACACAACACTGAGTTTAAATGAAATGTGACATTCTATTAAAATATTATTATAGTAGTTATCACCTACCCATTGAAATGTGGGATATGAATTAGATTAACTAAATTATGAAAATATATATTCTACACATGTATATTAAATTAATTCCGTGGTGATAAATTAATTTGAAATGAAAATAAAATACTATTTAAAAAAAAGTAAATCTACTTCTGAATAACTATTTTTTTGGAAAACAAATTTATTTTACCAATATAAATTAAATGGATATATTATATATTCTATAATATTTTTAACATTCATCTTATGGGTTTTCTATTCTTGTGATAAGAATAAATCAGAATTTATGCTTAAAATGTATTTTTTATTATAAGTTATTTTATCACCATTTGAAACCTTATTTTAAAACTAATTTTTTACACTTTAAAAAAATATAATTGAAAAAATAAAGTTAATTAATGAAATAATAATTCCAAAATTATCTTAGGTTTAAGTTTTTACAATATTTCAAGAAGTTAAATTTTCTAATGAATAGTGAAAAATAAAGGTTTTTATTAATAATTTTCATTTATTTTAAAAATTATAACAATTTCATAATTGTTTTAATATTTTTTTTAAAAGAAAAATAAGTTAAATTATATATCTATTAATCAAATTTAGATCATTTAAATTATTATAATATTGAATTTTGATGTAATATCTTTTTAAATTTTGAACATTTTCTCTTTGAAAAAATCATTTTCACATCACATCTAGGAGATTAATTTTAAATTTAGTTTTACACATTAGGTGAATATAATTTATAAAAATTAAATAAATCTTTGGAATAAGAATAATTTATATTATCTAATAGTAAAAATATTAAAAATTATTTAATGTGGTTAAGGTTAAAATGGGTTTACTAGGGTGTTAAACTAAAATGATAAGTTTTAAAAATGACCCAAAACATGTACAACACCCATTTATGGAAATATTTAGAACATATATCTTATATATTCCATAATAACCAATTTTTGTGCCTTTTTCTTGTAAAAAGTGTGGGTACACCTTCTTCTTTAAAAAGGTACAAGTTTTCCACTCACCTCACATATAATATTCCACCCACTCTCCTCTCCTCTTCACACTTAAAAAACCATTTGGTTTAGATAATACATACCCAAATAAATTCTTCACTTCCCAACTCTCAAATTAGAAGCCTTAATTTGGTCATATATCTTACCTAATAATCGTTTTGGTTCTAACAAAAATAAGTTGTTGGAATAAGAGGTAATGTCCCTAATTAAGCGTTTTATTTTATTTTTTCCTAAAGATTAATAAATTTTTTTGAAACCATCATGATATAGTAAAATAATTATATTTTATATAATAATATATTATTTTGTTAGTTTTATTACCTAAATTCTTCTCCACTTCGATCAAATGTGTTATGAAATAATAATTTTTGTGTAAAGCGGACAACCGCCTCACAAACTGATGTTATACATTTTCCATCATCACCTCTCAGATTTTGATATACTGATAGATTTATTTTTTATATATAATATTTAGGATATAATAATGCTTCTGGAATCATGATAACACATGTTAATTATTAATTTTCATCCCATGGGAATACGATGATATTGTTAATGTGTACGGTGGATTACAACCTCATCAAGCAATGTGATTCATTCATGATTTACATGGATAGTAATAAAGATATTTTTAATGAACTTATGTGATATATATGACATAAAAATTATTCTATAATGGTAATCTATTATTTATCTTTCTTTCTTTCTTTCCATCATGAAAATGGAAAGAGGGTCCATGCATAAATATGGTATATTATCTCCATGAATGGTGTATTTCAATTGTTATCTCTAAATTATATGGATCACTATAAATACATGTATACGAAATATATATTATATTTATATTATGGTTATAATTATAGATATTATGTAAAAATTTTCAAATTAATATGACTAAAAATAACAAATCAAAACATACATGAAAAACAAAGCAGTTATTGCCCGAAACATAACTTTAACATGGAATTGTTAATAAAAAGGTAATAAAAGGACATAAGTAAATAATATATGGAATGATATAAATATGGTTATTTAATATATTTATAATAAACTTTTATTTATTATACATGAGTTTTGAATGTGTATGAAAGAAGGTGAGACTTAAGGTAATGTATTTCCTTCTCACTTTTATTTTTCTATGACAGACATGCCATATACAGTTAGTGTTTATTTTATATTGTTTATATATTTAAAATAAATTTATTATATTATTATTATCCTTAAATTTATTTTTATTTACATATCCATTTTTCTATAACTCTTTCATGGGGTTTATGGTTCAAAATATAACAATGTGGTAAGGGATTTTTTGTCTCAAATTTCCTTCTTTAGGTTATATGTTTTGTTATGAACCTATATTATTCTAGGATGTGTATATAATACCCCATTAAAATTTTATATCATAAATATAATTATTAAATTATATTATAATTTTTAATTAATATTATTCTTTCATGGTTATTATGATTCAAAGTTACCAAAGTGGTAAGAGTTTTATGTTACGGTCTCATCCTTTATCGGGATTGTTTATGATTATGCTTTCAGTAATGAAATATTATAATATATTTCTCATGAAACTCATGAATTTTATAATCCAATTGTTATTTCAAGAGAATTAATTTTTTCTATTCATTTTACTCTGATTATATACTCTCTATTTCAAAAAAGAATTCTAAGAAAAATCATTTTTATTTATCTCTTCAGTTGAAAACCTTCTACTTCCAAAATCGCGTTTTATAAAAAAATATAATACGTTTTTATCATTATAAAAATTATTTATTAAATAAATTTTTTCCCATGTTGGAATTTTATAAAAAAATAAATGACTCTTCATATTGTTTTCCAAATAATTCGTGTTTGTCTTTTTCTGAATATGTGAAAGAAATATTTGTTTTAAAGTGTACGGGACGAACAGTGTTTTCCACTGACCGAACCCCTCATTGTTTTAAAAGTTCATTTTAATTTTTACAAGTTTATTTTCAAAGAAAATGTTTTAAAAAAATTATGTTTTTAAAATATTTATTTAAATTGAATTTTAAATGATTTCAAAATACTCATATATATTTTTTCAAGGTTTTTTTCATTGAAAAGTATTTTCAAAATGTATTCTGTTTTAAAAGGTGTTTTTAAAATCTAAAAGTATATTTTACTTGAAAAATATTCCAAATTATTTTTAATGTTTCCTTTATAATATTCTATGGTTTTTTTAAAGAAAATTATTTTTAATATATTTTATTTTTTAATAATTGATTTTCAAAGTGGAAAAGCTATATTCATCAAGAAATGTTTCAAGGGATATTTAAAAATAAATTTCCACCAATTGAAATAATTTGATGTTACTTGTTCTTTTCTAGGGATAATATTGAATGATAACATCATAATTATTTATCTATATGTTTAATTTTGATGTTGATGAAATTTTTATGAAAACCACTTATCATTCTTGGATTATGTCATGGTGAATTGATGAAATGTTTATGAAATCTGTTTTCTTTACACTGGCTACTATGTGATGATATGATTTATGATTTATGATATTTTTGAACACATAAGTATGGTTTTCATTATGATATGGTTGGGACATATATCCCCCCCAATTCATTAGGTAAATTTTTATGTTGTATGAGATAATAATGGGAAACAAGTCAATGGGAATTATCCAATATAGAAAACACGTGATTACTAATCAACTATGGGAAACAGGTGAGTCTTGACACACAATTTGAAATAGTTTCATCTGGATCCAAAATGGAAAACTAGTGATAATTCTTGATTAACTATGATAATGGTATTTGTGGTTAACCTTAAAATGTGAAATTATTTTCTATATTTATGATGGTTTTACAATTTTATGGCATGAAAATATAATTCATGATTTATTTATGATGCTTTGTAACTCTTTCGGGCCATGTTTTCATAAATGATAAAATTTTATAACATAACTCATGCTTATGATTGAGGATGGGTTCGATATGAACATAATAAGTTATTTTCATGATCACATGAAGTTATTTTTATCTTCTGCTTTCATATGAAAATAGATTGATATCTCTTACGTTTACCCTTACTAAGCTTTTGAGCTCCCCCTTTATTATATTTAATTCCCTAGGTTTTAGATAATGGTTTATATAGGGTTTTTCTAATAGGAGTACTATCTGAGAAGATATTTTTTTGGAGATGTTGAGGATCTATCATTAAATAATGAGATTTTATTTCTAGTCTCCAAATAAATTAAAATATTATGGTAATCAGATGTGTATTTATGAAATGTATTGAATATTTTACTAAAAATATGTAATATTTATGTATGAAAATCGAAGGTCTCTATATAAAACACTTGTATATGGTTGACCAAGAGTCTTCCAAATCAACATTAAAAAGAGGGAGAATCTTCAACCATGGAGATCATGCCTTATTATTCTAATTAAAATTTATCGTGTTCCTCTCAAGAGAATGTTCCACTATGAGAATCCACATGGAAACACAAATATAAATCAGGAGACCCTTTCCCATGATAACAACATTGAAATTACCCCCCACTACGAGAATAACATCAACAAAGGAGGTCTTCCCATTTTGATCCCATTGAATAGTAATGAAGAATTCCCTCCCCAAAAAAACATGATTCATTTTTTTATAATTACTTCTCCTAGTAAGTAGATCAACAAACAGAAAAGCTATTTACTTATCAATGATTCCATGGGAACACACTTATATTGAGTGTTATTCAATGGAATGAGGTCTGAAACACCCATGGAATCAATTCCCCCCTATCATATTCTACGTTCATCAATGGATGGTCTGGGTAAATATTAACTGTTAGCACCTCCCTCACCCCACACACACTCTGACTTGGTCAAAGTAATTATTGAATGTGCTTCCCTATATAATAAATCGGCCAAAATTAGTTTTTGTGTTCAGATAATATTGAAGAGTTTTCGATGAGATATGATATGAAACACATAGATATGTGGAATTACTTGGATAAGGATAACCTCTAAACCAGGTCCTGGACCATTTCCACTCCCCAATATAACATCCCAGAGGCATTAACAGATGATTACATACCTTAATTATGAAAATATTTAGGATAAAATATTCATTAGATAACATATAATAAACTTCCCTATATTGAAATTGCCAATAATTTTAAGTATATAATTGAAACATTATCACCAAATTAACTCTTCTTCTTTCTTGGTATCTTAGAACCAAATATTGGTGAATTAATATAAGAACCTATAGTTTGATTTCCTTTAAATTAAAATGGTACATGGATAGAAGATCACTGATACCCCATCCATTATACATATCTAGGGATGGAATGAGTATGAAGTATTTCACTTTACACCATTCTCAAGTTATCATAGTTACACAAGAAAGGAAACCTAGAATATAATTATCACATAATAGGTCATATACCCATATTTTTTAAATTCCATTTGGTCTGTTAGAAAAAATACTACTTCCTATAAGGAGATGAAGTGGTGTGATCTAAGAGAATGATCCATTGATAGGGTCATATGAAAATCGTTCAAAAATGTATTTTGATCATCATATTTGAGAATAGAAAGGTCCTAAACCATAGGATACCCCTTAGTGGTGAGTATCTCACATTCCCGACATGCACTACACCCAACCCGTACATGAGTTAAAGAATGGAAATCTAGAAATTATGTGCTAGAAAATACTATGGAATCTAATAAGGATCATCCCCATTGCATAGGGTTGGGGGATTCTTTACCATTATCATTATCCCATGGATAATTTAATTCTCATTAGAATAATGTAGTCGTAGTAGTTGAATCAATCCAACCCATCCTTTAGGATATGTCATATTTTTACCCCTTCCTCCACCTCCTCTAAGGAGGCTGATCTTTTCTGGACTATGTGGTAACTTCTGACGAGCTGTACACTCACTATTCCAACCACTATGTGATACACCCCTATCATTAAGGGTGCGCTAATTAAGGATATTTGGGGATTTTTTATAATTAAACTTCATTAGGATACTCCTTGGGGGAACTCAAAGCAATTATGAATAAACATCACCAAGGTTTCAAGCTGAGGAGGCTTATTAAGATAGTGAATATAATGTAAGATCCTGATTTTCCTCTTCAGGAAGACTAAAAGGATGAAGACTAACCATATTACATTGATGGTAATGAAGATTTTATTTTCACTGCCCGATATGCATTGGAGAATGTCAACATTTATAATATTATAGAGGATACATGTTGGGATATAGACAGTGGTGGATGTTACGAGGATTCATTTTCTTGAAAATTTATTTACATTGAAACACATAAGGAAGGCATGTTCACCCAAAATAAGAGGTAGGCTCTGAACATAGTGGTATTGAGGTTTCAATTTCCACCTACATAGAATTATTCATCTAAATATGATGTAAAATGTGTGAATATATCCCACCTACCACCTGAATAAATCCAAATCCACTATACTAAAGAGATGTTGTAACAATATGAACCCAAGATAGAGGAACATAAATAAATTATCATTGAATTAGTGGGGGTTAATATGACCAAAAAGTTAAATTTTAAGTATAAGATAATGGTTCTCCTCCCAAAATCCCCTTAAATATGGAGAATTTACCCATATTGTAATAGAAGAGTCTAAAAATCTTGTTGGCTCTTGTTCCAAACAACCAATTTATTTGTCCCTGGTGATTGAATAAAACTAAGAGTTTCTTCCATTAAAATAGTTTCTTCCCTTATTTTAGAAAATTATCCCTAGTAAAACTTAAAGTAGGTGTCATCATCTGGTATATGTAGGGAAAACATATCAATATTCACCTTCAACAAGTATTTTCGGCCTCATCTCACACAAAATTGCCTCAAGATATTATCAATTTCATTGAGTCTCTCACCACTGGAAGGGAATATATTGAAGGATTACATGCCCCATTATATCCCTAGAAGAAACCATACCCAAAATGGATGAATAGAACTCTACCTCCACCCAAATTCAAAAAAATTACATTCCCAAAATTCAATGGAATTGAATATATTGAGAAAAACTCCACACATTTTGTGTCCCTATGTGGCCTTATGATGGAAACACTCAATCATTAGGAGGAATTGAAACATAGATTTTTTATTCAAACCCTATAGGGGATGGTGTTTGTTTGGTAAAAAATATTCCATATAGATACATTAAAGGAATGGAAGATCTACATCATCTGTTCTTTAATACCTTTATATCCATGATATTTAAGACAATGATCCATGATCTCTGGAATTGAAAGAAATATGAAAATAAGAATTTCTAATTTCATCTCTATACTGATGTTTTGGAGATATTCACTAAATATGAAGCTCCCAAAGGGATTATTTTAAAACATAATTAACCCCTTAAAATAAACTAGTAATATTATGGGAGATAAGAGTTATGAAAAATCACCTAGAGAGTTCTATTTAGTGAAACATGCTCAAATTGAATCCAAAACTAATTTATCTGGGAATAATTTTTCATAAAGAGAATACAACAACTATTACACATATACTATCCCTGATTACTACTATAGTACTTAGAAAAGATAAATATCATTTGGTTCCTCCCATGAAGTGAAAATGGAAACGAAACTTGTATTGTAATGAGGTAAGCAAAGACCGTGGTCAAGCAGTATATGATAATTTAAGAAACAAATTATAACAACCCAGAATTTTATGAGAAATATTCTTTTTAATTTCTTTGATGTCTTGTGTTGTACGCTACACCAAAATTATCTTGTGCTATATGCAACAACGTATTAGCTTTTATTATACGCAAACACTATTTTTTGGCTTGTGTTTCACGCAAGAGAGACCTTCCTCAATAGCGTGTGTTGTACGCAATACTGAGTATCAATAAACAACGATATCTTATTATAAACTATACTTTATGAATATTATTAACCAAATTTTAAATTTTATATCATTATCATTCATATTACGCATTAACTAGAACATGTTCTGAGAACAAAATAAATTTTTCGTTTAAAATAAGTATTTTTCAAAATATGGAGTTTTTCCGCCTTTTGATGGCGCACCCACTGTAAATCAAGTTTTTGAAATTTTTATAAGTTAAATTTTACAATTAAAACTTCTTCCTTAGAATCATGATATAAAAATTTACTTTGGATAAATTTTTGACATTATTCTGATAACCTTCATATTTTGATGAATTGTAAAAATACACTAAATTTTCATTGAAAACAACTTTTTTCATCGAGATAATTTATATGTTTAAATTATAATATTGAATGGTTTTAAATTATTAATAGAATATATTTTTACCATTTAATATTATTTATCTCATTATCATTAATTTTAAATTGAGTTCATAGGTAAAAACATTTCAATCTTTTGCAATGTTTTAACTTCTAAAACTCATTTTCTCAAGAGTGGGATTAATTTTAAATTAAATACTGCAAATTCTGTTTTTTGAATTTGAAAAAATGGATTTCATATTTGGAATAGTTAGGTCTTAATTATGTTAATAGGATACTATATTTTTTAGACATTATGAATAGTAACTATGGTAAATTTTATTTACCACAGTTAAATGTAAATCTGGTAATTAAGGGTAAAAATAATATTATAAAATCACCCTAACACTTCTTTTAATATAATTGGATGATTATATTTATCCTTAAAACATAATTGAGTCGAAATGTAATCTATTGGAACCAACTTGGATGTGATTAATACCTTTAATTTATTTTATTTAAAAGGAAAGTGAAATATGTCTCACTCAAACATTAATAATTAATGTATTCTTAATATAAGGTTATACAGAATATAAATTCCATTATAAATAATCATTTTAAATATAAAATGTTTTTATTTGTTATGGTAATTTAGTTGTAATTTTTAAGAAATATTTAATTACCTAAATATCTTATACATTAATGATGCCGAAATTATTTATTTAGTGAAAAAAATATATTATAGTTTTTATTCAAGTAATAATACCCATAAATGGACAAATCACCTAAACAAAACTTATTGTACGTGTATATATAAACTATAATCATCCAATGGTCGAATTTTTGACCATTTGGTTCCTTATAAAATCAATTACGACACTTATATTATTTTATTTTAAAAGATGTCAAAGTTGTCAACTTCATAATTTAATAAATATAACAATTTAAATGTTGTGATTTAAAGATGATAAATTCGAGTAAAAGTATTATTTTGAACGATATTTGATTCATATTAATATTAGTATTCTTTTTTTAATTTGTATGCCACAAATAAGTATATTAAATAATTATACAAAAATATTGTAGTAATTATTTTATTAAGAGAAATTTCAAATAAATGATTTTAAAAGTATTATAATAAATATTATATGAACTAATTAATGTTCTCTGCAAATTTTCTATATCCATATGACTTTTTATTAATCTATTAAATAGTGTTTTTCATGATTTTATTCTTTGTGGATTTTATTTAAATTCAAATAAATGAATTGTGTCAAAATTGACACAATCGATATTTTATGAAAAGAACATATTATTAAATTATTTAAAAATTACAAATAAAAATTTATATGGTCTACCATACCATAAAGTATCAAATTATGTAAAATTAACAACACATAAGTATGTATTTATTACCATTTAATATTTATAACATTATTACAACAAATAAAATTAAATAGATCAAATAAGGATAAATCAAATTGATAAGGTTTAAAATAAACATACAACATGTATAAATTTTGTTGGTTTATTATATTACAACCCTATCTTATCTCATATTCTAATTGATTATTTTCTTGATATTTTTAATTGGGGTTTGATTTTATTATTAACTAATATTTTTGGGTTTCCAAAAGTGCCACTCTCTTCTCTTATAAAAGGGCACCTCATCCCTTTCCTCATCACACCATTTTGAGCCTTCAAGCTCTGCCACCCCTAACCATTACTCTTCTCGACATCCCTAGTAACATTTTTAAGATTATTTTCTTCTCAAAAGAGATACTCTTGTCCCTTAAGATGAAGTTCAAAGGAGGTGCGTCAAAGAAGAGGTAATCTCTTCTACCGATTCATTCATGTTTATTTATTCTTCTACTTCCTCGTATATATTTGTTTCATTATAAAGTAATAACATCAGTATAACTAGTATACTGATATGTTATTATAAATATGAAACAACCCTATTTTACCTTCTATCTATCCTATAAAAAACTAAATCATCGCGCGTGCGTACGTACGGCTTACTGTCTCCACGTCCGTGGTGTAATCTGTTTTCCCTAACCAACCTACTTGGATAGGTATAATAAGGGAATAAATAACTATATATGATTATTATAACATCATACTGACTCTAAGATATTATATCATCAACTCCAATTCCATTCAATAATTATGGTAATGATATCATCTCTCGTGCGTACGTACGAATTACTGTCTCCACGATGTGATGAGATTCATTCTCCATGTCAACCATTCAAAAATGATTATAAAGTATATATAATAAGTAATAATGAAATATAAGACATAATAATCCTACTGGATTTATGTATATATATATATGACATTTAGTTCCATTCAATTTATTATGGAAACGAAAACGGCGTTCATGCGTACGTACGGCCTACCGTCTCCATGAACGGTGTATTTCATTCCATTTATCAAACAATTATATATATATTATGAATATATATTATATATAAATATTTTTTTACATTCTGGAAGTAATTAATCATGATCTAAGTAATCATATGAATAAATACAAGTCAAAACACGTACGATAAATGAAACGATTTTAACCAAAACGCTTCTTTAACATCCAATTGACAAATGGAAGGGTAATATAAAGTCATAAGTGAATAATATATGATATACTAGATATTATTATGATTCTATTATAAGTTAATAATATTTTTAAACCCACTACATAAGAGTCTCGGACACATACAAGGAAAAATTGGACATAATGTACAGGATAATTTTGCAATCTCATTTTTATCTGAGATTGCTTATACGTAAGTATTTACTGGGATTATATTTATCATCCATGTTCGTGTTTTATAAGAATATTTTCATAAAGTGTTTAATATTATTACATTATGTTTAAATTCATGTTTACCCCATTTTAACTTATAGTGTGTAGTATGAAAGGAATATTTCTTTTTTTTAACATTTGAGGTACTTTTTGACTTTTCCGGAAAAAGTACGAGAATATTGTTTTTTTAACATATACCGCATGAATGGATTTTTACGGTTTCATAACACCTTATTTCCATGAAGCTTACCCTACAATATTGCATGATTATTTTGAAAAAAATCGTTTTCTTTTAAAATTTCAAGTAATTTTGAGAAAATAAAATGATTTTGAAGAAGAAATGATATTTTCCTCAACAATTTATTTCAAGTGTTTTATCAAAACTATTTTCTAGATAAGATGACATTATTTAATTTGTTTATGTATCAATTATAATGTCTCTATTATTTACATGGTTTCATTTTTCTTATGATGAAATTATATCTATTTGTTTTATATGGATTGTGTTATGAAGGGATGATAATTATGAAACCCATTTTATTCTTTGGGTTATGATGAATGATTAATGATTGATTTGTGGCACAAATAAGAAGGATTTAAATATGTGCTGGGTGGGACCTATATCTCCCTCCAATGCATTGGGTAAATAATTATATCTCATTAGATATACATGGATGGAACGATAAGTAAATCTGGTTCAGTGATACAGGGCTGGAACAGCAAGTAAACCCGGTTCAGTAATGGACTATGTCCACTATGATGTTATTGGAAGAAATGCCTTGGATACTATGGAAATCATATCATGTGCTTAATGGTTTTCCACATTTACATGTTTTATTCCCATTCTATTTTATCATGATTTATGTTTTTTTATGATCCATGCCTTACGTGCTTCCATGTTTTATGGCATTGCTCAAGATTCTGATGTTTAAATTTTATGTTCATGTTTTTACGTTCAAATGTGTATGGATTGTTTTATGTTCTATATGTTTACCCTTACTGGGCACTTGGGCTCACCCATTATATGTTTTCTTTTCCCCAAGATATAAATAAAGGTTTTAGGTATGAAAAAAATGGTAATATCTTTATGGGAGATGATGAAGATCTTTCACCATGATTAGAAGAATATGTTTTGAGTTTCCAAAGACACTAAACTATTACATTCCTTGGGTGTCTTTTTTTATGTATTAATTATTCTGCAAAAGCAATGTAATGTCCATGTATTTCAAGCATTGGGTCTCTATAGTTGGTATCAGAGGAAAGGTTTGGCTAACCTTTGCAAAATAGGATGTGAAAACATTAGTGAGATCCCTAGAGATATTTCTAAGGTATGTCTAGGGATGTCCCTAATGTTTAGTATAACTATATGTTACAGTCCTAGAATTATTTTGACAATCATGAATAACCTAGGGTGAACCTAAGGTGTCATGGATTAAAGAATTTTTTATAAGTTAGACACCCCACAAGTGACTTTTTAAGATTATGTAGTTCCTCATTATTTTAACTATTTCGTATACAATGGTTTCTGGTTTTAGTTAACAGAGGGAACCATAAAAAATTGGGATAACGTTGAATCTGATGGAAAAAATTGGTGATTGTGAGCAGCGAAATTGCCTAATACCTAGACAGAAAGATATTGTGATTATGTCGAATCATTCATCACAATATATGATTAACAAGGTGAACTTTAGTGGTATTCCTAAGTCATAAAATAATAGGAATATGGAATTTGATGCATGTTCTCATGGAGAGGAACATATGAAAAGGAAGATGATTCTTTCTACATATCAAGAAGAAGGGAAGAAGAACCATGAGGAATACCTCTAGTGGAGGGGAAGATGTTATCTATGTGGGGAAAAGGGTCATAGTGTGACATACTGTTATATGGTTAAATGTCTTATATGTGGTGAACATGGTCATTACCCAACTCAATGCCCTTACACAAGAGGTTACTTCTAAATTGAGGAAGGAAATATTCAATTCAAATCATTTAAGAAGATGTATTGAAGGGATTATGTACTGGAATTCAAGAATAATGTTGTTGAGTTACTTTTATGGTATATTGAAATATCTATGTATTGGTCCATTGTGGTTTTCTATAAGAATATGGTACTGATAACCATGAAAAGTGATTGAAATATTTTTGGAAAGTAGATGATATGTGCATAATGAAGGGATAAGGATAAAATAATATGTTGGATATTATTAATGAGCTCATGACTGATATAAGGAAAAAGTGATATCATGATTTGATTATATAGATTTTTTGGGATTTTGGTATGTGGAAAGAGTTATCGTTTGACAACATTAGTGTTTTCACTAAAGTTCTATGTAATTAATGTTTCAAGAATACATGATTAAGGTATTCACATGTTTGTAATGTGACCAACAATATATATCTTATGATATATGGGGGATAAATGATGGTATTCACATGCTTATTATATGACCTCTCTAGTAATTTTTTTCTTTATACTATGTGATTGGACAGAAGTATTTTCGATAAGACTAAACATTGTTGTTTCCCTCTTGGAATTGGGGATGATCTCATTGATTTAAGATTCAAAAATTCCAAGTGGTTTCTAATGGGTTTTTTAGTAGAACCGGAAACATCCAATGATTCCATATCCATTTGAACCTACTTTCCAAAGGTAGGCGCTCATTATTTATAGACTGATGAGGCTTAAGAATTTTTATTGGTAGAGAGGATGGGAGGTCGGACTCATCACACCTTTTTAGGGGAATTATTGTTTGCTTTGGGACTCTCTTTATAGATTTAAGTTATGTTCATGAATCCTTATTACATTACCAAGTATAAAATGAGTTTTTCTTTAGATCTAACAATCAATTGTTGATATTTAGGAAATTTAGAGAATCTTTTAAATGTATTCAAGGTTCTTAATTGATAGAGAATCATCTGTATTTGTTAGATGTTCTTAGTCAATGGTATCCTTTGATACATAAAAGTCTCTTGGTCATTATGATGACCATACTAGTTTTAAAGCCACTCAGTGGGGCACTTGAAGTTTATTGTCATTCATAATGACATTGATTATTTCAGAGTTGGGATCGTACCCGCAGATGGGATACCTACGTATCATTTGTTTTGGAAAAGGAATCAGAACCCACGTAGTTCGAGTAAGGGAATATGATGTTGATGATTGATGTCTCAAAGAAAGATGTCATAATTACTTTTATACTCTAAGCTCACATGATACATGCTCGGTGTGAGAAACAATAGGTATTGGTAAAACCAGAAAGTTGTGCCATGAAAGATGCAATCATAAGAAATGATGTGGGGCTTATGTATGTATGACTTCCCAAATAGATGAAGATTAGGATTTACTTCAGGGAAGAAATCTTGGAACAGGGTCCATAAAGGAATATGTACTCTATGAAGATTTGGATACTCTAATTTGGGGCTTACTCCTAAAAAAGAGGCCCAAATTAGAAGGGGACTTATGATTGGGTTTTACTCCTAAGAATGAGACCTAGATCAAAATTAAATTAGGACTGGTTAAGAGAAAATTAAGGTACTTGGGGGCTTACTCCTAAGGAGGATGCCCATATTTGAGACTGGGGATTACTCATGAAAAGGAGGCCTAGGTTAATGAGGACTTGTGGCTTACTCCTAAAGAGGATGCCCATACATGAGAATTATGACTGGGTCTTATTCCTGAAAAGGAGGCCCAGATTAAGAGTATTATAGTTGGGGATTACTCCTAAGGAGGATGCCCAAATTTGGGAATTTTAATATTGGGGCTTAATTCTGAAAAGGATGCCCAGATAAGGGGACTTAGGGCTTACTCCTAAAGAGGATGCCTAGAATAAATCGGAATTATGACTGGGAATTACTCTTGAAAAGGAGGCCCAGGTTAAGGGGTTCTCGCATCATAAAGGATGAGGTTGGATGAATTAAATCTCAATCTTTAATGACATAAAGATTATGTGAATCACTAATTTTTTAAGAGATGCTCCACAAAATTCCTTTCAGATAAGGAAGTCAATCAAGAAAACATTCCATAAATGGAATTGAAGAATGCCTTGAAGACTGAATCTTGAATAGAAGAGGTGGAATGGTATAAGAGGGGTTAAATGGGCAAGAAAGCAACCAAAAAGGCAGGGGCGTGCAAGTCCTTGCAGGCACGCAGGTACTGTGTGGGCACGCATGTCCTGGTCGCGCAGGTATACCTGCGTGGCACATGGATACTTGCGCAATTGTTAACCAATAGAGTAACACTTGGGAGATCCTTGACCAAAGCCTTTAGAATTATCCTGAGGTACTTCTAGAAGAGAGGCACGCAAGTTTTAGTGAGGAAGTAGGGAAGTGCGCAAGTATGTTCATTTCCCTTAAGGGTAAAACACCTTAGGCACGCAAGTGTTAGTGAATTATAACACATTGACCTTACTCCTCTTGTTTAGACCTTCCATTATAGGTAAATAATTACCTTAGAAGTGTCCGGAAGACCTGAAGAAGAGACTTGGGCATTCAGAGCTCTATATCTGAATTCTGTAAAATTCCCCCCCAGAAATGGGGGGCCCACCAGGGCTATTTATAGGCTGGAGAAGACCCTGGGCGGTTATCACATAGGGCATGCATGTGGACTTGTGCGACCATTGGGGCACACAAGTGAACTTACACGACCAGCGGCACACAAGTGAACTTGCACGACCATTGCGGCGCGCAAGTCTACTTGCGCGACCATTGCGGCGCGCAAGTCTACTTGCGCGACCATTGCGGCGCGCAAGTCTACTTTCGGGACCATTGCGGCGCGCAAGTCTACTTGCGCGACCATTGTAGATCTTGTGCGACCCTGGCCCAATGTTAATATTATTCCTTCCTTTGTCAATTTTTGATATTTCTTTAAAGGTTGAATCACTTTGAGCTAAGATATTCCCCTTTTCCAATCTTTTCATTCTCTGATGAAAGGTGCGTCAAAAAAAGCCCCCACCCCCCCTCAGAGTTGGATCCAAAAGAAATGAGGATTTGACTCTGAGGAAATCGAGAATCAAAATGAAATTGGGGAGCGTAGGGTATGGTGCGCAAATGAGCTTCGGGCGCGCAGGGTCTGGCGCGCAGGGGTATGGCCTTTGGTCGCGCAGGGTACGACACATAGGGTTATGGTCGCGTCTATAAATAGGTGGCTTCATTCCGCGCAAAGCACTCGGATCTCCCGGATTTCTTGCTCTCGGCGCGTAGCTTGGTTCTCGGCTTTTTCTCGTCCGTACAAGTGATTCCGTTATTTCGCGCTTCTTTTTTCTTATGTCCTGCTTCTGTTAAGGTATTTGGACTTGCACGGTGATACCTGCGCGACCAATACTTGCGCGACCAAAGGAGACTTGCGCACCAATAATGGGAATTGCACGCCTTAATGACTTATCCAATTTCTTCAAATCTTTCACAAATTTTATGAAAAATTAACATACATTAAGAGTTAATTATCCAACTTTTGTGAAGATCAAATGGCTCCAAAGAGAATCGGAACGGCTGATGAACTGGCGAGCAAAAGAATTGATGAGATGATGGATATCATTGGCCATGATTACTATTCCATCTACGAAAGCACTCTTTTGGACTTGGCTAAACATCTGAAGAAATGTCATCATGATTTCCCTCACAGCATCTATCTGCCTCTATATGGCCTTGGTCACTTGCAAGATGTCAATATTCCAGAGGCAAAGAACTATCTCCCGCATTCCTGGTTTCAGTCGTATACCAACTTTTCTTCAGTGAATGTCTCAATCGCAGGAATATTTTAAAATGCTGGAACAGTAAATAAAGCTTATATAATGCATCATAGCTCGTGTTCTCCAGATCTGAAACTTCACAAGCCTGAGCTACAACCACATTTTTATCCTTCAGTCTTTTGAAACTCTCAGATGGATCAATCTAAAGGCTGGAAGTAGATTTGGGAATTCCATTCTGGAGGAGGGGTGAAGCCAACTTGGATGTGGTCTTATTGGGTGCTATAAACTTGTGAAGAGTTTATCAAGGATCTGAAGGGAGCTGTAATTTATGAAGCCGTCTGGACTGGGCAGACGTATGTTTATAGAAATGATAATTTTGCACCGGAATTGCTTAGCTGTTGGAGCACGGAAACTAATTTTTTCCATCTGACCCATGGAGAAGTAGGCATTAGTTTGTGGGATGTATACAAGATCTCAAGGGTTCCAATCCGGGGTGATATGTATGAAGAATTCATCCCTCCAGAGGCAACCATGAATGATCCAGAGAAGACTCCAGATTTGGTTCAAGAGTTATTAAAGATTTATCATAAGCTCAAAATCTTAAAGACTTCAAAGTCTTATTCTAGAAGGGATATTCATCCAGAGTAACGGATGAATGTGTTTCTAAAGAAGAATAGGGAAAAGGGGCCCACCTGTACTCGTCCTACTAGTTTCCCTAGAGCATATAAGAGAGGTATTCATGGCACATTTTGGCTGACTCTAAAAGCATGAGAGTTTGAGAAATGGGGGTATGAAGTGAATCATAAAATCCCAGAGAAGACCTGTCTGGCAGGATTTTTATCTGTATGGATCAGTGTCTATCTTTATCCAGTTAGAGATTCGAAGTGAGGCGTCAGTCCAGGGACCTTTGTTATTGCATCCAAGTTGGATGAGAGGAAGATGGTGGGGTTGGATACCCCATTTTTGGAAAAGATTCACAGGATCTTATTCCATTCCTATATGGGTAAGTCTCCTTTGAGATTAGTGGGACCATTCCAAGTTTTATGGGGATGGATCGCCACTCACTTCCGAACATATGGTGTTCAAAATGGAATACAGATTCTTGAAAGTTCTTTCAGGCCATCTGTTCAGGCCTTCTCTGGAGTTTTTCATTTGTCCCTCAGTGCTTATGATATTAGGCCAAGGCTATGTATGCATAAGGAATTCCACTTTTTTCCCTATGGAAATCCGCTGACAGGGCGATTTGTTGATGATGGATCGGCCATCTTGGAATAGAGGTCTTATATGCTGGCCTGCAGAGTTGGTGTACTGGCCCCATAATTGATGGGGAAATTATATTTGAGGCTTATGCTCCATATTGATTTGTACGCCAATTAAAGTGTCTGTAAACAACTGTTGTATATCCTCCAGTGAACGTCAGATCAGAGCAGCATCCAATAGTTTCTAAGCAACTATGGTTGCTAACGGCTATGGAAAGGACTGGGGCAGTATTTAACTTACCAAATACTGAAGCGGTAAGTAATTTGACCATATGGTATGCTGAAAACTGGATAGCGTCATATCCTGAGGCCAAATTGAATAAACCTGTTGACCGGGTTGGGAAGAAGAAGAGAACCATTGGGAAAGAAACAATTCAAGTGGTAGGTGATTCTTCCACTCTTGAAGTTGGTTAACCGAGTTCTTCAACTGAGGCTGATTCATCAGATTCTCAGGAGATACAACATTTGAAAAAAAACAGCCCCATGCCGTATATAATCCTCCTTTCAGAATCAAGAGAGCCACTCCATCAACTCCTGGTGAGTTAATTTATTGAGGCAATTTTAATTGCAAGTAACTTTATAGAGTAATAAGTTTTCATTCTCTATTTATAGTTACATGTGTTAGAATGAAATTAAAGTCCAAGATTGTAGGACCCTCTTCACAACCTTCTATTACACCTACATATCTACGACTAGAGGCCATCCAGACATGGAGGGATGTATACTACGATATTGAAACTATCTGGATGGAGCTATGTGAAGGGTTATGTCTTCCTGGAATACGAACTCATCAGGATTCTGCAAATATTAATTTCAAGGATAACCCTGATGAATTAAGAGCCTATTTCAAAGAGTTGAAGGCCTACATATATTCCTCCTATGATTCTATCCCTATCACCAAGTGGGAGAAGGAAATGATGGATCACGACACCATTGATGAGGAGTGGCATGAGTATGTGGCTCCTGAAGATGTAAGTTTTCTTTCCTTATTTTATTTTGAACTTGATTTCAGTCGAAGCTTTTTTATTCAAGGAAATTTTTTTCATCATCTTACAGCTTTCCAAAACTACTGAGGTTCCTTCTCCACAGTATAGCCCTGGTGGTACTTCCATTGGGGCTTCTGCTGAATCTCTTCGTGAACCGGGTGAGATATCTCCGGGCTAGCAGGCCAGGGATGAGGATTTGCACAGGGATTTCCCCTCTCCCATTCAGGTACCTATAATGGAGACTGCTGACACTCCCAAAAAACCAAGGAAGCAAAAGCATCGGAGGAAGAATACCACAGCTAAACGCTTCATTAGCATTGGTAAGTCTTTTGAATAGTCATGAGTCTTAAACCATGAAAAAGATTGCTCATGTTCGTTGGGATTGCAAAGGATTCTTCAATTTCCCCTCTGAGGGAAAGGAGTGATCCTCCTTTGAGGACCACGGAGGGTGCTGTGGAATAAATGAAAATTCCTACTGACTTGGCTACATCTGAAAAAGAGCCAACATCTATTCCAAGTACTGCTCCTGCTACTGCTACATGTAGAGAAGAACCTGCACCAGAATCATTGGCGCCCACAGAAACTGAATCTTCCATCCTTCCTGAAGAAGCTGTCCAGGGTCAGGGGCCGTAGAATGAGGGTCTCCAAGAGGATACATTAAATGCTCCCACTAGTGAGACTAACCTGGATTCTGAAATATCATTGGATGAAATGATGAATCATGGCATGTATTTCGAAAAATTTTATGATCATGCTAAGTTATCATGTGATTTAGAAGACCTTGGGCATGAGTGTTATCCTTTGTCCAATAAATTTTCTTATAATATACACTTCTAATCATGACTGAAAATAATATGCAGTTCCATCCATAGAAGTTGCTGAACTGCCAATGCCTGAAGAGGGTGTGGACATTGATTTCAACCCAACCATTACAGAAACATTAGCTCAAGTGGAGCTAAATCCAATAAACCCTCCTGGGACCCATCTTGAAGATCCTGTTGAAATTGGGAAATATGGGGAGGAGTCTTCTCAACCTGCTGATCTATTGTTAGGTAATGATTGGACTGAGTTTTCAAAATAGACAACCGACTTCAATTGTTCTATGAAACTAACCATACTTTTAATTGATCAAACAGGGCTATCAACTTCGATGGTTAGAATAGGAGGCGAGGTCTCAACTTCCGCCAAAACAGCAGTAGAAGGTGAAGCAACCAGGGTCAGGGGGGAAGAAGCAGAACATGTCACTTCTTTAAGTGCATTAATCTCATATTGCATGCCCCCCTGTGATGATTATGTTGAATCAGAGCTAGAGGTGCTTAAGGCGATCAGCTTTTCACGATGCAAGGCATGGAACAACATATGGAAAATCATATTTGAGGTGCTTTAGAAGAGATATCATCGAAGATCCCTCGATTGTCATCCTAGTTCATCATGCTAGGACTTGGCGGTTTTGGATACCAAGAGATCCATACCACAGTTAAACAAGTCATCCTCAGGAGGGAGAAGGAGCAAAAGTGTCGCGAAGATCTGACCAGGGTGAAACTGTCAGTCAACATCGGCAAATTTGAGGCTACAGTATCCTGAGCTGAGGCTGACTATGCTGCCAAGATGAAGGAGCTGAAGCATAAGATCAAAGAAAAAGTCGTCCATAAGATGCACCTTCAGCAACAGTTAGATGCTATTATTGGGGAACTTGACCAACTCAATAATTCACTAGAGGGAGTTCAAATGAATGGTATGAAGACCATTGTAGATGCCAAGAAATCACTCCATTATGCTGAAAAGAGTGAAGTTGGTCGGGTGCATGAGCTTCAAGTGGCTGCTGCTGAAGCTCGGGATACGGTTCATCAAGTGAAGACTTATGTTGACTGCCTTTTGTAATTTCCTGAAAAAAAGAGAAGATACTCCAATATGTGGATGTCCTTCTAATTCTTATGCATCAATGGAGAGAATTCTTTCATCTTCAATCACATGTGCATGTATTTTCCTGCTACCTACTTTAAATTTTACCTAATCCAATGGGCCTAGTAAGCATAGTTTGATTTTTATTAGGATTATTATAAATAACCCTACAAACTTTGAATCTTTTAATTTCTCAATATTACCTAAATCATACAAAATATATGTTTAGTGAGCTGAAAATTGACTTTTATTTAGAGTTCCTTTGTCTTTTGTGGGAAGTTTAAAGTCATGCACATCAGACTTAAAGATGCTAATGTTTATAGTCGAAATATCTTTGACCGAATGAATTTGAATTAACTCAATTTCTTGACAATTCATCTGAAAACATATTACCATAATCAAGTATGAAGGAAAATATGTAAACTATGACTTAAGAATATTTTAATCTGAAAAATGATATGAAAAAGAGATAAAAGGCATTAGAAGAAGTAGTTCCCAAGAATGAAGTTACCATTATTTTACAAACCCCTTAGGGGGTTGAATTATGCAAGGCCACCTAAGGGCATTGGCTGCATAATCAAATAAATATCATCATTTGGCTGACATGTCCATTATGTAGACTACTTATGCAAGGCCACCTAAGGGCACGTTCTACATAGTCAGACAAAATAACTCTCAAAAATTTACTTTCCTAGTTCTAAAAAGCTAATGAAAGTTTATGGAGATTCAAATTTTCCAAAGTATAGAGTTTTCTATATGCAAAGAGGTACTTGAATATAGAGAAGATATTTCCAAACAAGATTATCGAAGAACTGGATGGATATCACTCCTACGAAGGTCTGACCCAAACGTAGGGAAGGAGAATATTAACCATAGACTTGAATACTTTCAGATCATAAAAAATGATATGGGACAAATATGTTCAGGATGGCTATTTTTGCGGATCCCTACATATTGTCATTTAATAAAAATAATGAAAAAGAGGATTTCATCCCAAGAATGAATTTACCACTATTTAACAAACCCATTAGGGGGTTGCATTATGTAGGGCCACCTAAGGGAATTGTCTGCATAGTCAAATAATAGAATCTTTTGGCTGACAGGTCTGTTATGGAGACTGTTTATGCAAGGCCGCCTAAGGGCACGTACTGCATTGTCAGGCAAAAGAACTCTCAGAAGTTTGACATTTTTTTGACTAGAAGACAAGAAAATCGTTATAAAGATATGAAAATATTTAATGTTAGGATTATGACACATAAATATGGGTATTTTCCAATATATGCAGAGATACACAGATCAATGCTAACCATAATCATGTTGTGACTGGGTCCTAAATGGAAATGTTGGACTTCACTATGTATCACATAAGGATGAGAATCAAGCCATACGTAGTTCTTGAACTACAGTTTAACGTTGTGTGGGACAAAAAGGATTGGAGATATTAGTTTAGGGTCATAGAGCTTGGTCCATTATAAGAAATACACAGTGTGTGTTTTTCATGGGGACTTTTCAGCCAGGGGACTGAAAGTGGAATTTGGGGTTAGGCCCGAAAGTCTTGGGGATAGATTCGAGGGACACTCGAATGTTCCTACGTATCCCGTAAGGATGGGAATAAAGCCCACATAGTTCTAGAAATACCCTTTGTATAGATTTGGTTCGTACATATGAAGGGTGAAAGGGGACTTTAGTGCAATGATGGTTTAACCCAATATAAAAGGTTCAAGTATTTCCATATATTCACTTAGTATTTAAATGAAATGTGATTAAAACCCCATGTAAATAATGATTCCCTCTTAGGTGAGGGTATCAAATAATATTGTAGTTTATTGTCATAGTGGACAAAAGTATTTTATAGTTTAACGTCGTATAGAAAGGGCAAAAGTAAACTAATGTAAATATATTTATTTTATAGGCGGTTTCACGAATCAACATCGTATGAGATGGAGGTGAACCGATGTGAAGAGATTGGTTTTGGGCTTGAACCTTGAGAGGTTTCCTATGTACCCATCCTAGAAGGCAAGGATCAAATTCCACATAGTTCAATTAAATAATGAATTAGTGATCAAGTTGTCCTTGGGGACAACAACCTAGAAAATAGTGTTGGGACTTACACATGGTTAGTAGCCCAGAGAGAGTGTTATGGTTGAAGTTTTCTCTAAGCTCACGTGAGTCATACTCGGTGTGAGAAACAATAGGTAGCAACAACCCTAACAATGAACAGTTTAATGTCATGTAGGACATATAAAGGGACTATGCAGTTTAAAATCTTGCAGTTAGGACTATTGGTGCTGCACAGTTTAATGTCATGTAGCAGGGAAAAAGTACAGTTTAATGTCATGTAGGACATATTAAAGGATGTTTTGTATAGTTTAGCACCATGTAGTTAGGATGATGGGGACAATACAGTTTAATGTCATGTTGGACAAAAAGAGGACTGTTCAGTTTAATGTCATGCAGTGAGGACAAAAGAGTACACCATTTAACATCATGTTGGACATATTAGGGACTTTTTCACAGTTTAACGTCATGTTGAACGAAAAAGGGACGATGCAGTTTAGCGTCATGTTGGACGAAAGTTCCAATAGTTTAAGGTCGTATGCGTGGACCGTTGGTTATGCAGTTTAACATCTTGTTGTACATAAGGGACTTTTATATAGTTTAACGTCATATAGAAAGGACGATGAAGGGGATACAGTTTAATATCATGTTTTCTGGACCTGATGAGCAGTGTAAGGTCATACTAGACCATGGTGCAGTTTAAGGTTATACTGGACCAAGGTGCAGTTTAAGGTCATACGAGACCACGGTGATATATTTTGTGTTTATAAAAAAATTCTTCTTTAGAAATATGGCATTTGTTAGAGTAGTGATGAGTTCTCCATCCATTGAGATTAAAGAATAAGCTCCATTGGAGTAGACATTATGTACTGAGTAAGGTCTTTCCCATTTTGGTTCAAGCTTGGGAGGCTTCTTTCCTGGTATCATTGGATTTCTAAGAACTAATACCAATTCTCCCTGAGTGAATGAATGAAGATAAACTTTTTTGTTGAAAGATCGTTCTATTCTATTCTGATAGACTTCCAAGTGGTGCAAAGTGCAGAATATTTTTTCATCTAACCGTTCCAATTCATTCAATCACTTCTGAGATTGTTCATCTGTAGATGACTGATCACAAATGGCTACTCTGGGTGAGGGTAGTTGAACTTCATTGGGAAAGACGGCTTCCGTTCCATATACCATTGAATATGGAGTTGACCTCATTTCAGTGCGGGTAGTGGTCCGATAAGCCCATAAAGAATGAAAGAGTTTATCAGGCCATGACTTATTATCTTTTGCCACCAGCTTTTGCAGTATATTGGAAAGATTATTGTTGAAGGCTTCTATCTGGCCATTGGCCGCTACATGATACCGAGATGAATGGTTGGATTTGAAGTTGTATTCTTGATACAACTTGTTCACCTCGGATGAACAGAAGTTGGTGCCATTATCTATCAACATGGTATGAGGGACACCAAATCTGGTAATGATGTTAGACTTGATGAAACTAAAAATGCATTTAGAACTGACTTCTTTGAGAGGTATTGCCTCTTCCCATTTGGAAAAGAAGTCAGTAGCAGTAAGAATATACTTAAACTGCTTGGCCGTAGCTGAAGGGTAAGGTCCCACCACATCCATTCCCCATGTGGAAAATGGCCATGAGTATTTAGCTGTATGAAGAAACTCTGGAGGTTGATGAATGAAGTTGGCATGTACATGGCATGAATGACACTTCATTTTGAAATCAACACAATCTTGTATCATTTAAGGACAAAAGTATCCAATCCTTCGAATCTGATCAGTCAGTCTATGTCCAGACTGGTGGGCACCACAGACTCTTGCATGCACTTCTTTCATGACAGCCATTGTCTCTTCACCATCAATGCATCTGAAGAGAACTCCATCAAAACCATGTTTGTATAGAATTTTCTCTAAGTGATCTGGGCTATCATAAAGAGTAAAATTGACCACACGTCGCCAGATTTGTTCTTTCTCGGCTCTATCAGGTGGAAGTGTTCCATTTTGAAGGTATTCCCTGATATGTGACATCCATCCTGTAGTATGACCATACAGTTTAGGAATGTGACTAATTTAATTAATTTTCTCTATTTTGATTTGAAAATAAGGTGAAATTGCAAAATGGTGGGCAATACTGATGGTTTTCTCATCCCGATTTGGATCTGCTAGAGCTGTGGCTATATTAGCCACTGCATCAGCTTGAACATTTTGTGATCGCGGGACATAAGAAAATGTCGATTCTTAAGGGAATTACACCATTAACTCTCTGAAGTAATCATACAAAGGGATTAGTTCTTCTTTTCTGATGGAATAATCCCCATTGACTTGTTTGATTACTAGTTCTGAATCACCTTTATCTTTTAAGTGATTCACTTGTGCTTGAATCACCAATTCCAAGCCTGTAATGAGAGCTTGGTATTCTACTTCATTATTGGTACCACCTTCCCAAAATAAGAAGGAATAAGGTAACACTTCCTTTTCTAGAGAAATGAGCACATTTCCTAAGCCAACTTTGTTGAATTTAAGATTTTCTATTTTCATCCCTGTTGGACTTCTAGAAGCACCACCAAAGTACATTTTCCATGTCTGAGGACTATCCTGAATAGAGAAGAATTCCTCATCAGGGAGTTCAATATCTGAAGATTTGTCATCCACTGAAGGGTGCTCAGTCAGGAAATGAGCCAGAGCTTGTCCCTTTATTGCCTTTTGAGACACATACTAAATGTCGAATTGCTGCAAAATAACTGCCCACCTTTCCAGACGTCCTGTAAGCATTGGATGACTAAGGATGAATTTGAGCGGGTTACTGCGAGATACCAATTGGACCTTGTGATGTTGCAGGTAGTGTCTCAACTTCTGAACTGTAAAGATTAATGCCAGGTAGCACTTCACAATACTTGAATATCGGGTTTCTACTTCAAGCATAGTCTGACTGAGGTTGTAGAGGCTATTTTGATTCCCAGCATCATTCTTCTGAGTAAGAAAGGCACCCAATGATTTCTCAAAGGCTGTTACGTAAAGGATAAGTGGCCTTCCTTCAATAGGTGGCATAATTACTAGTGGTATCAAGTGGTATTTTTTTAGAATATCAAATGCTTCTTGACATTCTTCAGTCCACTGGTAAGTGACTCCCTTCTTCATCAATTTGGTGAAGGGTAGACTTTTTCCTGCTAAATTGGTGATGAAATGCCGAATATAGGCTAAGTGTCCTTGAAGCACTCTTAATTATTTCAAATTTCTAGGAGGTGACATACCAAGGATTGACTTTGTCTTCTCAAGATCGACTTCAATACCAAGATGGCGTACAACAAAGCTGAGAAAATTTCCTGAGGTTACCCCAAAAGCACATTTTATGGGGTTCATCTTCAAATTATGTTGTTGAATCTTGCGGAATATGACTTCCAAATCATCCAAGTTATTAGAACATTGTTTGGATTTGACCACCAAATCGTCCACATAACATTCAAAAAACTTCCATAAAAAGGGTTTGAAGATACGATGCATGAAACGCTGATATGTTGCACCTGCATTCTTTAGGCCAAAGGGCATTACCCAGTAGAAAAACACACCCTGAGGGTCCCTAAAGGCCGTGGATCCCTCATCTTCTAGGGCCATTCAGATTTGATTATATCCGGAATATCCATCCATGAAGGAAAGTGCTTCATAGCCAGCTGTTGCATCAATTAAAAGTTCTATAATTGGAACTGGGAAATCATCCTTAGGATAATGCCGATTAAGATCTCTGAAATCGATGAAAACTCTAATTTGTTCATTCTTCTTATTTACAAGGACAATATTAGCCAACCACTTGGGATATTGAACTTCTCTGACAAAGTTAGATTTGATAATCTTATCCACTTCAACTTTAATTTTGGAAGCATAAGTTGGGTGTGTTCTTATCGCGGCTTGCTTGAATCCTCGAAGCTCTTCTGGTAAACCCAAATGATGAGTAGAAACATCAAGATCAAGCCCGGGAATCTCTGTATAGTTCCAAGTAAATAAGACTCAATTTTTCTTTAGAAAAAAAATATACATCTCTTTGTCTTCAAGATTCATGGCCGCACTGATTAAAGTGGGGCGTGGATCTTCTTTTGTACCCAGATTTGTTTCTATGAGTTCATCCATAGTGGTAGAGATACCCTCTTCAAATGCTGGAGGAGCATCTCTGAGATCTTCCTCTTCTTCTTCAACATGTGTTATTTCTTCCGTTTCTACTTGCATAGTAGATGATGAAGCAAAACTTCCATGATCAGAATAGATGTTAAAATTTGAACATCTTGAAGAATAGGCTTCCATTTCCGACCCAATTGATGATGAAGGGTCATCCTTGGGTAATAAAGAGGAGATGATGGATTGAGAATCGACATCATTGTTCTCTTCTGACGTTGCTATCACTTTTTCTGGCCTGGTTGGCGAAGTATATAATTTCTGGATTTCATCAGATGAAATGAAGAAATCTCCATTTGAGCTTTCATTATTGCCAGGTGGGTTACCAGTTTCTCCCATGTTGTCTGGCTCGATTGCCGTAATTGACATTATGGATCTTTCCATAATAGTATTTTGATTTGGGTCTACCTTGTCAATTTTACTGATAGGCAACACATAATCTATACTCACATGTGCAAATGGATTTACTGGAATATTTTCCAAACCATATGGATGATTAAATTTGGTAATCTCCCTGGTTGTGGATTTATCCTTTCCTTTCATGTGATAGAATTCTGCCTAAATGTATTGAGACTCACATGTCTTGAATGAGGCCTTATCACCATACAATGTCCCAACATGACCATCAAAACAAAATTTGAGACATTGATGGTTTGATGAAGGGATAGCCACATGTTGATGTAACTAGGGTCTTCCAAGTAAGATGTTGAAGGCCGAGTCTTGATCAACAACCATGAAATCTGAATTTGATACAAGATCTCCAAACTGAGTTCTGAGTGTCACTTTGCCCAGTGGTTCTTGTTCATTTTTATCATATCCTTGTAACATCATGGTAGAAGGAGATAAATTAGATTCTGTGAGGCCCAATCGATAAAGTGTGCGAATGGGAATGAGGTTGAATCCAGTACCATTATCAATGAAATCTCTTTGGATTTCTACGCCATTGACCTTGCCAGATAAGTACAAAGGTCTAATATTTCCATGCATGACATCATATTCATCTTCATCAGTAAAAGATATTACCACATGGCATTCTACAGGATTATTCTCTATGTGATAGAATTCATCTGCAGCAATTTAAGATTCAAACTCCTGAGGACTTGACAAAGCCTCAATGAGTGCCTCCCGAAGATCCTTTGATAAATTCAATGCATACAAAATTGATAATTTGGCCGGTAATTTGGCCAGGTGTTTCAATAAATCATACTTTTGATCCAGAGGTCTGTGTTTCCCAATGGTAACATGTGGTTTAGCAGGTTCCTTGGAAGCAGATGCTTTGGAAGTTGATGCATCTTGTATTGCGATAGGAGTTGGAAATATTCTTGGTTTTGGAATATTAGACCGATTGGATCCATTTAGTTGCTGAGAGGAAGAAGATGGAACCTTCAACCGGTCTTCTAGAATAAATGTGCCAGGACTGAATTTTCTATTGGTAGAAGAACTTTCTTGTTCTTTCTTAGCTTGATGAAGGGCTCTACCATGAGTTTCTACAGCATACACAATTCTAGAAGGGGTAGAATTGTAATAGTGGCTTCTAAAAGATCCACATCTTCCTTGGTATCCTAAGCCTCTAGAACATCCTATGATTCTTCTATTTGATGTAGGGAATTTGGGCTCATTATAATCAAAACTGCAACTGGCATATGGATCTGTTAATTGAATCATATTAACAGAACCGAAAATCAACTCTTCATCCGATGAAGACTCTGCCTGACTAGCCAAATTAGGTTGTGACATTTTATGGGGCAGTGCCCGTTGCTTCGAAGTATATGGCATGAAATATTCTAGAGTCAAAGACAGCTTAGGCTTTGACACATACTCATCTTCTTCTGATTTTTCCTCCTTCTTGGAATTGTACCGTTTCTTTGAGTATTTTCCCTCTGATGAAGATGGTTTTGCTGCGGCATTCATGGAAGAAGGCACAATTGGTTTCTTAAATTGTGTTCGCAAAATAGCATGAGTTTGGTTGATCATCTTTCTGACCATCCAATCATCATATTTCTATGCATTTTTTCTTTTGAATTCTTGCCGCTCACCTTCCTCTTCTAGAACTGTAGCAGTAACACATGCTACCTGAGCTGAATAACCTTTCAGTTTGACTTTTCTAGAGCCAAAATGAAATAACCAGGAACTTGTTCATTTCAGAATGAGTAAAATTTTCTTTTTAAATCCTCAAATTGTTTTCGTATTTGATTTTTTTTATTATCTTGATGAAACGTCTTCTTCTGTTGATGCTCAAGAGGTGGAGCCCTTCGAGAAGATGAAGGTTTTGAAGTAGAAGCAGGTACAGGTGATTGCTTAAGAATAACCGTAGCAGTCTCTGCTTTACCCATTCTCCTTCCTAGAGCTGAAGGAATTACATGAGATTTATCCTTAGTCTGTATAAGAGAATCTTCAATCTGTTGAGAGATTGAAGTAAGGTCTCGAAACCCTCCAATGTATTTCACAGGGATCAGTCGTGTGCGCAACTCATCACAAAAATTTTCCACACATATTGGCAACAGTTATTCTTGAGGAAGTGCAAAGCTTAAGGAATATGTTAATCCCTTCCAGCGAGAAATGAAATCTGAGACCCTTTCATTCTCCCTTTGCTTACAATTTAGAAGATCAAAAACTATTGTCTTTGGTAAAGTTGAGCTGAATTGAAGAAGAAATCGTTGATGGAGATCATCCCATCTAGTAATTGACCGGGATTTCAAGCTTGTGTACCAAACAAAGGTTGGTCCTTGCAAGGTTCACACGAAGCATCTGAGTTTCACTGCTTCTTGTTGTTCTGGATTTCCCATCATAGGGTCGCAACAAGACACGTAATGCGTCAAATACTGTTCAGGGCCGCCTGATCCATTGAAAATAGAGAATACATGGTTCCCAAAATTTGATTGGGGAGGGATTGCATCTACCCATTCAGGGTAAGCTCTCTTTTCTGGTTGAAACTGAGCACGCTTTCCCTCCATAAATTCCAACCGAACTGTTAATGACCCAATAGTAGTTATTTACTTTTGAGAAACATCTGGTTGAGCTTGGACCTGAACAGGTGCACTGACTGGAGCTTGGACAGGTATGGCAGCTGATACTACAACTGATGGCAGCACTGCCAATTCTTTTTGTACTTGACCCGTAGGATTAGACATGTTATGGTAAACTGGTAAAGGAGAATATTCTTGATCCATCTCAGTAGCTGCAACAAACTCCCTTGACTGGATGGCTCCAGAACATTTAGGAGGAAGACTACCCTGAAGTAGTTCTGCGTTCAACCTCCTCAATTCCTTCATTTCTTCCTCCTGTTGCACAAATCTTTTCTCTAGTAAGAGCGAGTGCCCTTCTCCAGAGGAAAGATATGTAACCTTATTCTTCCCCTTTCCCTTGTTTGATCCATTTCGGAGAGGGGGAAGTGGGTTATTTGAAGGAACACCCAGATTTTGGGTAAACCTTTGATTTCATGTACGCACACCTTCTTCATTTGTGTCTGTGTGTAGAACTTCTTGTACATAAACCTCTTCATCTGATCCCTCTAAGTGAGACTCATCTGGTGGATCAGCAACAACGAAATTGATGACATTGATTGATTCATAATGCATTGCATCCCTATTATCGGCATTCCGGTGATATTGTCTCCTTTCATGTATTTGATGAGGAATTTCCTTTTGTTGATTCGATCCCTTAGGAACTTCTTGATGAACCGTAATTTGGAGAGAATGTCCTGATAATTTGGCTCTTTTTTCCTCTTGAGGCCTCTTCCCCAATTGAGAAAACACTGACTTTATCTATGGAGGGGGTTGATGATTTGAAAAAGTCCCCAGTCTAGTGGACTGGGGCTGTTCCTGTTGTTCCCTCTCAACTCCTCGAATCCTATTTTTTTGATTCCAATGGTTGGTTTAAAAGAGTCCCCAGTCTGGCAAGCTGGGGTGGCTCTTGACATGCTATGTCTGAGACTTTCTTAAAAGCTCTTCTGATCTTGCAGACCTTGGTCCGGAAATTAGCTGGATGCATCAATCGACATCCACTTTTATCACCTGGTTCAAAAGATCATTCGATGATTTCTGACACTTCTATCACTTGGTTATGTGCTTGCTCCATATGAGAGGCATGTTCAATATTATCATTTTCTTGATACAGGAGTAATTCAACAACTTGTTCTCTGTATTCTTGATTATGAGAGGTACTAGTTGAAGCCTGTTCTTGGGAAAGCATTAGATTACAAACAAAGTCAGGTATTCGTGGCTATCCATGGGCAATAACATTGCATGAGACCATCTTCAGCGGGCTTTGCTGACTGGAGAGCACCGTTAAATTCATTTCTCCATGAACACCCCATCCTCTAACATGAATACCAGATGGGGCATTGGAAATTAACTGGCACAACCTTCTTAGTGCGCCAAGGCATGAACGCTGAAGGTCTCTCTACTATTTTTCATCCTTCGGATATCGAGAGACTGATAGAGATGCTGAGTCAATTTGTCATTGTAACCCTTCTATTATCTTAACATTATTTTCATATTCATCATAAGATAATACTATCTTTTTTAACTGACAATGAGTTTTCCATATGTTGGGACGAATATCATGAATCTCATCTTTTGTCAACATCTCTGGAATGTCATACTGAGAGTCAGCCAGAGGCAAAAACATGAATGGCACTTCAACTTTCACCAGTTGTTTTCTCATGTTCAGCATTTCCTCTTTATCATTCAGTGAAGATTCTTCTACCTATTTTGACTAGATCTGGTGCTTCCTTGTTTCTTTATTGGATTCAACAGGATTAGTAGAGAAGCCAATGATCAAGCTAGAAGATGCATGACTTAGGGGTTGCTTGGAGAATGACCTACACTCTGGGATATCTTCTGATTATGAAAGTATTTCACCTGCTAGTGATGAAGCATCAGACATGACTGGTTTCGCATTTGCATGTGCCTCAAGATAAGAGGGCTTTATCGGCACTACATTGTCCACTGGAGCATTTTACGGGCAATGTGCATCACTACTGCGGAGAAGAATTTCACAGCGAAATTCATCATCATGGGGAGGACCACCATGGTGGGTTACAGCAAAAGATGAGATCTCTTGCTCCTTGGTCTTCTGACCACACATAGGGTTCCTGTGGATCTCATATGAAGATGAAACTTCAATATCGACCGAATTATCATGAAGAAATCCTTCATGAAAATGTGTCTGTTGAAAACCTTCAGAATTAATGTTCCAACTATTGGGAAATGAGGGAGTAGAATCTTGAATTCCAATAGATAACTGTCGGAGGGATTCAAGAACTCTAGCATCGAGAAAGGCCTTGTTAAAAATTGGATCTTGATATCTTGACTGTGTTGGGCGGGTCTTCTTCCTAGACACCTTCTTACTCACTTTGGAAACCACCTATTGATGAAAGTGGCTGCTTTGAGAAGGTGTATGTGCCTGATCAAGAGAAATGGCCAGGTAAGGCTGATGATCTATACTTAAATCAGGCGTATATTCCCGACTTGGTTGTCCGTATGATATGGGGGAGTATGCCCCACAACCGTCTTGGACTGGAACAGATGTGTGTATCTGCTCCGGAGTAAACTATTGATGTGTCACTCTACTGCTAGGGATAGATTTGTGTGTCTTTCCCTGAGAAGTTTCTGAAGCTATTATAATATCTTGGAAAGAATCCAGAATATGAGAAAGGATTTTCTTCTGCTCTTTCACCATTGATAGAATATGCTTGGTGACTTCAACTGCCAGAATGGGGATATACCTCAATTCCGTGCTTGGAGTAGGTGTATGTGCCTGCTCCTTTCCTCCTTTTTCCTGTCAGTGAATCCTGAAAGTACTCAAGTGTAGGGGCAGAGAGTTGAGTCTGCCTCCTGTTTGTCACTGGAGCTTTCCGACTAACTTCTCTGAATGCTACCAAGCGAGACTGTTGGTAGGCTTGATCAATACCAGTAGTTGTATGTGCCTATTGATTGCACTTCGCCGAACGTGGTTGATGAGATCCATCATATGTAGTCAAATGAGCCTGCTGACTAGCTGGGGATGTATAAACAGGTGTATGTTCCTGCCTATATTACTCCACTGGAATTGCATAGCGGGATTGGTGTGATTCTTCCAGATGAGTCAGCTGGACAGCAGAATTAAAACGGGAAGGTTTGTGTGCCCGCTCTTTGCTTTCCACCAAGATAGTTTGGTGGACTTATTCGGAGATGGCAGAGATGAGAACCTTCTCACTGTTAACCAGGTTTCGCCTCTGGCGATTCGTCTTGCCTGGTCGGGTTCGAGGAACCTGAGCCGAATGCCTGGAGTCGGTACCCTCATCGTGTTGAGGGCACACTGTCGCATGAGTCTGGCAGCGATTGTTGATATGGGACCTCAGTAAGGACTCATGTCTCCTTGAATTAAGGCCCTGAGGGGCCTTCTCATTCACCTCCACATAATATGGGAGTGAATGGTGATTGAGTTCTGGGGATAACGACCCGAAACAGTTGGAGACGGTGGTTAGCACCGCCTGATTCTTGATCACTATTCGTCGTTGTCCGGATGACCGGTGTGAGTTGTACACTTGGAGGGCTTGTCAGGAAACCTCCAGAGTTAGAATGGTACCATGTTGACGGTACTCCTTAACCAGTGTGTTTGATACCAAGCGTTGAAGATGCTGAGTAGGTGATGTCTTCCTCATAGTGGACGACGATCCTGTAGGAGTAGCAGTAGTGGCATTCGTAGCAGCGGTATTCACAGGTGTGAACTTGAGAGCAACCATTTCTTAGAATGCAGAAAATCATGGAAAAGAGTGCTTGTTTGATATAAAAGATGTAATCAAGACAAATTCATCCACTACATCTTTTTTATGAGCACATATGTCAATGATTGTTTTTTTGGTCCTCTCATTGAGTTTTTAAATAGGGGCCTAAAAAATAAGTAAAACATCATTTTAACTTGGTTAAGCATTCACGTCGGGTTCACTATTTTTTGTTTTCCTCTTGGAATTGGGGATGATATAATTTATTTAAGATTCAAACACTACAAGAGGTTTCTAACGGGTTTGTTCGTAGAACCGTAAACATCCAATGATTCCATATCCATTTGATCCTACTTTCCAAAGGTATGCACTCATTAGTTATGGACTGATGAGGCTTAGGAATTTTCATTGGTCGAGAAGATGGGAGGTCAGACTCATCTCACATTTTTGAGGGGAATTATTGTCTACTCCGGGACTCTCTTTATAGATTTAAGTTATGTTCGTGAATCCTTATTACATTACCAAGTATAAAATGAGTTTTTCTTTATATCTGACAATCAATGATTGATATGTAGGAAATTTAGAGAATCTTTTATATGTATTCGAGGTTCTTCATTGATAGAGAATCATCTGTATTTGTTAGAAATTATTATTCAATGGAATCCTTTGATACATAAAAGTCTCTTGGTCATTATGATGACCATACTGGTTTTAAAGCCACTCAGTGGGGCACTTGAAGTTTATTTTCATTCAGAAGGACACTGATTATTTCAGAGTTGGGATCATACCTGCAGATGGGATACCTATGTATCCTTTGTTTTGGAAAAGGAATCATATCCCATGTAGTTCGAGTAAGGGAATATTATGTTTATTGTTGATGGCTCAAAGAAAGATTTCATAATTACTTTTACACTCTAAGCTCACGTGAGTCATGCTCGGTGTGAGAAACAAGAGGTATTGGTAAAACCAGAAAGTTCTTCCATGAAAGTTTAAATCCTAAGAAATGATGTGGGGCTTACGTATGTATGACTGCCCAAATAGATGAAGATTAGGATTTACTTCAGGGAAGAAATCCAGGAACAGGGTCCATAAAGGTATATGTACTTTATCGAGATTTGGATACTCTAATTTGGGGCTTACTCCTGAAAAGGAGGCCCAAATTTGGAGGGGACTTATGATTGGGTTTTACTCCTAAGAAGTAGACCTAGATCAAAAGTAAATTAGGACTGGTTAATATAAAATTAAGGGACTTGGGGGGGCTTACTCCTAAGGAGGATGCCCATATTTTAGATTGGGGCTTACTCCTGAAAAGGAGGCCCAGGTTAATGAGGACTTGGGGCTTACTCCTAAGGATGATTCCCATACTTGATAATTATAACTGGGGCTTATTCCTGAAAAGGAGGCCCAGGTTAAGAGTATTATATTTGGGGCTTACTTCAAAGGAGGATGCCCAGATTTGGGAATTTTAAGATTGGGGCTTACTCCTAAAAAGGATGCCCAGATTAGGGGACTAGGGGATTACTCCTAAGGAGGATGCCCAGAATTAATGGGAATTATGACTCGGACTTACTCCTGAAAAGGAGGCCTAGGTTAAGGGGTTCTCTCATCTTAAATGATGAGGTTGGATGAATGAAATCTCAATATTTATTGACATAAAGATTATGTGAATCATTATGTTTTTAAGAGATGCTCTACAAAATTCCTTTCAGATAAGGAATTCAATCAAGAAAACATACCATAAATGGCTTTGAAGAATGTCTTGAAGACTGAATCTTGAATATGAGATGTGGAATGGTATAAGAGGGGTTAAATGGGCAATAAAGGCACCCAAAAAGGCAGGGGCGTGCAAGTCCTGGTAGGCGCACAGGTACTGGGTGGGCGCACAAGTCCTGGTCGCGCAGGTATACCTGTGTGGCACATGGATACTTGCACTATTGTTAACCAATAGAGTAACACTTAGGTGATCCTTGACCAAAGCCTTTAGAATTATCCTGAGGTACTTCTAGAAGAGAGGCGTGCATGTTTTGGTGAGGAAGTAGGGCGGCGCGCAAGTATGTCCATTTACCTTAAGGGTAAAACACCTTAGGCGCACAAGTGTTAGTGAATTATAACACTTATAACTTACTCATCTTGTTTATACCTTCCATTCTAGGTAAAGAATTACCTTAGAAGTGTTCGGAAGACCTGAACAAGAGACTTGGGCATTCAGAGCTCTATATCTAAATTCTGGAAAAATTCCCCCCTAAAATGGGGGCCCACCAGCGCTATTTATAGGCTAGAGAAGACCTCGGGCGATTATCACTTAGGGTGCACAAGTGTACTTGTGCGACCATTTCGGTGCGCAAGTCTACTTACGCGACCATTGCGGCACACAAGTCTACTTGCGCGACCATTGTGGCGTGCAATTCTACTTGCGCAAAACTTTCACAATGTTCTTCTTATTCCTTCCTTTGTCAATTTTTGATATTTGTCCAAAGGTTGTATCACTTTGAGCTAAGATATTCCCCTTTTCCAATCTTTAGATTCTGTGACGAAAGGAGCGTCAATAATTGTAATGGATTAAGTTAGACATCAGATATTTTTTTTAAGGCTAGAACTTTTTGATATTATTTCTGAAATATTTTAATAGTATAGTTTTAGAAAATGGATAACTCTTAGGATGGGCGACCACCCATTATGTCAGACAAGGATGCGGGAATAAAATCCACAACCGAAGTGTGACAGGCCTTTATCGACAACCACTGGCCTACAGGAAGTCCCTAGTTAGTATAAATTAGTTTAATTATATTAAGAGGTTTGATATTTGAAGTATAAGTCCATTTTTATAATCATATATGGTTAATATCACCATATATGGACTTATGTATATCTAATAACTTTTGATAACATTTTGTTTGAGACGGATAGAATAATCTATCATTCTATCACATGATCTGCTAACACTTCAAGAATAAAAAATTCAACTTCATTTCTTTAAATAAGAGATGAAGTGGAAATCGTTCTGGAATGACCAATGATTATATTACACTGATATCAAGTATGTATTTCTCTTTGTGAAAAAATTTATCAACTTTAGGGAAATGATCTTGAAAACCAAAAACGTTGTCCTCATACCCTCATATCCTATGAATCAGATGTTACATTAGATCAACACAAATTTGTGGCTTTGTGATTATTGGATTTTTCATAGTCATGTTCTCTACCACGATCCATCAGAACTTGATGGTTAGATTTCTCTTACATATCCATATTTTCACCTATGTTCTCCTATGTGGAAACCCAGTGATGAGTTAATTTGGGTAACCATTACGTTTCATACTTTAGTTTTTAAAAATTTGTTTTGGTATTCCTATTTACGATGTGGGTTTCTATCAAAAAAACTTTCAAGTAGTAAACCATTTATAACCCCGACAAATTTCAAAGGTGAAATTCATTTTAAGGGCGATAAAATGTAACACCACGAGATTTTATAAGAAATATTATTTTTAATTTCTCTGTTGTCTTGTTTTGTACGCTACACAAAAATTAGCTTGTGCTATATGCAACATCTTATTAGCTTGGATTATATTCAAATACTATTCTTGGCTTGTGTTGCAAGCAAGAGCAACCTTCCTCAATAGCGTGTGTTGTACGCAATACTGAGTTTCACTAAACAATGATATATTGTTATGAACTAGCTGTTATGAATATTATTAACCACATTTTGAATTTTATAACATTATAATTCATCTTACACATTATCTAGAACATGGTATGAGAACAAAATATATTTTTCAGGTAAAATAAGTATTTTTCAAAAAATGTAGTTTTTCCGCCTTTTGATGGCACACCCACTGTAAATATAGTTTTTGACATTTTTATAGGTTCAATTTGACAAATAAAACTTTTTCCTTAGAATAAATATATAAAAATTTAATTTGGATAAATTTTTGATATTATTCTGATAACCTTCATATTTTGATGAAGAGTAAAAATACGCTAAATTTTAATTAAAAACAAATTTTTTCATTAAGATAATTGATATGGATAAATTATAATATTGAATGGTTTAAAAGTATAAATATAATATATTTTTACCATTTAATATTATGTATGTAATTATCATTAATTTTAAATTGAATTCATAGGTAAAAACATTTCAATCTTTTGCAATGTTTTAACTTTTAAAACTCGTTTTCTCAACTGCGGGATTAATTTTAAATTAACTACTGAAACTTCTGTGTTTTTAATTTGAAAAAATGGATTCCATATTTGGAATCAATAGGTCCAAATTATGTTAATAACATACTTTTTATTGAGACATTAGGAATAGTAACTATGGTAGATTTTATTTACCACAATTAAAGGTAAATAAGAAAATTAAGGGTAAAAATAATATTATAAAATTACCCTAACACTTGTTTTAATATAATTGGATGATTATATTTATCCTTAAAACATACTTGGGTCGAAATGGAATCTATTGTAACCCACTTGGATGTGATTAAGAGCTTTAATTAATTCTATTTAAAGGAAAGTGAAATATGTCTCACTCTAACATTAATAATTAAAGTATTTTTAATATAAGGTTATACAGAATATAAATTCGATTATAAATTCTCATTTTAAATCTAAAAGTTTTACTTTTTTATGGTAATTTATTTTTAATTTTTATGAAATATTTAATTATCTAAATATATTATACATTAATGATGCAGAAATTATTTATTTACTGAAAAATCAATAATATAGTTTTTATTCAAATAATAATAAACATAAAAGGCCCAAACACCTGACCCAAACTTATTTGGTCGTCTATATCTAAACCATAATCATTCAATGGTCTAATTTTGGACCATTTGGAGCCTTATAAAAGATATTATGACACTTATATTATTTTATTTTAAAAGATGTCAAAGTTGACACCTTCATAATTTAATAAATATAACAATTTAAATGTGTGATTTAAGATAATAATTTCGATTGGAATTATTCTTATGAAATATATTTGATTTATATTCATCTTAGTATTTTATTTTTAATTTTTATGCAAAAAATAAGTATTTTATATAATTATACAAAAATGTTGTAGTAATTATTTTATTAAGAGAAATATCCAATAAATGATATTATAAGTATTAAAATAAATATTATATGAACTAATTAATGTGCTCCACGAATTTTCTAGATGAATATGACTTGTTGTGAATCTGTTAAATAGTTTTTTTCGAAAATATATTCTGTGTGGATTTTATTTAAATTCAAATAAATGAATTGTGTAAAAATTGACATTATTGATATTTTATGAAAAGAACATATTATTAAATTGATTAAAAATCAAAAAATTATTTAAAAATAATTAATAAAATTTTATATGGTCTAACATGTCATATATTATAAAATTATGTAAAATAAACAACACATAAGTAAGTATTTATAACCAGTTAAAATTTATAACATTATTACCACAAATAAAATTATATAGATTAAATAAGGATAAATCAAAATGATAAGGTTTAAAATAAATATAAAACAAGTCTAAATTTTATTTGTCTATGAGATTACAACCCTATATTTTCTCATAATATAATTGACTCATTTTTTGAGATTTTTAACTGGGGTTTGATTTTATTATTAACTTATATTTTTGAGGTTTCCAAAAGTGCCTCTATCTTCTCTTATAAAAGGGCACCTAATACCTCTCCTCCTCACACCATTTTGAGCCTTCAAGCTTGTAAAAACATGACCATTACTCTTCTAAACATCTCTAGTAACATTTTTAAGATTTTGGGCTTCTCAAAAGACCAACTCTAGTCCCTTAAGAGGAAGTTCAAAGGAGGTGCGTCGAAGAAGAGGTAATCTCTTCTACCGATTCTTTCAAGTTTATTTATTCTTCTACTTACTCTTATTTAGTTGTATAATTATAAAGTAATAACATCAGTATAATAAATATTCTGATATGTTATTATAAATATGAAACAACCCTATTTCACCTTCTATCCATCCTACGAAAAATGAAATCACTTCTCGTGCATACGTACGGCTTACCGTCTCCACGCTGTGGTGTAATCTGTTTTTCATAACCAACCTACTTGGATTGGTATAATAATGGAAGAAATAACTATATATGATTATTTTAACATCATACTGATTCTAATATATTATATCATCCACTCCAATTCCATTCAAGAATTATGCGAATGATATCATCGCTCGTGCGTACGTACGGATTACCGTCTCCAAGATGCGATGAGATTCATTCTTCAAGTTAACCGTTAAAGAATAATTATATAGTATATATAATAAGTAATAATGAAATATATAACATAATTATTATACTGGATTTATAAATATATGACATTTACTTCCATTCAATTTAATAATGAAATGAAAACGGCGTTCATGCATACATATGGCCCACCGTCTCCATGAACGGTGTATTTCATTCCATTTATCGAACTATTATATACATATTCTGAATATATATTATATATAAATCATGTTTTACATTATAGAAATAAGTAATCAAGATCTATGTAATCATATGAATAATTACAAGTCAAAACACGTATGATAAATGAAACGATTTTACCCAAAATGTTGTTTTAACATGGAATTGACAAATGAAAGGGTAATATAAAGTCATAAGTGAATCATATATGATATAATAAATATTATTATGATTCTTTTATAAGTTAATAATATTTTTAAACCCACTACACAGGATTCTCGGACACATATGGAAGAAATTGGACATAAGTTAAGGGATAATTTTGCAATCTCATTTTTATCCGAGATTGCTCATACGTAAGTATTTATTGGGGTTATATTTATCATCCATTTATGTGTTTTATAAGAATGTTTTCATAAAGTGTTTACTATTCATACATGTATGTTTAAAGTCATTTTATTCTATTTTTGACTTTTACTATGTAGTATGGATGGAATCTTTCTTTTGTATACCATTGGAGGTACTTTTTGACATTTCTAGAAAAAGTATGAGAAGATTGTTTTTTTAACTTAAATGGAATGAATGGATTTTTACAGTTTCATAATGCCTTATTTCCATGAATATTACCCTACATGATTTCATGATTATTTTCAACAAAAAAATTTATTTTAAAATTGCATGGAATTTTGAGAAAAGAAAATGATGTTGAAGAAGAAAGTATATTTTCTTAAACAATTCTTTTCAAGTGTTTTTTTTCAAAAATATTTTCTATATAAGATGACATTATTTAATATTTTTATGTTTCAAGTATGGTTTCTCTATTATTTACATGTTTTCATTTTTCTTATGATGATATGATATCCATTTGTTTTATATGGATTATGTTATGAAGGGATGATGTTTATGAAACCCATTTTATTCTTTCTATTATGATTAATGATTTATGATTGATTTGTGGCACATATAATAATGATTTCAATATGAGATGGTTGGAACCTATATCTCCCTCCAATTCATTGGGTAAATATTTATATCTCATGAGATAGACATGGTTGGAACAACAAGTAAATCTGGTTCAGTAATACAGGGCTGGAACAGTAAGTAAACCTGGTTTAGTAATGGACAATGTCCACTATGATGGTCTTGGCAGCAATTCCTTGGCTACTATGGAAATCATATCATGTGATTAATGTTTTTCCACAATTAAATTTGTTATTCCCATCCTATTTTATCATGATTGATGTTCTTTTAGAATACATGCCTTACGTACTGCCCAGTTTTATGTCATTGCTGTGGATTTTGATGTTTAAATTTTATGTTCATGTTTTTACATTCAAATGTTTATGGATTGTTTTATGTTCTATATGACTACACTTACTGAGAATTTCAGCTCACCCTTTATATGTTTTCTTTTCCCTTGGATATAAAGAAATATTTTATGTAAGAAAAAAATGGGAATATCTTTATGGGAGATGTTGAAGATCTTTCATCCTAATTAGAAGATTATGTTCCGAGTTTCCAAATACACTAAAATATTACGGTCCTTGGGTGTATGCTTTTGTTATTAAGTATTCTGAAAAATTAATGTAATGTCCATCTATACCAAGATTTGGGTCTCTATAAAAATTATACACTTTTCAGAAAGTATAGATTCTAGGTAACTTCATCACAACCATTGAAAATAATTTACTCAAGCTGCACGAGACTAGGAATCCTAATGAAATTGGCCTAAAATAAAACCAAAACTATTTACCTTATAATCATATGTTGGGCCAAAACATTCAATATTACTTTATATTTAAGGAAATTCCTTATAGAATTGTTGATTATAAAGAGGTGATGTTTGGTAAACCCCTGGTGCTGGAAGATTATGTTTCGACTGCACAACCAGGGGAAGAAACAACACGATGGAGTTAAAACCAGGTGTGAATGAAAGTTAAATTCTTGGATAACTCAAAAATATACAATCAACCCCATTCCATCCTCAAGGAACAAAGGAATTGAGAAATTGTGACTTCGATTAAAGCTGCATATTCTAAATATTTGCCTTCAAAAATTATCATATGAAGTCAAGTCTAATCATAGAAATAATAACTATCTACAAGATGAAGAATTTTGAAAAAATTCTAAACCATGCCATACTCTCAAGAATTTTCGGCCCCCATAATTCAAATAGCATTCATCTCCACATCAAAAATATTCCTAATAATATGTAGAATTACATTTCAAATTAGTTAATGTTACTAATTTTATATATCACCTCTTAAAAGAATAAGATAAATTTGAAAATGAGTTATCCTTAAATAATATAGGAGTGTGAGGAAGAGGTTGTAGTGGTTTATGGTGTCATGGAATATGTGTTTTTGGAAGATCACCACATTTAGGATAAATCTTCTATTAAGCCATAAAAATAAATAAAACTCAAAGAAAATCAGTTTAGAATGTTTGGTGGGAACACTAAGACACCCATAAATTTTTCAAGAGTTGTTCGAAACTGATTTACATATAAGATTGAAAAGTGGGTATACAACTTCCCAATCATTGTAATCATGAGGAATGGAACACTCATCATTACCTACCAAGGATGAACATTCCATATTGTCCTAAATAACCACTAGAACCATCGACACCAAATGCATCAACCTTAAAGCCCAAGGATAAAGTATAACACCACATTGGGAAGTATCATCGACTAGTGTATAGGTATAAAATATTGAATCAATTGTTTATTTAATTGGACAAACATTAAACCCATGATGCACATCACCTCTCTAAAGAGCTCAGCGGAGCACTTTTCATGGACCTTTAAATCCTTTATGAGTTAAATGATAATTTTTTTTGGTCAAGGGGTATTATGAAAAGAAAACCCTAGTGGAATACCACACAATTATCTCATTAAGGGACTAATATTAGGATATAATTTTCCAATTACACATCATACCCCATTAAATCTCAAGAATGATTAAAATTATTACATTAATTGATATTTAATTTAAAATGATTCAAGGAAAAATCATCTACCTATGTGGGCCTTATAATGCTTGGTTTTTAGAAAGGATGGTCTTACTCCATTGAATTTAAGAATTCAAAGTTATGTGAAATGAAAAATAAACCATCCTGGAAGTATTAAACTGAAACCTAATTTAGGGATCTTATATATTACATTGAATTCATGGTAGTTTAGTAGGAAACAAAATTTAATATTTTATTGTAAAGGTTATGGCTCCAAATTCATGCATTTGTACTAGTATCATACTATTAATGTATAAATCACAGTGGAAGAGAGAAAGTTAGAGTATTGTGTGGGAATGATACTCCCCTATATTCTTGTAAATACCATTATGAAGAGTTAAGGTTTCGATAAGAGAGAAGAAAAGCAATTAATAATAAGAGATGGAATTATTTTTTTCTATAATAATGGTTTGGGAAATGCACCGGCAATCCTCTAAATCTTAGTCAGTAAGGATTATATATTACCCATAAATCTGATTAATGCAATGAACACTAGTAGAAAATTTATTTTTAATGTTGCATTTATAACGTTGGTTTAATATAACCAATGTTATAATAGTAAACACATTATATTTTGGTGTCGGTTATTAAAATAACTAACACCAAAATATAATGAGTTATGTTTTCAGCATCATTTTTTCATTAAACCGACACTAAAAATTATGTATAGCATTTTTTGTGTTAGTTTTACTATAAAACGATGCAAAAAATGCTTGATGACCATATTTTTTTTTGCATCGGTTTAATTGAAATTGACAAAACAAATAACATTTATTTTCGATGTCAGTTTTATGGAAAACTAATTCTGAAAAAAAAAATTTAAATTACTTTAACATTGGTTTTATTGAAATCCGATGTTAAAACTCTTTTTATAAAAACCCTAACACAAAACTCTTATTTCATTTTTCACTTGTTCTTTCCCTCTCTTAACCTACGATACTTCTCGTGGCTTACAAAACCCTTGCGATGGATTTTGTAATGGTGTTTGCTCGAGTGGAATTATATTTTCACGATTTCAGACAATCATTCATTCATCCTCTCACAATCCATGTTTTCATTTCATATCTATAACCTTTTTATGATCAGTTTGAACTCAGATCATATGTTTTTCCATTGTCCTTTTTTTTGTTCATTTTTTTCAAAATGTTATAATTTTCCCTTTTAGTGTTCTTCTTTCTATATAATTCAAGGTACACTGTCTTTTTTTATCTTCAGTTACCCTATTACGGTCGAGCAACACCACGATTAGAAGATTTTTTTGTTTTTTCTTTTTTTTCTATCTGTTTTATGTTTTTATTTTTGTGTTATTACAGCCATAAAATTCAAGGGATTTTAATTATATTTAGGTTCAATCTTGCAGTGTACAACTCTAAGCTTTCTAATCTGTTTGTAAAAAATTATAAGATAAATTCATTATTTGTTAGTTATAAATTTGATTCACTCATTCATTTGTTTGTATTAATTTTACCTTTAATTATTAATTTTTGTTAAAGTTTATTTAAATATTTAAACTATTCAATTAGTGGGATTTTCAAATAGTTTTTTTCTAGGTTATAACTAAGATTAATATTGATTTTTATTTTGACAAATCTAGATAGAATGGTTGGAGTGTCGTTTGATAGTCATTTAAAAAAATTTATGAAAACTTGATATAAATATCATTATTGTTAACGATGGTCATCAATAATTGGTTATAATTATTTTTTTAAATAAATGAAATGCCTTGAGTAATTTAATTTTTATTTTATTTCTAATATTCTTTGATCTCTCCCCAGATCAAATAATTTTTTCATTAGTTTTTTTTGTTTAAAATATATCTATTTCTATAATATTTTCAAATGATTATATGTTTTATATTTATGTGTATATATATATATATATTGAATAAAGACAAATATCATTAATGGGGAAGGTCAGTAGACATACAAGTGCAAATCCATGAATGAATATTGTCCAGCCAGAGCTGGTTGACATCGAATGGGCCTAAGGCCGCCAGTTGATGGGCCACATTGTTTCCTTCCCTTTTAGTGAAGGATAAAGTGAAAAATGAGAAGCATTGGAGAAGTGGGAGAATTCTTCTGATGATGAGGCCAAATGACTAGAGTCCACCATCATGATGATTAATAGTATCACTTGCGGTGAGGCAGTCAGACTCATTGTTGATAACAACACAACCCTGGTCTATAACGAGCATCATACCAGCAAGGATGGTATTGGCCTCAGCTACAGCAGGTTCCCAGCATGCATGATGTGGTTCTTATTTTTCCGAAATGATTTTACCCATATGGTTTCGGGAAAGGAGACCAAGGGAAATGAGCTTATCCTTGGGGAGAGACGCATCCACGTTAATCTTTAGAGTCCCTTCCGTTGGAGGATTCCATTGAGAGTGAAAGGAGGGGGTAACACCTGGAGTATAATGTCTATTGTGGTCATTCCAGCCCTCAATCCATGAGGTGGCCCGTTCAATCCAGAAATAGGGAGGTTTATGAACGTGGTGAAAAATTGTGTCATTAATCCAGACGCAAATGATCCAGGCCAGGGTACAAAGTGAGCCTACGTTAGCCGGTGAGAGAGAGGAGGACCAACACATTAGAAGATCGGGTTGGTCAGAGACCGTGGCCAGTGGTGCAACTGGAGCCAGACCCCATTTATTCCAAATTTCCATAGATCTCAGGCAGTGAATGATGGCTTGAAAAGGGATTTCTAGAATATGAGGGCATAAAGGGAAAAAAACAGAACTGGCCATATGTTGGTAAAAGAGAAGGATCGTGGTTGGGAGGGTACCCGTGCAAACCTGCCACCAAAATTAGCGTTTTTTTGGGGGATGTTGAGCATCCAAATCTATTTCCATAGTCCATCCACCTGGCCAACTTAGTGGTTTCCAAAAGAGAATCTATACCCAGATCTCACTGTATACTCACCTGATATGACATTGATCCAGAAGAGATGGTCTAGGATTGCGTCCGGAACCTAGGGAATTCTCATGATAATTCTTTGGTCTCTTTCATTAAACAATTCATGGATATTTTCTAAGCACCACCCTGTTCCCTGGTTAGAATGGAGGCAGGTGAAAGTGGCGTCTTCAAAACCTGGTTAGGTAGGGGATGTAGCCCGCTCTCCTTCCTTATTGATTATCCAGGGATCGGTTCAGATATTGACAGATGAGCCAGTCCCAATCCTCCAGATATTGACCTTCTTGGGTGGGGGATTTAGCCCGCATTCCTTCCTTATACTCGACTAATATGTATATATATGTTTGTATATATGTATATATATTTTAGTTGAAATTAGTTGTGATGTTTTTTTTTATTCTAAAAAATTATCTACTTTTGAATGAGTGACACATCACGCAAAATAAATACCTACAGTATATTATTTTTTATTTTATTTCCAATAATTGTTAATATTTCATGTATGAGTACCAATAATTTTTATTTTTTGTTTTTATGTTAAACATTTATCTATTTATATATATATATATAAATGTTTATATGTTTTAATATATTCACTAATTATATTATGATCTCTTTTATTGAGTGGATCGTAATTCAATAAATTTAAAATGAACCAGTAATGAATATGTAAAAGTAGTTGATGATTTCTTGTAATTTTCTAAATAGAATCTTCAAAACATATATTTTATTTTATTTCCATGTGTGAAGTTTTTGAATATGAGAAATCTACATTCTAGATAAATCAAGGATCATATCATTTATAATGGTTTTAGCCTTAATTATAAACATTAGATTTGACATGGTGAAATATCTATAAATTAAACATCCAATTTTGATGAAAAATATTCATAATTACATGGAGGATCATATTGAGGAATTAATTCATTATTTAGGTTTTGAAACTGTTGAAGAAACAACAACTATTTAATTATTGTATGGAGATTTTGAAAAACCATTATTCCTAGGTTGTATATATATAGCGTTATTTTTAGTTTTGATATTACTTAACTTGAAATAAAAAAAGGGTGGGAGTGATAAATTATCTCTAACTTACTTGAGATTTTTATATTGATACTTCTAGAAGGCAACGAGCTTCTAGATTCCAATTATTAGGTTAAGAAATTATTATTCCCAATGGGATTGGGGTATGAAAAGATACTTGATTTTCCCAATGATTGTGGGTTTTATATGAAAGAATATGAATTTTTATCAAAATGTCTTACATATGGAACGTCATGATATAATATAGATGAAAATTAAAATGAAAATTCATTTTTAGGTACTGACATATAACCTCATGATAAATGAAGTAATTCCTTCCAATAATCCCATAATATAATTCAGATAAATTAACTCTTAATCATTATCAAGTACTGAAATCGAAGATCATGCTAAAGAAATTTTGTACCTTCCAATATTTCCTTGTTTGAAGCGTCTATTTTCAAATTCAATTAATTCAAAAATGGTAATATGGAATTTAGACGAACACATTTTTGAAGGTGAATTACATAACCCAACTGACTCATCACTATGGAAGGAATTTGATAAAATATTTCATGATTTTGGAAGTGATGTTATAAATCTCAGAATAGGGGTGTGTACATATGGAATGAATCTATATCAGAGCATGTGTAGCCAACATAGTTTATGGCCTGTTTTGATGGTAGTTTACAAAATTTCCTCATAGATATGTATGAAAAAAAAAATATATGTTATACCAATATTGATGATTTCTGGACCAAAAAAATTAGGAAATAATACTGATGTGTATCGTTCACTATTGATTGATGATTTGAAACATTTATCAGAGGTAGGTGTTGATGTTTTTGATGCATATAAGAAAGAGTATTTTTTGTGTTTTATGATAATGTTTAGTATAAATGACTTTATTTCATATGGAAATGTATCTAGAAATAGTGTTAAGGGACATAAATCATGTTCAATTTATGAAGAAGAGACTTCATATTATCAATTCTATAATAGAATAAAGACAGTGTACATGAGAGATAAAATATATTTTTTGAATTGATAATATTTACCTTAGATTGAAAAAAGGAATTTAATAGTTTATTGGAATAAAATATTTCCCCACAACCATTTTTAGTAGAATAATATTACAACAGGGTGAAAAATATTGATTTTACTTTTGGAAGGAATAGTAGACATGGTCTTCAAAAAAATATCTGGAAGAAATAGTCTGTTTTTTGACCTATCTTATTGGATATTTTTAAGGATAAAGCATAACATTGATGTTATGATTGTTTAGAAAAATATATGTGACGGATTGATTGGAGATTTATTGGACATAAATGGAAAGACAAAAGATGGATTTAATTCTAGATTATACTTGATGGTAATGGAAATACGTTTGGAGTTAGATCCCACTATAAAAGGAAACATAACATATTTACCTCCGGCTTGTCACACATTATGCAAGAGTAAGAAGTTGTATCTTTTTCAGTGTCTACATGGTATAAAAGTACCCAGTGGATATTATTTAAATGTAATGAATTTATTTTCAGTGAAGGATTCAAAATTAATAGGTATAAAATCACCTGGCTATAATGTATTGATGCAGCAACAACTACTGGTCGCACTACATGGTATATTTCCATCAGCTGTTAGAAACCCTATCATTAGGTTATGTAGTTTTTTAAAATCCATTTGTATCAAAGTTATTGTTCCAAATTTGTTATATGAGTTGGAGAATGAAGCTTCCCTTATACTTTTTATACTAGATATCTATTTTACACATACATTTTTTGATATAATGGTTCATCTGGTGTTTTATCTGGTGCATGAGACAATAATATGTTGGCCAGTTTATTTACGTTGGTTGTATCCTTTTGAAAGATATACGAAAATTTTAAAGGTGTATATAAAAAATCCTTATCGACTAGAGGCCTCTATTATTCAGAAATATGTATTAGAAGAGGTGATTGAGTTTTGTACTGATTATTTATATGAAGTGGAGCATATTGATCTCCCTATATTATGAAATTTTACAGTTCATGGTGACTATAGATGGATTTGAGGCTTAAATGTAAAGTTCATTACATGTGATGAAGTGACGCATACACATTTATACATTTTGAACAAAGAAATGATGTTCAATCATATATATGATCACATAATTCTGAATTAAAGAGATTATATCTAAAAAATGAAAATTAGTTGATAATTATGCCAAAAAAGACATTTGTTTCACAGTTTAAAGAGAAAGTGAGCAAAAATATATCTACATCAGAAACGTTAAAATGATTGTAAGGGGGCCCATCTCTTAATGAGATAACATGGACTGGTTTTGATTTTAATGTGTATAGATTTTACACAAAAAATCTGGATGACAAGAGTGCCGTTCAAAATAGTGGTGTGATTGTTATCGATAAAGTAGTTCATTTTTCAAGTGAAAACAATAAAAACCAAATTTCTTCTTTATCATCATATTTTGGAGATCTTGAGGATATATGTAAAATTTATTATATAAAATTTTGAGTCACTACATTTAAGTGAAATTTGGTTGATAGAAACAATGGTCTAAAACATGAAGATTGTGGATTTACACTCATTGATTTGAAAATATTTAATTACAATGAGGAACAATTTATCATGGAAACACATGAAAATCAGATATTTTATGTCATTGGTCCATCGAATGATTAGTGGTATATCATTCTTCAAGTAAAAAGATATGATTTGGGTGATGAGGATGATGTTGATGTTGTTATTGATTTATATGAATATTATTCATCAATTACATGATTTATTAATGGTTATAATGACTATCAGGCAGACATAGTACATGTAGTACGTAGTGATCATGATGAAGGAATATGGGAAAATAATAAATAAGTCTATTAATTTTTCAATTAGTTATTTATATTTTGATTCTTTTTTTTAACTTATAATTGTGTGCCTCTTTTTCTACTTATTTATTTTTGTTATTAATGATTCTAAATATTCATGTTTCTACTGATATGATGGTACAAAAAAATTAATTAAACTTGATTGTTTCAACATAAGATACTAATAGAGAGGAGAAGTTACTGCGGTATATCTATTTTCATATTATTATGTATTAAGTAATATACTTATTCAATGAAATAAAAACTTTAATTTAGAAAAACAATTCAGGACTACTGATGCGTCCTCATCAGATGATACTTCTCTTTTTACTATAAGGAAATAAAGTTCTCAAGTTGGTAGACATGGTATTACACAGTTACCAAAACTGTTCATTTATCATGCAGATGATAGATTACATATTCATATTGATGATAATAATAATGAAACATGCCCAAATGAAGTTCTTATTATAAGTTATATATCATAGTAGAGCCGTTGTAGGATATGTATTTTACATCTTGATTAGATGTCTATTGAAAGGATAGAAAAACAGTTTCTTTAGGAGGTCATGATGGTAAAATATCTCAATGGATTAATTTTATCTTATTTTTTTATTTAATATTTTTAATGACATATTTAATTTATTCAATTACAAATGACATTCAATTTTGAGGAAACAGAAGAAATTTAAAAAAGAAAAATCTCTTTAGTGGAGGTTTGATGGAGATTTTTTAAAATAAAATTGAAATAAATATGTTTTTGAAATAAATATGTATGAAAAACCAAGCCTTATGTACTAGTTTATTTATGTATATACATGGAAAAAGTGTGTTGAGAGTGGAAACGAAGAAAATTTTCACATATCATAATTATTTGTTATTGTAAATTTTTTTATTTTTTTATTACATATTAGTATATATATATATATATAATAGGCCTCTAGGATTTCTCATCAAGGGATCCAATTGAAAAATTTATACCCTCATACTTTATCACGTGTAGGGTATCTATTATTGGAGCAGAAAAATGATTGAATAAAAATTGGAAGTATTAAGAGATCGATCTAGTAGTGGTTCAATAGTGGTCTAGTTTGGTCCTCCATCACCTCCCACTCAACATGAAAAATAGAAACGATAAGGAAGAAAGAAAAATTAAATGTATCTTACTGATAAATCTAGGGAAGTAACTAAAAAAATTGTGAGTAAATATTTGTTTTATATTACATTGATGTTTTTGTTTTTTAAATTAAAAACATTGATATAAAAATTTCATTCTATGTTTCAGGATGATCTTCAAGATTAAGAGAGCCAAGAAACTTTTATCTCTTAGGGTAGGATGCATATCCTAGCTAAACATTTAAGAAAGCAAAAACACCCAAATCATGTAAGAGGATATCAGGCAGGTGTTAGTATTGGGAAAGTTTTTGGTCAACATAGTAAGTAGTCAATAGATCCAATGGTGGATTCCTAAAATGCTAAGTTGAATGAAATGAATAAGTCTATGGGTGATCAAATTCAATCAGATTTGGAAGATATGTTTGAATAATTGTTGATACCATCACAACATACTTAGTCTACTCAGCCTGCCCAGTCTTTTTATCCTTCACAGTCGGACGTGCAGCATGTACAGACTGCCCAGCTGGCCCAGCCCACCCAGCCTACCTAGTATTTTCAGCCTTTATAGTTGGATGTGCAGCATGTACAAACTACCCAACTAGCCTATCCCACCCATCCTGCCTCCTCATATCCTCCACCGAATTGATCATACCCAACATTATATTATGGGTTGTATGATTTAGATACTCATGTATGTATTGTAGTATAGGGAGTCATACATATTTTTGGGGATTCATTACATCATCAGTCTTTACAGATGGGTTATGTCAGATTTTTGATGACTGATACTATTTATCTAAATTATTTATTACCATTTTCTACTGAAAGGGTTATCAGAGTTGGGGATTATGTAGGTCACTTTTTAGTTTGGTCGGCGAACCCTCTATATTATTTACCATATGTAGTATGCATCATTTTTAAATATTAATTAAATTTAATTTAAAGTTACCTATAATGTTTTCTAACAATTAATTTTTTATAGGATTATGTAAAATCAAAAGAAATGATACAAAAAAAAATAGAAACAGATGTTTTTGGAAGTAATAGCTATAGATAATTATATTTTTTATGGGATAAATAGATTATCCCATATTTTTTCTTTAGTGAATAATTTATATGAGTTTCACATGATGGATTAAATATATGGAAGAAACATTCCAGTGGGAATACTTAAAAAAGATATCACTAATCTGATTCAGTTCGAAGAGCTCATCCTGAGTGTGTTGCAGTTGTATTCTATGTAATTAAATTTAAGTTTAGGTTTTTAATTAAGTAAATATGATTTTAAGTGACCTACAAAATTACATATTTAATTAGGTATATACACACGCTTCTAAAACAAAATTATACCACAAATTTTTATGGTCCTATGGATCTGGAATTCATTTCAACAGATGCGCAATATATGACCCATCATGATGAAATTCAATATATATCCAAGGTATTATCAAAGACAGATATTAGTTGTTGATTTCTTCCATTACATGATTGGTAAAGAAGATTAATATAATTATGAACTAATGTTTTATATAATTTCATTAATTTATGAAATTTTATATTTTAGAGGGAATTTGATGTTAGCAATATTCAGGTCAATGGAATTCACACTATACTAGTTTTCCTCTTTATTAGGTGGTATTCATAGAGCTTTTAGCACCTTGTTAAATGATTAAGTTTTCTACCTTTTTTATAAGTTCATTTCATGTAATTTTTATTGATTTACATGTTTTATTAGTTGATATAAATGAAAATTTAGGTCATAGAAAAGGTTTAACAAAAATTATTTGAATATAAAGAAATCAAATCCAATAAAATATGTGAAAGTAACGGTAAATATTTTAATTTTTCATAATATTTTGAAATTCTATATTTATATATGTTCATTATTAATATAATGTTAATTTTTTAAAACCTTCGTGACATCATTAACAGGGAATCTTGGATTGCAGTTATTATTTTATAGGATTCATGTATAAGATAATCACAACTAGGGTTTGGATTGAATTTGATAAGGTCAGTTATATTTATTATTTTATATTTTATGTCATAGTATTCTTTATTTTATTTTTGAATTCTATTAGATATGTTCAGTGATGTTAATCTATATACGAATGATGAGATGAACCATCTTAGATCTTTTTTTGTGAACCGTTTGATAAGTTTGGTTGCGAATTAAATTTTCAGGTATGTACCTTTTAATTTTTATGATTAATCTTTCATTTTCATATTAAAGTGTTTAAAAATTAATTATTTTGTTATAATAGTTGTTTGATCCTAATGATCTCAAAATATAATTCAATGTTTATGACAGATTATTTTATAAAGTAGCAAGTATGTTATATTTTATTCTATTTTAAAATATAATTATTTAGATAATTTAATTCTGATTAAGTTATTAAATTGTGGTTGATTTTATAAATTTTGAGGAAAATGGTGTACTGGAATGTATTTTGATTTCATGTTATTATTTGATGTTGATTCTTCAAAAAAAAGGGTTTAAATGGAAAATGATTTTAATGTTCATGAAGTTGATGGAATCTTATTGATTTGGTTGAAAATGAAAACGGAATTTTTAACATTATGATTGTGATAATTTTCTTTTTAAGAAATGATTAACACAAAAACTATATTTATTTATCTTGTGATGTTTTTTGTTCTAATGGAAGAGTCATTTATTTGAATTCTTAATCATTCATGGAATGGTTAGTAATTCAAGAGGCTTTGTAGAGGCTTGAATGAGTATTAGTTTGTTGGATTAATAGTTATGGTTTCTAACATTTCAATGGATTGTGAAATTTCAATGGTTTGATTGAGATAGAATAATATGATTTTTTGGTCATTTTTTTGTTGTAAATATAGCTGTTTTGTATTATTATAGGTTTTATTTTCTAGGATTTGGTATAATTATTTTATTTTTCAAAAAAAATATACATTTCAATAATGGTTATTTTAATAACTGGCGTTGAAACAATTTTCAGTGTCAGTTTTATAAATAAACTAAAACCAAATCAAATATATTTCATTTTTGGCACCATTTATTTTATAAAACTGACACCAAGATCCTGCATTATAATATTTGGTATCGGTTTTGGGTTTAACTGATGAAAAAAGCCTCCTAAAATGACATATTCACCATTGGTTTTAAAAAAACCAATGCTGAATAGAGAAAATATTAAACTTTCAGCATCGGTAACCTTGATAACATATGCTGAAAAGCTTTTGCAGGTAAATAACAGAATTGGTTTCATAAAAATGATTCTAAAAAGTTATTTTTATCATCACCTTTATAATTGTTGGTTGAAAACTAACATGAAAAACTAAAAATAATGATGTTGAATGCCCATTTTCTACTAATAGAACCTGTATCTAGGGATCCATTGGGGTTTTAATACATTACATTACTTTTTCCATATGGTGATAGATATGTTGGATAAGGTTCATTTATTAGAATTTGGTAATGGTTTATCCATGGAAAGTGATACTACGTATAAAAATTCCCCATTTAAAAATGCTTCCTATTTAACTTTAAGACCTAAGAGATCCTTTCATCATAGTTAAGATCAAAAGATACATCTAAATCAATAGAAAAAAATGAATATTCCCCCATACCATCTCTTGAATTTCTGGAATTTTGCACTTATTATTATCCAATTATAGTATTAAGAAGGAGATATCAAGGATTCCCCATATAGTGATGCAACTACGTCAGCACACTTAAAATCTAAAGAAGTATCCTCATCATAAACAGGTGATGGTAGTATCCACATATCATCTTCAAGACCAAAAAATAACCATTCCTCTTCTAGTCACAACAACACTGACATAGAGGAAGAGGAGGAAGATGATCTCAGAGAAGCCTCTTGAGAATTTGAGGAATGCATATCTCTCACCATATATGAGCCCAATAACATGAATATCAATATATAATAGGATTAACAACCCATATTCAAATATTGTATTGATGGCCCATGAGGAGGAGGAATAATATATTTCCTTCCTAAAATTGTTGATATGTGTTCTCCTAGATCAATACTGAAATGTTGGGATTTAATCCTATGGTGTATACACATCACCCGGGACTTCCAAATCACCACCATGAATAAAACAAGAAGTAATAAGAATAAATACAACACTTATTACCATGTTATAAAATGAGAATAGAATTATCATCAATTAAAACTTCATTAATGAAGTTCAATATCTATACTTTTTAGAAAACATCATCCTAATAAAGATGAAGAATAGTCAGATTCATGTCTGTATTGACTTTAGGGGCCTCAAAATGCATTTATTGATAGATGAATTCCTAGTCCCAAACATGAAATTACTTATCAACACAACTATTGGATTTTAAGCCCTCACATTCATGGATGGCTCCTCTAGTAACAACAAGATACAGATATACCATTATAAGAAAAAAATCATTTCTTTTAGTACTTCCTATAGAATATGTTTCTATGAAGTAATTCCCATTGGATTCAAGAATTTTGACACTATATAGCAGATATCTATGCATCATATACATAAGTATATATTGGGGAAAACCGTGAAATTTTATGTGTATGTATTGGTATTCAAATATCAATAGTTCTATGATAATTTTTTTATCCACAAATTAGTATTTAGCAAGATTTATAAATACAGGTTAAAAATATATCCCTTGAACTGAGAATTTAGGGTAATCTTCAAGAAAAAATTTCATATTCTTGTTATGAAATCATGGGATGGAGGTCAAACTAAGAAGTCTAAGGAGATTTTTAATATTCCTTCACTGCAAAAACCATATGTAATTGAGATGAATTCCAGAAAATATTTCCTATATTTGGTGCTTTATTTCCAATCATAAGAGTAAATGCCTACCCTTCATTGGTATATTGAAAAAATGGGTTACCTATTGATGGGATGAATATTTCCAGTGAGCCTTTTATGAACACATTTAATAGCCTCTAAACCCACAAGTACGGATTCCATATATTGAAGGAAATGTTCTTGAATTATATATAAAAACATTGGATTATTCACGTGGAGTGCTCTTGGATTTGAAGAATTATGTATTCAAAGAAAACAGTCTTTATTAGATCAGTAGAATGGTGTTTGATACTAAGGTTCATTATTCTAACATCAAAATAAGTATTTGGAATTAGTCTTCACAATACAGAATTTGAGTCACTATCTCCAGTATAAAAGGACTCATTTGGTCTCTCATAAAGATCTACTCAAATAAATATCTACTGGCCCAATGCGGACCAGACATTTAGTGTGATGGGAAATCATATTACAAAATTTTTACATTTGGTTAACGTCCCAAAAATAAGTCAAGGTCTATGAATTATATAAATTTCTTATAGAACACCCAACTCCTGATATAATACCATTAAGTGAAAACACCCTAATGAAGAAATATTGTCCCTACAAGATGAATTAGAGATATGGGAGTTATAATTTAATGGTTCTTCTCAAATCTAGATTTCAATGAGAATGGGGAACCCAAAAGAGAAATGGGTTGGCTTTAGGATTGTGTTTGACTCCCTTGCTAAGGCAGTCTTCCCCTATTTATTATTTCATCTTTAAGGATTCACCATTAATGAGATTGAGTATTATGCCCTTAACATTGGTTTGAATCTTGATATGTAGAAACTAATGACTCACCTCAATATTGAAAATGATTTAAAACTTGTTAACAAGAAAATAAATAATTTTTATAACATCAAAAAATATAATTTAATATTTCTGTATAATTATATATGATATCTTATGGTGGAGTTCCTTTTTTAACCAACTCTAACTCAAGTTATATATTCATAGAGATACCATTAATATTATTTAGTTATTGAAGTTACCATAATGTCATACAAAGACAAGAATGATATTGTTATCTATATATGGTATTGTAGTATGATCTCCCAATTAATCAAAAATATTTTGGAGGACATCAACAAAATCAACAAGACCCATGATCAAGATGATCCCATATCCTTACCAATTATTTTTACCATTGAATGGACATCCTCAATTATTGACTCCCTCTAATATGGAATCCTTTAGTTGTATTAGTATAAGAGTGGGAAGAATACTAATAAAGTAGGGAACTTCACCCTTTATGGAAACATTGATTCTCAAAAGTCCCTCTATAAATTAGGTTTTGTCTGAATTCTAATCAAATACATTGAGTGATGGAATACCCAAATTTTAATGAAATAAGTTCATTAGATATATTATATTTTTCACCAGTCAACGACAAATGTCTCACCTTAAATTAGAATACATTGTTAGTTTTTTTCATTAATGGCTCACAATATCTTGGAGCTCACAATAAGCTTAAATTATTTCTAGATACATTCTAATTTCATCAATCAATACCTAGAGTTTTTTCAAGAAAAAAATACCCCTATTCATTAATTGTATTGTAAATTAATGCTATGGGGATATATCCCCCATATATAGTTAGAAAATTTATGTTTATCATTAATTTCAACTACTTATTCTCCAAATGGTAGAGGTTATATCCCTCATTTATGTCATTGAAAATGTTTTCATAAAATTTTGAAAGTATAATATAATTATTATAATTAGTTTTCCTCACATATTATTGACAGAAAACAACACTAATTTATGTTCTTTAGAGTTGAAAATATTGTACCAAGAGTACAATATTTGATCCAACCATTGTTCATGCTATCGTGTAGCAGCCAATGGATAGATAGAGGCCTTCAACAAAACCTTACCCAATATTTTTTAGAATATGGGGTATATGGATAATAATTCATGGTCATAAAAGATGATGCATGATTTTTGGTCTTATCACACAATAGCACGCACCACTATACAAGAGACCCCGTATTCACTTTTGTGTGGCATATAATCAGTTCTACCAATTGAGTTTTAGTGGCATTTTCTCTTTGTTTCCATAAATAGTTAGCTCCTTAAGAATGAAAACTCATGAAAGTAACTTGATGAGCTACATCATATTAATTAGAAAAGTTTATAAACACAATATAAACATGAGATTCAATATAATTAGATTTTTTTGAGACTTCAAAAATATGATATATCTCCATTAATTTGTCTAAGGAGAATTGGGGTTCGCCCTTAGAACCCCAATGTTACCTATAGAGAAGCCTCTAAAGCTAGAACCAAAATGGGAGATAAATAATACTATAAACAAGGTAAATTACAATAGAGAATATTATATAATAATAATTAATTGTGAGTTCATCACACATTATAAAAATAAAAGTTTTAGCAATAAGTACATTTCATAACCTTCACTCCAGTTCACACATCCATGATACATGATGTTAAACTGCACAACTTCTTATAGGATGCATGACTCTAAACTGAATAACCCCTTTATGTCCTTACTAAAAAACATGAAACTATATAGTCATGGTCCTTGACACAATACCATAAACTACATAATGCATTGGTTCAAGAATTATAAACATAAATACATGTCCCTAAAAGTCTATTCAACATTAAAATAAACTAAATAGAATTGGTTGTTTTTAAATTATGTTAAACTATATGACCTATTAGTCCTTGTAACATAATATTAAACTACACAATATTTTTTTTATCCTGAAATACATTATACTTATAATTTAGTTACACTCTATGAGACCTGACTTTTTAATGCATGGGAATGATTTGTATAAAAAGTTCCCATATTTCTAGAGTATAGTCCTGGAGTTTGATTCTCCTCATTTTTGGAGGTTATTCCTTAAATAGACTCAACACTAGGGAAAATCTATCAAAATTCACCATCTAACTTTTTTCCATTCTCGGTTTTGAATTTTCACCAATTTATGGAAGGTCACTTAACACACAATTTTTATACTTTACACAAGACCTTAAACTATATGAAATTTAGGTCCTCTCTATATGATGTTGAACTGCATCGTAAACACTTTACCCTTGCATGCACTCTTATGTGATGTGGGTAATCTTATAATCACTTATTTTTTATCCCATTGAGAATAATTCATATGAGCATATAAATATTGGTTGATTTTATTGATTGGTGCAATTGAGATGCCTCGTTTACAAAATCATGGAAGTAATTTTAACATTTCCACTTGAAATTAAATTGTGCAATTATAATGTCCCAAGACTTAAACATTCATTATTTCATAATTTTTTCATATGTATTTCCAATAATTATAATTAGAGGTTTTAAATGTCTAGTATATTTGGAAGATTACATACATTAATATAATGTTATAAACATAAATGTAATTTCTTTATTTAAAACTATAAATAGTGATTATACACCAATAATTTTTCTAGAAAGTTATGGGATATACTGAGGAAAAATTAAAAAAAGAAATGATGAGATAAAATTTACATTAAGGGAAACTCAATGTAAATCATAAAGTTATAAATGTGTTATGAGTAATAACATGATACGATACAGAAGATAATAATAAGCATAGAAACATGGCATAAAGGAATCACATAGTAAGATCATGGAATCAAAAGAATGTGAAAATATTATAAATCATAAAATTATAATCATATGAAAGGTTAACCACCAATTAAATATAACATAGGATATTTTTCATCATAATCATAAAATGATCATGCTAACTACCATTATATCATAGTGTAGAGTACTCCTCATGCACCATACTTGGTATCTCATGAGAAATTGAAATTACCCAATAAATTGGAGGTCTATAACATAGCACCCATCACATAATAATATATACCTGAATTTGTGTTCCATAGGTGAAAATAATATATATATATATATCATAATCACAATTTAACACAAAATAAGTGGGTTTCACAATCTCATCACAATTCATAAATGAAGGATGTATCACATATATTATCAAAAAAATATGGAAATAAATCATTTTTGAAGTTAATTTTTTAATTAACTAACATAGGCTTGAAACACAGAGTTCTATAGAAGGAAAATCATAAATAATGAAGTAGAATGAATAAAATCATACCACTTAGGTGAATAATTATGAAATGAGAAAATAATCTTTGAAGGCATGTTCTTTTCTTTTAAAACTAATAATTTTACCAAAAAGGGTTTTCATAATAAAATGAGGGGATTTATAAAATATAAATGATAATAAAATACATTTTATTGGGAGATACATGAAACAAAATTAGGTATAGGTAAGTTCCTTTAAAATGGGTTTGCTTAAAAGAGAAAATTTCAAGGGGAATGAAAAAATGTGATTTCCCCAACAATAAAAGGTGAACTTAATTAGGTATATATTTAAAGATGAAATAAAAATAGAATTTGTATGATATAATTTAAAAGAATATAATTTATATGGGATAAAAAATAAAATATGTAACTAGAAAGAAAATGAGGGTGGTTCTGAGGATTCATAACCTCATGTTTGAAAGCACTATGCACTTGCACATAACTTCCTTTCACATGGATGTTCTCCCTTGGGTAACTCTATAAGACTCCTTATCTTAATATCTTGGTGAGATAAAGGATTTAAAGACGAGGTTAATATGTTGAGCAGAGATGAGGTTATGGTTTTTTTGTCTAAGGTAATGGAAGGAGTAGTGAAAAGGGGAGGAGTTAGTTTCCTTTTATAAGTTAAGAAAACTGTAATTTTGTAAAATCTAATTTCTTCTCAATAAAATCACTCCATTATTCAAGAAATAATGCACCAAAATAGACAATAATGGTGTATGAAAATTTGATAAGGATTATCCTCCCCCCCACCACCATCCCATAACACACTTGTTTCTACATGTTTTAACAGCTTATACAATGTTAAACCACCTTTACCCAAATTCACTCTTATTGAAGTAACTCCACCATCACCCTTGAAAAATAATTTAAATGGAAAAAATTTTTATTTAAAATTTTGAATAGTTTTAAAATTATTATTTTAAATATTTAAATTATTTTATAAAATTAAATTTCTATGATCTAGAAACATTTAATTTATTTTTAGCACGCATAACATGAAAAAATTGTTTCTTAGAAAAAGTTCTTGTTAAGCTTTAAATTACATTGTGGGATAAGATTATAAATTTTTATTTATTTTAAATACAAAAAAAATTATTTATTATCAAATAAGTAAATTTTATATGGATTTAAAATTAAGACTAAGACAAAAAATTTCAAAATAATCTTTAATTAAATGAAAATACCAGAGATAGGTTTTTATTAGAATTATATTATTACATCTATTTTATAAATTTTTCATAGGTTTTATAAAAGAAAAAAAATTATCATTAACATTAAAAAAGTTATTCTCCAAATAGATATTTTTCCAATTAATTATTTTTATAAAACTCTAGGTGTGGATTATATTTTTATAATTTAATTAAAGTCATTATTTCTGGAAAAAAATGTATATTTAATTATTCATAAAAAATAAATTATTTTAGAGAAATAATAAAAAAAGTCATGCTCGGTTCATTTTCCAATGATGAATCTAAAAATTAAATTTATTTTGATTATATTCAAAATATATATGTGATAAAAAAAAATTTTAGTTATAAGTTCTTAAAATGAAATAGAATAACTTTTTTATAATTCATTATAAATCATGAAATATATCTATATTAAATATATAGCAAAAGGTAGTTTTTTATTAGAAATTAAATATTATAAACATATTATATTCCAAATCAAAGGTATGTTTGTGTTAGTTTTTATAATCTGTATTACCAAATATGAAAGACATATATATATTTAGAATGGAAATTTTTATATATAAAATCATGGAAGTTACATTCTTCCCCCTTTAAGAAATTGTTTCCTTGAAATTTCATTCCATACATAAAGGTTAAAAGAGGTTATGTTAATTTAATTTCATTATATCATCTTATTCCCATGTTTCCAAAATAAAATCATGGTTACTATAAATTACTTTTATTAGGTATGTTTTCTAATTTCATATGACTTTGTCTCTAAGGTCCATAATAGTTACTAGATACTTTTCATAATATAGATATTTATCCAACTGTATCATGTCTTGATTCAATACATGTGATGGATCTGGTATCTACTTACTCAAGGGGATTTATGGAACACGCCATGGACCTGAGAGAGGTTCGTTGGAATTTCTAGTTGATATGCCACAACTCCCACATGATAAAGGATCTAAAAGAGTCCAATATACCAAGAACAGAGATATCCCTTCTTTCAAAACCATATAACTATATTATTTGGAGATATGTGAAGAAAAACCTTCTCACTGAATTCAACCTCTATGTATCATTAATGGTTATCAATATAACTCTTCTATCTAATTTCATCCATTTGGATATGTTTTGAATAATCTTTAGATGTCTGACCATTTCACGGACCATTTAAATCATAGAAATTTCTTTTCACCAACTTCAACCCAAAATATAGGTGTTCTATATATCTTCCCATATAATTATTCATATGGGGTTATTTTAACTCTTTAGCGTAATTCTGTTTTGTATGAGAACTCTAAAAATGGAAGATATTGGTCCCAGCCTCCCTTGGAGTTCATAGAGTAAGCACTCAAAATAACCTAAATTGTCTTGATAGTTCATTCATATTATAAATTAGTCTAAGGATGATATTCCATAATTAATCCCAACACTATGTTTAGATCATATTTAAGACTCCTCCAGAACATTGAGGTAAACCTAAAATATCAATCAGATGTAATCAATAGTGGTGTTCCCTGAAGCCCTACCACTTCTCTAATGTATATAATTACATGTTGATCGAGTGAGAAGTCTTATTAAATAAAAATAAAATGAGTAGTCTTTATAATATTTTCCACCACAAGCCATATATAATTACACCATTTAAATTTTTTTGTAAGACCTTTGGAAAACCCTATAGTGATATTTTTCCATTTAAATATCTGTATGGGAAATGGTCTTGTCATACCTTTTTATTTTTCCTCTCATCCTTCACCTATTAACACACCAAGAACTTTAATGTGTATTTTTAAATATGTTTAATTATATTTTCCCACCAAAATTGTTCTTGGATATATTCATATAACATCATGTTTTTTATGTGGATAGAGAATGTTGATCTTTGTGCATAATTGAAAAACACATTCATTTTCTCCATATTAGATGATACACATTTTCTTTTATAAAATCCAACCACTCATTCATCATCTATAATGAACTTTTACGATTTTTCTATTATCACCACATCCACCGTTTTCTTTATCTTTATAACATTCCTTTGATATTTCATAACTTTTAAAAGAAGATATGGTTGAGAAAAAATTTGAAAAAGTAAGGATGATGATCCTCCCATTATTACTCCCATATACATTCATTACATGTTCAATAATATTCTATCCTTCTCAATTCTAATCATGGATAAGGTTACATGGTCTATCCTTCTTATATAATCCACCACTTTATTCAGCTTCTCAGTATTGTATGGGATTGAGAAATCATAATCTTTATCAAATCCAACCATATTCATGGACACATGTTTATCTCTTTCAATGTGAATATATATTTTAGTCTTTTGTGATATGTAAATATTTAACACTTTTTCCTATATAAATAATTCATCAAAATCATTAATATGATTATTAATGTAGCTATATTTTGATTATGTGTTGGATATTTTTATTCATGCACCTCCAACTGTCTTGAGGTATATTCTGTTACTTTATCATTCGGCATAAGTTCGCATCCCAAGACCTTTTTTGAAGTACCACTATAAATAAAAAACATTTCCCCACTTGATCGTAATGTGAGTAAAAGTTATATGATTTTCTACTTATTCAAATCCTTTAATCTTTCCATTAATTCATTATTCCAATTATATTTCACTGTCTTTTGAGTTATCTTGGTTAGTGGGTTGGAAAATCATGATAAATTCCTCAAAAATCATCAATAATACCCAATTAATCTATGTAAATAGTGGATTTATATAATACTAGTTTGTAGAGTCCATTCTTCGATTAACTTCATCTTTAAGAGATCTACAAATATCCATTCACTTGTGATAAAATTATCTAATAATGATTCTTTTTCAAATCAACACTGAAATTTGCTATATTTTTCATATAACTTATCTTTACTTAATTGTTTTAGAATAGTATTCAAATTATCCTCATGTTCCTCCTTGGTTTTAGAGAAAACACGAATATCAAATAAAAATATTACATAACATTTATCAACGTAATCTCTAAATACACTATTCATTTATTCCATTAATATTTCGGGAGAATTTGTGAGTTTGAATACTATGTCTATGAACTCGCAGTGTACTTACCTTATATGAATGGTGGTAATGGTAATATATTTGTTCCTCTCCTTAAATTAGTGATACTATGACCAAAGGTTAACATTAGAGATATATTGAGATCCACATAACTGATCAAACAACTCATCAAACTATCATAATACATACTAATTCTTGATCGTGACTTTTTTGAACTCGTTATAATCAATGCAAAGATGTATCAAACAATCCCACTTCATGAAAAATAGAATCAATTCACCCCTATGGTGAGGCTTTTCAGCATAGAAATCACTTTCCCATATTCTCTTCAATGTTCTTCATTAATTATTCCCGCTCACTAACGAAAATTTTATATAGAGTCTTGGATAATTAAAATAACCCAAGTATGATTTTAATTCAAAGTATAACATCTAAATCAGAAGGAAGTCTAAGAGGCTCTTTGGGAAATATGTCATCTTATTTCTGTACAATGAGAAAATCATGTATTTTCATCCTCTCCTTTGTTTCAATAATTGTTTCTAGATATTCATGATCATTGAAAAAAAATATCCATTATTGTTATGAAAATTACAAAGGATATTCATATTTCTCCTCCGAACACTTTTATTGTATCAAAGGATAATTTGGAACATGGAAATTCATTTCCTTCTACCAATAGTTGATATAGCCTCTATATATAGATACTTGATCCATACATTTTATGACATCAAATTCCAATATAGTTATCATGAATAGTTTTTCTCAGATATTCATCCCACATATATTAATTGTGTAAGACTTGTGTACTTGGGATGAAAAAATTGTTGCATTAGCAATTTTCACTGATAATTTATCCGTAATTTTTTTTGTAGTAGGGTATGAATAGTTCTACTAAAATTGCCCAATGAAAAAGAATGAATAGAGTCATAATAAAATAATATGTTCACTATTATTTAATGAACCACTAGATTACCTATTACCACATCATAATCATGATCCACATTAGTGGTAATGATAGAATAATCCAACCCTTTCTCTCTCATCATTGTAGGTGGCTTCTTTTGGTTACCTTCGACAACCCTTGGATTAGAGTAGTGGTTTTAATAGTGTTCATGTTTCTTACTACTGAAACATTGAAAAATAATATGAGGATTTACTATAACCATATTTTAATCCATAAAATTAGATGGAATATTCATCTATCTTCATCATTTAATAGCTTGATGTCCTTCCACTACACACTTAAACCACTTTCTTGTCCCCTTGATGAAACTTCCAAATTAATTATACCCACAATTACACCATGTTCATAGTTATATTTTATTCCCATCATGATATATATCTGATGATTACACGAACTCCATTTTCCAATTCTTATCACCAGTATTCATATAAACTTTGAGGGAATGTCTTAAAATAACCTCATAACTATCAAATTCCTAAACTATCAAAGATTCCAAAATATTCATCTTTAATGCCTTCAATAAAATAACAATAATAATTTTTGTGTTAGTGAAAAATCATGAGGAATTTTGAGAAATCCTTGAAAAAAATTTCACATATGTCCCCATGGATTATCCATCCTTTTTATTGAGTTTAATGAATTCCCTTGACATTTTTTGATGAACTGTGTGAGGAAAATATTTTTTTGAAAAATATGCTATTAAATTATCTCTATTCCATAGATTCAATTTCTTCCATGTGTTTTTTATTTCTTGATCAATGTCCACCATTGATTAGATTATACACGAAGATGATAGGTTGATAATGTAATATTCTCCCTCTTATAGAATTAAAGGGTAGTGAATATCTTATCAATAGAGTTAAACCATTTCTCTATGACCATGGAATCATGATGTATTCTAAACATATGAGGGATTTGACTCATAAAGGACTCCACTATATCATGTTATATCTTATAAGTATGATGGAGTTCTATATGAATTAATTTATTACCCATGACATGAGTAATTTGAGATAGTGTGGACATAAAGTTCTCAGATCCAGATCCCATCTTGTTGGGAATTTCTTTAAGGGACTAATCACACTTCTCATCACATATATTGTTGGCATGGAAACTCATATTTATATCCATTTTATAGGATAAAATGGATATTAAGGGTGTGAATCCTAAAATTAATAAACATATAAAATGAAACTATGAACATTTAATAAATAATTCATAGTTACTATGAATTCCCTAACATATAATTTCTAATATTCACTCTCTGTTATCCATCGTAACTTTCCTAATAGGTTCACATAATTAATATACTTAATTAAACATTCAAATAATTAATAATGGTTGGAAAATAACATGATAGTTTTCTAAATCACATACCTCAGGAATTTCTATCCAGGTCTGCAGTCAGACTTCTTTATTGTGCACCAGGTGGCGATTGATTTAATTTCTCACAGGACATCATTGGGGTTATTACCCCTATGTATAATTGTTCCATATCCTACACCAACATTCCATTATCCATTCATATATTTTTTCTAATAAAACTATAAAATCTCTACCTTATGAAAATATATTTATGTTATCATATGTTTAGTCTTATCCATATGGTTTTCGATAGTGTTCTCTCATCCCAATCTTCCAAAAATAACTAGAACATTGTCTGAGACCAAATATTACATCCCAATAATCAATCTATTTTTATATCATTATTTTTTTAGAATAATTTACAATAATTACATTCTGATGATCTACAGGATCAGTGTCTTTGGAATATTAAATACATAAACAGAACATCTTAAACATAAATGAGAAATATTTTTTTAAAATTAAAAATAGTACTTCATATCCCATTATTCTTTTAAAACTGCATTCGATGTCCTAGAGAAAATATATAAAATAAAGGGAAATCTAAAAATTCTATAAAAAGAAAAATCATTGTTAACCATAAAGGCATAAATTTGTTATAAGGAATAACATTATACTATAAGAAAGATAATAATAAGCATGGAAACATATCATAAAGGAATAAAATCATAATATCAGCGAATAATATGCAAGTCAAAACATAATAAATCATTAAATAATAATCACATATTAATGATAATATCCAATACAACATAACATAGGCTAACCGCCATCATAATCCTAGTATACACATATTGAATACCATTATAACATAGTGTTTTAAGGCAACACAACCCATGCACCATACATGGTATCTCAAGATACATTAACATTAACCAATGTATTGTAGGCCTATAAAAAACCCACCCATCAAGTCATAATATGTATTTACAAATATTTTACACAAAAGAAAAAAGAGTCTATACACAAATAACAAGCACTATATAACCCATAATAATGAAGTGATATTCCCAATCTCATATTAAGATATAACTAAAGGATATATAATATTCAATCTTAATAAAAATAGAGATAAACAATTTTGAAAGTTTTTTTAAGATAAAAAAATATGATAAAAACATGGAGTTATATTGGATGAAAAAATAATCTGAAAAATGGAATAGAAATAATAAAAATGTACCACTAAGGTTAATCTTTTCAAAATTTTCCAAAGATTTTTAAAGACATATTTTTTAATTCAAACCCCATATTTTTACCAAAAAATGGTTTTTATAACATCATAATTGATTTTTAAAAATATACATGATATGGAAAACCATTTTACGGGGAGATACATGAAATTAAATTAATTATATATAAGTTTCAGTAAAATAAATTCACATAAAATAGATAATTTGGAAAGGAACTTAAAATGGTACTTTTCCCAGCAAAGAAAGGTGATGTTAACTAGGTATTTTTTAAATATCACAAATATATAAAATATGTATGATATACATGGAATTAACATAAAATTATAACTAAAAAAAGAATAAAAATATAATTTTTAACCAAAATGTAATATGGGTGGCTTAGAGGATCCCTTACCTTGTGTTTGAAAGTACAATGCACATGTACTTAACTTCATTTCCCTTAGAGGTTCTCCCTCAGATAACTCCCTAAGACACTTTAGATTGGTCTTTTTGTGACACCAAGGATTTAAAGTAATGGGGAGGGTGTTAAGAAAGAAATATGTGAGAGTATTTTTGAGAAAAGGCTTTGTAATGGGTAGAAAAAAGGGGATTATTTGGTCTTTTTTTATAAGTAAATAAAATAGATCTTTTTTGAAAACTCGTCTCTTCTAAATAAAATCACTCTACTATTTAAAATAAAAGGCTCCAAAAAGGCCAATAATAGTTTGGGGAAAGATGTATGTCTGTTACTCCCTCCACTATCGAATAACACACATAATTTCAAATGTTATAACAACACTAACTATGTTAAACTATCTTTACCATAATTTACCCCTATGGAGATAACTCCACATTATCCCATGGAAACTAGTTTTAATGTAAAAAAATTAAATTCAAATTATTTAATTATTTTTACATTTTCATTTTAAATATATAAATAATTTTATGAAATAAAATTTCTATGAATTAAGGAAATTATCTTTTGTAATAGAACATAATGAAAAAATCGGTTTATTAGAAAACATTCATTTTAAGCATAAAATTTAAGTGTAATATAATATTAAAAAAATTATTTTTTAGATATAAATTGGTTTATTATAAAGAAATTAAAACTATATGTCATTAAAATCAAGGCAAATAATAATTTTACCAAAATAATTTTTAATAAAATGACAACATCAAAAACTATTTTTTATTAGAATGAAAATATTACTTTTATTTTATTGGGTTGAACATTGGTATTATAAATTTTATCTAACAAGAACAAAATTATTAATTAAATAAATATTTGATTAATTAAGTTGTTTAATAGAACGCTAATTATTTTTTATATTGTGATAAAGTAATAAAATTCACAGTTTTAGAAAATACTATATTTTTTTAATATTCTTCTAAAATTGAATTATTTTATAAAATTCCCTAAAATCAATCCTATGCTTATTTTAACAGTATGAGTCCAAAATGAATTTAATTTTAATATATTTTACTTATAAAAGTGTTAAAAATTAATTTTAGATATAAGTGATTATAAAAAAAATAAATGAAATTTTCTAAAAATTAATTTTAATGAATGAAATATATCTATATTATTTATGTACCAAAAGTTAGATTTTTATATCAATAAACATATTATAAACATATAACCTTCCAAATTAAAGATATGTTGATTTTAATTTTTATTATTTATATTACCAAATATGACACATGTATATATATTCATAATGGAAATTTATAGATTAAAAATATCAGTTGTTTCAAACACATTTTGAATTTAATGAAAGAACATAAACAACATAGAGTGTCATACCTTGTATGTCCTAACTCCATTTAATGATAATCAGATCCATATAATAATTCATTGGCACACAGATCCCTATCCATGTAAAATTATCATGATCATAAGAACTACATGTGGCTTGATTCATATTTCTATAAGATACAAAGTGAGGCCCATGTTAGTTGTGTTGGTACCATACATGAATTATATCAACTAGGACATCCACTTCACCATAGTTTTTGCGTGTCTCCGTTCACATCAAGTTTTCTCAATAGTTGTGCATTAAGGTGAAACCCATTTTTCCTCACATGTGTTTGATTTTTATCTCCTTATAAGAGGATTGATAAGAACTATGTGTTGATTTATTAGTATTAACATAGGATACATAGTTACTACATGATAACTTATACTGGGTCCATTCATAAATATGGTCCACCATGTAAGACCTTAAACTGTATAGATAATCCATTTATGTATAGCCTAATTAATTTACATAAGAACCAAATAGTTATAAAACCTCCACCAATACATGTATCCTTACCTGTGATCCTATGGTGAAATTAACCCACCCCCTCCCCCTCCCATCTTACTTATGAGCTTGATCTATATAATATCCTCTATCATATATCCATCTATGAATCGATGAGCCAAAAATCCCCCCTCCTAGTGTTGGAGACATTTTCAATCACAATGTGTCTTTCCCTATGGCCTTTTATAGTAAGACATTATAATAACTATGTGTGGCTTGATTCTTATTATTACAATATATATAGTGATGTTTGTATAATTTATCTTACACTCTATTTGGAATCCTAAACCAAACACCCACTTCATCCTTGTGTTTATCACATCATTCACATTGAGTTTCCCTTCACATGTTTAGTACTAAAATAAAGCCACCACATTTTATACATAATCTATATATATAAATCTTATATGATGTAAGGTAATCATCACATGAACTTCAAAATTATAATATCTATGTACTTATAAGATAATTTTAAACTACATTACATACATTCCTCATTACGTGACCTTAAACTATAGAACATCCAAGTCCTTATTGCATGACATCAAACTACACGTCATTAGGTCCTCATAAAATATCCTTAAAATATAAAACATTTTATTCTTATTTAATGATGTTAAATTTCATGAAATATAGTCTTTACTATATGACCTTAAACTATATAACATTTAAGACCTTATCAGATGACTATTTTCCAATGCTTTCACTAGGGAACATGTTTCACATTGGAATCTATGTACTTGGATTGGTTGTGATCCTTATTAGCTCGTATTCCTATTTTCCAACTCGTAACAACCTTCGCCACTATACATGATGATGTTGGATCCATGATTGGAATGGGATGATGGGATCATGAAACTTCTTTCAATGGATTCCACTTTAGAGTTTTTTTATAGTTTGGGTCTCCCTTAAAAATATAAGAAATGTTTTCGAATCTTGTTCTCAGTTCCATATTCTAGTAGAAACTAGTTAATTACACAACCTTCTTCTGTTATTGGGTGTCTACTGATGATCTAATTTAATGATGATTGTGGGTGTAATAGTTATATATAAAATTCATTATCATTTGGGGTTATTTGGGAATATTCTGCATGTAAAATAAGGAGTCTCTAAAACTAAACTCGAGTCATCATGTGATCTCCATGAGGAATCTTATTATTAGTTTTTAAGGAATCCAAGTATTATAATACTTGGAATCATATTCTCGTCAAAAAAAATTATCAAATTCATCATGTGAGGTATTCGGTTCTCTTCATTCCTGGAAAACCAGGCCCATCACATAAGGCTTATTAGGCTCATCACCTAGCGCATCATATGCACATCACATAGGGTAAGAACATAGGATCAAAGCTTAAAATGGGTAGATATATAAAATTTTCATCACATAGTATTCTTATTCTCATAATATAAGTCATCTCATTCTCTTCATATGAGGTATCATCTCAAGATCATCACATGGGTAGAGTCCAATGATATCATATGATTGTCACATATACTTATTTGTCTCACCACATTAAAAACCCAAGGTTCATCACCTAGGGTTGGGTTTCTAATTCATCAAGAGGGGTCACAAGTTTAAATTTGAGTAAAGGAACTGACATATTTATAGTCATGTGGGGGAACTTCTATATACACTCATCATTTACTAGGCTAAGGACATATTTAAATATGAGTGGGGGAACTCATGTATTAAAGTCCAGTGGGGTACACTCATAGATTTAATGTCTAATGGAGGAATTATTCCCATATATATTCATCATGAATTAGTACAAACATAGGTTAGTGTCATGTAGTGATGCCAAAAAAATCAAGCATACTTTAGATTTAGGGTGGGAGGTTTATTATACTTTTGAAATACAATCACGCTTCAGAGTTGTCAACTCCCTGAGAAGGGGATATGAAATTGGGATTCTTATTTTGGATGTGGTAAAGTCACCTCTAAATAACCACCCATCAATGGGAGACAATATTTTTGGGTTATCAGGATTATACCTTTGAAAGGGGACTGACATATCCTTCTAGGAGATAAGGATTAAATCCCATGTATTTCAGAGGATGGAGAAATCATCTCATGCATGTTACATATGGTATTGTGTGCTTGTTATATGAGGAATCCTATACTCATCACATATGGAATCCCATGATCATCAAATAAAATAAGGTTGTAGTTTAACATATCATACTAAGGATGTTGTTTTGTCATTTGATTTCATGCAATAAAGATGTTTGTGAAATTTATTTTTGAGCCTTGTAGATTAGACATTTTTGAGACTCATGCATGAAGTTTTCCATATATTACTAAGAAGTAGAGAAGTTATTTGTGTAACTTACATGATTGTGTTACTTAGGTGAATATAAGAAAATATGTTATGTGTATGGGTTACCTGAGTGTGCCACCAAGGTTCTATTGAAGAGAAGTTTTGGTTTGAACAAGTATTATTTAAATGTTTTTCTTTGTGTTTCAAAGGAGAAGTGAATGTATGAATAGGGATTACATAAATATGTTTCTTGTATAATGGTAAAATTATCATGCTCACCACATGATCCATATATGAAAGGAATCCCATGGTCATAATATAAGGAATAATGGGTTTGTCACTCAATGAATTTTATAATCAAAATATAGGGTAAGTCAAAGTTTCAAATTGTGCATCTGAGACATTTTTCTATATACTTTAATATTTTGAAGTTAAGATATTTTGTTTGAGACTTATTCATTGAGATACCCATTTCTTATTCCTTATGTTAGACTATGAGGTAATCTCAGACCACTTAGGGTATACAGAATATGACGGGATTTTACACCCTAGTAGGGGAACTATAGGGGATACTTGGGAGTATTAGGGGTACATGTGGGGATTTCATGCTCAAGTGATCATTCTTTCTTCTTCATGTTAGTACATGAGGGAATCTTAAACCACTGATGTGTCAGGGAATATGATCTGGTATTACACTTGGGGAGTATGCCCATGGGGAGGAAACATGGATTTCATCACCATCCAAAGTAGAAAAATCTGTTTCACAATAGGGATTTATCCCATGAAAGGTGTTTTCTTCATATCCTTATAGACATGATAAAAATGAATGTAGTTCGGTTACAATTAATGGTGTATGTAATATCATTTAAGGTAATGTTATAAGGACTAGTGTGGTGCCTTTTAAGGTCATGAAGTTGTATCTAGATGAAGTTCCTTTTAATTTTCTACGACCAAGACCATATACTATTTTGTTTATAGTCATAAAGTAGGGCCTAAGGGTAATCTCATTCTCATCACATTATGAATTTTACACTCAACATGTAATCCATCTCATTCATATTACATGAGGCATAATATGCTTATAATATAGGGTATAATACTATTTTACATCATTTTAGGGAGGGATAATTGGTGGAATATTCCTAGAAATTACTGGTGTTAAACTTGAATTGATGGGCCCTTTCAATTTTAATCTATAATATGAGTCAGAGGATTAGATTTAAAAAATATCTTGAGGAGTATATTGACTCAATATATTTTAGGAAAACAATAGGAGTATTATAACACATGATGTAATGAATGGAAAAAGAAGAATATCTCAACTCAATGTTTCTTATAGATCCCATAAGAGTATCTCGAATCATGGTTTTAGATGATGTTAATGTTTGAGTTGTGTATGTCAAAAAATAAAATTTCTCTAAATTGGATCACAAATATCATGGTGAGACTCTCAATGTTTCGTGGGATTCACCCAATATTACATCCTGGTATTGAACCTAAATGAAGGTATGTGGGTTTATCCATCACGGTATGGACCATTAGGCTCCGAGGTAGGATAATTGGGTGAGGGGTTTCTCATAAAGAAGGTTTTCCATGATGTTTAACTTTCTCAAAATTGTTTTAAAATAAATAAGGGATCCGAATGGATATTGATAAAATTATTCCATGAAACTTTGGAGTTTCTTGAAATTTTGAGTTTCATGAGTCATGGACAACTTACACAAACAGTATTCTTTAAGGAAAAAAGTTCCATAAAACGTCCTCAAATTATCACCCATACAAAGAAGGGACTATCACGAACCAGGTCGGGTCACCATCTGACCAGGCGCCTGACCCGATTTATGACATGGCCTGATGGGCATTCTTGATCCCCATAGGCTAGAACAAGTTCCATAGTATAAAAAACAGTACATGGTAATTATTTACCCAAAAAAAATTACAAAACCACAAACAAGATAAATAAATTGAAACTAGAAATAGACATCCAAACATGCCTTCTATCCATAATTAGGGTTAAAGTCTACAATTCAACAAAATAACCAAAAAGGGACTACAATAAGATATAAAACTAAAACTCTGATACCAACCTCCATGAAACATGAGAAGCCACATCCCCAAGCTACCAACACCAACCTGCACACAAAGACCATCAACAACTCGAACCGCCATCACTAAGCATGATTACCCAACCTAGAATACACAAAAGTCAAGATCTATATACACTCATTGGTGTATGTAAGGTGTTAACCAAATTACCAGTAGGATACCACCCAATAAAAAGGTTTCATGCCACACCATAAAAAGATAATTTATCATGCATATTAAAAAAATACTTTTAAATTGCTTTTAAGGAACACATCTAAATATTGAAAGTAAAAAAACACTGGAAGGAAAACCATCTCACAAATACTACATTAAAATGAAATAGAAAATTCCTAAAGAACATGAACATACTCCTGTAGTCCTACGTATGTTGACAAAGGGCACCACGTCATGAATAGTAGAAAATTGTAGGTAAATCCCCTAAGGTAGCTAGTATGTGTGGGGCGCTAGAGACATCGTACCTTGGTGTAAACGTGGAATAAGAACCACAATAATCAACATTCTTGTGAACGAGACACTATTAGTAAAACACATCCATAACCTATTGGTCTCCAATCATCACACAATTTTAGTTAGTGTTGTAACGTTGGTCCTGTCGGATGAAACTAGGACAAACCACTTACATGTCATCTAGAGTACTAGTCCTAATCTGACCACCTAAGTACTCATGGTTCCCTTTTTTTTCTCAAACAAATTTTACATTCACATCGTGTATCACATTCACATATCAAAAACCAAACAAGACATTAAAACATAAGCCATCACTGTCACAACCAAACTCCTCTTTAAATATCAAATTCACACCATAACCATTTCTAATATAATTTGTATCACTTTAACAATTTAATATATATCAATTAAAAACTTAATAAAACAATTCCATTAGATTCCACAAATCATTACACCAAAAATACACTAAAAATTCACTTTTTAAACCAAGCGCACACTGAAACCTTTTCAAATTATAGTTTTCATAACACTCACAAATTAATAAATCTTCTAAATAATTAATAATACATTTATAAAATTCTTAACATTGTTTTACCCAAAAAACATACTAAATTTTCCTCACTTTAATATCAATCGTGCCTCAAAACTTTTTTTCAAAAATGGTTTTCACCTCTTACACAAATAAATACACCATTATATCAACTTATAAAAACAACTTCGACTGCACCCCCAAATGATTTTAAACCAAAAGAGAACCACAAAACCAACATGTCAAAAAATCTGTTTTCGAATGAAAAATCTCATTAAAATACACACACTTTATCTTTAATTTCAAATACCAACCACTTTTGAAGAAACCACCATTATTTACAAGAGAACATTTTTTACCCATTTCACACACGTCATAGAAAACCAAGACAATGGCCAAACCCCTTTAGTAGATAACCCTACTTGAAAACCATTTTCTAAAACAAACTCTATCCTTTTTTTCACAACAAAAAAACCAATACAACACACCCCAAAATGATTCTCTACTCATTAAATATCTACTTTTAAACATACACAACTCAAATACCCTTGGAAACAAAGTTCATACAAACCAGAAAAACCCAAAAAACCACATTGAAAACATTTCACCAAAACAACACTAAAAATTAACATATCCATAACCAAAAATTCATTTCTAACCAGAAAGCACACCAATAATTCTAAAAATTCCACTCACACCACAAAATGAAACTAATGAACACATTTATAAATTCAAATAAGCATAGTAAATTTATCAAATGATGATAAAGGATAAAACCACCTACCTTGCATGAAGATATTGTTTGAATGTGGGGTAAAACCCCATTTCCACCGCAACCGCATCACGATAAAACCCTAGAAAGGCGAGAAAATCCTAGAGGATGTTACTAGCAACTTAAAAAAACCCATCATGCCTCATAACAGAAATTATTGGCTAAACTTATCTATCATTCTACCCTATACTAACCTATGAAACCTAAAAATAATATTCACAATGAATTGGAGATGATTCTTCTAAAGCACAGCGCAATCCAGGGAATTAACAAAAATTAAACACACTAAGAAAGGCGTTATAACGGTTACCGAAGGGAGGGATTTGACGGACGGAGACCAGACGGCAGAGAAGCAGGGCTGTGTGACCAGGAGAAGGAGGAGGGAGAGCGCAACGCGCACTGAGGCTAGGGAAGGAGGTGTGATTGGTTCGGTGTTGTTCATCGGAGAGGGCGGAAGGTGAGATGACAGAAGACCGAGGGGATTAGGGGGTTCACATGCAATCAGTGAAGGTGTGCCGGCATTGGGGAACCACCGGAGAGGATGCTGGTGGAATTCGCCAGAGAGGAGAGTCTAAGGGGGAGGAATCAATTAGGCACCATTAAGGTTGGGTGGGAGATCCATGCGTGATGAACTAAGTGGGATGGAGAGAAGGTGAGGGAGAAATAATAAATAAAATAAAAATAAAGAAAGAATAAATAATAAGAATAAGAAAAAAATAAATGGGAAAAATAATGGGAACCTAAGAATGAAATTAAAATAATCTACAATTATCCTAAACAAATAATAGCAATATTGATAATACAAGTAAATAATGTTAATATTTTAATGCTAACAGCTAAATTATAATATTAATTATAATAATGATAGTAATAATACTTATAATAATCATCATCATCATAATAATAATCATCATCATCATCATCGTCATCATAATGATAATAATAATAATCTCAATATTATTATTATTATTATTTTATTATTATTATTACTAATGGGTTGATTCAAAAATTATTTTTACCCAATTCTTTTTTATTTGATTAATTATCCACCCACGCACAGGGTAGGTCACATGTTGAACTTGTGAGGCATCCTTTTCCACGTCCTTCTCGCGTGTCAAAAATTTTCAATCCAAAATGCTTGTTTAGCAGCGCAAAAGCATAAAACTTGATTCAGGCTCAGCCTACATTTCAAAAAAAACATTTTTTAGAAGTATATAAAATTATATGATAAAATTAAAAATTAGAACCATGCTGCAGCATGAATTTTGGGTGTGAAAATTCTCCCCACCATAGTGCTTTCTGTCCCCAAGAAATCCATGACTAAATATGAACCCCAAAGAAGAAACAGATACCCCCTTAATGTTCAAAAAGGATCCCTATGAAAAATAAGTGAAAATAGTCTAACACATCTTTCTCATAGAATGTGACTTAAATGAAAACCTCAAGAAACCTGTAAAAAGACTTTATGATATGTGTCGCTCACCTCAAAGAGCTAGAACACCTCTATTTGACTGATTAAGGAAATTAACTCTCGCACCCATCGAAAGCAATTCACAAACCAAACACCTCAAGAACCATTAATATAAAATAACATTTTTTGACTAGAATTAACAAAAAAATATCAAACCACATCCAAAGAACACTCTTATCAATTACCACCAATCCATATTTAGGAACATAACTAAAAGACCAAAATGGAGAAGCCCGAAGGGGCTCCCCACCATTAAGAACCTACCATCACCCAATGGGAGACTGGAAAACCAACATGGGGAGGTATAGGTGGACTCCCCACCATTACCAAAAAGGCCAACACTAATTCATTCGAGAGGCATTCGTGCGAGACCCACCATGGGTCTCCCCAACATTAGAAATGAAAAAAGATATAGAACTTTAAAAATTTCTTGATGGTGACCAAACACCCCACCACAAGGTGGTGGGGAGGGAGGGCCTAACTATCGGGGTGCCAAAACCACGACCAAATATAGCCAACATCTCCACATCCCTGGATGATCACCATTCAACTTTGAGATTGATTTACCGAACAGACCCATAAGGACCACTAAAATCAATCACATTTGGCGGGTTGTAACCCCCAATACTTTAGGGTAATGAGATGAATACACCTCCTCATAGCCATGAGAAACCCCACGCACCCAAATGGGTTGTTTGGAATTGAACAACTACAGAAAAAAAATTAAACCAGCTTCACCTTCAATTCTGACAACAGAAATAAATTCGGGGTCCCATACACTCTCAAGGTTCCTGACCACATGACAGCTCCACTTCGAGGCCTATGGATGGAGCCCTGATGTTTGAGGCATCTCCTACACCGCAGTCAGGTATTGAAAACTCCCTAATGGAGCATCTCCTTTTGGTGCCTCACACAACTACACTGCAACCAAGACAACACCAGAAAACAGAACACACCATGACATCAAACTACTTCCCCACGATACATCCACCAAAACATGGGTTTAGATGATGAAGATGCATCACCTATTCACAATAACCATGAAACATAACAAGGAAAGATGCATGAAAAACACTCCCCTTTGAACATAAAATTTATAACTCCCAAAGAGGAGGACACACTCCTATGAAAATAGGGATTCACAGAGTTTTTTATGAAATCCACCTTTGCACATAGAAGAGAACTCACACCGCAAGACATCACTAAACACGACCCATGCATCCAATCAAATAACTAAAATCCTTTCAGGACATCGACTAACACTGATAACTATAAACCACCTTCACCCTTCCCTATTGGAATTCCTCGCACCGTTTCCAGGGGTACCTACAGAAACAACAGTGTCAAACTTCATACCCGACGACTCGGACAACTGTAAGAGACCAAAAATCCCTTCCACTCCCCTCATGTCTTTCTTCCTGCATTGAGAGGATCCGCTTAACTAAAAAGAAGAAAGGGATAGATCTAGCACTATCACCAAAAAAAGATATTCCTTGCTTTAATCAACTGGAGGCCGACCAACGATGAATTTACTATGGCCATACTTCAATCGCATATGAATGCTTTATGGGAGGGCATGCACTATCCAAGATAGAAGACCATGGACATAATCCAATTGGTCTAATGACCATGACATACCGTAATCAGGAACTAAATGTGCAATTTGAACCACTGCAAGGGCTTTATGAAGCACTTTTCAAAAGAAACGACTAACCACACGATTTCACACCAACATAAAAATAATAATTAAAACTCAAGACAGAAATAATTAAAGAAGGATTCTTGTCTTGAAACGCCTCACATCCAAAATTTCAAAAACATAAGGAAACACCACACAATCATCGGTTACTAAAACACTGAATTCTCATTTAATAAAACATTATGAAAATAAGAAAAGCTATCGTGTTTCACAAACACCAATTGTGACCCATGGGCCTCACACATGCATGTTATTGTGCCACACCGGCACCCACCTCATGTCCATCTAAGAATTCATCTGCGTGTTCCATTGATAATTTTTTTTTCTATATACACTCACTCATGTGGTTGTCAAGGAGAACACCAATGATAAAAACTGGACCTTTTCATTTTTCAAAAACCGAAACATTCAACCCGCACTTTTCAAACCTTACACATCATTTTATTTTTAATTCACTTCATCTCAAAACATATTCCAAGACAAAATAATTTTTACTTAAAAAAATATTTACATGAATTCAAAATAAAGAGACAAGGAACAATGCAGGAGGAGACTAGTGTCAGCTGGTGATTGGAACATATGGTTGGTGGCCATATGCCAATAATGCCACCGCCATAGAGAGTATTCTAGGACTACGTCCTAGGCACCACATGGCTTGCCAGACCCTTTGATCTCACTAGGTCCACTGACCCTACTTCCTTTTCATTTCCCTTAAACTAGATTAATCAGAAGGACCAATGACTCAGAAAAACTTCAACTTATCCTAGTACATCGAGTTCCTCCGCAATGTGTACTGGATAGACACCTTACTCGTAGCTAGAACGTTGAGTTATTATGCTTATAACTTTTCTCTATCTTGACTCTATCCCAAAATAAAATGACCCAAGAGAACACACTCATTTGATACCATTTTATAATGAACCAGGCTGGTTCAACGTCCGACCTCGTGCCTGACCCGGTCAGTGACATGGCTCGAAGGGTGTTCCTGATCCCCATGGGCTGGCACAAGTGCCTGAGTATCAAAAACAATACATGGGAATGATTTTCCCAAAATAATAAATACAAAACCATTAACATGATAAATAAACAGAAAATAGAAACAGACATACAAACATTCCTTTTATCCATAATCAGAGTTAAAGTCAACAATTCAACTAAAAAACCAAAAGGGTATTACAATAAGATAGAAACTTAAAACTCCAATACCAACCTCCAAGAAACATGAGAAGTCACATCCCCAAGATTTCAACACCAATATGCACTCAAAGACCATCAACAACATGAATGCCCATCGCTAAGCATGATTCCCCAACCTGGAATACACAAAGGAAAAGATCTACACACACAAAATGGTGTATGAGGGGTGTGATCCAAATGCCCAGTAGGATACCACCCAATAAAAAGGATCCATGAAAAAACATCAAAAGATAATTTATCATGCTTATTTAAAACAATACTTTTACAATTCCTTTAAGGAAAACATTTAAATGTTGAAAGTAAAAAATAAAAAAACACTATAAGGAAAAACATTTCACAAATACTACTTTAAACCAGAAGAGAAAATTCATAAAGAACATGCAGACACTCAAGTGGCCCTCTGTATACCGACGGAAGGCACCATGTCATGAATAGTAGGGCACTGCGAGGGAAAATCCCCTAAGGTAACTAGTATGCATGGGGTAATAGATACATTTTACCTCGGTGTAAACGTGTTATAGGAAACACAACAATGAACACTCTTGTTCATGAGCCATTAGTAGGAAAACACATCCATAACCTAGTGGTCTCCAATCATCACAAAAGTTTAGTTAGTGTTGTAACGTCAATCCTTCTAGATGAAACTGGGATGAACCACTTACATTTCATCTAGCGTACTAGTCCTAATCCACCCACCTAAGTACCCAGGGTTCCCTTTTTTTGCTCAAACAAATTTCATATTGACATAGTGTATCACATTCACATATCACAAACCAAACAAGACATTACATCATAATCCACCACTTGTATAACCAAACTCCTCTTTAAATATCTAATGCACACCAAGACCATTTAAAATATAATTTGCATCACTTTTAAAATTTAATATACATCATTTTAAAACATAATAAAACAATTACTTGAGGTGCCACAAGGATTTACAAAAAACACACTAAAAATACACTTTTTAAACCAAGAGAACACCAAAACCTTTTCAAAGTATAATTCGCATAACACTCACAAATTTATAAATCATATAAATAATTAATAATACATTTTTAATATGTATAATAATATTTTTCCATAAAAACATACTCAGTTTCCTTCTCCTTAAAATCAATCATGCCTCAAAACATTTTTTTTAACATGGTCTGAAACTTTTACATAAATAAATACACCATTACAAACACTTATAAAAATAACTTCATCAACACCCCCAAATGCTTTAAAACCAAAAGATCACCACAAAACCAACATGTCAAAAAATCCATTTTAGAATGAAAATCCCATTAAAATACACACACTTTATCTTTCATATCAAAGACCAACCACTTTTGAAGAAATCACCATTATTTAAAAGACACCATTTTTTCCATTTCTCACACACCATAAAAAACCAAGACAATGACCAAGCCCCTTTATAAGATCACCATACATGAAAACCATTTTCCAAAACAATATCTGGCCCTTTTTTCACAAAAACAATACCAGTCCAACACGCCCCAAAATGATTCGTTACTTGATAAAAATCCAAATTTAATCATACACAACTCAAATACCCTTGTAAAAAAAGTTCTCATCAACCAAACAACCTCTAAACCCCACTTAGAAAGAATTGCACCAAAAAAATGTAGAAAATTAACATATCCTTAACCAAAAATATCATTTCTAACCACGAAGTACACCAATCATTCTAAAAATTCCACTCACACCACCAAATGAAGCTAATCAACACATTTATAAATTAAAATAAGAAAAGTAAATTTATAAAATGATGATAAAGCAGATAACCACCTACCTCACACGAAGATATTGCTAGAAAGTGGTGAAAACCCTCATCCACACCGCAACAACATCCCAAGAAAACCCTAACAAGGCTAGAAAATCCAATAGTACATCACTCGCAACTTAAATAACAAAACCCATCATGCCTCACAATAGAAATTAATGGCTAAACATATTTGTCCTTATACCCAATACTAACTTGTGAAACTTAAAAAAATGATGCAAAATGAATTGTAGATGATTATACTAAAGAACAACACAATCTATAGAATTATGAAAAATAAACACACTATGAAAGGAGCTATAACAATTACCATAGGGAGGGGTTTGATGAACGGAGACCAGCCAACCGGGAAGCAGGGTTGTTCGACCAAAAGAGGGATGAGGGAGAGTGTTGTGTGCACTGTTTCTAGGGAAGGGGGTGTGATGGGCTTGGCGTTGTGCATCGTAGAGGGAAAAGGGTGTGACGACAGAAGGCCGAGGGGATTAGGGGTTCATATGCAATCAGCAGGGGTGGCCCAACCTTGGGGAACTACCAGAGAGGATTTCGGTGGATGTCGCCAGAGAATAGAGTCCAAGGGGGGGAAGGAGGTAGGCATGATTAGGGTTGGGGGGAGATACATGTGTTATGATCCAGGCGGGAGGTAGAGAAGGTGAGTGGGAGGGAATAAATAAAAGAAAAAGAAATAAATAAATACAAAATAAAAAAATAAATGGGAAAAAATAATGTGAACCTAATAACTTAATTAAAATAATCTATAATAATCCTACAAAAATAATAGAAATATTGATAATACAATTTAATAATGTCAAAATTTTAATGGTAACAACTAACAAAAAATATTAATTATAATAATGATCATAATAATACTTATAATTATAATAATGATGATGTTAATAATATTAATAATAATAATAATCTTCGTCATCATCATAATCATAATGATAAAAATATCAATATCAATATTATCATCATCATTATTATTATTATTAATGGGTTGATTCATAGATTATTTTTAACCAATTCTTTTTCATTTGATAAATTAATCACCTGTGCACCTGCCATGTCGCACGTTGAACTGGAGAAGCCGATTCGTCCATTCCATTCTCGCGTGTTGGGCATTTTTAATCAAAAACACTCATTTAGCAGTGCAAAAGCATAAAACTCTAGTCGGTCTCAGCCCATATTTCAAAAAAAATAGAAACATATAAAATTATAAGATAAAAATAAAAATTATAAACATGTATCAATGTGAAGTCTAGGTGTGATAGGGACCATGTGAAAGTATTATTGAAATTTTAGCCTATAGGGGGGTGAGTTGTGTGAATTTTTGAAACTCATAATTTTCTAGAAAATTGACAGCATTATATTAAAGCCAAATAGTTATGTGAAACAAATTGGTGAGTTTATGGGGGTATTTATATGATCCAACACCGTTAGAAGATAAATTATATAAATTATTATCATATTTTTGAAAGTTAGAGTTTCACAATTCTCAGAATTCCATTCCTGAAACTTTTTTGTATTATAAAGTTCATGAAATTGTTCCATAATTTCCTTTGTTGGACATTTTTTGATGTATTATTTTAAACGGCCATAATATTTTATATGTATGTCTGTTTTGACTCAACGACTAGTAAAATAAAATCTTTATTAAGTAACTACATCATATGATAGCTCTTTAAAACTTTGGTCTATTTTTTAAACATTTTCTTATATTAATAGATCCCCCACTAAAAATGGTTTTTATAAGGATAAGGAGGGTGACGCATACCAAATTATGAGGTAAGAACTAGAAAACACAATGTCTTAAGGTCCAGTATATATTGATCACATTAATGATACAATCAACTAAAATCTATACAATCACATGATTCATGCTCAGTGTTATAAACAAGAGTCAATAAGAGATCATTCACTTTCATGAGAGTGTTGTACATGGGTGGATGGTCTGGTATTGGAATTATATATCGACTACCATTTCAAAACTATGAGGATGGGACACTATGTTGGTGTGTCTCCAAGATTTTTTAACCTATCAACATACAAATTGAAAAATTGAAAAATACCAAGGCTGTTGGAATTTCACTTGAGAAAAAGGAATGTGTCGAGAGGAAAATTGTAACATAAAGATTGTGTATTGATGGATGGTGGTGTATTATAGGTTTATTAAGACCATTTAATGTGTTTGAAACATGATTTCCTTGATCATTGCGTTGATGATTTTTCCACTGGGACCTTTTCCATTTATGGGAGGTGGGTGAATTTGGTTATATTTCATAATCATAGGGTAGTCCAATTAGAGAAGTAAATGGTTTATCTAGGGTGTGTTACATATATTAAATATTAGTCAATTTAGTTTATGTGTATTCACCATTTGGGAGTCCATTTTTATTGGAGATTTGAATGCTAATCCAAATCAGAGGGACCCAAATCGTGCTCATAAAGATGAAGGATACTCTTCAATAGTTAAATCACTCTTATTTCACATCATCATGCATGAGACATATCGATAGGAAATACTAAATAGATAGAGATAATTTAATATAATGAGGAAAAAATAGGTTCTATCTGGAAAAAATTCATGGGAATTAAAGATCATCTATTCTCCAGAGAGGTGATTGATGACCCCTGATGCTGCTTAGCATAATTTCACATATTTTTTCCATGAAGTGGTTAATATTATAATGTCTCATAACATATAACATGGTTTATTCCTTTTAAATACAAGTATCCATGACTATAGGTTTGTGAATTTTAATTTCATGCATCTGGGACCATGGTGGAACTATAGTTTATGGCTATGTAGCTTGGACTTATGAGGGTACTATAGTTTAAATGCATGTAGTTAGGACCATAGGGTGATGGAATTTAAGGTCATATATATTTTACCATTGGGAATACATTTTAATTCCATGCATCCATGATCATTCATCCTAGATTAAAGTCGTGGGATCAGTACTATGTGGTACTAGATTTTAAGGTCTCAAACCTTTGACTATAAGGAGGTGAGATGATTTTTCTAATTGTGATATTAACAATCTAATGTTATTGAAAGGAGTAATAGTTTCCTATGATAGAATATATCACCTCACTTGTATAAAGGGAATGAATATTAAGGATAGTATACATAAACCATGGATGGTGAGGTATCATTATTGGAAGGATTATGAAAAAATTGACATGAATGGATAGAACTGGGTGGCTCCAATTCTGACACCAATTGACTCACTAATGTGGTAGAAGTTTTTGAATAGGCCGGAGATTGGATTTTTAGGAATCACTATATGTCTCGGGCATAAGAATCATGTCACACATAGTTATAAAATAGTATTGGTAGGTGAAAACACTGATAGGGTCAAGTGGATGAAGGCTAACATGGTACCATTATTTCCCTATCAAGTGAGGACCAATGTACCATTCATTTAAATGACATCTAATAGGGACAAGTTTATAGTTCAATGACATTTTGTATGGTTTTTGAACATTTAGTTTAATTCCATATTATGAGGATGTGAACCATGTAGTTTAATGTCATGTGGCGAAGATGAAATGATACACAATTTAATATCCTAGAGTAAGAATAAGGTGGTAAGGGGAAAAGATTGGTTCTTAGATTTTCCTGAACCAGTGGGTTTAGAAAGCATTTCCATCCATTTTCTAGAGCTCAATGATGAGTCTAATAGGATTTATACCTATTCTGTTATGAATTTGTTTCCCAAGGTGTAGGATTTCTTGGAGAATGGGGGCCTCGATTTTACTAAGGATACCCTCTTTGGGTTTTCAATATGATAGATGGTTGTTCCCCTCTACTTGGATAGTCTCTAATTATTCTAATCAGCCTATATGAGTATAGAGATTAAAATTGTATAGAATTTATGAGGATTATCCTCCTGATTTGATTTCATGGCACTTGAAATATGGGGGTAATACAATTTTACTAGTTGAGGAAAAACGAAACTAATGGGAATAAAATAACCCATGTGGATCCTAGGCCAATATAAATCATCTTACCAACACTGGTTGAATAAATATTATGGTTGTTATTCTTGGGCCATGGACTACACATTATAGGTACAAAATATATACTAGTGAATAAAAAAGATAACACTGAGTGTATGGGTGGGGGGATTCCCACCCAGAAAAAGGAGGTGCATATAGTTTAAGGTCGTGGTGTAAGGATAATGAGTGTCTATATGGGGGGATTTCTCATAGGAGTGAATCTATTTATTGATGCAAGAAAGTGGCCAAAAAATATAACACTAAGGGTGTTAACTTATATTATAATGAAAGGGATGTGATTAAATTAATATGTGAATTTATGAATATGGATCACAAATAGGGAATGAAAAATGGGTGAAGGGTGACTTCTAGACATGTCTTCAAAATGATGGTTATACCACTACACCATCAAGACTAGGGAGAGAAAAAAATTTATCGATTGTTGGCCATGATCGAAACATGGGAACTATTACTTGTCGATAGAATTCCTCTGGGGTGTGTGCCCTAGGTGGGGGTGAGCCAATTTTGGATATGCACTGTCACCATAGGGGATATCATTTAAACGTTGATTTTGAATATAATCTAAATAAAGGGTGTCTTGGAGTGTTAAGGTGAACATTTGGGGATGTTCAGGTGGAGTTCAACACTATAAGTGTCACATAACCATGAATTTGGGCATATTGGTGGGCTGTATTGGTACAGATGAGGGTTAATCCCACCACATAAGATGGGTCCACCTCAACTCCCTATGATAGAAAGGAACCCAATAGAAGGGTACTGATCACTAAGGAATGGTGGTGATTAAGTAATGCCTATCATAATGGTGATAGTGGTGGTCTGGCACAGGACATGATATTTAGGGGGTACTATGCGTAGAAACACTAAAAGGGGTAAAAGGGTTTAAATATATTCTAGAAATTTAACCTAAACTAGTGGGTTTAGTGTGAATTGATGTGTTTTTACTAGGGTTCAATGATAAACCCTACAAGCATTGTGCATTTTTCCCTTTATTCTCTAATTATTTCCTAATCCACAGAAGACTAACTTAATGGGAGAATTACCATATTTTACTCAGAATATCCTTTGTGGGTTTTCAACCTGGTAGGAATTTATTCCTATTTTATAGGGATGTTTAGGGTCATGATAGTCAAAACAATAGAGGTTTGGGTTTAAGTTCACACATCGTTAACAAAATTTGGTTCTATAAGTTCAATTTCATGAGGTTTAGATGATCAAATATAGTTTAAAGTCATATGCCTTGGGTAAGGGAGGGAATTCCTTTTATGTTCATAAGATAAGGAACAAAAATAAAACAAGGGAGATTGTGCGGAATGAAGGTTAACATGAACCAAAAATAAATAGAGGACAGGAGGGGCCATGTGCCACAAAAAAGTCTCTCTACTGAGATACATGAATTTTAATTCCATGACACTAAGACCAGGGGTTGATACTAGTTTAAGGTTATAGATCTTAGACTATGAGGTGTTCGAGGGATGCTTTCATCTTATTAAATATATTGTGAACATGAATTGAATGGATATAAAGTGATTATTTTATAGAAAAACGTCTTCAGAATAGAATTCAAGCTATTTATGGTCATGATACTTGGGATTTGGGATATCCTACTTAGGTGTGTTTTTTGTGTCAATTATATTGGGGAAATCCACTAATATTCCCAAGTCTAAATGATTCATGATTGATATTTGAAATAAGGAGTAGTGGGATACAAATATGTTCACATGAGAGAACATAATAGGGAAAATAGAAGCTGTATTAGGAAGGTTCAAATGATAAGGAATTTCTTATTCAACATGCATGAATGTACAAAGGGGGAACTAGGAGTGTTAAACCTCCACCATAAAAGATGTGGGTGGAGAGGAAGTAACTCATGACTCCTAGGATCAGAATCATAAAGGGAGATATAAATGGGTTGAGGATAAATGTTGACCATGTTTTTGAAATACAAGTTTCATGACCCCACTATCATGGATAAGGTAAGAAAACTTCGTTCGACCACTAACCATGTTCAAGACATGGGAAAAATCATATTGATACTAAGTAATACTTTAGGGTTTGAACCTTAAATAATATTAAATCCTATTTATTCCATGTTTCATCACCATATGGGTTCCCATTCAGTCATGGGAGGGTTGTGAAGATTCAAACTGAGGAAGAATTGAAATGAAAATGTAACATCCCAAGTAATTATAGAATAATAATTTTTCTTATTATTTAATATTTATGAATTATCTTGTAGTTTTACCTTAAAGGGGATTCTATGTCCGGTAGTGTACCCGAAATGAAATAATGAGTTTATCTAAAATCTTAAAATGTACGCAAGACAGAGATATACTGAAAAATAATATATTGTTAATATTATTATTTTAAGTTGTCGTTATATACTAGATGTTTTATTAAGTATAATGAATAGAACACACTATATTATGTTTAAACATGTTTATTAAATGTTTTTAAATTCATCCAATAAATTTTATAGTCTTAAAATAATAATAAATCTATTTTTAAGCATAAAAAGGTCTAATATTTTTAAAAGGTTGTTTTACCACATTTTGATGAAGAACCCATTTTAAATATAATTTTTTGACTTTTATAAATTATAATTTAAAAAATAAACATTTTATTTGGAAGAATAATATCAAAATTTTCATTGGTTTCAATTTTTATATTTTTCTGATAAGTTTCATATTTTGATGAATAGTGAAAACAAATAATGCATTTTATTTGAAAAATTATAATTTATAAAATTTATTTATAGTATTAACTTATTTATTTGAATGTTTTTAATGTATAATTATATCATGTTTTTATAACTTAATCCAATTAAGTTCATTGGAATCAATTTCACATTGAAATTGAATATAAGAACTTTTTGAAGTTCTATCAATTGGATTAATTTTTAAATAATTTATAACAATTATGTGTTTTGAATTTTGAAAAATGGATTCCATATTTGGACGTGTTAGTTCAAAATTATTTAAATATTTCCCTTTTATTTTTTTAGATTATGAATAGTCACTTCAGTAATATTTTCATTACAACAGTTAAAGGTAAATCGAGTAATAAAAGGTAAAAAATAATATTATAAATAATATAATTTTTCCATAAAACTTATCTAATTTTAATTTGAGTAATTTTAATTGACTCCAAATCATAATATATTTTAATTAAATCAGTTTTAATCCATATTTATTATAAAATTAATTAATATTAATTTAATATTTTGAAGAATTCTAAGAGTGCCTCCCCTCTCTCCTACAAAAGGGCACCCATTATTTTCTTTTATTTTCACCTCAAACCATTATGGTTCATCCACGATCTGTCCATATCCCTTACAAGAATCCCTGTCCTCTTTCTATAGGCCTCTTTTATGCATAACAACCTTTTTATAGTTTTTAATGTGTTAATCAAAGGAGGGCATCCATAGGAGAGGTATCATTTTTAATTAAGTGTTTCTGTTTTATTTCTTCTTCCAATTCATTCAAATTTTCTTCCACCGTGATGAAATAATAACACCAGTATACTAAATTTAATGATATGTTATTTTGTTAATATAATAACCTAAATGTACTTCCAATTTCATCAAATGGTAAATGAATTATTCATTCATGCATATGGCGGACTACCACCTCGTGAACCAATATAATTTATTTTCTATAAACATCTCAAAATACCAGTTATAATGATGGAATTAATGTTTATATATTATATTCATGAAAAAATTGTCATTATTAAATAATAATATTTCATTTATGTTTTTACCTTTCCATGCGAATAAAAATGATAACATCATTCATGCATACGTTTGAACTATCACCTACACAAAGTGATATGATTAATTTTTCTTCACCACATCACATGAATGATATATATAATTATATTTAAATGATTAAGATTATATTTATGATATTATGATCATTTCATAAATATAAAATTAAAATTACCTTCTTTATATAATTATCATTGAAAAATGGAAATAATACTCATGCTTACGTATGGTCTACCGTCTCCTTGATTATAAAGTTGTTCATTTTTAAAAACCATACCTAAATAGTTTAATTATAATGTATAATTTATGTATAAAAGTGATTATTATTTCCTGAATATTATTATTGAGATTATGGACTTACGACCACTTTGACTATTGAATCATACCAAGTTCATTTTGGATTCAAGTAACGAATAACATCAAGATGTCTGACATGAAATTAAATAATTAAGTAGTTGTTATAATATAATAATAAGTAATAATAAACTCTAAAACTTTTCTTAAGATATTAAATAATTAACCTTAGTTTATGTTTTAGAAAGATATATATTGCACATGATGAGTCAGACCCAGGGTAAGGGACTTTCTTTTAAAACCCCTCATTTAAAGTTCCTTTTTACAAAAGTCAAAGGGAATGTTTTTAACTTATATAGAATGAGTGGTTCATCCTAATTTCATTAAACTTTATTACATTAATTTTTTCTTTATAATTTTTCATTTTTAATTTCAAAGATAATGGTTTAATTTTTATGTGTGTGGTTTTTTTATGTTAAAAGTTATTTTTATATGAAAAGTTTATTTTTATATGAAAAGTGTATTTTTATATCTGAATGTGTTTTGTGTATGGGTTTAAAAGAGTTTTAAATGGATATATCCATGATGTGTTCCTTTTAAATTTTTTATTATGGTTTGATCCCGTTATATCTCAATATATGATTGGTTGAGCCCCATTGTAACTCAAGATATGATCGATTGAGCCCTATTATATCTCAATATATGATGGGTGAGACCCATTATAGCTCTCCAATGCATTGGGTACTCTAGATAAGGAATTTGATCTTAAGTTTATTCCATTTTTAAGGGTGAATGTAAAAGTGATATGGTAATAATGTCCCAAGGCACCTTAATGATTTAACTAAGCATGCTAATGAGTTTTTATGAAAATGGTTTTAATAGTATTCATGTTCTCAATAGACTATTGATTTCTTTATTTATGTACCTTATTGATATTTTTTTTCTCTTCCCAAAATTAAAATTTCTTCATAGGTTATATGGATGGGTAATAGAAATAAGTAACTAAAGTTGGATGTTATGAATAATTGTAATGAAAAAGAATCCGTGTTCTATTTTAAATGTTATATATTCTGGAAAAATGGATACTGTTTTAGTAGTACCAACTTGTATGATTATGGGATGTTAAGTGTCAATGATGACCTAATTCGCTAAAAATGTAAACATGAAAATATCCTAAATGTGAAAGAAGTAATATTCTTGACTAAAACTCGAGATTATGTAATTTTTAAGGTCCAGGCCATATATTTGGTATCAAAGGCCATTTTAGATAACTTTATAGGTTGGGGTAATACTATTTTAATTCCATGAAAGACTTTATCTTATAAAAATTTTAAAACATTATATAATTTGAAGATTACTATATTTATTTTTCTAATATAAGTATGTTTAGAATTTTTTTTTCAAATGAAATAGGGAAACTATTTTTGGAAGGAATCAAGAGAAAAACATCCTTCCAAATCATCATCTTGAAGTGGAAAAAATTGGGACTGAGGAGTTTTTTATTGTGATCCATTAGTTGACTCAAGTGATAAATAGTGGTGATGGTATCCATGCAAGGGATCATCCAGATCAACCATGGTGAATAGGTACGTATTGGATCATTTAAAGAGGAAAAATCCTTCATATTTCAATGGAACCTCATATCCCATGGTATCTGAAGGATGGATAAACACTCTGGAAAAGATATTTGCAGTCATGGGATGTTCAAAATTCCTAATTATAACCCCTGACATTTATCATTTTAAATATGAAGCTTATAAATGGTGGTCTCTAGTTAAGAATACCATAGAAAAATTTGATCTTGAAACTCTATAATGGGATGATTTTAATAGTTTTTTAGGGAAAAGTATTTTCCTAAAAACTTTTCGACTCATAATGAGAGACAATTTTAGAAACTGAGGCAAAAAGATGATCATCCTGTGGCTATGTATGATTCCAATTTTATGAGACTAGCCAGGTATGTACCAAATTTTGTTGGGAATTTGATAGTAAAATTAATATATTTTACTCTAGTTTGAAATCATTTTTATGAAGATATTTAGCTTAATAAGAGTTTAATAGCAATGAGAAACATGTTCCTTATGATGAAAAGTTTGATATGGAGTTTTCTAACATGTATGTTCCTTGTGATGATAAGAATTGGAGGTTTTTATGTTAGAAAGAATTGGGGAATAATTCATTCAAGAAATATATAGGTAAGAAAACCAAATTCTTTAATTGTGAAAAGTGTTTTAAAAAAGAATCTTGTAAAATTTCTTGTAAGTTCCTTGAATTGAAACGGATATGGAATTTTTGGATAAATTTCTCCAGAACATAAAGAAAATTGTAAAAAAAACAAGAATTCGATGGTGAGATGCTTTAACTGTAAGGAGTTGGGTCATTTTGCTCATGTGTGTCCAAAGTTAGTTATTTGGGGGGAATCAATAAGATTAGAAACAAAATGGTGTGGAAAAATACTTTGCAACAAATTCAGCATATGTTGTATCATAAAACAAAGTGGTATTAGGTACATTGATTTTTTTTACAATTTTTTCCAATATGTTATTTGATTCATGGTATACACATTCTATCATTTCTATGAAATTTTCTGGTAAATTGGAAATTATGGCCCAATAAATGAATCCAGAACTTATGGTGAAATCACAAGGGGAAAATATTATGGAAAAAATAAATTATAAGAATATTCCTATCATTGTCTGTGGAAATAATTTACCAAAAAACCTCATTTTTTCTCTATTAGAGTTTGATGTTATTCTAGGTATGGATTGGTTTTATGTTTACTATGCTAAGATATATTGTTGAGCTAAAGAAGTTTTTTTTAAAATGGTTTTAGTTTGTGTACAAGAATGAAACCATACCATTGATAATATATCAAAAATCTGAGAAACTATTAAAATATAAAAATTAATATTATCTTTCACATATTGTTGAAAAAAATGGAACTATTCATATTAATGATGTTCCAATCATAAATGGGTATCTATATGATTTTCCAAATCATTTTCCTGGTATTATAACTAATCATGAAGTGGAATTTAATGCTGACTTAGATCCCTATGCTAACCCAATTTAAAAACACCCTTATTGAATGGATCAATTAGAAATTATAGATTTGAAAACACAGTTACATGAGTTGTTTAATAAAGGATTCATCTAACCTAGAACATCACTATGGGGTATTAATGTCTTATTTTTTAAAAATAAATATGGTTCAATAAGACTTATCATTGATTATAGATCCTTGAATAACATCACTATTAAGAATATGTATCTTTTTCCTCATATAGATGATTTGTTTTAACATTTATAGGGAGCACAATATTTTTTGAAGGATGATATGAGGTTGGGGAACCATCAGTTGAATGTAAAGTAAGTAGGTATTATAAAGACCATGATATGAAATAGATATGGGAACTAATAATTTATAGTTATAACGTTTTTAATAACTAATGATCCTTCTCTATTCATGGATCTTATGAATAGAATATTTCATGAGTTCTTGGATAAGTTTGTGGTTGGGTTTGTTGATGAACTTTTGGTATATTCTAAAAGTAAAGAGTAACATGAAAGATATCTAAGGCTTGTTTTGAAAACTATAAAAGAAAATAAATTGTTTGGAAAATTCAGCAAGTAGAATTTTGGTTTCAATAAATTTCATTCCAAATTCACATTTTTTATCCCAACTAGGTTTGATACCTTGAGGGGGAGAATCAGGGTATGAAATATTAACAAAACTTCCCCTTTGGATATTGTTTAATTATTAAAAAAATACTTCTCTCCCTTTACTATAGCAATATATGATAATAAATGAAATTATGCACGAGACAAATCAATTTTACTTAGTACACCCTCATTGGGCTACGTCCGAGGAGCACAAAATGGAAATGTGTTTATGTACCAAATCTACAAAGGAACACATCCAAATTCAAGGTTAGGGCTAGATCAATTATATTCCCAAGATTACTACCTTTACAAAGAATAGATCTGACTCATTGTCCTTAATAATTTACAACCAATCAAAATTTGAAAGCTCATTGCTCTCTCAACTGATGTGTGATCACTTCACCTTCATAATAATCCACTTTGATCTCTTGAATTAGTATGTTTTACACCTCATTTAGTATGTCATTAAGATCCACTTCCATTGACATGATGAATACCCCTTTACAACAGAATTACTAGGAAACGTTTATCGTTTTCACAACGTTTGGATGTCTTACGCACAAATTTTGTAACACCCCAAGATTTAAAAGTACATTATTTCTTCAAAGTAATTCAATAAATTTCACTACACGCAACACTGAGTTCAAGCGCACCGTAGCTTACCAAACTAGTCGTTCAAAAGCAGTTATGAATAGTATTAATGGAATTTTAAACTCTATATAATCCTTATAATTTTAGAATCTATATTTTGAGTTTCTTAGACATAATTTAAGAACAAATACTTTCTTTCAGATAAAAGAATTATTTTTCAAAAAATTGCAATTTTACCGCCTTTTAATGGAGAACACTTTTTTAAATCCAATATTTGAAACTTTTATTTATTCAATTTGAAAAAATAAACTTATTCTTTAGAATCGGTACATAAGAATTTAGTTTCAATAAATTTTTGGTGTTTTTTGATAACATTCATATTTGGGTGAATAGTGAAAAATACTATCTTTTAACTGAAAACAAAATTTTTTAATCAAAATAATCTATAGTGTTGAATTATACATTTTAAAGTTTTGTAAGTAAAATTAGATTATATTTTTACCCTTTAATCCAATTTTGGTCATTGAAATTAATTTCACATTGAAATTATACATAAACAAGTGTCAATCTTTTGATAGTTACTGTTTCTTAAAAACACGCCATTTGTTTTGACAACGAGATTTAATTTTAAATTAATAAATGCCACTCCTATGTTTTTAATTTGTTAAAATAGACTTCATTTTTGGATTTGGAATATCTAAATTATCCTAGGGTGAAGTTTTGGTATTTTTCTGAAAATGTTTAATTTTTTTGAATAGTGAAAAAACACTGAGTTATCGTTTAAAAATGAATTTTTATTTAAATAATTATTTATTTTAATTAATTTTATTTTAGGTCAAAATAGATACATAATACCTATATAAGTTCATTTTAATTCATTGGAGTCAATATATAATAATTTTAGATATATAAAAATTTTATCGAACTTTTACCGTCTTTTACTCACCTCCTATGAGCATTTGCAGATTTACATAAAACATAATTTTACCACTTCTGTGAGTTGAATTTATAAAATCTGATAGATGAGGTTAATATCAACGAGTAAAATTTGGTTCAATAAGATAAAAATAATTTTTGGTGAATAGTAACTTTTTACTTTTATTTACCACGGTTAAAAGTAAATAGGGTAATTAAGGGTAAAAATGATATTATTATTACCCTAACACATGTCCTATTTCTATTGGATAAGTTTAATTCCAAAAAAAACAACCTTAGGAATAAAATATGACCCTTTTGGTCCACTTGGATTAGATTAAGGCAGTTATTATTATTTTATTTAAAGAAGAGTTAAAAGAGTTAAAATCAAATTTTAATAACCAAACCATTTTTAATATAGGGTTATACATAAGATAAATTCAAATATATATATTAATTATAAAGATAAAAATATTTCCTACATAATGGTATTTTATTTATAATTTTTATTGATTAAATAATTAAATTTATTAATGACACAATGATGATGCAGTAATTATCTTATTAATGAAAGAATCAAATAAATGGTATTATAAATATTAACCAAAATATAATTTCAATGTTTTTATGACATCCACGAATTTTCTAGAAGAATATGACATGTTATTATTGATTCAATGTATTTTTTTTGAAGTAATCATGTTGTTATTATTATTTTTAAATACGAAATAGTGTCAAAATTGACATAAAATAGATTTTAAAACAAATATAATATTATTAATTGATATAATAGTTCTAAAAATCTACGGTTCAGCCAAAAGACTTATATAATAATATATTTGACATTAATGAACCAATTGGGGTTCTATTGGCAGTATATATTATGTTTATTAACCATATAGTGTAAGAATACAAGAAGACACAGTAAAAGTTAAATTATTTAACTTAGAGTTAAATCTAAATGATAATGTTAAAATGGTAACCTAAACTTGTCTAAAATCTATTGTTTGGGTGGTTTTTGACCTATACCCACCTTATCCTTTAAATAATACCTTTTGGAGCCATTAGAAACCGAATATAAATTTATTATAAAATAATATTTAAAGTTTTTCCTAAGGTGTCACTCACCCCTCTTATAAAAGGGCACTCCACCTTATCACTAATTCACACCTTCAAAACCATTTGTCTAGGAAAAATTCTACCCAAATATCATTCCAAATTCCCTCACATCAACCTAGAGGCCTTATTTTTATCAGAAAGCCAACCTGAAGATTCCTTTTGATCAAATCAAAAGGAAGAACCCGTAGAAGAGTTAATGATTTCACCACCCTCTTCAAGTTCCTTTCTTCTTCCACTTCTTATTTATTTGTTATTTCCATTATAAAATAATAACTCAAGTATCTTCTATATAATTTGATGTTATTATAAATATGGTACAACCATATTCAGTATTTGTATCCATCCTTTTAATGACATGTCACCATACGTGTGTACGTACGGCTTGTCGTCTCCACGTTGTGGTGTAATTGTTATTCAAAACATTATTATTTGGATGGGTATGATAATTATGTGTAATTGATTTAAATAATAAATATATCATGATAATGATTCTGTATATATGATATACCATCCAATTATATATTATTTTAATATCAAAATAATGACATTGTCGCTCGTGCGTACATACGGACTACCATCTCCACGGACGTGATGAGAATCATTCCCCGTCATATCAATTCAAGAATAATTTTCATTTGATGATTAAAAATAATGTTTATGGACTTGATATCATTCTTGATATGAATAATATACATCCTATGGATAACAAACACATCTTATGTAACAAAATATGGAAAATAAAAAGAGTAAGTGAACACCTGAAACGACGATAATACTAAAATATTATTAACAAAGAAATATTAAAAGATCATATATGATATCATATTTATGTATATGATTCTTTTATAATTTAATAACAATGATTTAATGATTATAAAGGTGGTTAACCTACCCTAGACCAATGAAAAGTACAAGGTAAGGGTTAATTTCTCAATCTCATTATTATCCAAGATTGTTTTTGTGTAAGTATTTACTGGGACATTTTTATCATCCATGTCTATTTTTCATAAAAATGATTTCAAAATGAATATTTTAAGTTTTTTTTAAAGGAACTCTTTATCAAAATCATAATTTTAAATGTTTTAAATATTTATTTTTCTAAATCTTTCTAATTAATGTTCATGTTTTCAAAATGATTTTAAGGATTTATTTATATGGACATGAATGTTTTCAAATGATAATTCTTTTCAAAAGTTTCAAAGTGGTAGGAGAAACTTTGATTCAAAATGTCTTTAAATGTCATCCTTTCTAAATTATGTGAATTTTAAATGTTTTCATGAAAAGGTATATTTCAATCAATGAGTTTTACAAATCATTTCCATCTATGTCAAATCCTTTAATGGATTTTAAACTTGTTTTGAAGTTGATTTATTACGATACAAAACTTCCATATTGTATTGAAGGTTTTGTGATATTTTTGACTATGCATGTGCAATTTTTATACCATTCATGGTTTATGGTTAAAGTATTGACATTTCGTATGCTAGTTTTAATATGAATGTTTATGATATGTTTAAACCTTTTCTTGTGAGGAATGTGTTGGACTTAGTAAGTGACGGGTGGGGCCCGCTATAGCTCCTTGATGCATCAGTAGGTATCATTAGACAACTAGACGTGGAATTGGCTGAGCCCCTTTCCCAATTTGAGTTATGGTTTTGGCCGAGGGCTTAATCATTTTTAGACGTCTTGGCCGAGGCCTTGACAAAATGTTTCAGAATGTCCGGCATTATATATTCCCTCATTATGGAAATAATATTGATGGTTTATGTGGTCATTCAACTAGTAGACTACCCATGATTATGTTTTATTATGGATTAATTTACTCATCTTATAATCTATCCATAAAAGTATACATGTTTATTATTGGTAAAGGCATGTGGTTTCCATTATTCTCCATGCTTAATATTTATGTTATCTTCCACTCTATTGCTTACCCTTACTGAGCATATGAGCTCACCCCTTTCCATGTTTTTTTTTCAGGATTCCAAGAAGTGTATTATGATTGATATTCAGGGTTAAGCTAAAGGGAATTATGGATTTATCAAATAACTATTTACGCTATGATTTATGTTTGAAATTGTATTGTAATGTTAATATATGTAATCTATTTTCCAAAACTGCTAAACTAATCGTTCCTTCAGGACTTGATTCCTTATAATCATGCCAATGTATTAAAATAATGCACTGAATCTAGGTTACTGGGGTCAGGGCGTTACAAATATAACACTTTTTGAATAATATTTGAATTTATGTGAAGAACTCCCAACTTTCTTGCATTATTTTTGAACAACCTATTGTGCACAACTTTTATACTTTTGACACAATTTATTTCTATGAAACTCCTTTTTTCGCTTAACTATTACATGATTCAGAGCCCTAGATTTCTATAAGGGTTGAGATATCAAACTAAGGGGGTAGCCACTTATTTATATACCCAGTAGACTCTTCATGCATGATATTTATGTGAACTCCTATAAATCAATAATACTTTCCCAAGAACATAAAATAACAATTTTGTGTCACATTTGTCATGTAAATGGCTTTTATGATCAAGATCCATATCTATTTCCCGAACATGTGAAACTCTTCTTTTTTCATGAGGAATGTTCTTTTGAGAATTTGGATATATTTTTTGTGATTATCTCCATTTCCATATTTGGATGAGATGATACAAAATCATAACTTGTCTGAAACATTATAAATCTCTATCAACCTTGCATGCAATATCTTTTTCCAGAAATAAATTTCTCCATTCCCCAAATTTTGGACCCAAAATTTTTGAAAGCACTGAAAAATGATGCCATCTTGTATATACACTTTTTGTATTTCCTCAAGAGAATCAATTACTTTATCATGGATATTTTTAAATATATCTTTTTAAAAATCAATTTGGAACTCCAAAAATGAACATGGAAAACCCATTTTTTCAAAAATCACAATCAACCAAAAAAACCATCAATGTTGACATAAGGAATTTTTTACCAACACATTGTTCCTAAAGATGGAATAACTATTGATCCAACTAAAATTAAAGTTTTTGAATAATGATCATGACCCAAAAATATAACTAAGATTCGTAGTTTTCTTGGTTTAGTAAGATATTACCAAAGGTTTGTTAAAAACATTGCATGATTACCAAGACAATTGACGTAGTTAACTTGAAAATGTATTGAGTTAATTTTTACGAAAGAATGTGATGATTATTTTTAGGAATTGAATATAAGATTATTTAATTCTCTAGTTTAGGCTCTACCTTCCAAAAATGGTGAATTTTTCATCTACATTTACCTTTAATTAAAAAGACTTGGTTTTATAATAATGAAAAATGATCATGTAATTCATTATTCTTTATGTTAGTTGAAACCTAATGAGTTAAATTACCATAAACATAATTTGGAATTAGCTAAAGTTGGTCGATCATTAAAAATTTAGAGGATTCATTTTTATGGAGTAAAATGTAAAATATATACAAATCATAAAATTTTGTAGTATATATTCACTCAAAAATAATTGAACATGAGATAGAGAAGATGGTTGTAACTAATCAAGGATTATGATTTCACAGTTCATTACCTTCATGGAAAATAAAATAAAGTGGTTAATGCTTTGAGTCGGAAAAGTAATGCTACATTAACTATGATAAGTTTGGAACATGAACATTTGGTTAATTATTAGATGAATTTTGGATTAGAAGTTATTGGTGTAGGAAATTCATTTATTTTGATTCAGGTGATATTGTAATCACCTCCTTCAGATAGTATTAAGAAATCAAAAAAAGAAGACCATGAGTTTCATAAAAAGGCAGAATTGGTTCAAAAGGGTAATATTCCTAAATTTAACATTGATAAATACTATGCTTTGAGATATGTGAAGAGGTTTTATGTGAATTTTAATTTACATTGGAAGAAATATTTTTTATGTGATACTCATATTTCTCAGTTTCAAATCATCCTAGAATCATTAAGATATACAAAGAGCTTTGAGAAAATCACTTGTGGTATAGAATAAAAAATGTTATTTTTGACTTTACTATGAAGTGTTTGACTTGTTAGTAGGTGAAAACAAAATGAAAGTTATTTATGTGGATGTTGCATCCTTTTATAGTGATAGAGTAAAAATCGGAAAATATATCCATGTATTTTTTAGTAAGATTAACAAATACTTATTGAGGTAACAATGTGAGTTGGGTTACTGTTAACTGACTAACTAAATATTTACATTTTCATCCTATTCGAGACACTCTGTCTCTAGATCAACTTTCTCGGTTGTATCTTAAAGAGAGAGTTAGGTGACATGGAGTTTCTCTCTCCATTGTATCTGATAATGATCCCAGGTTCACTTCTAACTTTTGTAAAGTCCTTTAGAAGTTTTTGGGTACTGAATTAAATTATAGTACATATTTTCATCCTCAATCAGATGGAAAATCAGAATGAAAAATTTAAAAATTATAGGATACGATACATGCTTGTTAAATGGATTTACATGAAAGTTGGGACCACCATCATTCTTTGGATGAGTTTTCTTATAATAATAGATTTCTCTCTAGTATAAATATGTAACCATTTGAGTCATTTTATAGAAAGTGGTACCAAACTCCATAATTTTGGGATAAATTATGTGATAGGATGTTGATTAGAGCAGAATTGGTCGAGGAAATGGTATAGAATGTGCAGTTGACTTAGTTACACATGAGGATAGTCCAGAGCAGGCAGAAAAACTATACAGATAACTGGAGGAAGGATCTTTCCTTTGAGGTAGGTGATGATATATTTCTCAATTTTTCTCCATGGAAAAGTGTGATATGTTTTGGTAAGAATGGTTAGATAATTCCACTATTCATTAAACCCTTTAAAATCATAGAGAAAGTTGGAACAATTTCTTAACAAGTGTATTTTCCTCTAATTTTATCCCAGGTACACAATTTTTTTCATGTATCAATGTTAAGAAAGTACATGATTGATCCATCTCATGTTTTTATTCCAGAAGTATTTTAGTTGGAAGAAAATATTTCTTATAAGTAATAGCGAGTTCAAGTTCTTAACCATAGAGAGTAGGTGTTATGGAATAATTTGATTCATCGGGTTAAGGTTTTTTAGGAAAACCATATGGTTGAAGAGGCAACATGGGAATATCAAAATACTAGGAGGGTAAAAATACCCCAATTAATTTGATAAGTGAATAAAATTGTGAGGACACAGTTTCCAAAATGATGGAAAGATATAACATCCAAGGTAATTATAGAATAATAACTTTTCATATTTATTAACATTTATTAATTAGATAGTAATTATACATTAAAGGGGATCCTATGTCCAATAGCATACCTGACACCCAACAATGAGTTTCTCGAAAATCTAACATCGCCTGATAGAGTGAGTTATACCGAAAAATAATATATTGTTAATACTATTATTTTATGTTGTATTATCTCATATAAATTGTATCAGTGATGATGAATAGATCTAACTATATTATGTTTAAAAAAATTATAAATAAATTAACAGTCATTGAATAAATATTTTAGGCTAAAAATAATAATAACTCCAATTTTAAGCATAAAAAGTTCTAATATTTTTAAAAGGTATTTTTACTACCTTTTGATGGAGAACCCATTTTAAATATAATTTTTATTAATTTTATAAATTATATTGGAAAAAACTAACTTTTTATTTGGAAGGAATAATATCAAAATTTTCTTTGTTTCAATTTTTTTGTATTTTTCTGAGAAGTGACATATTTTGATAAATGGTGAAAAAATAATGACATTTAATTAGAAACTAATTTTTCATAATATTTATTTATAGTGTTAAAATATTCATTAAAATGGTTTTAAAGTATTATTATATAATTTTTTTCTAATTTAATCCAATTAAGTTCATTTGAATCAATTTTACATTGAAATTGGATATAAAAACATAGTGAACTTTTGATTATTTTTACCTTAAAAACTTTTTTTCTCATTCTGTCAATGGTATTTATTTTTAATTATTTTTTTCAAATTATGTGATTTGAATTTTGAAAAATAATTTCCATATTATTACTCATAATGTAAAAAATATTAAAATAGGTCCCTTTTTTGGACATTATGAATGATAACTTTTGAAATATGTTTATTACCATGGTTAAGGGTAAATCATGTAATTAACGGTAAAAATAATATTATAACTAAAATAAAATCACCCAAATTCTTATTAAATTTTAATTTCATGAATAAGATTCAATCCAACATCATCATACCTTCTAATTAAATATTTTTTAATCAGTTTGGATTAGAAAATTAAATTCTATTAATTTAATACTTTGAAGAATTTCAAGACCGGCCCTCCCCTCTCCTAAAAAAGGGAACCCATTATAATATTTTATATACAACTAAAACAAATTTTGGTTCATCCATGATCTAACCAAATAACTTCCCATAATTCCTCCCCACATTCTAGAGTCCTTGTTTTATGAATAACAACCTCTTTAGAGGAGTTAATGTGTTAATCAATGGAGGTCGCCCGAAGGAGTGGTATCGTTCATAATTAAGTGTTTCTATTTTATTTATTCTTCCACTTCCTCCAAATATTATTCCCCCATGATGAAATAATAACTATAGTATCCTAAATATAATTAGATTTTATTAATTTAATATCACCACCTAAATCCATCTCCAATTTCATCGAATGGGAAATGAATTATTCGTTTGTGCATACGGTAGACTACCACCTCATGAGCTGATATTATTCATTTTTCATCACCATCTCTCAGCACTGGTTATAATGATGGAATTAAATTTTATATATGATATTAAAGACATATTTATCATATTAAATAATAATATTTCATTTTTGTCTTTAGCTTTCCATATACATAAAAAATGATGATGTCATTCATGTGTCCGTGTGAACAATCACCTCCACGAAGCGATGTGATTCATTTGTCTTCACCACATCATGTGAATGATATATATAAGTTTATTTAAATGATTAATATTATATTAATGATATTATGATAATTATATAAGGATATAATTATTATTACTTTATTTTCACAATGATCATTGAAAAATGGAAATGTTACTCATGCGTTTGTATGGCCTATCGTCTCCATGATTATAACGGTGTTCATTTTTAATAACCAAACATAAATGTTTTCATTTTAAAGTATAATTAGTGTATAAAAGTGATTATTATTTTTTTGAATATCATTATGGATATAATGGAATTGTGACCACTTTGACTATTGACATCATACCAAGTTCATTTTGGAATCAAGTAATTAATATCATCAAAATGTCTAACATGAACATACAAAATTAAATAATTGTTATAGCATGATAATAACTGATAATAAACTATAAAAGGTTCTAAATTAAGTCAGTAGTTAACCAATGTTTATTTTTCAAGAAGATAAATATTTTACATGACGATTCGGACCCAGGGTGATAGGATTCCTTTTAAAACCACTCATTTAATGTTCCTTTTTACAAAAGTAAAAGGATATGTTTTTAACTTATCTGGCATGAGAGTTTTCTCCCAGTTTCATGAAGCTTTGTTAATTTAATTTTTTTATAAATTTTTATATTTATTTTCAAATAAAATGGTTTCATTTCAATGTGTGTGGTTTTTATATGTTAAAATTTATTTTTACATGAAAAGTGTGTTTTTATATCTAAATGTGACTATATTATGAATTTAAAAGAGTTTTCAATGGTTTTATTTAAGATATATTTCTTGGAAATTGTTTAATATGGGTTTATCCCATTGTAGTTCAAGATATGACGGTTTTAGCCCCATTATAGCTTAAGATATGATGGGTTTTTTCCCAATATTTCTCATGATATGATGGGTGAGGTCCATTATATCTCTCCAATGCATTGGGTACTCCAGATATGGTAGTCAACCATAATGTCATTCCACCTATAAGGGTGAATGTGACAGTGATATGGTAAGGATGTCATAAGTCACACTACTACACATATAACCTTTAAAAGTGTGAAAATGGATTTTAACAGTACTAAAAAATCATTTTTTATCAAAACACTAATAAAGGGAGCCCTTTATCAATGATGATAAAGGCTTAGTTGGCTACAATGTTTTGTTAATATAACAGCACACCCAATATAAAACTTTCAATTTCAAACAATTCCCCGACAAAAACCTATATTTTCAAACAATTCAATATACATTTACTATGACTCCATGAATATGAGAAATTTTATCCCATGGAATATAAAAAAACACTTCTATATATATTCAAAATATATATATATAATTACATTTACAATTATCCAAAAAAAATTTAAAAACATTAATGTTTCACCTTTTACTGCTTCTGATCCCCTCTCAAAAATGTCCAATAATTGTATTAGTTATGGAATAAATTACATCAACCTGAGAAAAAAATTCTTCCTATATAAGAAGACAAATATTCTCTTAGTAATACTTTAAATAATGAAATTAAACATTAATATAAAATAATACATTAATAAAATGGAAATATATAATAAAAAATACACATTTAGAGTTATAATGATTACACCATGCATCATATTGAGGTGGGATTAATTCTTACACATCAAAAATGACTCGTGGATCATTGTTCTAAAGTATCAAAACAATCCGAATGTGTTTGGTCTATTTTTAGTATGCCAGTTGTGTTTTCTTAGTAAAATGTTATTTCAAACTAGAAACATGCATTTTGAGACATAACAATCACATCATGCATCATTTGAACATGATACCACTTTATACATCTCACAAAGGACTTGTGAATAAATTTCCTAAATTATCAATATAATTAGAGCGTGTTTTCTTAGTTTTTAGTGAGTGATGAATTTGGAACTAAAATATCAATTTTAATCTAATAACAGACACTTCTATTCATACCAATCACACCGTGCATTGGATTGAGGTGTGGTTGATTCCTACATGAAAAAATTGATGAAAGGTCATTTTCCTAAAGTATCAAAACAATATGAATGCTTTTTCTTGATTTTCAGTATGTCACTTGTTCTTTTTACTTAAAATAATGTCAATTTTAAATAAAAAGACAAACTTGGATTCATACCTATCACATCTTGTGTCTTATTGATATGTGGTTGAATCCTACACATAAACAATGACTCATTGGTAATTTTCTAATGTATAAAAACGATATTAATTCATTTTGTCAATTTTTAGTATATGAATTGTGTTTTTTTACCAAACTATCATTTCAAACTTGAAACACGTATTTTGAGTCATACCGATCACATCGTGTATTGGTGTTATGTGAAACTAATTCATACACATCACCTTGGACCTGTGAATCGATTTACGAAATTACCAACATAGTTGGATCACGTTTTATTGGTTTTTAATGCGTGACAGGTTTTGAACTAAAATGTCAGTTTTAAACAGATAACAGACTCTTTTAGTCATACCTCTTACGCCATGTGTTGGATGGATGTGGGGTTGATTCCTACACATCACAAATGAATCATGAGTCATTTTCCTAAAGTATCAAAACAATTTGAATGTGTTTTTTATAGTATTTCACTTGTTCTTTTTACTAAAATTAATGTCAATGTTAAATAAAAAGACACACTTTGAGTCATACCGGTCACACCATGCATCTTATTGAAGTGATGTGGTATACTACATGTCAAAAAAAGACACATAGATCATTTTCTTAAAGTTTAAAAACAATCCTAATGTATTAGGTAATTTTTTAGTATGCCCGTTGTTTTTTTAATAAAATGACATTTCAAACTAGAAACACTAATTTTGAGTCATACCAATCGCATAGTGAATTGGTTTTATATGAGACTACTACATAAATGTCAAAAAGGATTTATGAAACAATTTCCAAAATTATCAAGACAATCATAGTGTGTTTTCTTAGTTTTTAGTGAGTGAAACCTTTTGAACTAAAATGTAGATTTTAAACTGATAACGGACAATTGTAATCATATTATTCAAATCGTGCATTATATTTAGGTGTGAATGATTTCTAAAAGTCAAAAAGTACTCAAGGATAGTTTTTCTAAAGTATAAAAAAAATTCATTTTCTAAGTTTTTATTATGTCACTTGTTCTTTTTACTAAAATTACTGTCAATTTTAAATAAAAAGACACCCTTTGAGCCATACCAGTCACATCGTGTGTCGTATTATGGTGTGGTAGACTTCTGCGCATAAATAATGAGTCATGGATAATTTTACTAAAGTATCAAAACAATATGAATGTGTTTTTTTATTATTAGTATGTCAGTTTTGTTTTGTTACTAAAATGTAATTTCAAACTAGAAACATTCATTTTGAGTCCTACTGGTCGCATTGTACATTGGTTTGACATTAGAATAATTTATAAGAATCACAAAGGACTTAGAAATCAGTTTCCTAAATTTTAAAGACAACCGTAGCGCTTTTTCTTAGTATTTAGTGAGTGACACATTTTGAACTAAAATGCCGAATTTAAACTGATAATAGGCACTTTTAGTCATACCGTTCACATTTTGAATCATATTGGGGTGTGTTTGATTTCTATAAGTCAAAAATGACTCATAGATCATTTTCCAAAAGTATCCAAACAATATGAATGTGTTTTATTTGTTTTAAATATGTAAGATGTTCTATTTACTAAAATTAATATCAATTTTAAATAAAAAGAAGCAGTTGTATTATGTTAATATAGTATAGAGTAGTTAATATTACGACCATAACATTTTATGTTAAAAAAGCACTACCTTCTTATTGTATTCTGAGTTTCAGCCTCAAATTATTATCTCTCATGATCCTGAGAATCGTTGAGAAAACCAACCCAACTCAAACAAACGAATCCACATGTATAGGAAAAAAATTCTTATATGATTAATACTAAAAAGAAGTAAATAAAACATAAATATGAAACAATACACTTCTTATATGGAATTCACATCTTCATTTCATGTGTGTAAATTCTTCCATCGAGTATGTTACCCATTCTTTCCTAAGAAAAAATATATCATATTGTGAATATGAGTCCTTTAGACAGTCATAGTAGTATTAGAAAAATATAAATACATATAGGATTAATAAATATTATATATGAAATCATAATTATCTTTGAAAATACCTTTTCGAGGATTCTAGTTTGTTGATGTAATATGATCACTCTCATAAATTTTATATCATAATAACCACAATCTTTTCCATTTGTTGTTTCATACACTGAAAAATCATTGGGGACATTATGTAATTTGTTTTGACATGTGTTTGTTAGTGAAAGTTTATTATATATACCATGATACTTTTCTAGTTATAGTACATTTCATATTCCTCGTGCTTATCCCCTGGCCTCATTCCTTTTTTTCACAATATTGATGCACCGCTCTATAAAAACATAATCCTCATGAAAACATAATATATATTATATAACATGATGTTAAGTTATAAAACATTGTATGTAGTGTAATATTATTTGAAAAATTCCATCATGTGTGTTCGGTTTGTTGGATATCCATGCATTGAATCTAGGAAATAAATCTATTGAGTAACCAAATTGACCACAATAAGCATCCAATATTTCCTAAAAACACAAAAAGGAATAAATAATTAAAGAAATGAAAATATATTTGATATGATTAAATTATAGAGTTTTACTCCCTGTATTATGGTTATTAAGATTATTATATCATCTTTATGTTTTTTTTCAAATGATTTGACCAAGCCTACCTCTATTTTGACCTCTTTTTTGGAATTTATAATTGGTTTTTTCTATAGAGGGCATGTGAGGGCTAAAGAGTCTAAATTTTTTTCTCGTGGGAAATTCCTTTATTTTTTTGATATATACGTTTTCCAAAAATATTAAATGTATTTAGTCATAATTATCATAGTATATCATATTTTTAAAAATAAAATCATGAAAACATACCCCATGTATAAATTTACAACTGAACCACCTAACAAATCATAGTCGAGGATTTCACTTACATTCTCAACACCAATGAAGTCTTAAAATTATTATTTATAGTTTTTCTCTTCAAAATAATCTATGTGAGTCTGACCATTTTTTTAACATTGTATACACATAAACCTTAAATGATAGAAAATGAGAATATAGAATGGGTGGGGTAAAGATTATTTCGGTAAATCTTTCCAAAAGGATGGTCGATTATTTATATGGTTTTGAGATGGTATTTCATTTCACCCATTCACTTTGTCTGTGTGTAATAATATTCATCAGTTCAGACCATTTTCATTATTTGTTAAAGGTTTATCTTGAAAAATAAATTAGAAATGAATACATCCTTGTTGAATTTTTTACAAAATGTGATGGTCATGCTATAAATATTACAATATCTTGATCAAACTTTTGAATATCTTCATCATTAATTGGAACAAGTAGCTTGGCACTCATCTCATGGTCTACACTAATCGACACTCTCATATGACCTGTGGGAAGTGGTCTGTTGTGTATCATGTAGTTTTGGGTATTGAACAATGTTTCCCTCTATACAAGATGATGGGTTGGTGTAATGACCCTAGCCTTTTTCATATAACATTACATGTTTTTAAGCATAATTATACATCTGAGTACAAGCCAAGGACCATTAAGTCTAGTGTCTTGGAAGACTAGGTATATAAAACCTAGGTCTAAAAACACTTCTCAATTTAATTTACATAGAGAGTTCCTAACTTCCTTTGAGCACTTACATCTATATAGGGTACCCTGTGGAACTCATGAACAAAGAGATGAGCTAAAATCATAGTAATGGAATGGACATAAGGATACATCTTAAGCATGTGAGTTAGGAGGCATGACATAATGATATCAAAAGCATGGAACATATGAACTCAAATCATATAGGCATGGGATCATATAATCATGGAACCATATAAATGTGGAAGAATCATAAAACATGTATTTATTATGGGAAATGTCTAACTGCCAATCCCATTTCCCATTTTAGTATGGGTCAAGTCTAACCGCCAATCTCGATTCCCATTTTAGTACGGGTCAAGGCTAACCGCCAATCCCATTTCACATCGCATCTCATGAGACTTAACTTTACCCAATGCATTGGAGCACTATATGGGTGCACCCATATCAACATTCTCATGGATATTATTTCCACATAAATAATCATAAATAATCAACCGTACATAAACATGAGGTTACCCATGGAATCAATTGTGTACGACAATCATGACATAAAGCATAACCAATGGGCGTATCATGAAAGTGTCCATGAAAGAAAGGGATTAAAACATAAATGGATGTTAATAGGGTAAAACGGGCATATAACATGGTAAGTTATGTCATGCAGAGGTAAAAACATATAAGAAATTTATTTGAGAAACATTAGCCTTAAAATATTTTTGTGTGGTTTTAAGGAAAATACTATATAGCTTTTAAAATAGAAAAGTGGAAAATATTTTATTTAAAACCACAATTGAACAAAAAAAGGGTTTCATAATAAAAATAATGATTTTATAAAGAAAATTGTGGCTTAAAACATAGGATATATTTCACTTGAAATTGGGTAAGAATTCAATAAGTTCCCTTAAAACAGCTTTTCCTATCAGTAAGTATTAAGGAGGGAATCTTATAAAAACACATATATCCCCAAAATAGAGTAATGAAAGGTTCTGGATAAATTAATTTTTTACAACGAAAAATAATTTAGAATATTTTCATAAACATATAAGATAAATCCATTTTTATACAAAGAAAGATAAGGAAATCTGAAAGAACAAAGGAGGTTTGGGTAAAATTTGTTACAGTTTATCGGCATGGTGTTGGGTGTACCTAAGAGGGCTTGATGAGAGAGAAATGGGATTTATTATCACTTATAAATAATGAGGGTAGTATGGGGGAGGTGTAAAAACATACCTCATCATTTGGTATTTCACATAAAAAGGCATAGCATAGAGGAAAATCATGATTAAGCGAGAAATAGAGAGGATCCCTTACCTTAAATCTGGTCGTGTTCTCCACATGTTATTAATGACTGGAATAGAAATATTAAGTTGATTAATTAATAAATCCATAACATATTATATATTTAGTTGATTTATTTTAACCCTTTTGGTTCATTCAAGACCTTTTTATTGGTTATAATGTTCAATTTCATTGTTCGCGCTCATTTTCTTACATGGTTTTAATGATCGGTTCACTTATATTCATCTATGGATAAACATGTAAGATGAAATTGGTTTTCCAGAATTGTAGTTATATTTTATTAGTGAAAATAAAGGATATTAAATGGTTATAAATTTATTTTTTTTTACTTATAGTGAAGTATAAATATTATATAAAACCATAGTGATAACAGTTTTGGTTGATCGGTGGGTTTGATTACAATGAACATGTTTTGTTTTATAACTTAACACCATTTGTATAAAAATATCATAAAAGCATAACAAGGATATATTACATATATAATAATCTAGTTCAACCATAACACAAATGGTTTCATGAACAGAATTAAATATGATAATAGAAATTGATAAAATGTAGTCCTCGAATGTGCTAAATTAGCACATCTCAAACAGTGCTTTCATTTCATTAAAATAAAAGATGGGGAAAATATAGAAGATAATAAAGTATCCCATTAGATTAATAGAGTAATCATACCATTTGGGTGAAGGGAGGTGACGAAAAAACAAAAATAATAGAACTTAAAAGAAATTAAAGAATTGGAAAGAAGAATTTACCTCTTCAGTCTACCTCCTTTGATAACTTCTTAAGGGGGGAGGTTTTGGTGTTTTGAAGAGACTAGGAGCCTTTGTACATGGGGGAGGAGCTTGGGGATAGATTTTGGCAGAATATTGGTATGGAAGAAGGCTTGAGAGTAGTGAAGAGAATATGGAGTGAGGGGGGTTTTATAGTGGAGGAGAGGAGGGTTTTCATAATATTATAATCATTAATTTATTATTTCTTCAAAAGACTAAAAATAGTAAGTATTCTTGGACCAGGAATAGTAATAAATGCAAGTGATTTCTAACCAATTGGGCTTACATCACTAGATCATCATCAATGACTCAATAAATCCATTATTTAGCATTTATCCTAAATTGTCGTATTTTACTATTCACCAAAAAATCAAGTATTTCAAAAAAAACCCAAAAATTCAACCTAACCATTTTTCGACGTGTAGAATCCGAAAATCAAATCATTTTTTCAAAAATAATTTTCTAAATATGATTATTTTATTATTAAATTAAACTCATAATTTATATTAAAAAACCAATTTTAAAACATTCATTTACTTAATCTAAAATATAGGTACATCATACTCTCACTTGAATATTGTTTTTATACTATAATAGGTAAGGTTTCTATTTATTAGGGTATATCACTATTCATAAATGTATGTTACTATTCATAATTTTAGGTTACTATTCACTAAAATATTAAATTTTTCTTATCAGACTCTAAATAACTAACTAATTGCAACCGTGTATGTCAGATTTTTAAAATTCCTAACACATAAGTGACAAACTTATGTTTAAAGGTCACATATCACTTAGTAGTTCATTATGGGGTGATTTCATGTGATTATATGAAATATTTATATGAGAGGAATATATATTTATAAAACATTAGGTCGTTACATTCTTACCCACTTATGAAATTTTGCCCTCAAAATTTCATTTTACATTCTAATCCATAAACAGGTGTGGGTACTTTTCCTTCATTTATTTCTCCCATTCCCATGTTTCCTCTTCGTACTTATGGTTTCGCCAATATACCTTGACCAGATGAGTAATCTTGTTGCGTAGAACTTTGTCTCTATGATCCAATATCTTCAATAGCTTCTCCTCATAGGAAAGATCATCCTCCAGTTGTAACACCTTTGAAGAGAGTACATGTGAAGGGTATGGTATGTACTTCCTTAAAAAAGATACATGAAAGACATCATATACTTTCGTCATGGTTTTTGGAAGTGCCAGTCGATAGGCCACAGCCTCGACACGATCAAGAATCTTAAAGGGGCTGATGTACCTAGGACTTAACTTCCCTTTCTTTCCAAAAAATCATGACCTTCTTCCATGGAGATATTCATAGAAATACCACATCTCCAACTTCGAACTCAATGTCTCATTGATGACTATCTTCATAACTCTTCTATTGACTTTGGGCTTCCATCATATGATGCTGAATGGTTTTCACCTTCTCTACCATTTCTTCGACCATTTCAGGTACTAGAAGATTAAGCTCACTGACATCATCCCAACACGCTGGTGTTCTGTACCTTTTCCCATAAAGGGCTTCATATGGTGTTATTCTGATGCTTGAGTGGAAAATGTTGTTGTGGGAGAATTCAACCAGTGGAATATATTTGTCCCATTTTCTTTTGAATTCCATAGAACATGATCTCAACATATCTTCATGTATCTAAATTTTCCACTCAGATTGGCCATCAGTTTGAGGATGAAATGTCCTACTAAAGTTCAGTTTAGTTCTTAGAGAATGTTAGAGACATTTCCAGAACATCAAGGTGAATCTCAGATCACGATCGGAAGCAACAGATTGTGGTACTCTATGCATCCTTACCACTTATTTGATGTAAATCCGTGCAAGTTGATCCAATGAGAAGTCCTCTAAATTTGTTAGAAAGTGAGTTGTCTTTGTAAGACGTTCCACAATGACCCATATAGCATAGTTTCATATCGATGTCCTTGTAAGTCCAGTGACAAAGTCCATGGTAAGGTTCTCCCACATCCGTGTTGGTATAGGTAGTGGTTGCATCATCCACGTAGACTTTTTCCTCTCTTCCTTCACTTGTTGACATACCAGTAAGTTTGATGTATATTCATAAAACTCCCTTTTCATATTATCCCACCAAAATTTTTCTCAGATATCTCAATACATCTTTGTGCTCCCTGGGTGGATTTAGAAGGTCGAGCTATGTTCTTCATTCAAAATCTCCTTATTTATCTCTATATTGGATGTTTCACATAATCATGACCGAAATCTTACAACTCTTTCCTCGTAAATCTAGAACTCATAGGATTTCCCATTTTTAATAGCTTCCGCCCATTTCTAAATTTCCACATCCTTTCTTTTAGAATCTTTTATTTACTCTAAGATGGATGTTTGACCAATTATTTGAGAAAGGATTGATGATGTTCTTCCATTAATGATTCACATGTCCATCCTTTTCAAAAAGAAAATGATCATATCCTTTTCAATTATCATCATTAATAAAGATGTAGGATCTTTTCAATTTAGAGCATCTGCCACCATATTTTATTTACCGGGATGGTAGTGGATTGGGAAGTCATAATCTTTAGTGGGATCTATCCATCTTTTTTGTGTATATTAAGCTCTTTCTATGTGAATATATATTTTAGACTATTGTTGCCAGTATATATCTCACACTTCTCCCCTTAGAGATAATGCTACCATATTTTCAATTCAAATATCACAGCTGCTAACTCCCGATCATTCATGGGATAGTTTTTCTCATTGATTTTCAGATTCCATGAGTCATAGGCTATCAATTTATCATTTTTCATCAGCACACAACCTAATAACTTATTTGAATCATCACTATGCACCAAAAAGAGTTCTATACTCATTGGCAGTGTGAGTTCTAGCGTAATGATATGCCTCTTTTTCAACTCCGTGAAATATTCTTCACATTCTTGAGTCTAGACAAACTATACTTCCTTCTGTGTCATCTTGGTCATTGGGTTTTACAATCATGAAAACTTCTTCACAAATATTTGATAATACCCAGCTAGACCTAAAAATTTGCGGATCTCCGTTACATAAGTTGGTTTGGGCCACTCTTTAATTTCCTTTGTCTTGAAAGGGTCCACAAATATCCATTTACTGGTGATAACATTCCCCAAGAATGATACTTCCCCCATCCAAAACTCATATTTACTGTAATTTTCTTAAAACTTCTCCCTTCGCAAAGTCTTTAACACTGTATTAAAATGCTCTACATGTTTTTCCTTGTTTTTGGATTATATCAAAATATCATCCATAAATACTACCAAAAAATTATCAAGGTAATATTTAAATACTTTATTCATTAAATACATGAAAATTTATGGAGCATTACTGAATCCTAAAGGAACCATTGTGAACTCATTGTGTCCATATTTCATTTCAAAGGCATTCTTAGGAATATCTCCCTACCTCACCTTCAATTGGTGATATCCCAACCGAAGGTCCACCTTAAATAAATAACTAGCCCCATGAAGCTGATGAAACAAGTCATCTATCCATGGTAGGGGATACTTGTTCTTTATCGTGATTTTATTGAGCTCGTGATAATTGATGTAGAGGTGCTTTGATATATCCTACTTCTTGATGAAGAGGAATGGAGAATCCCATGATGAAGCACTCAGGCATATAAAACCCTTCTCTATATTCTCTTATAATTGTTGATTCAGCTCTTCCAGCTCAATGGTGGACATTTGGTAAGGTTTCATTGATATAGGAAGATTTCTAGGGATAAGTTCAATTGAGAACTCAACCTCTCAGTCAGGTGGAAGACCAAGAAACTCTTTAGGGAATACATTAGTGTAATCCCTCACCATGGGCATGTCTTCAATCATGATTCTCTCCTTTGTCTCAATAATTTGAGCTAGATATGATTGCTCACAAGGTATAAATATCCACACATGAGATGATGATTGTAAAGGAGATTCATATTCCTCCTTACACTTGTAATTAATCGGAGGATTCTTCGGGATGTGAAGGGTGATCTCATTTTCATGACAGTTGATATTGGATTTGTATAAAGATATCCAATTTATGCTTAAGATAGCGTCGAACTCCACTAAAAAATGTATGACAAGATTTTCTGGGAGGCTCAGTGCACAAACATTAACCGGGGAGGAGTTATAAACCATGGATGCAATAATTTTCCCATTCACTATTCTCACAGATAACATTTCCACTAAATTTGGAGGGGGGTGTTCAATAGTTCTACTAAACATTGAAGATATGAAAGAATGCGTAGAACTAGAATCAAATAGTACATTTTCTATTCTTGAATGAATAACTAGCATACACGTCACCACATTGTTTTCCAAATCCACCTTATCAATAGTGATAGCATAAGGTATTCCTTGTTGCCTTGGTGGTTGTTACTGATTGCCTCTGACAACCCTCGGCTTGGGGAAATTGCTAGCATAATTCCCATGCTCCTTGCAGTTCAAACACTACACTACAAGCTGAATGTTGATCTGAACCTTCCTTTATTTTTCTTTATTAGGGGTATTTTTTATATCCCATTGGTAGTTAATATCCATATGACCAAACATTCCACATTTGAAGAAATTCTAAGTTCCCTTAAGATAGATCCTAGGGTGCTTTTTCCAACAGCTTTTACAAGGGGAAAAGTCAGACTTCTTTCCAGTATGGGATTTTTTTTTCGAACCACCCATGTTATTCTCTATTTTACTCTTATTTTCACTAGTACCATGAGACCACTAAGAGTCTCAAATCTCCATTTCAACCTTGAGGTCACAACGGACAATATCCTCATAACTATTGAAGTCTCGAATCGCCAATGATTTTCGTAGACTCAACTATAGACTGCTAAAGAAGCGATCCACCTTGATTTCGGTGTTCATGACAAAGCCAACGGTATAAATTTCATGCCTTGTGATGTTTTATTCATATGCCCTGATGGACTCATCTTCCTTCTACTTGAGTTCGAGGAACACTCATTCCATCTTGAGATAGAGGGTTTGAGGAAAATATTTTTTGAAAAAACATCCTCTGAAATTCCTCCCAATCCATGGAATCACTTTCCTCTTATGAGATTTTATTCTTGATCAGTGTCAATCACTAATCATCTTCTCCATAAAAATGATAGACCGTGAGTACAAATTTCTCTTCTTCCGAGCACTAGAGGATAGAGAATAACTTTTCAATGGAGTTAATCCATTGTTTCATGATGAGGGGATCAAAAGATCCTCTAAACATGGGAGGCCTTCTTCATATGATTTATTCTATGGAAACTTAATCTTTCCTTGGAGGAGGAGGTAGTTTCTCATGATTCATGTTATTTCTCATAAATCGATCCAGATGAGCAAGTACTTTCATGAAGTTTTCAACACCCGCACATGTCATATAAGGCATGTCATTAAGAAAATCCTCATATTTCCTATCACATTGGTTGTTGGAACATGTTATTCTATTTCCCTCCCTTAAGTATGAATAATAAAGTATAATTATAGGTCTTGAATACATAACTATTGAACATAAAAAGGAAACATTGAACATAAAAGTACAATCTTTTAAAGGAGAAGTATATCCTAACTTTTGATTCCTTATGTTTAAATCTAGGTTATCCTCAATATATTTCTTAACATATATTCTTATGGGAATTTCTTTTTCCCTTAATAATGTTTTGTACTATGCTCATGAATATACCAAAGCATATCCCCCAGGAGTGTCGTAACCAAGATTGAACCAAGACCCGTTTTCATGCACCAGTTCTCGTTCGAGTCTAGCTCAAAGCGGTGTTTTTGGGTTTTACCCCTAAATAAATCTATGACAGATCCACCTATACCATATCTTATCCATATAGGGATATATTTTCGTAATAAACCACTTACTCAACACACACCAAAATTGGGGAATGTTTTCTTATACTTAGTATCATCCATACGGTTCTCACTGAGGTGCTCCAATCCTAATCTCCAAAAATAACTAGACCACCAACTGATACTAATAGTGACAAAACTAGACTTTTTCAAATAACATTACATGTTTTTAAGCATAATTATACATCAGAGTACAAGAAAATTATTGTTAATTCTAGTGTCTTGGAAGACTATGTACATAAAACATAAAACCCGGGGCTATAAAACACTTCTTTATTTAATCTCCATAAAAAGATCCTAACTTCTTTTAAGCTACTACATCTTCATAGGGTACCCTAGGGAACACATAAATGAAGGGATGATATAAGTAACGACCCATGAAACCGTGTTTTGAGTAATGAAAAGTTTATTTTACAATGTAATTTATTAATTGAACAAACAATCATCTTATAAAATAATAATAATAATAAAATGGAATGAAAGGCCTTTTTATTCAAATGAGTAACACTTTGGTGACTACAAATCACGCTGATCGAACAAGATGTTTAGCTAACCAAAAATACCAATTAAAAACCTGATTACAATTATAGGGAGACTTCTTAAAACCACAAGAACCCCAAGAAGACGGTAAGGGTCTTTGGCATCCATCAAAATAATCATAAGGATGGCCAAAGCCACTGCAGCCGTACTGATCACCAAAGGAATCACACGAACCCTCTCCTCTTTTTTCTCCTTCAGTCACCTTGACTATGGAATGCCCCGAGACCAGATTTTTTATAATAACACTTATTCGAACGTTAGACCCTAACGACTATAAATATAACTGTTGGCTCTCCCATGATCCACTTATCTCCTAATGTTTTAATCTTCAAGCAGACCATTGAGGATAAGAGTTGTTCACCCCCCTAAACATTCAAAAAGTTAATTATGTTATTTGCTTTGATATTTAATGAATGACATCAATAATAATATAATTAATTTATAGCTTGTTTTCCCAAGATGTGAATTATATTTTATATTTCAAACCATTGTGATTTAATGTTATTATTTTTCCACTATTTACGATACACTTTTTTTTAACTTGATCCAGTAAACATTTTTTTTATAATTATATTGTATCTAATGGGATTTTATTTTTTTTAGTCTAAGAAAATATGTACTCAAATTCTTGAGTTATATATGTTGCATCAAACTTTAAATTAAATGAGTTATATTTATCTCTAAATTAAATATATGTATTAATAATAATGCAAATTTTTTCAATTTGACCTTTTTTATATAATTAACTGTTTTGAGACGATGTCAAATTGTGATTTCATTTACGTATGTGTTAAACGCATTCTTATTTTTGAATTTGAAAATAATTAGTGATGTTGTTGTGCTAAATGTTTAATTGTTTTAATAACAAAACATAAATCTTCAACTATCGAAAATTAAGATAATTAATATGTAATTAAATGAAGGAAAATAATAATATATTTTATGACTTAAATAGGGGATTAATAGTTTAGCATATAGGTGTATTAATAACCTTTGACTTATAATAATAATAGTTTAATAATAAGGTTATATTAATAATAATAATGATTTTATAATAAGTTTAATGAAATAATAAAATAACAAATTTTTATATAATAAAAACGTAGAAAAATCGAGGGCCGCGTGTTTTTAAAACACCGCTTACACCGCGGTCCGTCTGATCCTTCACCTTCCATCATGGCCATCTGATCTTACTAATTCCACACCGCATATGAGCCGTCCGATCATGTTCCGCCTAATCCTGACTGTCCCCTCGTTTTCCAGTTTTCCTCTTACCTACGTCCCGCGGTTTTCTTCTTCCTCGCGCTGCTGTACCAGTAGGGTGAGGCTCCATTTTTCTCCGCCTAAGCCGACAGTGGACACCCCCTCTTTCCACAAAGTCGGCACCACCTATTTATTTCTCTTCCTTGGATCCCTCGCTGCCTCTTAAATGGGTCGACCATCCTACCTTCTTTAAGCTTCGGTTTACACCGAAGAGAAGGATCTCGCACCGAAGGCAAGGAGGGTTTCTTCGAGTTTCTTGGATCTCCTACCACCAGTCTGGCGCTTCGTCTTCCTTCTTCTCCTCTCCGAACTGGTAAGGGGACAAATCATACCTTGTATTCTTTTAATCCTTGGTATATATATTTATATATAGGTTTATATATATATACCTACATATATACTCTTTGTTTATACACATATGCATGTCTTCGAGAACCATTCTTGTCCGCTTCTGTGTGGAATCCCAAAACCGGGGTAAAGGAAACTCCTTTGTTACTTCCCCCTTTCAATTTTGAAAGTTATATATACATGTATACACTTTTTATATAAATATGTATAGATATGTATATGGGACCATATGAATCGGTTCATACCCGCTTTCCCCTTCCTTGAACCGAACCTGAGTAAGGGAGCCCTTCCTGTTTGTAAAATTTATTTTGTTTGGGGGAAAATACTCGGTTATATATATATATATACTTCATGAATAGGTATATATATAATTATATAAAAGATTAATACTCGTTCATATCAGCTTCCCACTTCCTGCATGGAGAACCAAACTAGGGTAAAAGAAGCTCTTGGGCATTATTTTACTTCGGTTTTGGTGTTTACGTATACATGTATACACTTCATGTATATATATATATGTATAAATATATACATATATATATAAGACATTATATGCATGTATACACATTTCTTTTATATGTATACAACCTTTTCTTCACTCTGCCTTATGAAAAATGGAGAGTTCGGGTAATTTTATAAACATGTAGGATTATACAAGTACATGAAGCACATAGATGTATATGTACATGTGATTATATAGATGTATATGTAGATCTATGTGCGAGCATGAGGGACGATCTTAATTACTAGTTTTAAAATTTATCACAATATAACATGATGAGTTAATTAAAATTATTTCTTACCCGTGAAGATTATTATTTCAAGAATAATACCAAAATTATACACATACATGTTTATGTATATGATGGAGTTTAGGGATAAAGTTTGATTTAAGAATGGTTTTTACAACTGAAAATTTCGTTTATCATCATTTTGACAATTCATGCATTTTTGTGGAAAGGTGTGGCGTGAACCCCTTAAGCATTTACATGTGGCTTGGTGAATGTGTATTTACAAGATCGGTATTCCAAAACCCTGTTTCAATTAATCAGGACTTAGTTTGTATTTTTTACACATATAAGTTTCTAATAACTTTAATGAATGCTAAGCCGATATGTAAGTTTCACCAGTGGACTGGTTTAACCCGCAAGGTTAAGTACCCTCAATGAAATGTATACATTTAAAGAATGAGTTTCACCATGTTTTAAAGAGATTAACTATGAATTTATGGGATTTATTTAATGAACATGACGTAATTATAAATGGAAATCCTTTATGTTCAGTGTTCCAGTGATTTGTGCATGTACAAGAGTAAGTTGATTTAGTTTATTTACATCACTGCTTAATCTAAAGCCAAAAACCTGGTTCTCTTTACATTTACATTATTATCCACTTCATGTTATGAATATGTATGTGAAAAGTGGGTAGATTAGGATTGTATGAATAAAACCCTATGTATGATAGAGCATGTCAGGATATGTGAGGGATGTATTGGACTTAAGTGTTTATGGACGGGTGCACCCGAAATTATATAGTGCTCCAATGCATTGGGTAAATTAAGAGTATCATGAGACGTTATGTGTGACGGTCTTGGTGGTTAGCCTTGGCTTGTGCTTTTATGTGCGGCGGTCTTGGCGGTTAGCCTTGTCTTGTGCTACTATGGGAAACGGGATTGGCGGTTTGCCTTGACCCGTACTAAGTTGTGTTTTAAGGTCATGACACAAGGTCTTGACAAAGTCCAGCCTTATACTTTCCCTCTACATGTGATGATAAATGGTCAACTAAGGGGTTAGTCCAACTAACAGGACATCCCCTAGTTGAAAACTCCCTTGACTATGAGAATGAATTTATGAGGTATGAACTGTAACATGTGTAATATGTTGTTATCAGAATTTTAAGTTCCAATGAATCATGATATGGATGTTTTTCCTTCTTACACTCAATCTTGTAGAAATAAAGTAATTTTGGTTGTAAGTTATGCATCATTAATTCTTCACATGCTTGCGCTCTCTGATTTATTTATTATTTAAAGCTTATTTTAAGTACATACTTCTTCTCAGTACAAGTGGTTTTCAAAAATGTAAGATTTTCATGTATTATGAAAATTTAATGATTAGTTTTTAGTGAAGTGTTTTATTATCTTATAAAGGGATACTTTGAGAAAGGGTTTTCTTAAAATGTTTTTAAAACCCCTTACTGGGCATATTTTCTCACCCTATGTTTTCTATTAAAAATTTTTAGGCACAGTTTGTACTGATGAAGTTTATCAGAAGCAGCTGGTTTCCCAGAATCCTAAGCCTCGTGATCTTCTGTATTAATGGTGCATGATATATTATTTGTAAATTTGGTAATAAAATGCTCGCATATCATGTCTCATGAGGCACCCGGGGATCGGGGTCTCTACAGTTGGTATCAGAGGATGGGTTCAGGCAACTCTGGAAAACCAGGTGGTATGAACATATTACTATGATTGACTAAGTAAAAATTTTATAACTTTCATATGACTGATGGAAATATATCTACCGACCTACTGTCACTTCCCACTGAGGCTCTAGAGAACATTATATCTCTAGCTAGCCATGATAACTTTCTTAATTACGCCCAAATTCACACAACATGTAAGAACCTATATGATGTGTCAAATTCGCCTATGGTGCTTAGACTACACCAGGGGTTGGGAATGGATTATCTCCTAATTATGATGACCCAATTTCCATCTTATGCACGTTAGGGAAGGTACCATGAGGGACTCTTCCGAGTGTTCACGACTGGCGAAGAATTTGGCACGATGCTTGATAACCCCTTTCAAGAAGCTGCTGCTGCCGGAGACCTCCGAGCGGCTTACCTATGTCAAATTTTTCACTACGGCTTCTGGGGCCAGTTAATGGACTTTGGGGTGTTGGAAGATGATTCCACCCAATTGTCTCTTAGTCAAGAGGTGTATACTGATGTTTCCCAACTCCATACCCCTCATTCTAAACTCAGGAGGCGTCATAGATGTTCCAATGAGTTTAACCTCGTCTGTTCAGCTTGTGTGTGGTTTGAAGAGTTATGGATTTTTTCCTCTCTTTGTGGTGTTCGTTTAGTAAACTTATGCTTTTTTATGTAAACTTTTGAATAAATGAATGTTTCAGGTTCCCTTTTTTGCCTCTACCTTATCAGTGTTGTTATGTGTTTCCTTTCGTATTTTTTTTTCAGATGGCTGGTCAAGCGAACATATCATCACTACCCGATGAGTTAGTAGAGATTATTATGATCAGGACATGCATGGTGGATTATCCATATTTTCTCCACCTACGAGGGACTTGCCAACATCTGCTCAATTTAGAGAACAGTCCTAAGATTCTTTGTTCGTGTCAGGAGGATGATCATGTTTTTCATCTCATCGCCACTACTCAACTTCCCTACTATAGGTGAAGGGGAAGATACTTTGAGGGTCTCTTTCAGTGTTTTACTCTGGCGCAAAACATCTCTGCCAGAGCGTGCTTCCTCATACCTTCCCAGGATGGTCATCTCAAAGCAGGCTATATGTTCCAGGTCTTAAATTTCAGTCTCCTCAATCGCATCATTCCCCTCGATTACCTCGAGCGTGATGTAGCCCAGAGAGTTATCAGGGAATTTATCTAATCGGATGTTTCTGAGCTTTTCACCACATGATCCTCCCTTTGGAAGCATGTGTGCAGTACACACGAGCAGGAGTTCAAGACATACTGCTCAAAGTGAATCTGGGCTTGGGAATCATAAGAACTATGTACCAATTTGGGTATTCTGTTAACCGAGTCGGATCCCCTGTTCCAGTAATGATGTGCATTTGGGGTTTCTGTTTTTCTTTTATGGATAGAATTGCGAGGACGCAATTCTCTGAAGGGGGAAATAATGTAACGACCTAAGAAACAGTGTTTTGAGTAATGACAAGTTTATTTTAAAATGTCATCGATTAATTGAACAAAAAATCATCTTATAAAATAATAATAATAATAAAATGGAATGAAAGGCCTTTTTATTCAAATGAGTAACACTTTGGTGACTACAAATCTTGCTGATCGAACATGAAGTTTAGCTAACCAAAAATACCAATTAAAAACCCGATTACAATTATAGGGAGACCGCTTAAAACCACAAGAACCCCAAGAAGATGGTAAGGGTCTTTGGAATCCATCAGAATAATCATAAGGATGGCCGAAGCCACCGCAGCCGTACTGAGCACCAAAGGAAACACACGAACCATCTCCTCTTTTTTCTCCTTCAGTCGCCTTGAGTATGGAATTCCCGGAGACCAGACTTTTTATAAGAACACTTATTTGACCATTGGACCCTGACAGCTATAAAAATAACGGTTGGCTCTCCCCTAATCCACTTATCCTCTAATGTTTTAATCTTCAAGCAGACCGTTGAGGATAAGATTTCTCACCCCCCGAAAGGTTCAAAAAGTTAATTATGTTATTTTCTTTAATATTTAAAGAATGACATAAATAATAATATAATTTATTTATTTCTTATTTTCCCAAGATGTGAATTATATTTTTTATTCCAAACCAGTGTGAATTAATGTTATTATTTTTCCACTATTTACGATACACTTTTTTTAACATGATCCAGTAAACATTTATTTTAAAATTATATTGAATCCAATGGGATTTTAATTTTTTAATCTAAGTAAATATGTACTCAAACTATTGAGTTATACATGTTTCATCAAAATTTAAATTAAATGAGTTATATTTATCTCTAAATTAAATATAATTATTAATAATAAAGTAAATGTTTGCAATTTGACCTTTTTTATATAATTAACAGTTTTGAGACGATGTCAAATTGTGATTTCATTTACATATGTGTTAAACGCATTCTTATTTGTGAATTTGAAAATAATTAGTGATGTTGTTATGCTAAATGTTTAGTTGTTTTAATAATAATAACATAAATCTTCAACTATCGAAAATTAAGATAATTAATATGTAATTCAATAAAGGAAAATAATAATATATTTTATGACTTAAATAGGGGATTAATAGTTTAGCATATAGGTGTATTAATAACCTTTGACTTATAATAATAATAGTTTAATAATAAGGTTATATTAATAATATTAATTATTTTATAATAAGTTTAATGAAATAATAATATAACAAATTTTTATATAATAAAAACGTAGAAAAATCAAGGGCCGCGTGTTTTTAAAACACCTCTTACACCGCGGGCCGTCCGATCCTTCCCCTTCCATCACGGTCGTCTGATCTTATTAATTCCACACCTCATATGAGATGTCCGATCAAGTTCCACCTAATCCTGACCATCCCCTCATTTTCTGGTTTTCCTCTTACCCGCGTCCTGCAGTTTTCTTCTTCCTCGAGCCGTTGTACCAGTAGGGTGAGGCTCTGTTTTTCTCCACTTAAGCCGACGGTGGACACCCCCTCTTTCCACAAAGTCGGCACCGCCTAGTTATTGCTTTTCCTTGGATCCCTCACCGCCTCTTTAATGGGTTGTCCATCCTACCTTCTTTAAGATTCGGTTTACACTGAAGAGAAGGATCTTGAACCGAAGGCAAGGAGGGTTGCTTCGAGTTTCTTGAATCTCCTACTAATAGTACGGCACTTCATCTTCCTTATTCTCCTCTTCAAACCAGTGAGGGGACAAATAAAACCTTGTTTTCTTTTAAGATTCGGTATATATATTTATATAGGTTTATATATATAAACCTATATATATACTCCTTGTTTATACACATATGCAAGGCTTCGAGAACCATTCTAGTCCGCTTCTGTGTGGAATCCCAAAACTGGGGTAAAGGAAACTCCTTTGTTTCGTACCCCTTCAATTTTGAAGGTTATATATACGTGTATACACTTTTTATATAAATATGTATAGATATGTATACGAGACCATATGAATTGGTTCATACCCGCTTTCCCCTTCCTTGAATCGAACCTGAAAAAGGGATCCCTTCCTGTTTGTAAAATTTCTTTTGTTTGGGGGAAAATACTCGGTTATATATATATATACTTCATGCATAGGTATATATATAATTATATAAAGGATTAATACCCATTCATATCAGCTTCCCACTTCCTGCATGGAGACCAAACTAGGGTAAAAGAAGATCTTGGGCATTATTTTACTTCGGTTTTGGTGTTTACATATACATGTATAAACTTCATGTATATATATATGTATAAATATATACATATATATATATATATATAAGACTTTATATGCTTGTATACACATTTCTTTTATATGTATAAAACCTTTTCTTCACTCTGCCTTATGAAAAATGGAGAGTTCGGGTAATTTTATAAACATGTAGGATTATACAAGTACATGAAGCACATATATGTATATGTACATGTGATTATATAGATGTATATGTACATCTATGTGCGGGCATGAGGGACGAACTTAATTACTGGTTTTAAAATTTATCGCAATATAACATGATGATTTAATTAAAATTATTTCTTACCCATAAAGATTATTATTTCAAGAATAATACCAAATTATTGACATACATGTTTATGTATATGATGGAGTTTAGGGATACAGTTTGATTTAAGAATAGTTTTTCCAAATGAAAATTTCATTTATCAGCATTTTGGCAATTCATGCATTTTTGTGGAAAGGTGTGGCATGAACCCCTTAAGCATTTACATGTGTCTTAGTGAATGTGTATTTATAATTTCAGTATTCGAAAACCCTGTTTCAATTAATCAGGACTTAGTTTGTATTTTTGACACATATAAGTTTCTAATAACTTTAATGAATGCTAAGCCGATATGTAAGTTACACCAGTGGAATTGTTTAACCTGCAAGGTTAAGTACCCTCGATGAAATGTATACATTTAAAGAATGATTTTGGCCATGTTTTAAAGATATGAACTATGAATTTATGGGATTTATTTAATGAACATGACGTAATTTTACATGGAAATCCTTTATCTTCAGTGTTCTGGTTATTTTTGCATGTACAAGAGTAAGTTGATTTAGTTTATTTACATCACCGCTTAATCTGAAGCCAAAAAACCTGGTTCTCTTTACATTTACATTATTATCCACTTCAAGTTATGAATATGTATGTGAAAAGGGGGTTGATTAAGAATTTATGAATGAAACCCTATGAATGAAAGACCATGTCAGGATATGTGAGGTATGTATTGGACATAAGTGTTTATGGATAGGTGCCCCCGGAATTATATAGTGCTCCAATGCATTGGGTAAAGTAAGAGTCTTATGAGACGTTATGTGCGAAGGTCTTGGCGGTTAGCCATTCCTTGTGCTTTTATGTGCGACGGTCTTGGCGGTTAGCCTTGGCTTGTGCTTTTATGTGTGACGGTCTTGGTGGTTAGCCTTGGCTTGTGCTACTATGGGAAATGGGATTGGCGGTTTGCCTTGACTCGTACTAAGTTATGTTTTAACGTCATGACACAAGGACTTTACAAAGTCCGGAATTATACTTTCCCTCTACATGTGAAGATAAATGGTCAACCAAGGGGTTAGTCCAACTAACAGGACATCCCCTAGTTAAAAACTCCCTTGACTATGAGAATGAATTTATGAGGTATGAACTGTAACATGTGTAATATGTTGTTATCAAAATTTTAAGTGCCAATGAATCATGGTATGGATGTTTTCCCTGCTTACACTCAATCTGGAAGAGCTAAATTAATTTTGGTTGTAAGTTATGCATCATTAATTCTTCACGTGCTTGCGCTCTCTGATTTATGTCTTCTTTAAATCTTATTTTAAGTACGTACTTCTTCTCTGTGCAAGTGGTATTCAAAAATGTAGTATTTTCCTGTCTTAAGAAAAGTTAATGCTTAGTTTTTAGTGAAGTGTTTTATTATCTTCGAAAGGGATTCTTTGTGAAAAGGTTTTCTTAAAAAAAATTAAAACCCCTTAATGGGAATATTTTCTCACCCTACGTTTGTGTTTAAAATATATCAGGCACAGTTTGTACTGATGAAGTTTATCAGAAGCAGCTGGTTTCCTAGAATCCTAAGCCTCGCAATCTTCTGTAGTAATGGGACATGATATATTATTTTTAAATGTTGTAATAAAATCCTGGTATATCATGTATCATGAGTCACCCGTGGATCGGGGTCTCTACAGGTAATGAACATAAGGATACATCTTAAGCACATGAGTTAGGAGGCATGACATAATGATATCTAAAGCATGGAACATATGAAATCATATCATATAAGCGTGGGATCATATAAACATGGAATCATATAAATGTGGAATAATCATAAAAATTGTCTCTATTATGGTTCAAGGCTAACCACAAATTGTTTTCCCTTTTTAAACAACTCAAGGCTAACTGCCAATCTCGATTCCCATTTTAGTACGGGTTAAGGATAACCACCAATCCCATTTCACATCGCATCTCATGAGACTTAACATTACCCAATTAATTGGATCACTATATTTGTGCACCCATCTCATCATTTTCATGAATATTAATTACACATAAATAATCATACATAATCAACCATACATAAACATAAGGGTACCCATGGAAAGAATTGGGTACCACAATCATGACATAAAGCATAACTAATGGGTGTATCATGAAGGTGTCCATGAAATAATGGTATTAGAACTTACATGGAATTTCATAGGGTAAAATATTCATTTAAAATTCTAATTGATGTCCAAAATAAGTGAAAACTTATAATAAATGTATTTTAGAAACATTAGCTTTAAAACATTTTTGTGAGGTTTTAAGGAAAATACTATGGAGATTTTAAAATAGAAAAGAGGAAAATATTTTATATAAAAATAGAATTGAACCAAAAATGTTTTCATAATAAAAGGAATTATTTAATAAAGAAAATTTTTTATTATAATAGAAGATGTAGTGCACTTGAAATTGGGTAAGAATTTGGTAAGTTCCCTTAACATAGGTTTTCTTATCGGTAAGTACTAAGAAGGGAATATTATAAAAACACATATATCCCAAAAAGGGAGTAATGAAAGGGTATTGATAATTTAATTTTATAAAAATAAACATAATTTATAATATTTACATAAATAGATAAGATAACTCCATTTTTATATAAATAATGATATGGCAACCCGTAAGAACAAAGGAGGTTCGGGTAGAATTAAATACGGTTTATCAGCATGGTGTCTAGTGTACCTATGAGGGATTGATGAGAGAGAAAATGGGTTTATAATCACTTATAAATCATGAGGGAAGTATGGGGAGGTTCTAAAACATACCTAATCCTTTTTCATTACACATAAAAAGTCATATCATAGAGAACAATCGTGATTAAAAGAGAAATGGAGAGGATCCCTTAACTTAAATCTGGTGGTGTTCCCCACTTATTATTAATGACCTGAATAGAAAAAATAGGATTATTAATTAATTAATCCAGAACCTATTATATATTTAATTTATTTATTATAACCCTTTTTTTCATTAAAAACCTTTTTGATTGGTTATGAGGTTAAATTTCATTGTTCGGGCCCGTTTTCTGACTTGGTTTTAATGACCGGTTCGCTTATATTCATGTTTTGGGAAAACATGTAAAATGAAAGTGGTTTTTCAGAATTGAAGATATATATTATTAGTGAGAATATATGAGATTAAAAGGTTACAAATTTATTTTGGTTACTTAGAGTGAAGTATAAATATTATATAAAACCTTAGTGATAATTGTTTTGGTTAATCGGTGGGTTTGATTACAATGAACATTTTTTGTTTTATAACATAATACCATTAGTAAAAATGATTACAGAACCATAATGAGGATATATTACATATATAATAATCTGGTTAAATCATAACACAAATGATTTCATGACCATAATTAAATATGATAATATAAATTGATAAATTGTTTCCCTTGAATGTGCTAAATTAGCACATATCAAAAGTGATTTCATTTATTTCAAATAAAAGGTGGGGAAATGAGAGAAGATAATGAATTATCCCATTAGAATAATATCATTCTAGTACATTTATGTTAGTAGTATTATAATACCCTTTGGGTGAAGGGAGGAGAGGAAAGAAACAAACGTAGAGAACATAAAAGAAATGAAAGAATTGGAAAGAGGAATTTGCCTCTTAAGTCTACCTCCTTTGAAAACCTCTTAAGGGGAGTGGTTTTCGTATTTTGAAGAGACTAGGGGCCTCTAGATGTGCGGGAGGAGCTTGGGGAGATATTTGCGAAGAATATTGGCAAGGCACAAGGCTTGAGAGTAGTGAATAGAAGAGGGAGTGAGGGGGTTTTATAGTGGAGGAGAGGAGGGTTTTCATAATATTAAAATCATTAATTTATTATTTCATCAAAAAACAAGAAATATTAATTATTATATGACAAGGAATATTAATAAATTTATTTTTTTCTAACCAATTTTGATTACATCAGCATATCATCATCAATGACTCAATATATCCATTATTTTTCATTTATCGTAAATTGTTGTATTTTACTATTCACTAAAAATTCAAGTATTTCAGAAAAAACCAAAAAATCACCCTAACCATATTTTGATGTGTAGAATCGAAAATCCGAATCTATTTTTCAAAAATAATTTTCTAAATATGATCATTTTAATATTTAATTAAACTCATAATTTATTATTAAAAAAAAGTTATAAAACATTTATTTACTTATTCTAAAATATAGGTACATCATACATTCACTTGAATAATATTTTTACACTATGGTGGTTAAGTTTACTATTCATTAGAGTATATCACTATTCATAATGATATTTTATTATTTATAAGGGTAGGTACTATTCACCAAAAAAATAAGTATTTCTTATCTGAATCCAAATAACTAACTGATCGCAACCGTGTTTGTTAGATTTTTGAAATTCCAAACACATAAGTGACAAAATTATGTTTAATGGTCACATAGCACTTATTAGTTTATTATGTGGTTATTTCATGTGATTATATGAAATATATATAAGAGAGGAATTTCCATTTATAAAACATTATGTTGTTATAGTGGGCATTGATAGATATAAATCACATCCATTATCACCCTATAGAATATATATACCGAAGAGGTATCAAAGTAAATCTGATTCACATTTTAGAGAAAAAAATTATTAGAACATTGATTACCTCTACTAAGATATCATTATAGGGGAATGGCTCATCTCAAAGCTGGTGGGGGTGGGGCGGGATCTTTATGCAATGGTTGTTCTTGAGTTGTTTCTTCTCATTGCTTACCCCCCACCCCATAAAAGTTTCTATATACTCTCTCATCCATTGGAATTGTTCTTAAAGGGTGGTTATTACATCTCTCATCAATTTAATTACTTAATTTTGACCCTACACTTGTTTTTTTTATCAAAATATGTTCAGGTTGTCACCCTAAAACCCGCACCTCTGATGCGGCCATACTGTTCTAGAAACTTCATGGCCACCAATAAATGGTGTTCGTCTGGTACAAGTGTTATAGATTCCTATGACTATTTCATATAGAATATATAAGAAAATATGTAACCATTGTTATGTAATATCCATTTAATGTAAGAAAAATTTATTAGGTCATACTTACACATGGTTCCCACACTTCTGATGTGTTTTTATATATTAGTATCCCATCATTATTTACGCATTCCTCCTTCCAAATCACATAGTGTGCGATGGAAGTGGATATGGATTTGGATTCATCAATATGTATATAAATAGAGGAACATAATTATGTTGTTGTTTCATGTTACATAAAAGTATTACGATAAATTTAAAATACGTACCAATTTTTATTCAAGTGAACTATACCTCATCCTTGCTTTATGGTAGGGTTACATTGGTTTTTATGCCTATTCCTTATTTCCAGCACTCATTTTTAGTTTCAAAAATAAAAAATTGTTAATCAAAGTGATGAATCCACATATCATCAAACAACATATTACTAAATATAATGTACCTGAAAAGACACATCTACATGATGGCGAGTAAACACATCCCATTCTTATTAGGTTATTAGGTGTGCATAGATAAGTGGTGGGTGTGGGTTTATTTTCCCTTCATTAAATTTTAGATAACGTCTCATTGGAATTTTGACAATGCCTCTATGAATCCTTCCAGCAAACATTGATAGATATTTCATGTGAGATTCATCTACTATAAATTGTTTCTGAAAGATATGAGTAAGAGTAAGTAAATGTTTCATTATTTTATTTTTTTAGTAAAATAAAGAAATAATATCATAATGCTACCATAATCGCTTCCCATGTTAGTTTTTTAATCCCAACCACAACATGGTTCCAAAAATATACATCAATCAACACATGTTATCGAGTGATGATTCTAATGTAACAAATGAACATGGACTTGTTGGAGTTAACATTCTAGATCCTCACATTCTATCCAACCTCATATATGATGTGTTTGATATTCACCTTAATTATTTTTTCAAACACTGACAAACTACGGTGCTCCGGTTTTTTCTGCATCATCGGTCCTTCATTGCCAATCATTCCTTATATTCAGCATCATCAATATGTCCCTATAGAGAAGTAGAAATGACATGTGAAGATGTTCATTGTACCTCTACACTAGGAGTAGAAATAGGTTGAGAACGATGTTGTTCTTTAGGATTGGGATCACTAGCACATGAAAAGGGTCGATGTTACTCTTTACTACGAGCAGAAGTAGGTTTAGAGAACTATTGTTCCTCGAGATCGTGAGCACTAGCATGTGAAAGAGTCATTATCTACAGATGTGGATTGAAATTTAATTTAGAGTACATAAATAAAGTATATAATGGATAATATCATGAGATAACATGGTGTATATTACAAAAAATATATAACATGATTATCAAATTCTTTCTTTTTATGGCTAAATGGATTTAACCCCTCTATCTACTATCCAAATCCCTTCATTTTGGTCTCCTCTGAAATACAGACATCATCTACATTGGTAATGATGCAAAATTATTGTGACATCCCAATGAAACCATCACCCTCATTGGAATTTTCATCTAACCCTTCAGTGGTTTTGGTCAATAATAGAACAATTGACTGCTTTTAGTTTGTGGGATCTAGAATTTGAAATACTTGTACTGCATGTGATGCCATTATAAAAGGCTCTTCTTTGCACCCTTCCTTACTAAAATAATCATTCATGAATCCCAATTCATCTATTTTAAAATAACTCATGTTATCAACCCATGTGCATTAAAAAATTGGCACATGGAGTGTTGTATAATCCCACTCTCATATTTTTTTTATGTTTCCAAAGTATGACATATTTTCATAAATTGAATTTATATCCATAATACCAGAAACATGAATCACTTCATCCACCAGTGTAACTCCACTATTTTTCAGGGTATTTTCTTTATCATGTTAATTTTTCTATAATTTATAACCATTAATTACATAACCATTGTAAGATAATACATATACTCTTGGTCCTTTGGCTAGCCATCGAATTCATTCTAAAATTGAATTCGGATATTCATCCGAATCCTGAAAAATGTAGTCCCGAAATTATCTTATAAACTATTGATTATGTACATTTGATATCTATATTTCAGACCATTGTGGATTCAAATGCCTAAGAGTTTCATTGTGTGTTTCAACATATGGTGCAAAATCCAAACTGTTATGCAGAATGTAATGGTGGGCCTACTCCCGATCTATAATATTGATTGTGACAACATCTCTTTCAAAACTTTTATCACCCTTAAGGCCCCCATTGTGATGAGCTTTTGGTATACCAATTCTTTCTACACCTGATAGGTATTCAATATATAATTCAATGGCTTCCTCAACAATATATCACTCTGTAATACAACCCTTTGGGAAACATCTATTTTTGACATAACCCTTAAAAATATTCATATACCGTTCAATGGGGTACATCCATCTATAGTCTAAAAGACCACATAGCTTAATATCTTTCACCAAGTGAACCATCAAATGAACCATCATATAAAAAAAATTGGTAGGAAGAAAATTTCCAATTCACATAATATAATGGTAATTTCTCTTTCTATAGTTAGAAATTTTTTCATGTCTATAACTTTGCTGCATATATCTTTGAAGAAGAAATAGAGCTTGGTTAAATTAAAATAGAAATTCTGGGGAAAAATACAATGTAAAGCAATAGGAATTATATCTTTCATCAAAACATAGAAGTTCTGTTATTTCAAACCCCTTGACTTTAAATCATTCATTGAAACAATTTTCATGATATTCGATGAATACCCCTCAAGAAACATTATGTCATTAATGAAGTTAAAAAACTAATATCTCTCAATTCTATAAATAGTATAAGCAGTTGGAGGAAGAAATGTTCATTTTTACCCTTCCATGGTACCAAATCTTCTCATATTCCCATGTCAACCATGTCCAACCTAGCTTTAATTCCATCCTCTTTTAGGGTGCATTTAGCAATGTGTTGCTGACAATATAACATACATTTTTTTCAACATGCATAACATCAATAAAATTTCTAACGTATAGAAAATTCTAGTATGGTAATTCAAAAAACATAATCTCTTATTCAATCCATTTTTCGTATGATTTTTTAAAAATGGTTTACCAAAACAGTGTCCACATCTTTTAATTTCTTGAATAATTGATCACCTGATAGTAAAGACGATGTTGTACATTCTTCTAAACATCTATTTAATGATACCTTCCAAGATTGGCACTTATGTCATTGAGGTTGAAATATTTTATGTCCTAGAAATAAGATTTTTGATGAATGTTTCATCCTAATGGACTATGTACCATGTTCGCAAATGGGACACCCATGAGTTCCATTAATACTATATCCTGACAAATTTTCATAAGTAAGAATGTCATTTATCATCCCATACAACATGTCTATAAATGTGAAATCTTCATTTCTAAAATCATCATACAATGTGACACATGAATCCCCTAATAATATCAAATATTAAATCACTGGATCCAAATAAAGATAAATATCATTACTTGGATGTTTTAGTCCTAATATAAGCATATATAACATGATGTATTATTGTTCCATGCATAACCACGGTGGAAAGTTATAATTTAAAAACATAACATGCCATGTGAAATAAGTGCTTCTTTGAAAACCAAAAGGATTCACTTTATCTATAGATATCACGAGATGAAGGTTTCTCATCTCGTTTCCAAATTCAGCATACTCATGATCAATTCTATTTGACTAAGGAGATTCTGTCAGGTGATGTAGTTTCCCATATTTATTTCTTGTATCTACATGCCATGTCAATTGTGTTGTAGTCTCCCCACTTCCATATAGGCACCTAAACCTTGGAATGATTAGAAAGTACCATAAAACTTCCATACTACCAAGTTCAACTTTCTTGTATCAAGAATCTCCACACTTTGGGAATTATTTAATTGATTTTTCATCCTTGAAAATTAATATACAATCATCCTGGCAGGCATGTATTCTTTCAAAGATCATACCCATCGAGTGTAGCATTTGTTTGGTATTTTATGTTTTTCTCATGATCTCATTATCTTCTGGGATCATGTCATTTAAGAGATAATGTAGTTCTATAAAATTGGAATCACTCTATCCATGTCATTCTTTCAAATTATATAGCTTCAATGTGGATGAAAATGTTATATATTTAGTGCAACCAATATACAATGAAATCTTTCACAACTATTTAACTTCGGAAACAATTTTGGAAAATCGCAATGTCCATATTAAAATTCCCTTATCATTCCCTCAATATGATCTTCATCATCATTCAAATCTATAATCACATCCTAGATACAATCTTCTTCATTTTCCACACTTGTAATCATATCATTTGATTCATAAAGCACGGTGTTATCCTATCCAATAGTTATATTTGACATTTCCCCATGTTTATTCCAACATTTATAACTTCAATATATTCCATGACAGATCAAGTGTTCTTCAAACTCCTCTAGACTAATTACTCTTGAATAACAACTACATAAACAGAAGCAAAGGATTTGGGAAGGGTCATATGAATGATATTTTGGAAAATTTACGAACTCTTTCACTATATCTTCATATTCTTTTGTCATAAAATTTTCATACATCCATTATTTATTCATATCCATTCTATTTTATTCAGTAATTTTATTATTTAACAAAATAAATACACAAAATATGTTCAACTAGGTTCATCATCTAACCATATATCCCACCTAGAAGATCCAATGGAAGTGGAACAATCCATTACAAACCCGAGCCTATAAAAAAACATCATTTTCGAACATTTTTTAAACTTTAAAATCTCCCAAACTCTAGGTTTGAAATCCAATTAACAGAAGAATAATTTTTAAAAAATCAAGTTAGCGATTACCACTAATTTTAAAAACCAAATCATTGTTCTAAGAAATCCATTTAGGCATTTTCTAAAACACTTTTCATCAAATATCATTCTATAATAAGGGATAAAACAACATGGAAAACACCATTTATCCTTCAGGGGCACTCATATAGGCATAATTATAATAAGTAAACACTTTTAAAACAATAATCATTTATGAAGGATAAATAAAAAAGAAATGGAACATGGTATATAAGAAAGATATTAAAAATAAAATTTTGTTGCGAGGACTGAGAAGGACAAGTCAAATATAACCAAAGTATATCCATAAATGACACATAATACCTTTATAAAAAGTAAGATCCATGGAATAGATTAAGAGTAGTATATAAAGTTAATGGAAATGTTCAAGAAACAATACATCCAAATAATTGTTCTCAAAATAGACATACAAAGAGACAATTTCATTTATCTATTTTATTATTATGTCATAAGATTTGATATAATTTCATTTAAAGTGACTTCAATAAAATATAGATTCTCACCATTATTCTTATCCAACACTACTCTCCACTACTTCATATAAACTTTATCTTGAAATCTCTAAATATCAAGCTACTAACATCCATTCATAGAATCGATCACCCTATATCCTTTTAACATATGGCCCTTATAGATCCATTTCTCTAACTAAACCAATCCAGAATCCTCATTTACCTACCAAAGGTCTAGATCAATTTTACTGACTATAAATCATCATTTCCTTGGCTACATAAAGTAACACCCACGATTTTAAATTCAAATTTACTAAACCAAATTGGTATATCCTTTGCATCCATAGTTTTATAATTTAAAGACTAGATCTCATACATGGAGCCAGTATATATCCAAGAAAAACTCTCCATGTATTAGTCAGGATCAAAGTAGATCACACCCAACTGACCAACCACGTGATTAATGCAAAATAGCTATGAGAATCCCTTTCACTGGAATGTTTTAGTATCCCACGTTCGATCTTATGCAAGTACATCCTTGAAGAGTAGAACCCTACCTAAAATCTACACTTCCCAAATACACAAACCTAAATCCAGAACTATTAATAATAGTTGATCAAGATCCACTTTTTTGGTTGGTTCTACATCCTGAAGTAGATTCAATTTACACATGAAGTGCCACACAAAAAAACTTCTAGATCATGGTCTTATAGCTTTATCTTGGTGCAATAACTATAAAATATATCCCTATAATTTTTCATTTGAATGAATGAACCAACTTCAATATTCATTATTGTAAATTGGTTTTTTAGTGTTGCTCTATAAACATAAAGGCATGCTCTACCATCCTATGTCAACTATGCCCATCCACTAACACTAGTGAATTTTTGTCTTCATTCGCAATATAACCACTTATAACTTTCTTCTCATCATGTCCCTCATCATTGAGACCAACACCAGATTACCCATATATATATTCAGGAACTATTAACTACCTGAATTCTTCTTTTTCAAGCAGTGCATTACCATATACTAATTATCCCTCCATAATGATGTAGTTACCTAACTTGCACAATTCATGATAAAACAATAATCCCTCTTTTCATACCAATATATTTATCCCTCATACTTGTGTACAACACTATCATAGCAGACCTGGTTCCATCTTATCAAAATCACTCTACATTCAGAACCTCACAAAATTAGATCTTTACCCCTTTATATGAACCAAGCTTCCATTTCATGATAGAGAAACCCTAAAATCATCAACATGTCACCATTTATTGAGTCCATGTAGTATAATAGGTCCCCCCAACTCTTGGTTAGATAACGTTTTTAGAGTTTCAAGTAGGATTGTTGATGAAAGTATTCAAGGAATGTTTCCCTTCCAGTATGGAAATGTTACAAGTCGAACACATAAATAAGAAGTATGGTGCAACCCATTAGACAAAAATATTTTTAGACTTAATGATTTTCCATAAATTAAGAACAAAATAACACTATTTTTTCAATAAAATAAACACATTAATCATATTTAAAAGAAAAATTAGTGAGCACATGTGTAATTCAGAAATAGAGGAAGTAGTGGAACCAACTCTTGAAAAATTTTGAGGCTAAATCTAGAAGAAAAATCACATAGAATAATTTATCAAAGGCATGTAATACATAAGAAACTTTTACCCTAATAACCATATGTTGAAATGATTTAAATGGAAAAATATCCCATAATACATAAATATTGTTCATCATCAATGGGACTTACCTCTCAAGGAGAGACAACAGAGAAGTAGTAGGAGGGTGGAGAGACAGGTAGATAATAAGTAGAGGTAGCAAGAGATGATGGTGAGGAAGGGAGATATTTACTCATGGTAGGGAGAGACGATAGTAGAGGTCAGTTCGCGAAAGAGGAGGGGTTTGTGGTGGTGGTAGGGTTCATGGAGGATGTGGGGTTTGGAAGCAATGGTGGGGTTCGGAGGTAAAGGTGGGGTTCATGGCGGCAGTGGAGGAAGGATTCACAGTGAAAAAGAAGGGATTCACGGTGGTGCAGGAGGGTTCAGCAATGGTAGGGGCCGGCTTCTGCGAGAGTTTGAGGTGTGCAAGAGAAGAAGTTGACTATTAGGGTTCATTTATAAAAATGGGTAAGGCTTTTATCTGTGCTACTAAAAAGAACTGATAAAGTTGTGCTTTATTAGCATTAAAATAGAAAGTGCAGATAAAACCTTCATTTATCAGCACTAAATTAATATTGCTAATAAGGAAAACTTTTATCACCAATTTTTTTGCAGTAATTAAGGCGTCTCTTTATCAGTGCTGATAAAGATATAATTTCAATAAATTATTTAAATTATTATATATATTTATAAAATTATATATATAATAAATATTTATTTATTATGAAATTATAATAACTTCATTTATTATACTTATAACTTTATAGATATATATATAATTAATATATTTATTAAATTTTATAATTATTTATATATATATATATTTTTCTATAATTACAATTATATAAATTTGTATTTATTTATAAATATATTTATTTAATTATATATATTTAAAAAATTATAAGTATAATAATTATATTTATTAAAATTTTATAATTATTTAAATATATATATATATATATATATATATATTAATATGTATAAATAAATATATTTTTGTATTTATAATTACAAAATTATGAAAAAAATATATTTATATATAGTTAAAATTATAAATATATATATTTATATAATTATAGTTATAAAATTATAAGAAATATATTTAATTAATTTTTAATTTTATTAATTTATATATTTATTATAAGTTTATAATTATTTAAAAATATTTATATTTAATTATAGTTATAATTATAAATATTTGTATTTATTTTTAAATATCTGTATGTATTTATAAATAAATAAATTTATTTATATGTATTTATAACATTGTAATTATAGTAAATATATTTTTTATACTTTTATAATTATTTAAATATATATATAGTTTTTATAATTATAACTCTAAATATATATATATATTTATTTACGATTTATATACTTTTAATTGTAGTTATTATTACAAATATATATTTGTATTTATTTAAATATTTATAATATATATATATATATATATATATCATAGGTTCTTAGAGGTACTATTACATTAAACACACACATAACACACACACAGGCCGAAAAGGGAGGTCATAGCCCCCCCAAGGGATAATCCACCCATCAAGCCTTATTTATTTAATACATGGACTGAATGCCTAGTGGGCATGAAGCCCATTACATGGCTCAAAGGCCCATAATCTAGCCCATAGACTTAGTGCAACGTCATGCCTACATCATGTCTATGCCACTGTCTTCTTATGTCATGCCTGCCTCACCGACTGCCTACGCCATGCATGCATCATCGCTTGTCGGCATCATGCCTACGTCACTACCTGTCAGTGGAAATTCGCTCCTACCCGGGTCTAATGTAGAATCATGAGGCACCTCTACCACTAAGGCACACCCCAACTGCATTAAATAATTATAAAATTATAACAATTATATTTATAATTTTTATAATTTTATAAATATATATATTTATTATATTTATTATAATTTTATAATTATATAAATATATCAATAATTATTTAGAATTGTGATTTTAGATAATTGTATTTATTTATATATATTTTTATTTATTTATAGATATTATTATTTGATTATATATATTTTTAAAATTATAAGTAAAATAAATATATTTATTTAAAATTTATTATTATTTAAATATATATACATATAAAAAGTATAAATAAATATATTTATAAATATGTGTATATAAATATATATATATATATGTTTTTATAAAATTATAATATATTTATCTATTATAAATATATATATAGATAGATAAAATGTTTATTATAAATATATATTTGTAAAAAGTATTTATATATAATAAAAAATTTATAATTAAAAATATAATATAAATATTTATTATTTAAATATATTTACTGTAATATTATAATTATTTATGAGGATATAATATGTTAATGGGTATAATATGAATGAATAGTATAGCTAGTAAAGTATAGATCATAAAGAATTAGTCATCACACATATGGACAACATGAATAATAATAAGGGTGTAATGTATAAATGAACATTAATGATGAATACATAACATATTCACATCAATTATACTCACGCGTCAATATATTTATTGACTAAATCCATTAGAATAAATATTTATTTATTTATAATTATAATTATATATAATGTATTTTTATATAATTATAAATATTAAAATATATATTTATTATTTAATAAAATTTATTATAATACTATAATTATTTAATTATATATTTATTTAATTATTATCTTACAAATAATTTTAAAAAACTATATATATATATATATTTGAATTATTAAAAATATATATTAATTATAAACATGCATTTTTTATTTAATGTATATAAATAAACATTATTTTTGAATATAAATATCAAAATTTTATATAAGTTTGTAATATTTTTTATTAAAAATATTTATATATTCTAATAACAGCGCTAATAAATCTATAATTTATTAGTGCTAAAAAAGTGCAGAAAAAGAGTACACCTTTATCTGTTCATTTTCTGAGCTGATAAAATCCCCCCTTTTATCAGCATGTTTTTTTTACTGTTCATAAAGTGTGGTGTTTCCCTTATGTCAATCTCTCATAGTGTCACCTGTAGGATTTTTCTATGAATGCTAATGGGTTTTTAAGAATTGGTTTTTAATGGCATTCATGTTTTCACTAAACTGACGATTTCTTTCTTTATGTCCCCTACTGAGCATTTTGTGCTCATCCCAAGTTTTTTTTAAAACACTAGGTATAGGTATGGGTAATGGAAAGAAAGAATTCAATTTTGATGTCATAAATAATTTTTATGACAAATAATTCATGTTTTATTTTAAAAGTTTTAAATTTTCTAAAAAATGGATACGGTTTTAGTAGTATCCACTTTCATGATTATAGGATGCTATGTTTGAATGATGACCAAATTCTCTAAAACTCTAAACCAAAAAAGATCCTCAGTGTGAAAGAAATTAAATTCATAACTAAAAATCAAGATTAAGTAATGTTTAAGAGTGGAGAGTTATAGTAAAGGTGGACATGAAGGTATTTTCAGGGATAGTTCAACACTATAAGTGTCATTCCATTGTTCACTCAACTAGATTGATATGGTGTATTACTAAGAAATATTCAAACTCGTTCTCAAAGGGAAACCCAAAAATATGTTAGTCGTTGGTTTTGAGTTGAGACATCTTGGAGTCTCTATATATCCCATGAAATAGGAATCAAGCCACGCATAGTTTTTTAAGTTGATGTAGTAGATGACTAGAACCAACTGAGGAGTTCCTCTCATGAAAGGGCCAAAGAATCAAAGAGTTTAAAATTATGTGATTGGGACATGTATATAAATTTTAATGTCACCAAAAGAGGACATTGGATACATTGTTTAACATTATACACTAAGGATTATGTGTCTTAAAGTTTCACGTTGTGTGACCAGGATGTAAAAGTTATGTAGTCTAAGGTATCACATCTTGAACCTTGTCCATATGTTCTATTTTTCTAGAGAGGATCATGCTCGACATGAATGGATGGAAAAGGGGATCAATCATCTCATTTCCAAAAATAGGTCATCACATGAAAGGTGGGGATCACATTTTAAAAGTATGATGTGTGAACCATTTAACACAGTTTAATGTTGTGATGCTTGTACCATTGCATATAGTTTAAGGTCATGATTATTGGTCCATTCATATAGTTTAAGGCCATGATTCTTGCACCATTGTATATTGTTTAAGTTCATGATGTTAGGACCAAAGGGTTTTTGTGAGGGAGTTTCTATGGAATGATTGAGTCACATGAACCTAATGTGAAGTAAGTTAATAAGTGTCTCAATGCCACAAAAACTTCTTCTAAATATGATGGATAAAGGCTATGGTCATGATTCATCGACCAGGAAAGAGACATATTCTATAACCTCATGTGAAGGAAACCCCTGAAGTAAATTCATGGTTCAATGCCAACATAGAGAATCTATGAAGTGGTTTTCATAGTTTATAGTCAATCTACAAATGAAATGTGGGGATACATGCCCATAAAAACTATGTGCCTCAATTGTGTGAGGAAATAATCCACTATAGCCCAAAATCCCACATGATCCCTGATCGATGTGGGAAAAAAGCAGTATAAGAAGATCTCATATGTCACACAAGGGTGAATAGTAGGGAAAAAAGTGTTGGGTTAGAATGATACATCGAAATTTAAGAGAATTACAATTAAAGGGATGTTGGTGTGGGAGATACCCCACCAGGACAACTTTCTTTTCCAACATGTCAGAATGAATGGGTAGGGTAATGTTGAGATTTTTATATTATTCCCAAACAAGGTGGAAGTGGAGTTCATAAATCAATACCTTAAAAATATAAAACACAAATGGGGAGTGATACGTAGAAGTAGGATGAATGTTGGACATTTTCAAAATGTAGGTTCCACTACCATACTTACAAGGATATAGGTAGACAAATAATTATCGACCACTAACCATGTTTTGAAAACTTGGGACACATCAAATTATTTTTGGAAGTCCTTTCGGGAGTGTTCCTTAGATTGGAGGTGAGCCTTTTGTCCAAGCTTCATCACCATAGAAGGGACATTCCTACAAATAGAATGATGGGGATCGAAATTGAGGAACTCTAGAAGTGTGAGGGTGAATTGGATTGGTGTTCAAGTGGAGTTCTACACTTTAGGTTTTATATCGCTGTGCATTTGAGCACATTAACATGGTGTATCAGAAATATAAATGTTCAAACCCATCAAATGAGTGGTTTAGTGTCCTGGTTGTCAAGAAAAAACAATGAGTCCAATATAAGGGTGTTGATCTTTAAAACAAATTGAGGAAAATGATATTCCAATAGAAACGATGATCGTGACTGGACCCAGGTTGTAATATCCAAGAATCTCTATGTATCCCATTGGGATAAGAATCAATCTCGATATAGTTTTTAGTAATGGTGTACTATAGTAAAAGTTCCATAAGTATAGGTTCATACTCTTATAAGAGGATGATGATCCAATTATTCATTTTAAAATATCATAGATGAAGATGTTATCTACATGGTTTAGGGTCATATAGATTGGACCAACAGTTGGTGTAATTTTAACAAAATACATCTAAGATGTTAATAATGTCGGTTATCATCATATGGTAAAGAGAAAAACCATGTAGTTTCATGTTTTTTTGGGAAAATAAATGGAAGAAGATCCTTTTAAGGTCATTCACTCTTGAAATAGGTTCCCAGCTTAAGGTTAGGGGACTTGGACTATGACTATGCAGTATAACATATTATAATGAGGACACTAGTTACTCTTGCATCAAATGAGAACATAACTCAATCATGTTATCAAAAAAAAAAGAAACAAATACCTCTAATCCCATGTCAGTCATACTTGATGTTGGAAACAAGGGGTAATGTGAAATTTCTTGTATCTCATGAGAGTAAATGAAAATGATAAAAATAAATGGGATTAAAATGGTGATTCAATATTCAATAGGGTACCCACAAAAGTATATAAATAGGGTCAAAATTGATTCAAAAGGGCTAATATTCATGATCATAATGTTCAATAATGCATGAAAACACAACATTGGGGGTATTGTAATTCCAATTGATCAATGGGAATTATTAAATAGGGTAAATTACGACCCAAAAAGTTTGAAATGATAGAGGGGTGGAAGGTTTAAGGATGATGTTGACCAAGTTCCAAACAGGGGTACCACTACCATACCATGGAAGATGGTTGATTGAGGAAATGTATTATGAAAAGGAGGTGGGAATATGTTGCTATGTTTCGTCATCATTAGAGTGTCTGTTCAGAAATTTGGAGTGTTTCTTCAGGGTGTGTGCCCTGGATATGAGGTGGGTGAATTTAGCCATGTGTCATCACCACAAGGCATACTATTTGGATATAGAATATAAAATCTATCAAAATTTAATGATCCACGATGTTCGGGTGATGAATAGAAAATTTATTAATAGGAGATCTAGAACTCTTAGTATACATCAATTCATATTATGTATTCCATAGGGTGATCAGCGGTGGGTGAGTTGTAGTCTAACATGGATTTTAGATAGTGAAATTCTGAACTTGGGAGATAAATGAGGCAAGAATCCCATAATTAATTAAAATATGGGACTAATGTAATCCTAAAGGGTTTTTGGTTTATTTATATACAACTCATACTATATGGAGATCCTTTTTAGTTCATGAACTCAGGTCCAAGGGTGTTGTACAGTTTAACATTATGTAGCAAGGATGATCTTATATAGTTTTGCATCATGTTGGGTGTAAATATTCCAAGTATTTTATGGATGTATATTTATAACCCAGAGTGTGGAATATATTATATATTTTTGGATAGAAGACAATCTCATAGGTGTGTACATGCATTTTATGGTTGTGCTATTTGGACCATATTCCATGCAGTTTAGGTTCATGTGATGAGGAACTTTCCCAAGAAGTATAATGTTATTTACAATAGACATGGATATTCATTTTAATATATTATATATTTCAATAGTACATTAAATTTAATTTCATGAATTTTGAACTAATGATGTTGTTCATTTTAACATTGTGCATCCATGATTGTCCTATGTAGTTTTACATCGTTCTGGGAGGACATTATCATACAATTTGATGTTATGATACTAGAACTGTGTTTTGATGTTTTCTGTAATTTGGCTAGGATGATATAGATTATTATTCTGAACATATTTCTCCAATATGGTGAGATATCATTGTAAATTAACTCATTCTTAAGAAAAATTCATGTTTAAGAACCTCCATAGTGAGATACCTTGACTGATCTGGGTGACCACCCCCATGGGTTATGGTATTAGAGACATGATCATTTCTAAAAAATTCATGGAGTTATTTAGAATCTTGATTATTATTAGTGAATCCTGTAATATTTTCTCCTATAATCCTACTAGTGTATTCATGGATGTTCTCCAAGAATGTGATATTTTTCTTCCCAGGGAACTTTTCTACTGAAATTAGTATTGGTGTTGCGACGAGGGAATCGTTTGTTACTAGTATCATGGGGAGGAACAATGTGATTACTATTTATAATTGGAACTTCATAATCTATACATATATCTCTAATGGTATGGATATTTGACCCAACACACCTGGTGAATGGTCGGTGTCTTGATCCCACAGTCTCCCACTCGATGAAGATTTCCCCTTCATATTGGCCGAGATAACAATGGATGTATGCCCAGTGTAATAGTCCACATGAGATATTGTATAAATTATATATGGATTATGAATGGTGGATTTCCCTTTTCCTAATACACATTTATCATATTATAGCCATTATATTATCCTTTCATGGATTAAGGATGACAACATTCCCTCGGTATGGGGGGTGATTCCCCAGCGGGTTTCCCTTGGTGATATGCAAGCTAACAAAGTCACATGTATGATAACTTATTTTCAAATTCCTTATAATAAATTCCTTAAAGATTAAATATTTTTCTTATTTATATATATTTTCAAGATTATGATGGGTTTTTTCAACACAATATCCACTTAAGAAGTAGGGTGACACCACCCAAGAGTTGTGGAAGCATGTTCTCTATGAGGAACTGGGCAATGGGGACTAGGTTACATGAATGAAATCCATTATGGTAATGGATGGGGATACCCAAAATCAAGATAATTCTATCTCTCCAGATGCATGAGGGCCAGGGAGACCAAAATATGGGGAATACTAGATAGACCAGCGTGAGGGAACCTAGGAGTTGTGGATTCCTTTCTCACCAGGAATGGGTCTATAAGTCGCTAAATCCTTTTTTAGAGGCATCTCATAGAGTAGTATTGGGGAATTTCCCCCAAAACTATTGATATGATTCTAATACTAGATCATCCAAGTAAGGTATTGAATTGACCTACTCCTAGTGCTAAGTTGAGCATCTCTGCACTAATAGAACTTTTGCGTGGTGGGAACCCACCCTATTGACTCTCAGGTGGTAGATAGGGCTAATATAGATAAAATGGCTCCTACCCTTTTGGTGTATGGGAGAATTTTTCCTATGTATTTTAGGAAAGGATCATGTGATGGTTTTTAGTGGTAATAGTGGGATTTCCCATTTTATGTTTTCTATTATCGGTAGAATTAGCATGGCAATGTGGATTATAAGTCTTGACACACCCAACATTACCCATTGTATCACTTTAAAAGGAGAGGGAATTCATGCTAAGGATACCCATATTTGGGGGATTCCTAACTTTATTCATTTACTGATTATTGAAGTTGTAGTGATTCATATCAGGTTCACCAATCAATTTCACAAAGAATCTACTAGGTAATTCATTTTGTGTTTTTATCTGCATCCTTATACTAGTCATGATACTCATTGCTCTATATTCCGACATTCCAAAGGTGGGTGTCATTCACCACCATGGTTGATGATATCGGCTCCCTGATCGAAATGGGTTGATGGGATATTAGCTCTTCCTTACAAGGATTCCTCCTTGGAGTTTATCACCTTGTCTAGGTCTCCCTTATAGATCTAAGAAATGTTCATGAATCTTGTTCTTAGTGATATTTTATAGTGCACATCAATTAATTATTCCACTTCCTACTGTGACAGAGTGACTACCTACAGTTGTAGATGATAACGATATTGGGTATGTTATGAATCTATAAATGTACTCCACATTTGGGATTATACGGAATTTATTCTCAAGATATATGACATCTCAGGTATAAAATAAAAGGTATCCTATGATCACCATGAATAAAATTATGTTTTGTTCATAAATCATTCAAGGATCTTCACCTCATGTATCATGTTCTCATCACACAAGAAGGATCATATTATTCATGAGAATTATCTAGAACTTTTCATACTGGGAAACTTATTCTTATCACATAAGATTTCCTAGGCTCATCACCTAGGGCCTCATGTTCTCATTACACATGATAAGAACATAGGCTCATCACCTAAGTAAATGGTGGTGAGATTATATTCATATCACATATTCTTCTTGTGCTCCTCACATAAGGCATTTCATGATCATCACATGAGGCATCATCTCAAGCTCGTCACTTGAGTAGTGGGAGAAGATATCATTTGGTTGTCCCATATGGTTCTTAGGATCTCCACCTAATGCACCCTGTGATCATAATTTAGGGTTGGTTTTTTGATTCATTAAGAGGTTTCATCAGTTTAAATCCAAATAAATGTGATCTCATATTTAAATTCCAATATGGTATACTTCCATATATGCTACTAGTATGCTGGTCTAAGAACATTTTTTAATCTGAGTGAGGTTACTCATGGTTTAAAGTCCAATGGGGTACTCTTACAGGTTTAACTTCTTGTGGAGGTATGATTACCATAATCAGATTTCATGTACTAGGTTTGACATAGCTTATAATCAAGTGGTGAAACCAAAAATACAGGGAGGCATTTAAATTTATGGTGGGAGGTTTGGTATACTCTATAAAAATGATCAATATTTTGAGTTTCCATCTCCCTAAAAAGGTGATATTGAATTAGGATTCTTGTTTTGGAATTGGTGAAGTCTCATCTTGATCACCACCCATGAATGGGAGACAATATTGTCAGGAAATTAGGATTGAACCTTGGAAAGATATCATATACACTCTACAAAGAGTTAGGGATCAAAATGATTATATTTCAGTTTCATGGTTTATGATCATTATATGGGACTATAAAATGTATTTTAACATCATTAATTAATGTTTCTTATACCACAAAAGGTTCTAAAATTAGATATGTTGTGGGAATTATGTATAGAGCTTCCTATGATATGAAAAAATCATATCATTATTATCTCATAAGGAATACCATACTCATTTCATAGGGAATCACATTCTCATCAAGGGGGTAATGATACATATTATTGTCTTTTGTGGAGGATTTAGTCATGTTGTTTAATGATGTGTGACTAAGATGTTGGTTATTTTTAGATTACATTCTTCTAACTCCGATGTTGTTGAGGATTATGCCTTAATATTACCATGTGTTGTTAAGGGGAAATAAAGTTATGTGTGGGGATTATGTGAGCTTTCAACCCATTTGATACTAAGGAGAAATGAAGGTATGCGTGGCTCTTATGAGAGTGTGTTTTCTATGTTCTAAAAATGAAAAATCATGGTCTGTGGGAGGTCTTCAATGAGTGTTCTACCAGAAGGATGCTAAGGAGTAGTTAAGGTATGTGTGGGACTTATGTAGGTGTGTTTCCTGACTGGTTATAAGGATTATTGGTGGTAAGTATGGTTCCTACACAAGTGTTCTTGTTATGTGCTTCTAAGTAAGAGTGAAGTTATAAAAAAGGCTTACATGAATGGGATACCAGGTTGTGGCTAAAGATCAATGAAGGTATGAGTAGGGATTACATGAGTGTGCTTCCCGGATGTGGGTAATCTCATTCTCACCACATAAACCATATTTTTCATGTCATACCATGATCATCAAATGATTAATCTTTGGTTTTTCACACAAGTAATAGTATTCTTGTAAAATTGGATAAGGTGTACTTTAATGTCACGTATCTAGGATGCTTTGATGCTCAGATTAACATAATGAAACTAGGATGTTTTATGTGGGGACTTATGAATCGATTTTTGCATTCGTTCTTCCTCATGTTGTACTATGAGGGTATCTTTGCTTAATGATTGGTTGGAGAATATAATTGGGTTCTATACCATTGGAAGAGTTCCATGGGGGATGCATGAGAGAAACAAGGATATATAAGGAAATTGCATGCTAGGGTTTCCCATTATTTGTTCCTCATTTCTAGACATGGGGGAATATTGAACCAATTATGTCTCAAAAAATATTATTGGCCCTTACACCTAAGGAAAATACCCATGTAAATAGAAAATAGGGTTTGTCTCCATCCAAAGTGGGAGATGGTGTTGCCAAATTATGATTGGGCCTATGGAAGGGGATTCCTACACATCCTTATATAAGGAATAAAAATCCATATTGTTTGGTTCCAATTAACGAGAAAAGTAATACCTTTTAATGTCATGTGAAAGGGACTGGTGTGGTGTCTTTTATGGTCATACAACAAAGACCATATGAAGTGAACATTAAGGTCATGCATCTAGGACTTGTAAATTTCATACTTTAGAGTTATAAAATAGGGACTATGGGGATCATCTCATTCATATTGAACGAGGAATATTATGTTTGACACATAAGGAATCTCATTTTTGTTATCCAACGTCTACTGACTGGAATATTCCAAGAAATTATTAGTGTGTGACTTACACTAATGTGGATATTTCTAGTTCAAACTGGAATATAAATTAGGAGAGTGGATTTTAGGAATATATTGAAGATTATTTTTACTCACATTATTCATGGAAACCAAGAGAAGTATCTCAATTCATGGAACAATAATGGGATTGGGAGGAATGTCGTGACTCAAGCTGTTTCACGCATCTTGGAGAAGTTTCTCAACTCATGGTGTTATATGAGGAGGATGTTGGGGTTGTAAATGTCATAACCAAAAAATATCCCTAATATATCCTAAGAATATATTGATGTGACTATCATTTATTCATGGGGGTCGGTGATGGTAGAAAAGGTAATGGGTCTTTAGTGTAGGACTGAAACCCAACATTGTTTCTGAGTAGGGGTGTCGGGACACAACCACCATGGTATAGGCCAGCAGACTCCAAGGTAGGTGACTTAGGATAATGGTTTCACAAAAAGTGGGTTTTATGTGAATAGAAATTTTATCTAAAGTGTGTTTGGTGAAATGATGGATTCAAATGGATATAGATAACACTATTTTTGGAAACATTGGTGTTTCTTATAAATTCAAGTTGAATGAGTTGTGGAAAAATTATACAAACAATCTACTTTAAGGATATAAGTTTCATGAAACATCTTCAAACACTTTCCCATACAAGAAAAGGATAACATGATTTAATTTGTGAATGTTTAGTTTATAGGGGGAATTAGTTGTGTGAATTTGTGAAACTATTCGGAGTTTTGTTAATTGAGAGTAAAGTGTTGAATCCCCCCATGTCTATGTCCAAAAATAGTGACCTGAGGGGGGGGGGTTTATAAGATCCAAGTTCATCAAAAATAAGTTGTGTGAATTATTTCCATCTTCATGAAAACCATACTTTCATGGCACTCCAATTTTCATTTACGAAACTTTCATGTTTTTGAAATTTTCTGTACTTTGTTCTTGAATTTCCTCTGTTTGACGTTTTTTAAAATACAAATTTCAAAAGGCCATAAATTTTGATACATACATTCTTTTTATCACTATGATCAATAAAATAAAATCCTATGACACGAAATACACCATAGGATATGTGTTTATATACTTTATTATTCTTTTGGATGTACTTTTTAGTATCAAAAATGATATTAAAATATATGGCATATGGTCCACCCTACATTTTTATAAAACTGCTCAGAGAGATCTATTCCACAAAACCAACATATCCTATATAAACCGCAAATTTATATAAGATGTCATAAAATATGGGTCTCTGCACTATATTATAATCCCCCTTTGTCTTCATAATCCCTACCGATTAGATCCATTACATTAATATTTGGCTATGTGATGGTACATTTCCTAAGATGCAGCCATGGGGTTTCTTAGGTGTCCAATCCTATACCAAGATATAAAAATTCCCCTCCCCTATATCTTATCTAGATTAGTGTAGAATATATTCATCATATAATAATTACATATTAATTTATTAATATTATTTCAATATATGTTGTGACTTTTGAACTATATAGTATTGACTTATCCTTGAGTAGTCATTCATCTTCACCCCTCTCTAAGAGAACATAATAGACCATACCTGGAAAACACAGGTCTAGAATACACACATCACCTTTCCAAAACATCCTTCCCCTATAAATTTACTTTATACATAGAGTGTCTCATATTTCTATAAAAATTTCATGTCTATAGGTAACGTGTGAATCTAGAACTAAGGGACACTTCTGTTTGTCTATGCACAACTCCCTCAATATGGATATAGATTTTCAACCCCAATATTTCTTTTTTCCATAATCATATTTTTATCCCAAGGATAAGGAATTATAATATTCATATTCCCCAACAACATCATAGAGAAAATTTTAATTCAAATGTGGTCAACATTTATCACTTTCATACTGATCTGATATCATCATTCCCAATCCAAAAACCTAGATTCATGATTTACTATGTCATAATTCTCTATTCAAGAGTTTTTATGTACTATTTTCCTTTGATCCTCATTTTACTTTTCATTTTTCCACAACCTTCACTCATATAGCCCATGAACTATGACCTTAAATTGTTTTCACTCACCCATGAGATGCCATATATAAGCATTGGGATCTCCATTAATATTTCTTTTGTCCTTACCCACTCTATAAAAATAATATCACCCATTTAGGTCTAAGTATAATGACCTTAAACTATATGAAATCTACCCATGAGATGTTCTATATTATAAATGGCCCCCTTAATAACATAGCTTCATCATTTCACTCATTTATAGGTGGACCACTACATATATGGTCACATATATGTGACCTTAAACTTCAATAGTGTTTGGTCAAAGATTATGTCCTTAAACTCTAACTCTCTATAGGTTTAAACCGTAATATTTTTAGTCACAAGTGAAACTGACATGAACCTTTCAAACTAAAAACTCATAAAGGGAATCCATAAAAAAAAATCAAGTCACTATTTACTAAGACTTCCACTTTCATGTCTTAGGAAAAAATTATAGTTTAAATTAAAAAGAGGAACAAAGATCATAGTGCTCACCCCATGGACCTATAAATATTCAAGTTTTGATTTTTTGTCCCACTAGTCTAGGAAAAATCTAGATTGATTTAAAATTACATCTCTCTACCTTGAATGTGAGTTCTATACATAGTGGTGTAACATTAGGGTGCTTAAACCCTTCTTAAATATTATTTTTATTCATAAACCATATTCATATCACTAGTGTTTTAATCATTAAAAGGGTTCCATGGCTATTGGTAATGAGTCCATCCAACTCTCTAAGGAATTTTTTTTTGGAAATTCTTACATTCCATAACATGACTCTATATATGAGCCCTCAATATGAAAATACAACCAAAATCATATTTTTATCTTGAGGATAAGGTCTCCTAATATATATATTCCATGATATAAAATCAGAAAATACCCTTCATTTGAATATGTTCAGTATTCATCCTCTGCATACATGTCACATTCTCAAAATCCCTGATTAAGAACTCTTATGTTATGATTTACACTACCCACAATCAAATTATTCTAGTGAATTTGATAACTTTTTTGTAACACATTTTTTTCATTGTGATGAATTTAAAAATAGATATATGAAATCTCAATCCATAAACCTTTGATAGGCCGTCATCACAAGATCTGATACTAGAAAACATGATGGTCTAATCTTCATGACTATAAGCAGAATTCTCCTCTTCATGAGGAAACCTATACTAGTATCATGATATAATTAAATTCAAGACTTTATTTTCTCTTACCACATAAAATTTATTTCTTAATGTTGTTCAAAATTATTCTACCTTAAACTAAAGTATATTCTGGTCATATTTCTTTGACCTAAAACATCATGAAACTTGTGATCCAAGCACTATTACTATAAACCTTGTACACTATTCCTCATGTTCGTCTATATTTTTTATGTTTGATTCTCTATTCTCATCATCCATCTCTTCCCACATTTTTTATAGACCACCTCACTTTTGGTATAATTTTTAGGAGCTTAAGAATCACATATCATTGGTCTAACTTGCATGACCCAAAACCACCAAAGGATAGAGAAATAAATATTTCTAGTTTTAAAACCTATAAATAGAAACCTAGGAAAAAGTTTAGTCTCTTCTTATTGGGAAATTTTTTTTGAATATCCTAGAAAAAATGTGAATTTGAAAAGGAAAAAAATGCATAAAACTTATTTGGTTGAAAACACACAAAGGGAGACAAAGGTTAAATTCAAATTCTTGCCCACTAGGGTTACCCTATATGAGGCTTAGATAAAAATAATGTCCACAGGGGAAAGAAAATAAAAAAAATGAAAATATATTGGGGTCAACTATATGATCCTAGTAAAATTAATGTTATTATCATTATAACCTATGCCTTATGTAAAGGTTATAGAATTCCTTCACCCCTCTCATATAATAGTTCAGGTGATCTGTGTGAAATGTGTGAAGGTGTAACTTCCAGGAGGTTTTTCCAACTTGAACTTTGTAATCCTCATTCTAATACTTCCCCTTTATGATCCTCATCACTTTTATTTATCTATTTCCATATCCAAATGGACTTAAACTAGTGTTACACTAATGGTGTTTATGCCTATACCTATACATTATCCCTACCTAAAAGGAAAATGTGTTTGACATCAAAATAGACCAAATTTAATTCTATGTTGATGGTATTTATACCTATACCTATCTTTAAATCATGCCCAAGAAGAAATCATACCATATATGAATGGACCAAATCTAGTGTTATGGTGATGGTATTTATATCGATACCCACCTGAAAAACTCATTCCGGGGTAAATCACTTTGACTTAAGTGTTTGGGAACCATTATTGTCCTTTTCAATTCCAAATTAAATTTTTATGTAGATTAAATTTATCTTAATTTTCATATCTAGGGTTTCACATATTATTATTAAGATATATTAAAAAAGTTAAATAATTAAAAATGATTAAGAAAAAAAAATTCATTCATTTTAAAATAGAAATAGATAATCCATAATTTGGAGTCTCTTTAATTATACATAAGGAGTATAATGATGATATTTTTATAAGGTATGCATGAAATATTGTAAAAATTGAATCATTATTAGCATGGAGTCATCCAAATCTTCATGTAGTCCAAACAACATGGAATTCACTACCTCTGCATCAAATTGCAGTGAATCTTCCCTTTCAATGGCATCCAATCCATCCTTATTCACTTCCAATGCAACTTTATACTGTATTATCCACTTTCACAGTATTGGAAAATTCCTGAACAACATTATCCAACTCATGATGAATTCGATCTGAATCTTAGAAGAGTCTCTCCCCTAAGTCTTGTTTCTCTATGTCCTGACCCTACCACTTTGCTTCTACCCCATCATGCTATGAGGATTCATTATGTGTGTAAATTTTAGAAATAAAAATAGATTTTGGATTATATAGTTGTGAGATTTGACTGTATCACATTTTTTTTATTCTGCAGTAACTAAAACCTTCACTTTTTCGCGAATGGAATGGAAATCAAACCCACCATTCCCCAATGTCATGAACAAATGAAACATATTATGCAGCACTGTTGTATGGCCATCTAAAGGTGTTTAATATATCATATTCAATATATTTTTACACAAATATTCATAGTATACATGAAATCTATCAAGTGCTTCA